>CM052801.1:26058264-26120548 GCA_028533885.1 Nasua narica
GGGATATGGACATTGGGGAGGGTATGTGCTATGGCAAATGCTGTGAAATGTGTAAGCCTGATGATTCACAGACATGTACCCTGGGGTAAATAATACATTGTATGTTAATTAAAAAAATTTAAAAAAAGAAAAAAAAGTGCCATTCATAATGAATCAATATGATTGGCACTTCCCCGAGTTGTGTGAGCAACTCTGTTCACACAGAGTTGTGTGAACAATGGCTGTGAGCAGGTATCAAATTAGTATTTGATAAGAATACTAATTAGAATACTAATTAGAATTCTAATTAATACTAATTAGAATACTTATTAGAATACTAATAAGAATTAGTATTCATATACCAAGTGTATATGTGAAGATGCTTCTGGTAGCAAATAATGGAAACCAAATCTGTCTGTCCTTGGCTTCAAGGGAACTTGGGGAAGAATATCAGGGTTCATAGCACTGCTGTGGAGCTTGAAAAAAACCAGAACATTTTGGTAGATGACAGAACAGGATGTTAGAGAGCCTTTAACAGGAAGACTATGGCTAGAATGTTAGTAACCAAAAGGCAAGATACTACCAACATAACTGTTCTGAAATAATCCGAGACATTTCTCATCACTGCAGCATTTTGCTCTATATTCAATCTTCTAGGTGAGAAGTTTTGATCAAGCACGAGCTGGCGTCTTCTCATTGCAATGACCACACAAAAGTAGAGATTATCCTTAAAACAGTAAGAAGGAATGATATACCGGACAAATTTAACAAATATTTTTAAAACAAGCTGCAGAGTGTGGAATTTGTTTTCTAAGGCAGGTGTTGGCAAACTTTTTCTTAAAGGCCAAATAGCAAATATTTTAGGCTTGCCAGCCTTCTGGTCTCTGTGGCAACTAATCAACTTTGCCTTTGAAATCAGCAGTGCACTAATTCAGTGAGCTTGGCTGTATTCCAGTAACACTTAATTTAGGAAATAGATGTCCATTCTACTGGTCTTAGTTTGTCAAAAACCTCTGTTCTTAGGGATGGAAAGCCTTGAAGGAGCTCAAGTCTTTGTCATGTCTAAATAATTGGCCATTTCCTCCATGACTAGATGAGGTGGCAGCTACAAAGTTACAAAATTCATAATCTTTGCCCTCAATTTAAGTTAAAATGTGGTAGATAAGGTCAAAATAGAGCAGAAAATCATCATAACACTCTATAAGACATGAAAAAATTAATCTGGAAGTGTTCCCACTTCCAAACTTGCCCCCAAAATGGTGTTATTTCTGATCCAGTTTATCCTGTTTTTCTTTCTGAAATATAAATGAAATGCGTGGGAGGAGAGGCATGAAGACTATCTTTGTAAGAAAATAATGTAAGATCTGTAGTAAAGAATAAGAGAAAAGCTAAGGTAACAGTACTGGATATAACTGGGGATTTCTGTGTGAGAAATTCTGCAATACTATTGAATAAAAGAAAATTGGATAGGGGGATGGAGCTTTGAAGAATGTTCATTTTTAAGGGAACTAAGTTCCCTTGAATTTTTTTTAATGAGAAATGGTTAAAATTAGGATTTTTTTTCTAAATTGACTTGGACAGCTAACTGTGCTTTTTAAAATGCATGTCCATGCTAAAACTGTGTTATATTCCCTCTTAAATTTATTATGGATGTCTAAATAACTTAATACATCTTCAAGTGCTTAGTGGTAAATTATCATAATTAATTTCAGTAGAATCTAAAAGATAAAGTTAGCTTCAGAAACAGTTTCAATAGCAAAATGTTGTCACTTAAGAAAAATGTTAAAGATAAAAAATGTTAAAGATGAGCAGCTATGGGGATACTACCATATTTCAGCTAATGAGCTAATGAAAATATACTTTATAAACTTTCGAAGTATTTAACACCCTCTTCTTTTTTTTTTTTAAAGATTTTATTTATTTATTTGACAGAGAGAGAGATCACAAGTAGGCAGAGAAGCAGGCAGAGAGAGGAGGAAGCAGGCTCCCTGCTGAGCAGACAGCCCGATGTGGGGCTCAATCCCAGAACCCTGGGATCATGACCTGAGCCGAAGGCAGAGGCTTTAAACCACTGAGCCACCCAGGCGCCCCAACACCCTCTTCTTCTATAGCAATCCTCAAAATACACCAGATTAAAAAAATAATAATCTTAAATCGTGATATTTCTAATCACTTTTACCTTTTTTTTTACATTTTTATTAAAATTCTAGTTAAAATACAGGTGTAATATTAGTTTCAGGTGTACAATATACTGATTCACCACTTCCATACAATACCCAGTGCTCATCACAACAAGTGCACTCCTTACTTCCCATCACCTATTTCACTCCCCGCCCCACCCCACCACCAATCTCCCCTCTGGTAACCATCAGCTCATTCTCTATAGCTAAGAGACTCTTTCTTGGTTTACCTCTCTCTCTTTTCCTCCCCCCTTTGTTGATTTGTTTCTTAAATTCCACATATGCGTGAAATCATATATATATGTCTTTCTCCCAGTGACTTATCTCATTTAGCATAATAGTCTCTAGCTCCATCCATGTAGTTGCAAATGGCAATATGTCATTCTTTTTATGGCTGAGTAATACTTCATTGCATATATATACAGCACTTGTTCTTTATCCATTATCAGACAATGGACACTTGGGCTGTTTCCGTAATTTGGCTATTGTAGGTAACGCTAATATAAAGATACGGGTGATTGTTTTTGTATTCTTTGGATAAATACCTAGTAGTATACTTGCTGGATCATAGGGTAGTTTTATTTTAACATTTTATGGAACCTCCATACTGTTTCTCATAGTGACCTCACCAGTTTGCATTCCCACCAACAGTGCAAGGTTCCCCTTTTCCACATTCTTGCCAACATCTATTATCCCTTGTGTTGTTGATTTTAGCCATTCTGACAAGTGTGAGGTGGTATCTCCTTGTAGATTTGATTTGTATGTCCCAGATAAGTGATGTTGAGCATCTCTTCATGTATCCATTAGGCATTTGTTGTATTCTTTGGAAAAATGTCTATTCATGTCTTTTGCCAATTTTTCAATTGGATTATTCATTTTTCTTTCTTGCTTTGTCAAAGATTAGTTGACCACACAGTTGTGGGTTCATTACTGGGTTTTCTATTCTGTTCCACTGCTCTATGGGTTGATTTTTGTGCCGGTACAATACTGTCTTGATCACTACAACTTTGCAAAGAACTTGAAGGCTAGAATTGTGATTCCTCCAGCTTTGTTTTTCTTTTTCATGGTTGATCTGGTTATTTGGGATACTTTGTGGTTCCATACAAATTTTAGGATTGTTTTTTCTAGCTCTGTGAAAAATGCTGTTGGTAGTTTGAGAAGCATTGCATTAAACATGTAGATTGCTTTGGGTAGATAAGACATTTTAACAATATTTGTTCTTCCAATCCATGAGCACGGAAACTTTTTCCATTGCTTTGTGTCATCTTCAATTTCTTTCATCAATGTTTGCTAAAGAGTACAGGTCTTCCACCTCTTTGGTTAAGTTTTTCCCCATGTATCTTACTGCTTTTGTGCAATTATAAATGCAACTGACTCCTTAACTTTTCTTTCTACTGCTTCATTACTGATGTATAGAAATATAACAGATTTCTGTATATTGATTTTCTATCCTGCAACTTTAATGAATTCATTCATCAGTTCTAGCACTGTTTATGTTGCAGTCTTTTGGGTTTTCTATACAGAGGGTCATGTAATCTGCAACAGTGAGGGTTTTACTTCTCCCTTGCCAATTTGGATGCCTTTTAGGTCTTTTTGTTGTCTGACTGCTGTGGCTAGGACTCCCAGTACTATGCTGAATTATATATACTATGTAACAAATTTGAAAGTTATTATTTTATCAAAGTTGGATTCCTGATAGCAGTGCTGAGTACATTTTAAATATTAGAATTCTTTGCAGATATATTCATGATGCTTTTATTATTCACCCTTTAAATTTACATCCACTAAGTAGCATTTTCACAATACATGCATATGAATATTTGTGAATTATTTAATAGTATTTTTCATAACCTAAACATCTGTTTCAAGTCTTATTTGTTGTTAAAAGGCCTTGCCTCAGGGCACCTGGATGGCTCAGTTGGTTAATCATCTGCCTTGGGCTTAGGTCATGATCCCAGGATCCTAGGATCCAGCTCCACATCCTGCTCCCTACTCAGCGGGGAGCCTGCTCTTCCCTCTCCCCTGATTATGCTCTCTCTCTTTTTCTCAAATAAATAAATAAAATCTTTAAAAAATAGAGGTCTTACCTCTTCAATAATAGAAGATAGATGATTTACTACCATTTTAGCAAGCCAAAATGTTTCACGCTTGCAAAGGAAAATTCTGACTAGAAGAATCTGTGCTGTCACTCTACATACACAAATATGCATGGAAATAACTGCATGTGTGTATATACATACACACATATACACATATTCATATATATACATGTATTTTTATGTATGTGTATATATATGTATATACATATATACACTCACATTCATCTTTCCACCCACCCATCAATACATGCATTAAATCTATCTTCCTGGGGCACCTGGGTAGCTCAGTCGATTAAATGTCAACCTTCAGCCCAGGTCATGATCCCAGGGTCCTGGGATTGAGCCCTGCATCTGGCTCCCATCTCCTCCTGTCAAATAAATAAATAAAATCTTTAAAAAATAAATAAATCTATCTTCCTATATGTGGTATCCCTACAATTATAAAATAGGATCCAAGTATCACAGAAATTTTGAACCCAAAGATATTTAGAGATTATTTAAAGACAAAGAATGTTAGTCCCATAGCTGTAATTCTCCAAGACAGTACCAGTAGTCAGAACTCACCTGGAACCCAATGCACATGTCCAGATTATAAGTTCAGTTTTCATTCCATCACATTACATTGTCTTGGCACAGATATCTGGTATAACCTGAACCTTAGAAGATAGTGCCAGTGTTGAAACTAGTTTCTATACTGAACACCCTGCTGTCAACAAGATTCTTGTTTGAGTTTTGAAATTTACTTATGGTTACTACCAGTCCCATCTCCTCTCAGGTGCTTTTACATGTAATCAATCTGAGAACATTCTTCCAGGTGTCAATCAGTTCTTTCAACCACACTTATCTATTAAACTATTGATTTTGAGTCAGAGAACATGTATGTTAGTGTTAATGACAGCTTTGCTCACGTGTGCACGCACATACACAAACACACAAATTACAATTGCCATTCGAATGTTCTAACTTCAGGCTATTCTGTAACTAGATAAATGGAATATTCTGTCTACTATACTTTTTTTTACTATAGGAAGACACAGACACTAGTTGTTTCTTTCAGTACCTGACTAATGCAACAAAATTTGCGATAAAGAGTTAAAATCACTAGCACAGATGAACATTTTTTTATTTATTTCTAAGATTTTATTTTTAAGTACTCTATACCCAATGTGGGACTGACTTGAACTTTTAACCCTGATATCAAGAGTCACATGCTCTACTGACTGAGCCAGTCATGTTCCCCACAGTTAAACATTTTAAAGAGATTTCTCTTCTAGTAGGAAATTTATCTTTTCTCCAAGCAAAGGGTATTTACTGACCCCTTCATCCCCAGCTGAATTAGTTCCATGATTTCCCTCCTTTCTTGGCTTTCTGCTTATCTACCCTCCATGGATGAGTTCATCCCTGATGACTTCTCAGTCTATGAGTATTGGGTGGTGGGGGGTGAGGAGGATCTAGAGTTGGAATGAAGTTTGTCTACACTCACTTTCTACATTGCTATGAACTTACTTTAAGCTCCTCTAATAAAAAACCTAGGAAGAAACCATGGAAGCTGTTCACATGTGCATAATAAGATGACTATTAACTAAGAAACACCCAGATTTCCTGCAAGACCCTAAAAGGAGACTGACTCACCCAGGATATATGGAAATAAAAGTGAGGAAGGTGGGCTGGAGTGGATGCCATTATCACTATAAGCTGTAGATATATTTTTGCATAACTGAGTTAAATCCTTAAAAAATAACAAAATGTAATGTTTTAACTGAATTTAAGAAATGAAGATTAAATTTAATTTTTGGTTTAAAATTACTTTGATTCAGACACACTGGACCAGATGGATTTAACAGAGATATGCAGAACATTTCATCCTAAAGCAGCAGAAAACACATTCGTTTTGAGTGTACATGAAGCATTCTCCAGAATAGAACACATACTGGGTCACAAATCAGCCCTCAACAAGTACAAAAAGACTGGGATCATACCATGCATATTCTCAGACCACAACACTATGAAATTTGAAAATATTTGGAAAGACTACAGATACATGGAGGTTAAAGAACATCTTACTAAAGAATCAATGGGTTAACCAAGAAATTAAAGAAGAAATTAAAAAAGCACATGGAAGCAAATGAAAATGAAAACATAAGAGTCTAAAACCTTTGGGACACAGCAAAGGCAGTCTAAGACAGATGAACAGTGCAATACAGGCATACCTCGAGAAGTAAGAAAAGTCTCAAGTACACAACCTAACCTTATACCTAAAGGAGTTAGAAAAGGAAGCAGAAGAAGGGAAATAATAAATATTACAGCAGAAATAAATGATACAAAAACAAACACAAAAAGTAAAACAGATCAAAGAAACTAAGAGCTGGTTCCTTGACAGAATTAATACACTGGGTGTGGTGCATGAACAATCAATCTTGTAACACTGAAAAAAATAAAATAACCATATTTGGGGGAAAAATACAATTGATAAACCCCTAGCCAGACTTATAAAAAAGAAAAAAATACCTAAATAAATAAAATCACAAATGAGAAAGGAGAAATCACAACCAACATCACAGAAATACAAGAAATTTAAGAGATGATTATGAAAAACTATATGCCACCAAATTGGGTAATCTGGAAGAAATAGATAAATTCCCAGAAACATACAAACTACAAAAACTGAAGCAGGAAGAATAGAAAATTTGAACAGACACATAACCAGCAAAGAAATTGAATCAGTAATCAAAAATCTCTCAACAGATAAAAGTCCTGGGCCAGGTGGCTTCACAGGGGAATTCTACCAGACATTTAAAGAAAAGTTAATACCAATTCTTCTCAACTTATTCCAAAAAATAGAAATAAGAGGAAAATTTCTAAACTCCTTCTACTTCTATGAGGCCAGCATCACCTGAATTCTAAAACCAGAAAAAGAATCCACCAAAAAGGAGAATTACAGGCCAATATCCCTGATGAACACGGATGCAAAAATTCTCATGATACTAGCAAATCGAATCCAACAGTACATTACAAGAATTATTCACAATTGAGTGAGATTTATTCCTGTGCTACACCTTCCCTGAGCTCATTATTCTCTTCTCCTTTCCCTAATGGGTCTATGGAAAGTGGAAGATCACAATGAAGCTTGCTTTCAGGGCCTACACATACAGTTGTACAGGCTATGCACTGCATATATCTACAAGTATCATTCACCTTATTATTTACATAAATGGTACCCCCTGGGTTTTTATAATGCACAACCTTTGAATCTGTATATGGAAGACCTGTTTGATTAGTTTTACTCATATATTGTAAGCCTTAGTGTTGCTTGTTCATTTTGTGTTCTCCCTGCTCACTCATTCTTAGAAATAAACCTGATATTAGTTTCATCAGTGAAGCCACAAAGTTCATCTTTAATTATATCTATATAGTCAAAAAGCAGAAAGTTATTTGTATATGTAATTTTATTTCTTACAATACTAGAAAATGAGATTTTATAAATAAAGAGATTAATTTTCAGATATATGAAGTAGCACACTTGGGAATAACAGAGCTAAATCATGACTCAGAGAATAGTGTAAGATAACTCAAAATTGGAGGAAGGCTAGAAGCAAATTATCCACTGATGCAATAGTAATGGAAAAGCTAGTAAAGGTCTAAATATGGACAGAACCAGGAAAAGAAATCAGAAGTATGAGACCTTGTGAAATATACACATTTTTATTTCCATAATTAGACATAAGTATAAGGAAGAGAGGAAAATAATTGCCAACTGTCAAGCCTATGTAAATGGAAAAGTTGATTTCAGTTGGTCAGAGTTTCACATTTAGATTCCAAACAAGTATTTGTATCAAAGAACCAATTCCAGTGGAATCCATGAGACTTGCATATTTATCTTCATTTTTCTCCATCAATGATTTCAACCTTTTAACCCATCCTTCTAGTGGCAAAAAAAAAACCTTAAATATCTTATCAGACTTCAATTATTTCACTTCTTGATTAAAAATTATTCTTCTTATTATTGGCTAAAACAACAATATTCTAGACTAATTTCCAAAGCAAAACTGATATGGCACACAAAATGGCACCTAAAATATTTTGCTCAAAAATCATCAAACATCATTCAAGCATCTTGGTTCACTGAGTTTTTACTACCTCTATGTAAGGATATCTGAAACTGTTTTCATTAAGCATAGCAGAGTATAGTGGGAACAGCAAAAGCAACCTTATAGACCTTGTTCAAATCTAAATATATTCTTTATTACTGTAACTTTGAGAAAATGACTTAATTTGCTTCACCTTCAATGATGTCATCTGCAATATGAGAATAATAATACCTATCTTGCACAAGATTTGCTATCAATAAGTAAAGCATGAGCAGAGTGTCTAGCAATTATAGTTGCTCAGTAAATAGCTATTAATGCTATTATTAGTCACTGATGTGGGAAAACTATTATATAATAGAAAAAAAAATCCTTAGCCCATTATCTTAAAAATCAGGTTGAATGCAAAGAACTTCAAATTGCATGCCCTCCCTTTTTTATTCTCAGCCAGAGAGAACTGCACCTCAGACAACGAGAGGTTAATTTCTACTTCAATTAAAAAGTCATCATCATAAGACTTTTTCATCATGTGCTATATAGCACATGATCTATATCCATAAAATCTTCACTACTCCTCCCATTGAAAGGTAAAGTCTGATAACCCTCTTTTTGAATTTAGCCTGATCTAGTGATTTATTTAATCAACAGATACAACAGAAAAGGTGTTTCTGCACTTCTGAGGCTAGGTCATAGGAAGACTTAGATAGTTCTACCCAAGCCTCTTGTAATGTTCACTCCAGGTGAAGCCACTCATTAGGTAAGAATTTCAACTATTTTGAGATTTCCAGGTTATGAAAATTCCTAAACTACATGGAATCATTTCATAGAGAGATACACAGAGAAAGAGAAAAAACTAGCCCCAGCTTTTCCAGCTAGTCCAGCCCAGCCCAGACACCAGATAGTGAATGAAGATGCCATCTTGGACATTCCAGCCCCAAAAGATATGACATAACAAAAAACTTAGCCAGAATCAAGGCCCCAGACATGATCCCACCAAGTCATCTAATTCCCAACCATTCAAGCCACTACAGACAAGATCCCAGTTGTGATGGAGCAGAGTTAAGCTTTCCCCAGGATGCTTTATTTTTATTCTTCATGTACAAAATCCTGACTGTAACAACATGGTTTCTGTTATTTCTACTACTGAGTTTTGGAGTGGTTTGTTACACTGCAAAAGATAACTGAAGCATATGCCTTGATCATTTCTTATAGTTCTAAAGCCACAGAACTCCTACCCATATTCATGGGAATGAAATCCCTTATTTTAATCCTCACTTTGAGTCAAATAATCTGTTCGAAAACTTCCTTAGACCGAGTCAGTAAAAGAAATTCTTGAACAGCCAAATCTGCTCAGACACACCCCGTTTTTTCACCAAGTCATAAACAACAGATGGGCCAAATTTTCAAGTGCTTGAATCTAGCTTATTAAAAGTAGGCAGCTTTTCATCTTCAACCCTTTCCCCTCCAACTCAACTTACAGTGATACTCCAGTCAACCTCCAGACTTTCTAAGGCACTTCCTATCTCCTAAATGAGGAGTGAAGAAAAAACAGCTTCAGAAGTCTTCAGATATTAACCAAATAAGTGATCAAAGACCAAAGCAGCAAGATTACTCTCCAGAGGAAAAACTAATGGGCCTACACTGCAACATTCAGAAGGAAAGCCAAAATGTGAAAGAACTAAGTGTAAAACAGTTATGTTAATGACTCCTATTTGAATCATTGAGACTAATATATAGGTTTCTGTAATGATGAGACCTATACCAGGTTACCTGTTCAAGAGCTGGTACATAAATAAAGCCAAAATACTCCAGGAACCCAGAGTCGCTGGACACTGAGTCCAAGTCAGGGAACACCAAATTTCTAGGGCAATAAGTTCATGTGTTTCTGTATGTAAATTTACATACACTATAAGACTATCTGAATCCTCAAGTAACTTGCCTACTGTTCTAATCATAAGCAGTCATGCTCCCTCTTAGGATAAGGCATATGGCTTCAAAATCAGATGTTATTTATTGTTGGTACTTCTGTCCTGTAAGTAAAGACAGAAATGCAGGAGTAATCCTGACTCCTACCTTTACCTCACATCCCCCCACTTCCTACTTTTCCCTCTACCCAATATATCACCAGGTTAGTCAATTCTGCTTCCTAGATATCTCTTGAAGTCCTTCCTTTTAGTCAAATTCATTGCCTTGACTCAAATCCGTGTCATCATTAACCTAGGCTGCCCTCCATTCAAATCTGTCCCTCTCATCTCAACACTTGCCCCTCATATTCATCCTCAACAATAGTACCAATATTATTTCTAAATTGCAAATCTGATCATCAATTATCTGCTTAAAAATTTCAATGTCTTTACATTGCTCTGAAGATAAAGTCCAACTCCTGTACATGTTATAAAAGGTCTCCATTTTCTGGCTTTCATCTGTCAATTTAGCTAACCTCTTTCTCACCTTATAAATCAGTAATTAAAATCTATTATCTTTACTGTTTTACAACTGTTAGCAGTTTCTCTTCTCACTATTGAAAATATTTTCCCCTTTCATTCACTTAGAAAACTCCTCTTCATCCTTTAAAACCCAAATACATAAATGGCCTCATCACTGAAACCACACTTCTTTCCCACTCAAATTAAACAACTTTCTTCTCAAAACTGTAATTACACATTACCTCTGTGTAGCTCAATTGTTTCCTATACTCCAATGACACATAGATTCTTTAAAATATATTAACTTTATATCTTCATCATCTATTATATGACTGACATTTAATGAACACCAAATATTTGCATTGACACGTAAGTTGAATTGATTGATTAAATTGAATTGACTACTTTCAAGAACACTAATAATTGTTAGAGTTTCCTATACCAAGAGCACAAATCCATGCTGAATTTTCATAACACTGTTACTTTTGATTGAGGAATGGGGACCATCAAGTTTATAACAGACTTCTCCCAGTGAAGAAAATAAATGCAGTAAAAGGTAACAAATACACTCAGAAGTCTATAAAGACAATGGGGTGGTCGAGTGATTCTGTTCTCATCTAAAGACTTGCTGAGATTCAATTCTGAGGGGGAAGATTGATTTTCCAACTTAAGTTAAATGAAACATCGAACAAATGTCAAAAGCATGACATAGACTTAGATTCTTCACTGTCACACCCATAAAGTTACCATCCTCCCATCTTCTTTAGAACAAATACAAGAAAGCCTGCTGTGGACCCTGAACAAAATAGCAACTGTAAATTTACATGATTTCTTAAACTTCCAAACTGTGCACTAAAAGTGAATTTATACCCCATGATTAAAAAGACATATGAAGGGGCGCCTGGGTGGCTCAGTGGGTTAAAGCCTCTGCCTTCAGCTCAGGTCATGATCTCAGGGTCCTGGGATGGAGCCCCGCCCATCGGGCTCTCTGCTCAGCAGGGAAGCTGCTTCCCCTTCTCTCTCTGCCTGCCTCTCTGCCTACTTGTGATCTTTCTCTCTGTCAAATAAATAAATATCTTAAAAAAAAAAGGCATATGTAGACAGGGTGTTTTCACTGATTATAGTTTTATTTTTTAAGGGAAGTATTGTTTTTTTATTCTAGATTTTAGACACAATGCCTTATACCTGAAAGATGTTTAAGTATTAACATTTTATTATTAAGAATGATATTAAAGGGGCGCCTGGGTGGCTCAGTTGGTTAAGCGACTGCCTTTGGCTCAAGTCATGATCCTGGAGTCCCAGGATCGGGTCCCATATCGGACTCCTGGCTCTGCAGGAAGTCTGCTTCTCCCTCTAACCTTCTCCCCTCTCATTCTCAGTCTCTGTCTCTAATAAATAAATGAAAAAATTAAAAAAAAAAGAATGATATTAAAAAAGATGCCTGGGTGGCTCAGTCAGTTAATCGTCTGTCTTCAGCTCAGGTCATGATCCCAGGGTCCTGGGATCGAGCCCAGCATCAGGCTCCCTGCTTGTGGGGAGCCTGCTTCTCCCTCTGCCTACCACTCTCCCTGCTTGTGTACTCTCTCTCTCTCTCTCTGACAAATATGTAAATAAAATCTTTTTTTTAAAAAAAAGAATGATGTTAGAAAACCTTAAATTACAGTATTAAAGTAATTCTTTTTGTAAAGTTAAAAGGATACATTAATATCACTCCACATTAAACTTCTAGGACTTCAAAAGTAAAAATCCAAAATATGGCACAAAATTTAAAAGGCATGTGAAATCTTTAAAAAAAACAACAACAACACTTTATTGACTGGTCCAAAGACAGTGAGTTCTGTCAACTGATAGTTCACAATCACCGATAGATCAAACTCCTTATTCTACTCTTCTCCCTTCTCCCTACTGCACTTGACTAGTCTTAAAAAAAACAATCACTTTACTGATGTATAATTGACACAAAAAAGCTGTACATATATAATGTATACAACTCAGTGAGTATAGGGATATGTATCAACCCGTGAAACCATCACTACCATCAAAGCCACAAACATCAACATTTATCACCTCCCAAAGCTTCCTTCTACCCCTTCTATTATAGTATCTTGTATGTGATAAGAACATTCAACATAAAGTCTACCCTCTTCACAAATTTTAAGTATACAGTACAGTGTTGTTAGCAGGCACTATTCTGTATAGAGTTCCAGAACTTACTTATCTTACATAACTGAAACTTTGTACCTTTTACCGTCACCTCCCCACTTCTTCCTCCCGTCACCCCTGCCCCAGACCTTGGCAACTACCATTCTGCTCTGCTTATATAAGAATGACTCTTTTATTGCCACATATAAGTGAGATCATACTGTATTTATCTTTCTGTAAAATATTTATTCTAGCTCTACATCAGTGAAGGTAACAGTCTATTGTACATAATTTAAGATTGAAATAAGAAAAGCAATGAAAAGACAAAACTTTCTAATGAACACAACAAACTTGCTACTTTTCTGGTTAAAACCCATTTACAAATCCTATTATGCATTTCAGCTGGATGAACCTGAGAAGCATTTGGGGCTAAAACAATCTGATGCAGTTACAAAGGTATCTAATCTTCTCGAAGCACCTAAAATATTGCCACTTTCTCCCTGGAATCTATTGTGCCAAAAGGGCCTCAGTAAACCTATTGAAATTGCTCAAATTGGTCTCATTGCAATCTCCCCACATTCCTGGAATTTGACTTGATCTAAGCTAGCCTTTCATATGTGAAGATCAGAAGAGCCATTAGAATCACAATCCTGCTTTCTCACCTATTTTCATCATTTCATCACAGCTTTAGGCTTTTCTGCCTTATAAGAATTCTTACACAGAGGAACCAAGATGTAATTTAATATGATTTCACCATCCCGGCAATCTCCATTTTAATCCTAAAAAATCCATGAGTGCTTTGGAATTAGTGCTTATGACTATGTTAGCCCACAGCTGCTCCTATCATTATACTGATTAATTCTATATCTATACAAATAAACAAAGTATTCAAAAATATGCAGGTGATTTTGTGATTAATAACTGTATTTGATATGTCCCACTTTGCCCACAGTACGAAAAAAATAAAAGCACATGATCATTTAAATTCTTAGTAAACAACTCAACATCCCTTCTCATTATCACGAGAATGTCTTTGCTTCGCCCTGAACACCATGATAAAGCCAAGAAGTTTCCTGAGAGCTTTGATTCATGTCAAAGGGTAAATATTGGTGGCTCTCACCCATTACTGGAGTAAAAACTCAGATGTGACAGAAACACTCTGTGACCAACCCTGGCAGCTGGTTGGCCAGAGAGAGGATTTATATTGTAGTGAATATCTGGGAGACCCAAAGAGGTCCTTTGCCTTACGACTGTTTTCCCCACGCACCTGAGTGGCTCAGTGGGTTAAAACATCTGCCTTCAGCTCAGGTCATGATCTCAGGGTCCTGGGATCGAGCCCAGCATCACGCACCCTGGTCAGTGGGGAGTCTGCTTCTCTGCCCCTCCCCTGGCTGGTGCGTTCTCTCTCTCCCTCTCGCTTACTCTAAGTAAGTAAATAAAATCTTTACCAACAACAACAAAAAAGACAATATCATGACAGTATATCCCCTCCCATGTACTCATACAGTCAGTAATAGCTCTTGCTGGCTTTCTTATGTTTATGTATGTGTATGTGTGTATATGCTTTTCCACAACAGTTATGATGGCACCAAAACAGACACACACTACTTTTTATGGTATTCAATTTGTATCTAATAGCAGTAAAAGAAATACAAAGATATGTAATACATATATCTTGAATATTTGATTCTTGAAATAAAAACATAAACATTGCTTTTGAAAAAAATGATTATTAGGGGCATCTGGCTGGCTAGTCGGTTAAGCATGTGACTCTTCATTTCTGCTGAGGTCATGATCTCAGGGTTGTGGGACTGAGCCCTGCCTTGAACTCTGTGCTCAGCTCGGAGTCTGCTTGTCCCCCTCCCTCTACTCCTTCCCCTACTCGTGCTCTCTTTATCTCTAAAATAAATAAATAAAATCTAAAAAAAACATAGTGATTATTTAAAAATGGGATTTAGGAGGATTCAGTTTTATTTTATAAAAGGATTTATATTTACTTACTGCTTGACCATACTAACCAAAATTCTTGTAAAGATACTACTAAAAATGAAATATTCTAAATACAACTTTATAACCTTTTCATTGTTGCTTTGATAACTTGTAGGAATATTCATGTCGTATAATATTTTAAGGCTGTATAAAAACTCTTTGACTCCTGTTCCTGAAATTTTGAAATAGATTTTTCTTGTATACAATCATTTTGTTGTATGCGGTATATGGTACTCTCTGATGTAATTGGCAATCCTAACTGAAAGCACAGCATTTAAGTCTTGTGTGTATGGAAAACAAACTGCTGAGGCTTAGGACGTGAATCAGATTGTTTAAGAGACAAAATATATATATTTATATGTTATATATATTTGTAAGTACATATTTTATATATTATATAACATACATAATATATATTATATATAACTAAATACAGATGTATGCTCAGCAAACAACTTGACCAAATTTGGGCCTCAAGAAACACACATGTGTTTGACATTAAATAGCTCATCAGAGGATGACACTCTGAAAGTATGCCACAATTTCTAAATAATCCCACTCTTTTTTTTATCTCAATTAATAAGTGTTCTGAGGACAAAACTGATTTGATACAAAATAGCTGTGTATGGGGAATGGTTGAAGAAACATTTTTTTCACCTTACATATCAACAGAAGAGGGCAATGGTACTACTCTCTGATAGAGAGACTGCCAAGAGTATGTGAAAAGCCTCAAAGCTTGAAGAGGAAACTGCTGTCAGGGTAGCAGCTTCAGATATATGCCATGTCACCAGATAGAAAACTGTCCTAAAAGAAGCATAGGTGGTGTCTTCTGCTTCTTGTGATGATAGAGATACACAAGTCACTCTACCAGAAAAAATTTAAAACAGGAGTGGCCTTTGAATATGAGAAAAGGAGAGAGAACTGAAATTCCTGTTAACTCTTGTTAATCCTCAAAAGTATAAACTTTCTGACACAAATGATCTGGAACAAAACTTTTTTTCCTAAAGTCATTAAATGACTTGCATTTGAAATATTAAATGGTGGCTCTGCCAGTTACGCATCTGACTTGGGCTCAGGTCATGATCTCTGAGTCCTGGGAATCCGGACCTGGGCTCCCTACTCAGTGGCCAGTGTGCTTCTCTCTCTCTCTCTCTCTCTCTCTCTCTCTCTCTCTCTCTCTCTCTCAAATAAATAAACCTTTAAAAAAAAAAAAGAAAAATTAAAAGGTCCAATGTTGATAAAATCATTAAAAGTTCTTAGGAACCTACTGAACTATATAACTAACAATAAAGTCAAGACTTGACTAGAGTCATCCTCAAACTTTAATACGCATTAGAATCACCCAGGTAGCTTTTAAAATCCTATTATCAGGCCACACTCCTCAGAACAATTAAACTGAAATCCCTTACAGTGACACTCAGGCATTACTATGTTTTAGAACTTCCTAGGTGATTCCAGTGTGCAGATCAGTTTGAGAACCAGTGTTTCAGGACAGAAAATAGGATTTCCTTTAGTGATTTCCTAGTACAGGCTAAAAAAATGCAAATGAGTTTTAGAAACAGATCAAAATGAGTTAGGCACCATAAGCATCTTCCTTAATTCCTTCATGTTTCTTTCTTTGTCTTTTAAGGATGATGATACATGCCCCATTAGGTATCTATAAGGCTTAAATTAAGCTTAAGGCATTTGAAACAGAAAAGTTACTCAAAATGTAGTTCTTTTTTTTTTTCAAGATTTTTTTTTAATTTATTTACTTGACAGAGAGAGAGATCACAAGTAGGCAGAGGGGCTAGATCCCAGCACCTGAGATCATGACCTGAACCGAAGGCAGAGGCTTTAACCCACTGAGCCACCCAGGCGCCCCAAAATGTAGTTCTTTTTCTCCTCTCCATACATTTAGACTGCCACTCATAACACTAAAGCCATTAAATCTCTATGTCATTTGTTTCCTTTTCTCTAATTTGTTTTCTTTTCTCTAATTCTCTTTCTTTTCTCTAATTTATTTTTGTTTTTTCCTTGCCTTTAAACCTGTGATTTGTTTTCTTTTCTCTTGGTTTTGTTTTTGGTTGGTTGTTTGGTTTGTTTTTTTTTTTTGTAAGATTTTATTTATTTATTTAACAGAGAGATCACTAGCAGGCAGAGAGGCAGGCAGAGAGAGAGAGATGGAAGTGAAGGAGCAGAGCAGGGATGGTTCCTTTTACTTACACCCGCCTTCTTGTGTGTGGCCCACGCAGGACCTGCCTCTGGGAGCGTTAGAGTGTGGCTCAGCCCTCCCTTGAGCTAATTGGCCCAGACCGCCTGTGGGTTGGGTTTGGGTTAGCCAATAGGAACGCGGAACCCTTCCCTGGGAAAAAATATAAACTCCGCCTTTTGCCCGCCAAACTTGGGCGCCAATTCTGGCCAGGGTGATAGGCTAGTTCAAACAGTTACTAGGCAACTTTCTGTGTGTTACAATCTCATTGGCCACTGGCCCCTCTAAAACTGTTGTGCTCTTTGAAACTCGCTCTTTCTCTACACCATGCCACAGCATCGGTGAGTGTGAAAGAGCTCAAGCTAGCTTGAATAAAGGGCTCTTTTGCTTTTGCATCGGACTCCCTGGTGATCTTTGGGGATCTCAAAATCTGGGCATAACAGAAGCAGGCTCCCTGCTGAGCAGAGAGCCCAATGCAGGGCCCCAATCCCAGGACCCTGAGATCATGACCTGAGCTGAAGGCAGAGGCTTTAAACCCACTGAGCCACCCAGGCGCCCCTTGCTTTTGGTTTTTGTTTTTTGTTTTCTGCCTTTAAACCTTACTTAGGGCTCCTCACATATGTTTTACTTTCTTTTTTCACCTTCTTCATTTTATTTTCTTTTTTGCCCATCTCTCTTTGCTAATTTTCTGCCTCACTGATGGAACTTAAGAATATAGATTTTGAGAACCTGTTTTCAAGTACTCTGTGACAATTTTAGCACCAAATCAGCACCTCACTTTGGATCTCAGCACCTCACTTTGTTCTTCCTCCAGCCTTGAGGACCATCAGCCAACCTCAAAAGAACAATCATTTCCTATATACGCTGTTGCCACTAGGTGGGGCTCAGAGTACACAATGGATATTCCACGTTTAAGTAACTTCATACTACTAAAGACCAAAATTTATCTAGAGACCATACAGAATTTTTTTTTTTGCTTTTTATTTTTTTTTATTTTTTTATTTTTTTTCTCCCCAAATTTGTTTATTTTAATCTTTCAGTGTTACAAGATTGATTGTTGAGACCATACAGAATTTAACAATCTTTTAGAAGGGGCTGGTTAGACGGGGGTGGGGGACTGTTACTAGAAGAAAAAAGGATACCTGAGTATGACATGAGTTATTGTAGCCGAGGAGAATTTGCCACTTCAAAACGTGCCTCTTGGGCATAAAGACAATTTTAGGCTGATTATTTTTAACAAACTGCAAATATAGGAAAAGCTCTGAAATCTGAGTAAAAGTTAGCCTTTTTGTAAGGCTATTTTCATGTATAAGGAAAATATCTATTTATAAGGGCATCTCCCTCTATACCAGGAAGAAAAGAATGACTAAATCTCTAGAAACTCTGATCAATGCAGAAGCCTGAGACTTAAATCTGCATAACAAACTTACTCTTGTTTACTCTGCCTTTCCTGGTCTCCACCCCTCACCCTCACCCCCACCCCCACCACCCCAGCCCTGTAACTGACTTCCCACCCCCAACATCTTCCTTTCTCTTTAGGTATACATGATATTTATAGGGGGTGGCTTGGGCCATTTTGGTGAGTTAGTCAGTTCTCCTGGGTTTCTCCCATGTATTCAGGAAGTATACATGTTATTAAACTTCTGTTTGGTTTCCTCCTGCTAAGCTGTCTTATATCAATTTAATTATTAGACCAGCCAAAGAACCTAGAGGAAGAAGAAGAGAAAAATTTCGTGCCTCTACAAAGCAGCTGAATCACAAAATCCCTAAAATAAACGATTACCACTAGTTAAGTGTATTTAATAGTGCTACATGGAATCCATATTTCTACTCAAAGGGGAATAGGATGCATTTTCAGTTCACATTCAGAACTGGAATCTGTGTAGTCAAGGGACTAGGTTTACAAGACTCCATGATTTCAGGAAAGAAAAACTGATGATTCATAAAGGAACAGGACAGAGAGAGAACAATCAGAACTGACCTAGGAAGCTAAAGCTAAAGTGAACTGCAGAGGTCACTGGCGGAGCACAATCTTTGGCATTGTTTCTGTGTCTAATGCCTGAATTTTAAGCAATTAAAAGAGGAGTAAAGGTGCACTGGGGTGGCTCAGTTAGTTAAGCCATCTGCCTTCGCCTCAGGTCATGATCCCAGGGTCCTGGGATCCACCTTCATGTCTGGGCTCCCTACTCAGGGGGAAGCCTGCTTCTCCCTCCCTCTCTGCTCAACTGCTCCTGCTTGTGTGCACTCTCTCTCTCTGAAAAATAAATAAATATATTTCTTAAAAAAAAGAAATAGGAGAAATGACGACAGAACAGGGATACCACTAATAAGAATTTTAATTGTTGAAGATGAGAAATGAGTCACTAACATGTACACTAGGAGTAAAGAACATGATTATGGTTAAGGGTGAAGAGAAGACAGGGTTGGGGTTGGGGAAGAGTTCCCTGAATAGAGAAAACTATGACCTAGGTAGAATTTGTCCTTTCCCTCTTAAAATTCCAGGACGTGGCAGATATTATTTTAAATACTTTTGGATCACATATCCCTTTCAAATATTAAAATGTATTTTGTAGAAGCACTTCATTTATATTTCTAACACTCTCTGAGATTTCTTTCTTTCAGTATCAGTGTTCATGATATTGGGCGGTCCTGTCAACACTTTTATCTAGTTTTGCATGGACAGGGATTGTTTAGGAGAAGTCCTCCTTCTAAAAGACTGCCAAAAGGCACCTGGATTAAGCATCTGCCTTTGGCTCAGGTCAGGTACTGATCCCGGTGTCCTGGGATCGAGTCTCACATCCCTGTTCTATCTTCATTTCTCCTTTTTTTTTTTTTTCTTAAAATTTGTATTTGTCAGAGAGAGAGAGAGAGAACACAAGCCAGGCAATGGGGCAGAGAAAGAGGGAGAAGCAGGCTCCATTGAATAGGAAGCCCGATGCAGGGCTCAATCCCAGGACTCCAGGATCATGACCTGAGCCAAAGGCAGATGCTCAACCGACTGAGCCACCCAGGTGCCCCTCTCTTATTTCTAGTATATTCCTCATCCAATATAAAAACTAATGTAGTCAAAAATTTTAATGGAGTAGGGCGTCTGGGCAATTCAGTGGGTTAAAGCCTCTGCCTTAGGCTCAGGTCATGATTTCAGGATCCTGGGATTGAGCCCCTAGGGGGCTCTAGGCTCAGCAGGGAGCCTGCTTCCCCCTCTCTCTCTCTGCCTGCTTCTCTGCCTACTTGTGATCTCTCTCTGCCAAATAAATAAATAAAATCTTTTAAAAAAATAAACAACAAAAAAAAAACTTTAATGGTGTGAATACACACACACACATCCCAAACTTCATAATACACACACAAACACACACACACGCACATACACACAAACTTCATAGCCACAATCCAAACTACTTCTTAATATAAACTAATCTAAATTTTCAGCTCTATCTTGCACTAGTCCCTTACATAATCCAATGCTCTAAAGAAAAAGGGTGTACTGCTGACTTACTTCATATTTCTTTTTATTACTCTATATTTTTTTGTTTTGTATCCCCAACTGCTATACTTCCTTTTCTATATATTCAAACCATATGTTTTAAAGTTTATTTTATTTCATGATCATCCAAGATAGAATTAATGCCTTCTTTAATAAATTCTATTAGTATGTGCTTATAATTCATTTCATATCACACATCTCATTGTAGTTTGTTAAAAATCATAAAATCATGGAATATTCCAGATAGAACAAATTTAGGAAATCTAAGTCTCCATATATCCATGGCTTGCCTGATAAAAAGAATCACAGGAATGGGGGACACACCTTGATCTCAGAGTCTTGAGTTAGAGCCCCACGGTGAGATACACACACACACACACACACACACACACACACACACACACAGAATCACCAGGGAGGGTGCTTACTGAAAATGTAGTTAATCAGAATCTTCAGAGCCTGGGCATCTATATTTTTAACAATGTCCCAGGTCAATTTATAAACACCCAAATTTGGGAAATTTGGTTTTTTCTATGAATAGAATAGAATGTTCATTGGTTCATTCTATTCCCCTCATTAAATAGATCAGGTAAGGGTAATCCCCTGCCTAAAGATAAGCACCATGCCCAGAGATCATATGGGTAGTTAGAGGCAGAGTCAAACTCCAGGCTAACTAAGGTAATGTGCCCTTTCCATGACATACATAACCCAACCAGAATTATGAGCCTTTGAGAGAGAGACTGAGTCTTTTGATTCCACCTATCACACACCCTATGGTTTTCTGCATAAAAAGTTACAAGTAACCACATGAGAAATGTGTGGTATATTAATTTTGGGGATATAAACTGCAGAATTTATGTCAGGAGCTTCCAAAGAAGTTAATAAAAATCATATTACTTGACACAAGATTTAAAACTGAAAACACCAGATTTAAAAAGAGAGAAATTAATGAATGTGCACTTGATTCTGAATAAATACTAGCACTTTACTACTAAAAATTCCTTCCCAGTGCTCTCCTACCACTTGTCAGGGACTGTTAAATATTTTAATTTCAACTTGATGACTGGAAATGAAGGTCCCCTGGGTAGAGTCTATAGAACTAATGGGGAAATACACCACAGGCAGATGAGAAAACTCTAGACCCACTATAAACACAGGAGGGAGCTGTGAGATTTGAAAACATAAAGCAAACAGGAGAAGGAAAAAAAAAACAATGTGGCTGTCAGGGCATATTGTTTTAGGAAATAATGAGTGTTCTTCTAATTTTTCGTCCTGTGATAAAGTACCATTTTATTCACAATTAAGCCTCTAGGTTTTTGTAGTGGTGTTCTTCAAAAAAAAAAAAAAAAAAAGCCCATTGTACCTTCTTGGCATCAGCATTTTTTTCCATTTTTGCTATGCCCTGCACTTGTTTTGATCGGACAAACTTAATGTCATTTGATAGGATGAAAGCAGACCATTTCCTGAGAGCTGAGTGCTTCAAGGGCACTCATCCATTTTGTGAGGAATTTCTATCCCTTTCTAGCACTTCTATCTTCTTTGCTTTAGATAAGAGAATAAAAATGAATACATTATAAGGTCTGAAATCCTGTCTGAAGGAAAGAAAACAACATTAACTTCATACTATCTAGCATTCTAAGATGTAGACAGAAAACTGTGTTAAATATAAGCATTTTACCTAAAAATAAAAGTTACAACTAATTAAAAAGAACTTACCATGTATTAGTCACAATAATAAGGGCACAGATAAATGATCTTAGTATTTTACTTAGTGCCCACAATTTTTAATAGCTACAAAACTTCCATTCAGAGAGATACTTTCCTTTAAGTTTTACAGATTAGAAAACTAAATTTGGGAACTTAAATTAGTCAAAACGAAATGTCACTAAATAGATAAGCCTTGATTCAAATCCTGATCTGCCTGACTCCAAACCCAAAGCAATAACCTATTATTAGTAGTAGCATGTTTGTAGGTTTAGCCTAATAAATCTTACGTGGGAACATGTTACAAATACAGGATGTCTGGCCCCACTCAAAACCTATTGAATCAGAATCTGCATTTTAACAAGTCCCCGTGGCACAGCTCAATAGCAAAAAAGCAAACCACCCAATTTAAAAAAGGGCAGAAGACATCAATGGAAATTTTTCCAAAGAAAACATGCAGATGGCCAACAGACACATGTAAAGATGATCAACATCATTAATCATCAGGGAAATGCAAATCAAAAAAACCAATGAGATATCACCTCATACCTGTTAGAATGCCTTTTATCAAAAGGACAAGAAATAAGTGTTGGTGAAGATGTGAAGAAAAGGAAACCCTCGTTCACTGTTGGTGGGAATGTACATGGGTGGAGGGGTCACTAGCTAGACCCTGAGACCTGAAATTTACTGCCCACCTGCATACTCACTAACCTTTTCCCACACTTTTCCTTAAGCTTTTCTTCCCGGCATCTCTTAACTCAGGCAAATGGAAAGCAAAACTATCCCTTAAGTGATAGTGACTGTCCTGACAAGACCTCCAGCCAGCCCAGACCACCCAGACCTGTTTGAGTGTAACCTGTGACTCAAGACTGTGCAAATGGACTGTGGAATGACCTCTAGAATGACCTAAAACTACCTTTACCTCATTCTAATACTAAAATCTCTGCCCAAGGAAGAGCATAAGCTTCATTTACATGTCATGCAATATATGCATAGGAATGTTTCCTTAAGGCGCATGCAAAGCCTTCTGCCTGCCTCTACATACTGTGACAAGGCTTCCTTTTCCAAATATTCATCCTAACCCTAAATAAAAGGGACCCCATTCACCCTTGCTCAGGGATTGATGTCTTTGGCAGTTATTCCCCATGATCTCCTTAATACGCTGCAAGTAAGTTTACTTTGTACAAACCTTTACCTGGTGTATCTGTGACTCACCAAGGAGTGAACTCACAATGGTTCAATTACACAGCCACTATGGAAAACAGTATGGAGGTTCCTCAAAAAATTAAAATAGAATTACCATATGATCCAGTAATTCTACTACCAGATATTTGAAAAAAATAAAAACACTAACTCAAAAAGATGTACACATCTCCATGTTCACTGCAGAATTACTTACAAGAGCCAAGATATGAAAATAAACTTGGTGGCCATTGAAGGATGAATGGATAAGGAAAATACAGTAGCATAGATGTACAATGCAGTATCACTCAACTATAAAAAAATGAGATCTTGCCATGTGCAGCACCATGGATGGACCCTTGAAACATGCTAAGGGAAATAAGTCAGAGAAAGACAAGTATCATATGATCTCACTTATATGTGGAATCTTTAAAAAAAAATAATAAGCTCATAGATACAGAGAACTGGTGGTTGCCAATGGGTAAAAGGAGTCAAAAGATACAAACTTTCAAAAAAAAGATACAAATTTTCAGTTATAAAATAAATAAATCATGAAGATGTAATAAATAGCATGGCGACTATAGTTAATAATACCATATTACATACTAGAAAGTTGCTAGGAGAATAAAACTTGAAAGTTCTCATCATAAGAATGAACGAACAAATAAACAAACAAGTACCATGGGTGATTTTTAAGCACATTAAAATTTGAGAAACACTGTTAGAAATGTCTACAGTGCCCGTCCTCTTGTGGACCTCAATATGCTATTAAATTTAGTAATCTAAGAGATATAAACTAAGTGGTAGCTCAAGCATCATATTAAGCCCAAAATGAGTCTGAAATTGAGAGCAATAATTTTATATCACTCATGTATGCTTTAAAATTTAGTTAGAATATGTAACTTTCGGGGAAAAGTGACTAGTGTGCCACCAGTATTCACAGCAATGAAATATTCAGTAAGTTCTTCTTTACATAACACTATGTAAGTTATTATCTATAGAAATTGTGATAAAGAGGAACCCTTCTTTTTCAGGGACTTAAAGCTGCACTTGACTATCTGTCTTAGAATACAAAATAAATCCTCCAATTAAAAAAAATAATAATGGAGGCGCCTGGGTAGCTCAGGTCATGATCCCATGTTCCTGGGATAGAGCTCCACAGGAGGCTCCCTGCTCAGCAGGGAGTCTACTTCTCCCTCTCCCTCTGCCCCTCCCCACTGCTTGTGCTCTCTCACTCTTGCATTATCTCGAATAAATAAAATATTTAAAAAATAATAATAACAGGTAAATTAAGATCACTTAATTCTTCTTTTCTTCTCTTCCTCATTCCTCACCAATTTCTCTCCTATGTCTTAAGTCCATGAAATACTTGTGAAGGGGACCAGAATTTGCCACCCCAAAATATGTCTCTTTGGCATATAAATATGCATATATAAATAAAGGATATATATATGCATATATAAATAAAGGATTATTTAAAGCTCATTATTTTTAAGAAGCAGCAGACACAGGAGAAGCTTTCAAAGGTGAGTAGAAGTTACTGTTTTGTAAAATACATTTGAATTTGTACAAGTCCCAGATCACAGGAGAGTTTGTCCTAAGGGTCCTAGTCCATAAGATTGTCTCAACCTTCACTCTCTTGTTAGTGCTAGAAAAGTTCCATTCCAGTAGTGCCTGTTTAAGTGCCACAGATCAGCAAGTATGTGACTAGAGGAGTCTCACAATCTTGTAGGAAATAGAGGACACTGTTTGCATTACACCATTCTTCCCACCGGTGACAACGAAGCCTTTGCTTTCTGAGACTAACTCTGGGAATGCAGTTTCTGGATCTTGTGAGGGCTGCATCTTTTGCATTCTCCTTTGGGGATACCTCTGACATCCTCAGTTAAAACATAAAAAGGCTTACAGGTTAACTCGCTATTGAGATTAAAATAAGATCCTCCTTGTCAATGGCCAGATGGTAGATCCTTTGAATTGGACAAACTTCAATATTAAAAAAAAAAAAATTGAGAGCTCTCATCCAAAATTTTTTATTGATACCTATTGAAAGACCAAAATGAAAAGTGGATATAAAGGAGGAAAATGGCTACCTTTAGGGGCTACCTTAATAAAATGATAGAACAGAAATTAGACTTAGGGCAAAAGTTAAGAGTCCATATCTAATATAAATTCCCTTTCTCCACCCTCATATTCTGCTTTATCACCACCTCCAGGGCCCTGGCCCTCCAGAAGATCTTTCAGGTCTCTGGGTCCCTGGTCTAAACCTCCCTCTCAAAATCAAACCCTATCACCCCAGCAAATTCCCTTATATCCCAGAACTCCTCCTACTTCCCCAGAAAATCCTTTAAACACCCCCCAGCTGCCTGTTCTCGCTTCCCTTTCTTCACAAGATTTACAGAGAGTGCTCCAGGCTGCTCTCCAATTCTGGGGTACAGAGGTTACTCGTGTAAATACTAAAATCCAGAAAGTGAGTTTAGCAGAAACACCCAAGATGGGGACTAGGGCTTCCTTTGCTGTCCCTTATAATTCCTCTTGCTTTCCAGGACCCTGTAATTGGGCTCTGCCGGCTTCAGGCCTTCCTATACAATGTTTTCAATGTAAGTATCCTGGCCCCCCACCAAAAACAATTCATTCCTTTGGACAGAAACAAATCTGAGTCATAAAACCCTTTTACTTCTACATTCAAAAGATCTACTAAATTTAGAGAGGAGTAGGAAAAATTAGTGGTCATTCACAGTCCCAACCAAAGGGACCTCAGCTGGCTGTTAAGGGATGTTCTTCCCTTCTATGATTATCCTATGGCTATCGGACAAACCAGACAGCCCCCTAAAAAAAACTCCCCACACACAGTAAACAAATGGGCAGAATCTCTCTCGGGCCATGCTACAAATGACCAGTAAATGGCTCAGATAGAGGCTGATATTCAAGGGCTGATAGGAGCAATATTTTTTTCTTTTTTTTGATAGGAGCAATATTAAATGCTTTCTGCCTAAGTGTTAGTATAAAGTTGAACTATGCATTCATAAAGAAGGAGAGCATCTGAAAGCCTTTGTTAAATGCTTTGTTAAATACTTCTTGAAGATATATGCATTAAACCCTGAAGTTCTAGAGCACAGAAATCTTTTAATTCCCATTTTGGTTGGAATGGAAGCCTTCTTCCTGATCTAAAAAAGCAAACTGAAGATAATTAAATTGGAATAGGCAGGTTAGCTCCTTGAGATTCAGACTGCAATCCAGTTCTTTAGGTAATTGCAAATAACTGTCTTGGTTTTGGAAATGTCTACAGAACCAGAAGTGTGTCTCTAAAAGCAATTCAAAGCTCACCTATCCTTACCAGCTCACCTACCCAAAACCTCCCGTATTTACCTCTAAATGTTCTGCAGGTACTGTAAAAGATCAGGACATTGGAAACAAATTTCTTGCACTTAGGAAAGGATGAATTTTAGTATTGATTATCCTAAATCTTTGATAATAGGTAAATATACCCCAAAACTCTTTGGGGAAAACTTGAATGTTTTCTTTGTGTGTCTGTCATATACATATTTGCTCCCACTTACTCAAGGACCTAAGAGCCAAACTTTAGGGACATGTTTCCCATCAGAAGAAAAGAGGCGGGGATACTTAAAAATTGGGGTAATGAAGAATCTCAAATGTCTTCTCCACAAATATGAGTAAAATAAACTTCAGCCGCCTAAGCAGGTAACATTAATTTATTCCATCTTCCAAAAACACAGTTTGGAGCCAATGGCTCTTTTATAAACTAATGAGTTTTGCATTATTATACCTATCTTCTGGCCTAAATTTTATTTTTTTCTGGCTAAAATTTTGAAATGAAAGTATGAGATCTGTTTGTATCTGTAAGTTTATATGTGTCCATATATTTATTTTATAGATGCGTGACATTTTTCTACCTCCACATGGTATTGTCACAATTAATTTGTAAAGAACTCTATTTAATTGCCTTAAAATTAAATGCTTATAAGTTAAGTATTCCTAAAGTTCTCAGAAATATAATAGAAACTAACCCAAACGTGTTTCAGTTTCATTTGATCTAGAAAAACACTCAGTATTAAAGCTATTATAAGTTCACTGGTTTAGAGTTATCAACACTAAATATAACGTAGACATAAAACTTTTATTCTGCCTGAGTTTATTCGCCAAATGAGCTCATGTTAATACCTCACAACATTTGTCAGCAAGAAAAAGAGCTTGAAGTGATGGCTGACTCTGTCTAGTATCATGAAGCTTTGGGCAGTGTTCAATATTATAGTTGGGAGCAAGTGGTTTAGATAGCTAGATATAGTGAGATAAGAGTTTTTAGGTTAACCATTTAGTTATAATTATATTTTATGGTTTGTGTACTTAAAGATAGCTTCCAAAATCTTTTTAGTAACATGAAACTTTAGAGTTCTGCTAAGTTAAATGATAAAAATTTATGGACTATCTAGAAAATTTTCAAATAAAATAGTGAAACATTAATTACTGAACACAGGTTTCTCCACTTATTGCAGAGAAACTAAAGATAAATTTGAGTCAATTAGTAAACAGGTCTTATGTCACATTAAAAGCATATTCTTCTAAAAATTATAATATAAATATATTCATAAGTTTGCCAATCTAAAAGAATACTGGTGTGACAGTTCAAAATTGCTTACTATTTAGTTTTAACTAGAAAAAGTAAGGGGGTGCCCAGGGTAGTTCAGATGGTTAAGCGTCTGCCTTCAGCTCAGGTCAAGATCTCAGGGTCCTAGGATTGAGCCCCCATAAGGCTCCCTGTTCAGCAGGGAGTCTGCTTCTCACCTCTCCCTCTGCCCTTCTCCCTGCTTGCCCCCCAAAATAAATAAATAAATACATAGATAGATAGATAAATAAATCTTTAAAAAAAAGAAATTAAGGTTACTAAGGAATAAAATTTCTAATGTATATGATTTTTATAAAGATTTTATTTATTTATTTAACAGAGAAAGAGATCACAAGTAGGCAGAGAGAAAGGGGGAAGCAGGCTCCCTGCTGAGCAGAGAGCTGGATGTGGGGCTCAATCTCAGGACCCTGAGATCATGACCTGAGCAAAAGACAGAGGCTTTAACCCACTGAGCCACCCAGATGCCCCTCTAATGTATATGATTAAAGCCAATAGAAATAATGAGGGAAACAACTCTGTGCACAAGATAAATAGGATTTCTATTTGGATAAGAAAAGGTATGAGGTATAGAGATGAATTTTTGTTAAGGGAAAAGAAAGTAAATTTGTCCCAAAGTAAAACTGGTTATTTCAAACTGGGAAAGGGGAAAATAAAGGGCAAATTAAATAAGAAGTTGGGAAGAAAGAAAGAGAAAATTTTACCTGGTGTAATCAAGGTGGCTAAAGTTGAATTGTTATTAGAAGTGTTTTAAAAATAAACTTTAAGATGAATAGTGTATTTATGTAAAACTAAAACTTAATTTCCTTTCATCTGCTAAAAGCACAAAGTTTTCTTGAACTACTGATCTCTCCTGATAAGAGATTATGAAGGTTTTTCTTTACTTTTTTAAATAATCTGCCTAGAAAGTAAAGATCTTGTGTTTCATCAAAATGATTTCCGGTATCTCTTTATCATAAGGTCTTTGATTATTTAGGAAAACTGAGTCTTCTTAACATTAAAAGAGTTAAGTTTTGCTGACAGTTATATAATTTTCTGTATTTGCCTTTGAAATATATTTTTTTAAGATTTTATTTATTTATTTGACAGAGAGAGAGAGATCACAAGTAGGCAAGAGAGGCAGGCATAAAGAAGGGAGGAAGCAGGCTCCCTGCTAAGGAAAGGGCCCGATGTGGGGCTCTATCCCAGGACCCTGAGATCATGATCTGAGCCTAAGGCAGAGGCTTTAATCCACTAAGCCACCCAGGCGCCCCTCCTTTGAAATCTTTTATTGTCACTTTGGCTAAATGGATAATTATCATTTCATAATAGTTTTTTCATCAAATGTCCAAACCTTTTGATATTTTTGACATATTTCCCATATAGAATTCTAAAAGAAGTTTTTTTCACTTTGAAATAACTTCGGGATTTTATAAATATTTCCTAGAACATCTCAAAAGTTTTGCTCTCTCTCCTTACAGAAAGAAAGATGTTACACTACTTAGGCTCATTTGGTATATTAAATTACATGAAAAACATTGTCAAATAAGTGATACTAACTACACCTCTTCAGAATATATTTGTGTGGATATATTCTTAATGTAATGTTCTAGAAACTGTATGAAACTCCTAGAAATCTCCTATGTCCTGGCATGTTACAACTTATATTCTAGTCCTTGTCTTGAAGTGTTATTTGTCACAGAAATAAGTAAATTTCCTTGTCAACTGCATTATAATGGACTCTTATCAGACCTTTAATCTAGGCCATTTTTAAGCCTTTTGTCATTTACTGTATTGTTTTACTCTGAAATTTTTTTTTTAAGATTTTATTTATTTGAAAGAGAGAGAGGAAGCATGAGAGGGAGAGGTCTGACGGAGAAGCAGACACCCCACTGAGGAGGGAGCCCGATGTGGGACTTGATCCAGGGACTCCAGGATCATGACCCCAGCCAAAGACAGCCGCTCAACAACTGAGCCACCCAGGCACCCTACTCTGAAATTTCTGAAGCAGAAGTGCTTCATCTTCCTTGAAACTCGGAAAAAAACTTTTTTTTTTAATTTTATTTTTTCAGTGTTCTAATAATAGTTGTTCCTGCACCACACCCAGGGCTCCATGCAATACGTGCCCTCCTCAATACCCACCACCAGGCTCACCCAACCCTGGACCCCCTTCCCCTCCAAAACCCTCAGTCTGTTGCTCAGAGTCCACAGTCTCTCATGGTTCATCTCCCCCTCCGATTTCCCCCCATTCACCCTTCCCTTCCTTCTCACAATGCCCTCCATGTTTTTCCTTATGCTCCACACATAAGTGAAACCACATGATAATTGACTCTCTCTGCTTGACTTATTTCACTCCACATAATCTCTTCCAGTCCCATCCATGTTGATACAAAAGTTGGGTATTCATCCTTTCTGATGGAGGCATAATATTCCATTCTATATATAGACCATATCTTCTTTATCCATTTGTCTGTTAAAGGGCATCTTGGTTCTTTCCACGGTTTGGCAATTGTGGCCATTGTGGCTATGAACATTGGGGTACATGTGGCCCTTCTTTGTAGTGCATCTGCTTCTTTGGGGTAAATACCCAGTAGTGCAATTGCAGGTTCATAGGGTAGCTCTATTTTTAATTTCTTGAGGAATTTCCACACTGTTTTCCAAAGTGGCTGCACCAACTTGCCTTCCCACCAACAGTAGAAGAGGGTTCCCCTTTCTCCACATCTCCAACATTTGCTGTTTACGGTCTTGTTGAATTTGGTCATTTTAACTGGTGTAAGGTGGTATCTCAGTGTGGTTTTGATTTGAATCTCTCTGATGGCTAAAGATGATGAACGTTTTTTCATGTGTCTGTTAGCCATTTGTATGTCTTCTTTGGAGAAGTGTCTGTTCATGTCTTCTGCCCATTTTTTGATGTGATTATCTGTTTTGTGAGTGTTGAGTTTGAGGGGTTCTTTATAGATCTTAGATATCAGACCTTTGTAGTGTCATTTGCAAATATCTTCTCCCATTCTGTGGGTTGCCTGTTTGTTTTGTTGACTGTTTCCTTTGCGGTGCAGAAGCTTTTTATCTTGATGAAGTCCCAAAAGTTCATTTTTGCTTTTGCTCCTTTGCCTTTGGAGACATGTACTGAAAGAAGTTGTTGTGGTTGATGTCGAAGAGGTTACTGCCTATGTTCTCCTCTAGGACATTGATGGATTCCTGCCTCACATTAAGGTCTTTTATCCATTTTGTAAACTCATAGAAAAAACTCTTGAGTACAGGTTTAGGGCAACTTTAAGATCACACCATTGAACTGGGAAAGAATTTCAGGAACTGACAGAAAAACTGGATTCAAGCAGAACAAGATTACATGGGGCCGAATGAACTGATGAGATGATTATCATTTTTATGACTTTGTTTGAAACATTCTTTTCTCTTTTCTCTTAAGATATGTATAACTTGGAGCAATTTGGTATAACACAAACCTTTGTGAACAAAGATGAAACATTATCTTTTTCTCCCAACTTAATCCCATCAGAATTTGGAACTTCTCTATGACTATTTTATGTATGTAAGTTTGATAGGAATCCATTCTTCTTGTAACAGGACACAATTGGAAGCTGGTTATATTACCAAGATTTGCACTAGAACGTGAACTTTGTGGATGTGCATAGAATCAGATATGCCCGACAGTTTTAAGAACTGTGGTTTACTTTATGCAGGCAATAAAGCCCCTCAGAAAAACAGCCTGGTACCTTGCTTATTCCAAGGTTCCCCATAACTTAACCAGGTGAATAAGGAAGGTCCCTTCCTAGGAGGTAAAGTAACCCCGGGATATTTGAGGGACCTGGAAAAAAGGAATTCACTCACATCTACAGGTATGGCAGGCAAGTCTGATGGTAAGTTTTTGACTTGGCTTCCTGACTTCAAGTGGCTTTTAAGAAGTCCAATCTTAGATTCCCTATGTAAAGTCCCAGTAGAACTACAGAACACTCATGAAAGAAATTGAAGAAGACACAAAAAGGTGAAAAAGCATTCCATGCTCATGGATGGGAAGAATAAACATTGTTAAAATGTCTATACTATCCAGAGCAATCTATACTTTCAATGCCATCCCGACCAATTCCACTGGCTTTTTTCAAAGGGCCAGAACAAACAATCCTAAAATTTGTATGGAACCACAAAAGACTCTGAATTGCTAAGGAAATGTTGAAAAAGAAAAACAAAGCTGGGGGCATCACATTGCCTGATTTCAAGCTTTACTACAAAGCAGTGATCACCAAGACAACATGGTACTGGCACAAAAACAAACACATAGACCAGTGGAACAGAATAGAGAGCCCAGATATGGACCTGCAGCTCTGTGGTCAAATAATCTTTGACAAAACAGGCAAAAATATCCAGTGGAAAAAAGACAGTCTCTTCAATAAATGGTGCTGGGAAAACTGGACAGCTATGTATAGAAGAATAAAACTTGACCATTCTCCTACACCATACACAAAAATAAACTCAAAATGGATAAAAGACCTCAACGTGAGGCAGGAATCTATCAAAACCTTAAAGAAGAAAATAGGCAGTAACCTCTTTGACAAAACCTTAGAATGGTTTATATAATAATTCTCAATTACCTTAGAATGGTTTCTCTTAAGGGAAGTCATGTAATTAAGAGCTAAAATCTTTTTTATTGAGACAGTGATAAAGGAGCTTGAACAACTAAAAAATTGCTTACTGTGTGTCCCGTGGTAGGCCATGACATAATTGTTAAAATTTGAAAGAACTGAAAGAAAGTAAAGGAATACCTGGAGAACTGGACACCTAAATTACCTACTGCAAAATGATTAGCAGAACTATCACCTGGAGTATAATGGAAAATAGCCAAGTGTACCTAATAAATTCATAAATCTGGCTAAGGATATCTCTAGAAAGAGTAAAAACAAAATTCAATTAAGTTTTTTAAATGCCTCTGAGGAGGGCGCCTGGGTGGTTCAGTTGGTTGAGCGACTGCCTTCAGCTCAGGTGATGGTACCGGAGTCCTGGGATCGAGTCCCATATCGGACTCCCAGCTCTGTGGGAAGTCTGCTTCTCCCTCTGACCTTCTCCCCTCTCATTCTCAGTCTCTCGCTCTCTAATAAATAAATAAAATCTTTAAAAAAAATGCCTCTGAGGATATATGAGAAGATAGAAGATGAACTAGAGAAGAAATTGTTTAGTTTTAGAAAAAAATGTAGACAAAAAAGGCTGCTCAGGACAGCCTTTCCAGCTAAGAAAAGATCCAAAGGTAAACAATGGCCTCAGAGCATAGAACAAAACCTGGACAGTAAAACCGTCTCAGCATAAAGAAGAAAAGGATGTAGCTATCCAATCCCTCTTTAAAGTTCTCAGAAAGGGGCCCTACATGGCTCAGTCATTAAGTGTCTGCCTTGGGCTCAGGTCATGATCCCAGGATCCTGGGATGGAGCCCCTGCTGCTGGGTTCCCTGCTCAGTGAGAAGCCTGCTTTTCTTTCTCCCACTCCCCCTGCTTGTGTTCCCTCTCTCATTGTGTCTCTCTCTGTCAAATAAATAAATAAAATCATAAAATAAAAGAAAGTTCTCAGAAAGATTTTAAAACATCCCTCACCAACTCTTTGCTAGGCAACTCACATCAGCCTCACATGGCCAAAGGTAAATAAGGGCTTGTCTCAGAAAGTAATGTGGGTGTGGTTTTTGTTTAATGGAGTGAACATCCAATAAGAATCATAAGCTATCTCACGGAATTTGTGCAATTAGAAGCACTGTGAGCTTAGACTAAAAGGGACAGAAACAGTTCAGAATGAGAAAAATTCTTGAGTACTCTCAACCTTATACACATAGGAAAACACTAAGAAAGCTACTTGGTTACAAATATGGACTATTTATTTGAAGGAAGATGGGATGACTCAGAAGGCTGAACTAAAAGATACCAAAGGACCAACTAGCGACTCAGGGAATGGGACTAGGCCTTAACCAAGGACCTGGAAACATGTGCCCACATGAATTTTAGAATTACTGTGGACTAATACTCCTATCGAACAGAATTGTCTATTAAGGCTTTCTTATGTCTAGCTCAAAAGTGTATGTTACATGCCTCTTTATTTTACAGGTCTTATTGAGAAGAATAAGACTCAAGAAATTGTACCTGAAGAGTCTCATCTAACCTAGGCTTAGTTAAGATGACAAGGTCCTGGATATTCATACCTTGGTGGTCTTGAAAGGGGGTGAATGTGTTTTTTCATGTGAGAAGAATGTAAATATTATCTGTCCAGAGGACTGACCATGATAGATTAAAGATGGCTGTAAATCCTTCACACTTCATTCAATGATTCTTTTTCTCTTTCTTTGAAGCTGGTCTGGCCTATAGTTGCTTTGACCAATGGAATAACCTAGAAGTAATGTAAAACTGATACTATATACTGCCCTGGGCTAGACTTTAAAAGGGCTGGTACTTCTACTATGATTCCTTATAAACCTGAGTTGCTATGTAAGAAATGTATTAAGACTAGAATTGCTAGGATAACTACATGGAGTGGCTCTAGAAAAGGAGCTGAGGTGGGGGCGGTGGAGAGTGTTGGGAACCAGCTGATACCCAGTAGTTCCAGAGAAGCTATCCCAGTCACCCTAGCTAATTTAGCTGATATAATGGAAAAGAAATAAGCCTTATTATCCTGTCTGAATTCCAGTGCCTTAGAATTGTGTGATAATGATAAATCATTGGTTTTAGCCACTAAGTTTTGATTTAAGTTGTTATGCAACAGTGGATAACCAGAACGCATATCTATGAAATAATAATGTGCAGAACATGTCATGGCTTGTAAAGAGCACACAAAATTCATCGAAGATGAGAAATAATAAAATATTATTTTCTACTCCCTGTGATTATGAAGCTCATTTATTGGAGTGCATCTGACATGATTCATGAGAAAAGATGTCTTATCAATAATTTGATGAAATATAATTATTAGTTCTAAAAACAATTTTTATAAAATATTTATTAGAGAGAGAGAGATGGGGGTGAGGGGCAGAGGGAGAGAGAGGGAGAGAGAGAGAGAGAGAGAGAGAGAGAGAGAGAGAGAGAGAAGCAGGCTAAATGTGGAGCCAGACAGATATGGGGCTCAATTTTATGACCCTGAGATCATAACCTGAGCTGATATCAAGAGTTAGACACTCAACCAACTGAGCTATTCAGGCACCCCTAAAAATAATTTTTAAGATGTAAATTATGTCAAAGGAGCTTACTCTATCAGAAGGCATATTGGGTCAATTAATGAGGAAGAAGTAAATTCTAATAAACTGGGTTATACTCAATTACATTATTTGGAATCACAGATTATAGCACCTTTGACTCATTTAGTTATATTTTTCAAGCAGAAAAGGGAGCCCATATTGAGTTTCGGATTGCAGTTCACACCCTGAGAGTAGTTCTCAATCTCCCTTTGCCTGTTATTACAACTGAATCATCTTATCTGTCCATGATTTGTTTTGGTATTTTGTTTCTTTTCTGTTTTTGTCTCTAAGTAGACAAATGTTTCTAGCCTATAGGAGTCAGCATTGCAACATATTTCACATCACATAATTATACCTAGAGTATATACTTTTATCTGTAATTATGACTCAGTGTTTAGAAATACAGTGAACACTTCACAAAAAGATATATTATAATCCTGAACGTTCATTAAAAAAAATTCTAAGGAGTTGTTTCTTAGGCATTCTCAGCTCTGGAAATAAGCAGAGCCGTGTCTCTAAGCATCCACACACAGAGAAGGCAAGTGACACATGCACAAAAAAGGAGCCTCAAGTAGAACGAACTTGAGAAAACCATTGCAGCCATCTGGGCCAACTTGCAGTCTTTCCAGATTTTCAGTTTCTGGGGCTCAGATTGCAGTGCCCTGCCAGAGCTCTCAAAGGCCATGATCTCTCTGAAGGTGAACAACCTGACTTACCACACCTGAGCCAACACTATGTAGTAAGTCTTTGAGAAGTATGGGCCCATCAGCAATGTGTACCTCCTGCAGGGCTGCTTCACTAGAGTCCTGTAACTTTGCCTTTGTCCACTTCCACAAGTGCCACATCACCATGGACGCCCTTCATGGGATCGTGCTGGACAGCCACAAACTGTGGATACAGATGGCACACGACAGTTGCTCACTAGATTCCCATGGTGGCCACTGCTGCCAGAGAGCTCCTCCCCACAGGCACAAATGCAAGAATCAAAGACCTTAGCAACAATGCCATTCCAACAGTAGAAGCCAATCCTGATTTCAGGGCAGATCTGGCTTCAGCCACATAAAGTTTTGCTCTTGCTCTTACAGTAGATCACCATCAACCTCTACATCCAGATCTACCCAACGATCCAAGTCCAAGTTCCCCTCAGTGTCCAGTTCTTCCTTCCCAACCAGATCCAGGTCTAGATCCAGAAGCCTTCCACCAGAAAGGAAATCCAAGTTCAGATTGTAATTTAAGAATTTCTTCAGGTTTCCTGAAGAGGAAGGAGTGGTGCCCTCTTAGGGTTATGAGTCAGCAAGCAACCTAACTGAGGACTCATGGAAGAGGAGGGAAGGGGAACAATATACTCAGTTGATCAAAAGGTCCTTAAAACAAGCTACTAAAGCTTAAGAAGTTCATTCTTTAACATGTTACCCAAGTTTCTACTTGTTCTAAATTTTGCATTAAGTGGCAAATTTCTTTTTCCCCTTGCTGTTATTTAAGTATCTTTTAAGTTAGTGAGGTGAGCAACTTAAAGTTATTACTGATTTGGATATTTCAGGTAAAGTTTTATTTTTATTTATATACTGCTGACTTTGTGCTTGAAAGTAAACAAATTACTGATCTAATTTGTGACCTCATGATTTAAGAAAATACATGTAGCCTTTTCTTGTTGAGTAGTTAAAAACTGTCTAGTAACTGAGTCATCATTTCATCATTGCCATCATCCTTTTCAAAGAATGACTTACTCAAAAAAAAAAAAGATCTACAAGGAGAGGAGGGGAGGGGAGAGGAGGGGAGAAGAGAGAAGAGAGGGGAGGAGAGGAGAGGAGAGGAGAGGAAAAGAAAGGAAAAAGGAAAGGAAAGGAAAGGAAAGGAAAGGACAGGACAGGACAGGACAGGAAAGGAAAGGAAAGGAAAGGAGACAGGCCTACTAAGGGCACCTGGGTGGCTCAGTCAGTTAAGCAGCCCACTTTCAATTTTGGCTCAGGTGATGATCTCAGGGTCCTGGGATGGAGCCCCATGTCAGGCTCCCCCCTCAAAGGGGAATCTGTTTAAGATCTTCCCTCTCCCTCTCCCTGTGCCCTCCCCTACTGGAACATTTTCTCATTCTCTCACTCTCTCTCAAATAAATAAAATCTTTAAAAAAATAAATAAAAAACACTTCAGGTGAAAAGAACTGATTATTTTAAAGGGTTATCAAACAAAGCTCTAATCTTTTTTTTTTTTAGATTTTATTTATTTATTTGACAGAGAGAGAGAGATTACAAGTAGGCAGAGAGGCAGGCAGAGAGAGAGGGGGCAGCAGGCTCCCCGCCGAGCAGAGAGCCCGATGTGGGGCTCGATCCCAGGACCCCGAGATCATGACCCGGGGCCGAAGGCAGAGGCTTTAACCCATTGAGTCACCCAGGCACCCCCAAAGCTCTAATCTTTAATGTATTTTTGTGCACTAGACATACTTGTATAGCAGCTGAGTAATGCTGGTTAGCTATTAAGGTGCTATTTCCTAGTGTAGAGTGCTTACTTATTTCATGTTATTTCCTGACTGCTCCTATGTTAAGATGATGTGCTGCAAAGAAACTAATGGCTATCTCGTTTATTAAAAAGTCTAATAATTGCACTTCCAGTCACCTAGGCCTTGCATGTATATATAACAGAGCATACAGTAAGCACATTTAGCAGATGATAAATATGCCTTTATTTTTCCCCTCACCCTCAAAATGGTAAATCTGATCATCTTAATTTATGAATTCAAATATGAAAAATATTAAGAAGCAAATAATTTGTAACTTTATAAGTACTAATAACATGCTGTATCTTTTTGCTTATGCTTACATTGTACTGTAACTACCTTCCAAAATTTAATTAAAATGTATTTCCTAGTGTCTTAAAAATTAAAATTTGTTGTGATTATATTCATAAAATTGTGAAACAAAAAATATTGAGGTCATACATTTCAAATGTCTTATAAACAAAAATATTAAGACAACGGAGGATCAACCATCAGAGATTCAAGGTAGAAACATTTTAATTTAGCAAGCTAAAATCAAAGTCATACACATATGCTACTACTTCATGGCTTTGATCCCCATGCTTGTCATGACCTTGCCCTGACTCTGGAATTGCCTTCTATGGTTCAATACTCCATTTCAACTTACTGGCTTTGAATTAATGTTCTGGGATATAGTTATTCCTAGCTTGATATTGGAATTTGGACCTGTTCTGATTCTCTTGCCTCTCTGTTAGCTTAGCACTGCTGTACTAACTTAATCCCCACTCAACCTTTCCTCTCTATTCCGTGGTTGCCAATCCAGCACCACGGTTCAGGTACTATTTTCAATTCCCACTGCCCAATTCTCTGTCTAAGCAACTGACTAAATCAAACTTTGAAAAACAGATACAACTTTGTCATATTAAAGTTTTAGAAATGGGAGTCTAGAGAGTTTAAATGATTGGGCAAATAAGAATTAATGATTGGAAAAAAAAAGAATTAATGATTGGTCTTTAACCTTGGTCTCTAAATTCTCAACCCAATACTCTTTCTTATATATTGAATTGCCTCAAGCATATTACTTTTAAATACATTGAATTCAAATAATGTTTGGAAACATCAATTGCAATGTTTGCTAACAAATATTAAAAACAAGACTTTAAAGCAGACAACAATGATAATGCTATAGGAACTCAATGTTTGAGATGAAGTACATTCACACTGCAAAGGAAATTTCAAGACTTAACTGAAATAGACTTACTACTAGTACCCCGAAACTCGACTTGAGTCAATGGTTATTAACGTAACCAAACATCTGTTTAAAATGTTTAAGTACATCACACCTAGATGCATATGTATACACATAAGCACACACCTATTCACACTAATTAAGACTTTGCTAAACTTGGGCATCCTAAAAATCCCACCAGGAAGCTAATTGGTCACATAACATTATCTCACTCTTTATTAAGGTATTAGTGAAAAACATTTTAGTTCCCACCAGAATCATTCCGTTTCTAAAATAAACCAAATGCTCAGTGGTAATTTACTTCCGGATATTTTCTCTTCATTTGACAATTAAATGAGCATTACTGGGACAAGGTATCAGAATATATTGTATAATATGTGAAACATATGAAAATAGGGACACTTTAAAAGGATCTCAAGGTACAGAGAATTTTTTTTAAATATTCATTTTTTTAAAAGATTTTATTTACTTATTTCAGAAAGAGAGCATGTATGCAAGCACAAACATGAAGAGGGGGAGGAGCAGAGGGAGAAGCACACACCCTGCTGAGCAGGAAGCCAGATATGGGGCTTGATCCCAGGACCTCGGAATCATGACCTGAGCCAAAGACAGATGGTTAACTGACTAAGCCACCCAGACACCCTGAGAAGTAAGAAATTCATCTAACAGATTAATATATGCCTAACCAGATTTGATTCATAATCAAATGAAAATGATTGCTCATTTATTTCAACTTAATTATATACAATTTCAGTGTGTGATACTTATTAAATGATGGAAAATCTATATTCTTATATTTTCATAAAAGTTTAAACCCAATTAAACTTATATAAGTTAACTTTATAAAATGGACAATAGCAAATAAGTTTTAGGTGGCAAATTAATTAAAAAAAACTTTTTGACATCTGACCCATTTTGACCCTAATTCCACAACTGTGGCCACAGTTCCCCAAAGAAGCCAAGGTCTTTCAGGTCTATTCCTTCAGTCTGACATACTCTCTCTTCACCAACACATACCCAACTGACACTTCCCACCAAGAGAAACTCATAATTATATTTAAAGATTCAGATATAAATGTACTATCTGTGAAATATTCCCCAGCTCCCATTAAATAACCATCACAGAGTTCCTTGAACTTATACAATAGATATAAATCACTTATATCATATAATATATTGTATTTTCACAGTTTCTATGTGATGTTTCTATCACCTGGAAAATAAATTACTTGGGAGTACAGACTTCTGAAATATTTGACATATCTCTAGTGGATATTAACTGACTGTTTAGGCTGGACAGATTCACTGTTAAGTAAGTCCAATTGAATAATGTTTCAAATTCCATAGCCAAATCTTGTCTTTACATGAAAAACTTGAAGGATTCCAAAACAAGTGTTAAGTGGGACTGGTAAGATTAATGAGTCCAAAAACTCTTAGAGGTTTCCTTTAGATAGCACTGCAACTGAGCATTATTTTCACTACACCATCCTGGCTGCACTAACATACAAGAACAAAATCAGCAGAATCAGTACACATTATGGCAGGCAATGTATTTATTTTAAATTTGTATTAAAAGTGCCTGTGAAGTTCTGGCTAGACTTAAGAATTATTTATAATATTTATGAGAAAGGAAAACAAAAGTGAAACTATGCTTTTGTGAAGAATTCCTTAAGGAATTGACCAGAAAACCTGCCAAAGTTTTTGTTTGTTAAAGCAAAACAAAGGAGCAGAGGGAGAAGCATACACCCTGCTGAGCAGGATGTTTTGCTTTAACAGAAGTTTGAGGGACTATATAATAAAAGATGAGGCCATTTAAGAGCGAAAAGGATAAAAAAATATTTAAAAATAATAAATTAAAAAATGAAAATAAAAGAGTGAAAAGGAAAAGATCTCAGTAAAAGAAATTCAGCTTCGGTAGTATTTGCTGGTTTTCAGTGAAATGAAACCTACCCTGAATATAGTCCCTAGTTGGTAACAATGAGGAAGATAATGGGTACCTAGGCAACGGTGCCTAGCAAGCTCCCAGATAAAGGCGGTTCTCAACTAAGGACTCATCAGAAGCGACGGAGCTGTGGTCTGGGAGGCGAGGCGAGGCGGAAGAAACCTACGCGGAGGCAGATCGAGTCGCATCCGGTCCTGACACACCAACCGCAGCAGAAAGAGAATCCAGTTAGTGTATTTCATAGATTATATAGATATATTCATATATAAATTAAGACTCCGTTATTGTTTTTCAACAGCATGTCGTAAAAGTCAGATATCTTCCACTCGTTCAAGATGGAAAATTCAGGTTTCGACGATGAAGATGAATCTGCGGCCCTGCGCATAAGTCAGATGGACCGATTGGTCCGGGAAGAAGATTTCTATCAATTTGTAAATAACCTGAGTGAAGACGATTACAAGCTTATGAGGGATAACAATCTCCTAGGCATTCCGGGTGAACCTACATTAGAAGAGTTGCAGAGAAGACTTCAACAAATTAAAGACAACCCACCACAAAATTCTGACGAAAACACAGGTATATTTCACTTTTAGGGAGACTAGAACGGGACGGGTAAGGAACTTCATAGTAGTGCCAACCAAAGATGATACAAAAGTGGCACACATTAACTTGGTGCTAAGTAACTTCTCATTAAAAAGAACTGGTATTTACCTGATTTTTGGTGAGAATGTCGAGATATGTTTTCTCCCACAATTCTTTACTTTAATTACTTTAATTTGGAAACAGTGTGAAACAGCCTACTGATATTTTCCTTGGTTTTCCACCTCAACTAAAAGTTACTCCTACTTCCTGAATTATTTTTTCTATAAAGACAGTGACTTCCTCACCAGCAAAAAATATTATATACTCTATTCAACTGCATAATTTTGCTCCCAACCCTCAAGGGACATTTGACAATGTCTGGAGATATTTTGGTTGTCAAAAATGATGAGTGGGTGTTACTGGCAAATAGTGGGCAGAGGCCAAGGATATTGCCAAACACCTCACAATTTATAGGACAGTTCCCCAAAACTAAGAATCATCCAACACCAAAATGTCAACAGTGCTAAGGTTCAGGAATCCTGCTCTAATTAGGTCTGGTGTTTCTCTCCTAGTGTGAAGTAGAGAATTTTACTATCAAGTGAAGATGATATATAATAGTTTGGTTCTTAAATATGGCCTCATATATACTACACTAGGTTCAGTCTCTTCATTTGATCTGACTTTCAATTTCATGTCAACTCAAAATCTTGGTAACATCAAGAAGTATTCAAAAGCTTTTAAATCTATAAACTTTATTTAAGTATGGCCAATGGTTACAATGATCTTTTATTTTAAAACAACTTATTACCATAAGCACTTAAGAGCCTAGAAGAAATAATGTTGTAGGCTAATGAGAATTAGGCAGTAATGTAAACTGAACTAAAATACTAGCACTGTACCTTAACATTGTTTAATTGCATTAGTGTTTTGACAGTGGAGTGAAAAAATGTCTCTTGACTGTCCTCTCATGGTGGTACACAAGGCCATGTATATGATGAAATATTGAAAACAGACTTTCTCCAGATTCCTTTCAAAAAAATTCTCTAAATTTATCTAGGATTAACTAGCTCTTTTCAGAAGGAACTCAAACTGTCCTGCCTTCACTTGTAAATCTAGAAAATGTAGTTTATAAAATATTAACTCTATAAATGTGACATATGCTTAAAACATCTGAGTATTAAAGTTCTAATTTTTTGTTTGCTTTTGAAACAAGGTTTCAGAATGCTATTTTATAATGGTTCTAATTTTGGTAGTTCCTTTCTGCCCCCACTTTTTTTGTTAACAGGTGGAGGAGATTCTTCTGACAATACATCTAGTGGTGACTCTCTTTTAGAGTGGGTTAACTCTTTCAGACAAACTGAAAATGTGACAAGTGGGCAAACAGAAAACCAATCTTGGGAAGAATTGAGTCAGATTAATTCAAATAGTGATAATTCCAGATTTGGTTTAGAAACGAATTATAACATTAATAATGGGAGCCCAGATCCAGAGAACAAATATGTACCATCTACAAGACTTCCCAGAGGAGACAATATGGAAAACGTCCAAAGGCAAGCGGAAAATACACAGTCTGAATCAACATTTATAAGACGACCTATATCAGAACAAAGTACAACTGAAGCATTAATAGAAGCACCAGTTACTAGAGGTCAGCGAAGAGCAAGAAGCAGAAGCCCAGAGCATCGGAGAACCAGAGCAAGAAATGAAAGTAGTTCAGCTCCATATTCACTGAGTGAACTTTTATTAAGATTTCATCAGAATATAGCACCTGAGACTTTTGAGCAGCTTCGGGAAGAGGAAAATGAGTTATTTTCTAGAATTCAGCACCAGGAAACATCCAGACAGCAAATAACTGGACCTGAGCTGGAAAATAGGGGTCTTTTTTCAACTTCTGGAACAAGGAATGCTGTTCAAGAAGAAAGTTCTCCAGATACATCCAGCGATAGCGAATCTTGGGAAGTGGAACAGATAAGTTCAACCGTATTGTTCGATCTTGAAGTAGAACAAGTTCATCTTGGGGCATATTCTCATAGTGATAGCATAACTAGCAGAACTCCATTAACATGTGAGACACCAACTTTAGAAAGTGAACAAGGAGGACTTTGGCATATGTTTCCATATTTTGAGCAGACAGATGAAACAGCTTATCTCAGTACCATCAGAATTCCCATTGACAGAATTTTAAATACTGGTTTAAATGATACAACATCTATTACAATTCAGAGCACATTAACGCAGACAGTGACAACATTCAGCGACTCAATTGACCTTATGGACAGTGACAGTGATTTAGTGCATAGTGTCTCGCCCTCGAGTCAAAACATGGAAAGGTCAGAGTCACCAAATGAAAGAGATGGTTCTGGTGGTAGGACTAGTTCTGGTTCCAATTCAAATCCTAGTTCTGATTTCCATTCAAGTTTTTCATTGATTTCTAGTTCAAATTCCAGCTACATATCTAGTTTCAATTCTAGTCCTATTTCCAGTTCCAGCTCCAGTGATGAAAATTCAGAAATTAGATCACTGATGTTTGAAGGTAGTAATGAAATAAGCTTATCATCAGGCTCACCACCAGAAACCAGGCGAGAAAGTAGGCCTATGAGCCCAATAATATTTGATGAAAGTGATTCTTGGACCTCCCTTAATCTGGACCATTTTTTCCTCTTGAATGAAGACCATCATGACCAACCTACAGGACTCACCAAAGCACAAATTGACAACTTGGCTGTAAGACCTTTTGGTAAAAGTGGTGCATTAAAAGCCTGTAGTATTTGCATCACAGAGTACACAGAAGGCAACAGACTTCGCATCCTACCTTGCTCCCATGAATTTCACGTCCATTGTATCGATCGCTGGCTGTCGGAGAACTCTACCTGTCCTATTTGTCGTAGGAGAGCAGTAGAGTCTGGTGAAAGAGAAAATTCTAATTAAGATCTGAATTCTCAGCTATATAAACTGTTATAGTGATGGACAAAGAGTAGTGACCTGCCTAATGTCCACTTTTGGAGTGATTCTTAAATATAACGATCTGAATCTAATCTAAAGTTGACTCTCGAAAAAAATAAATAAAATTGAATTCCAATATAATAATCTGAACTGAATTACTGGTTCCTGAAGGGATGTTTGGACTTTCTCCAATTTCTGTTCCAGAATTTAAAAAAAAAAAAATACTGTCCTATCTGACAGCAATATTGTCCTATCTGTTAAATATAAGAATCTGAATCTAATCTAAAACTGAATTCCAATGTAACAATCTGTATTGAGTCATTGGTTCCTGAAGGAATGTTTGGATTCTTCTCAATTTCTGTTCCAAAATAAAAGAAAATATTTTAAAAAACCAATATTGTCCTATCTGAGAGCAAAAACAAATTTCACACCATAATGGATCACTGAATTTCAAAAGAAACTTAGCAGGGACACTAGGGTGGGATGTTCCTGATTCCATGGGAGAAATGTCTTAATATATAACCAATCCAGATAGAGCCTCGTAGAATTATCTAGTCATGCAAATTCCACACATCTCATAGCCATGTCTTATCTTAGATGTGCATATAAAAAAACAGGAACACAACTGAAACAATTAAGCAAATTAAGAATTTATTAGAGTCACTCACATAAAAAAGTCATTACATTCATAGAATGCCATAAAAAGGCTTTAAAAACTTTGTCTTCCTATCTCTCTTCCCAGCAGTTTATCCCAACCATTAATACTACCTTAAAGTTTCTCCCATTTTCTACTACTAATACATCAGTTAGGGTCCTGGGCAAAAATTGACAGCACACTTGAAAAGGGTGATGAAATCAAGTTTAATGAAAGAGACTATTTACTAAAAGTGTGTAAAGAATAAAATGAAACCAAGAAACGAAGTACACTGAGGCTAGCAACTGTAAGAAGCCAGTCCCCTTGTCCTCCATTCTGTTCTTTGACTTAGCTCTTTAACAATCTTCTTTTAATTTTCCTTTCATCTACTCAGAGCCGGTACCATGAAGAAGACAACAAGTACATTTTATCTTTAGAAATGATGAGATGACAAACCACAGAATTTAATTACATTGCTCTTAAACATGTCACACTTTGGCTTGCTGTGATTGTAAACAACTAAGGGAAAAAGCCAGTATAGGTACTTCTTCAGTTTTTGCTTTATAAGTACATTCAAGCCTCAATTTTTTTTTAATTTACTTTAGATATATGTGTGAGTGGGGGTGTGGGGAGGGAGGACAGGGAACAGAGGCAGAGGGAGAGAAACTCAAGCAGACTCTGTGCTGAACACAGAGCTGGACACAGGGCTTGAGCCCATGACCCTGAGATCATTGACCTGAGCCAAATCCAAGAGTCCAAAACTTAACAGACTGAGTCACCCAGGTGCCCTGAATTTCTTTTATTTATAAGATTAGTTTATGTAATTTTAAAAAACATATCCTTTATTCTTAGAAAGTGTCTTATGGTTTATATATCTTAATCTTTATGTGAATGATCCAAAGTGCCCAATTGCTGCTTAGAGCCTCCCAAGCTGTAATCTGAAAAACTGGAGTTCAAAAACATGCTTACCTAATTCAATTCTAATCATCCCCATCGAAGTATCACCCAAAACATGACACTTTAAAATAAAATTTTAGGGGCACCTGGTTGGCTCAGATGGTAAGCAACTGCCTTTGGCTCAGGTCATGATCCCAGGGTTCTGGGATCTAGCCCCACATCGGGCTCCCTGCTCAACAGGAAGCCTGCTTCTCCCTCTCCCTCTGCTACTCTCCCTGCTTGCGCTCACTCTCTCTGTCAAATAAATAAATAAAATCTTTAAAAAATCAAATTTTAGGCCATGCTTCCTTTCCAATCCAAAAATAGTGAAGGATTTTTCTCCAATTCAGCCTGGAAACTTTGGAGTTTTTAGTTTTTTGTTTTTGTTTTCATTTTTTGTATATTGGCCAAACCAGCAAATTTTGCTTAAAATTTTCAATCCTGGTTTAGGTGAGAGTACACTGTATTATAATCAAAGCAATAGTCATAAATTTTGTACACCGTGCAACCTGTATAAATACGGTCAGTGTTAAGTATAAACTTTCTCTAAAAATTTAAAGTCAGAATCATCACTTGACTTTTTTTTTAAAGATTTTATTTGTTTGTTTGTTTGTTTGTTTGAGAGAGAGAGAGCTAACAAGCATGGGAAAGGGGACAGGAAGAAGTAGACTCCCTGCTGAGCAGGGGGCCTGATGTGGGGCTCAATCCCAGGACCCTGAGATCATGAACTAGTCAAAGGCAGATGCTTAACCAACTGAACCATCCAGGCATCCCTGACCTTTATTTTCTTTTTTTTTTTTTTTATTTTTTTTTATTTATTTATTACAGAGTGAGAGACTGAGAATGAGAGGGGAGAAGGTCAGAGGGAGAAGCAGACTTCCCGCAGAGCCGGGAGTCCGATATGGGACTCGATCCCGGGACTCCGGGATCATGACCTGAGCCGAAGGCAGTTGCTCAACCAACTGAGCCACCCAGGCGCCCCCTGACCTTTATTTTCTATGTGAATTGCTGGCAGCTACAGTAATTACACAGAAACATAAAATATAAATAGGATGTGATAGTGAAGTCTTTTAATACATCTTTGAGCTAGAATATTTTTCATACAGAAGATAATTGCATGACTGGAAATAAGGTCTTAAATGAACCTCCAAAATTCACATTAAATTCTGAAAGCTGTTTGAATATTCTTATTATTACTAAGTATTTCTGATACTATATGTATTTCATTTAAAGTGAGAGGAATAATTATATCAGTACTTGTCTTCTTACTATTCTAATGTGTTCCAACCTTCCAGATGATAACAACTGCCTAATCAATGCTTCAGTACATTCACATTTGCTTTCTGTGGTAGAATTCTAAAATGGCTCCCAATGACTTTTTTTTTTTTAAGATTTTATTTATTTGACACAGAGAGAGAGACAGTGAGAGAGGGAACACAAGCAGGGGGACTGGGAAATGACGCTGGGATCATGACCTGAGCCAAAGGCAGACGCTTAACAACTGAGCCCCCCAGGACCCCCCAATGACTTTTAGAATAGTGCCTCCCCTGGAATATCACCTGTCAACGTGATGGACTATCATTCCCATTCCTAGATTATGATGTATGGTACAGGTGATTGGGACCTTATCCAGAATGAGCCTGACCTAATCAGGTGAGTCCTTAAAAGTCACAGGATTTCTAGTCCAGATAAGATGGTTTATACTCCTCTCTCTGCTCCCCCCTCTGTAAGTACAACTATATATCCTAGAAAAAACATGAGACAACCAAAGGAGAACTCTGAAAGTTCTAAAGGGGAAAGTGAATTGGCTAGGGACCCTTGGAATGGATGAACAACCTCTTGCAGGACATCTTATGACCTCCTCCCAAAATAAAAAGGTGACCCAGGCTCAGCACTTCCTAACTCCCAACTTAGTAACAGAAAGCAGTTCAAATAGGCTCTTCCTCCATCAGATCAAATGGGGGTCCCATTGAAAACACCAGGTGAGCCCTGCAGAAGTTGTAAAGAGAAACAATTGGAAGCCCTGCTGACAATAAGTGACCTGGAAAAGTGCTTTCCTTCCCCACTGGGCCTGAGGCCCCCTTTCCCCACCCAGACATACTGGTGATCAAGGGTACCAGCAAAAGTGATCCCACCATATAATGCTCCTACCTGGAAAATGGTCTTCTCCTTAGCTGGGCCTGAGACTCCTCTCCCATACCCAGAGATACCAGGCAACTTGCCTATATCTACCAACAGCACAAAAGGCTACCAACTTGGTAAGTACCCACTATCTCTTACAGACAAGGGAGATCCTGTCACAAGTGCCTGGCCTAGGAAGTACTCTTCAACTAAGTGGACCAGAGTTTCCCTTCCCCCATCTAGAAGTACCAGGTGCCCTAAAAACAAAATACAAACTTTAAACAGAAACCAAAGTATCCTAACATAATAGCCAAAGTGTTCAAGAGACAATAAAATACCACCTTTCATACTAAGAACCAGATACATGACAACTTGAATGAGAAACGGTGAATGATGCCAATCCCAAAATGAATTAGATGTTCAAATTATCTGACAAGGTTTTTAATACTGATTTAAGGCCTTTAAGACCTTTAACAGAGAACTCAAGTCCCTTCATGCCGGTATCCTGACTTACAGACCTGTGAACTAATCAAGGGATACTGTTTTAAGTCACTACATTTATGCCAGTTTCTTATGTAGAACAGAAAACTAACCAATTACTCATCTATGATTCACCCTATGCCCAGAAAAATATTATAATGAGTCCTAAATGGCTCAATATCTTCCTTCTAGGCCCACTATAAATTTATTATATTCTTGGTCCTGCAAAAAATACAATTCTTGACCTTTGGGCACCATTTTCCCCTAGAATGGAATCCCTAACTAATTCTTGCTATCGAAGCTTCAAAAAGACAATATAGTTCCTGTTTGAAAAACTGCCAATATCTTAACAGTTTAACTTTACTTCACATCAACTGATCCCACTCTACTAGTGTATGCTGCTTATATCATAAGCACAGTTTAATACCGACTTTCAAATTATAAAGCTTATTTTTGTTTCAAAGCAATTGCTGAGTATTATATTGAGCTCCCAAATTACATTCCTCTGTATCTGCCCTACCAAATATCAGAAGTTGGGAAGATTTGTACCTGAATTTTCTAATCTCCACTTGATCTGTTTTTTACATTATAATTTATCATTTAAATCCACAGCATCAGTTATACTCATGAGTGTGAACATAGATACTGCCTTCTTAAAAATTTTCTCCTTTATTTTCTTTCTAGTTATTTGTTTGTTTATTTTGACCTATTTTAAAAAAGAAAACCTTACCTGAATAATAAATTCTTTTTGAAAGCAGTTATAGCCAATGGATAGGCCTCTGATAGTAACATGAAGTGTATCTTTTTTGGCTAACCATAAAAATAAATTATGCTCTCAATCTTCCATGAAGTATAAAAATTCTTCCACAAGTGCAAACAAGTTTGAGCATATAACAATATGAACATCAAAACACTGCATGTACTGAAAATTTCACAAAGGAATGTAATGCTTCTGTTGAGTAATATCACCTGTCATCAACCTGCTTTGAGATCTCAGTATCTTCATCTGCAGTATCTTTACAATAGTTAACCAAACATTTTACATCTTTTCATTATATGAGAGGTAAATGTATAATCTGTTCTATAAGGAATGTTCTGGTATGAGAATTTTGAATGGAAATCTGGACTATATTTTTTGTAACTTTAAGATTTCAAAACCCTTTCCCATCCTAACTTGGGCTTTTTCACTGTGACATAATAAGAGACTCTCCTTTTGTATGACAGTTGAAACTCTCTATTTTTAGTTGTGAAACCAGCATCTTTAACATTAATACAAAAATGTGGGGGCTTGGAAAAGCATTTTCAGGAAATACCTTTTTCGAGAGATGAGAATCCACCATTCATACAGAACAGACACTAATTATCAGCCAACTCTGAGTTCTGGGTTATCCATTCCGACATCACTAGTCACAACACAGCTACCCACCACCTCTGCTCTTGTCGTCTATCCTCAAAGTGTATTTTTTGTTGTTATGGCACTTATCTCTAAAACATTTTTTTTTATTTATCTTGTACCTGTGTTCTTCCCTACTCCTACTCCAAGCAGAAGCTCCACAAGAGCTTTCTTTTCATTATTATTGCTACATTTCTAAAGACTAGCATAGTTATGGCATCAGCATGTATGTGTGTGTGTGTGTGTGTGTGTGTGTGTGTGTGTGTGTGTATAGTATATACTCAATTAAAACATGTCAAACAAACAAAAATTTTACCAACGAGAGTTCTTGGTTCAGTTTCAGAATTTTGGGCTATTGTTAGCATCCCAGGCTTATTTTTCACCCTTTATTCTCCTGAGAAAACTTACATTGTTACCCAGCACCCTGGATTTGGTCTATTTCATCCTAGAATTCTTTCACTTAGTTAACATAGTTTTATAGTATTACTTGCCTGTTAAGTTATAATATCTGCCAAACCTTTTCCAAATCATTATTTCATGCATTCAACACATACATACTTATTCAGAATGTGCCAAGCCTGATGCTGGATGCTAGGATTGTGCTTAAGAAATATAGCAGTTATCATTAAGAAATGTACTGAATTTTAAAGAACGCAGATAAACATATGCTGACACTCTGTGTGATGGATACTCTTATAGATGGATCCCTAATATCTTCTGGATACAAGGCAAAATGGAATGACTTAGAAGGAGAAATCTACATTCATAAGTTAAAACTCCCAACGTTAGGTGATATCTGAGTTGTACCTAGTAGTACTAGTGGTAATTGATCAATGAAATGAGGTCATTAATTTTATTCTAAGCAAAATGAACACTGCCTGGAAGAGTAGAGATGCATAACAGAACACCTAAAATTCAGGGATCAGTAGTCATCATACTCTGGGATAGAAGAGGAAAAGGTCTAAACACATTAGCCAAATATGAAGAGATGAGGACAAACGTAACAAATGGCTTCAGTATATCATGCTGAAGAGTTGAACTAGATCCTCTAAGCAGTGTGCAGTTGATGTGATTTTAGTAAGATGAATAAAATTATTCAATTTCTAGAATAGTCACGCCAGCAGGGAAGTGCAGAACAGATTGTGGAAAAGTTAGATTGTCCCACTTATAGAGTTATGGCATTAATTGGATGAAAAAATATAAAGTCCTGAAAAAATGGTGTGGCAAATGAGATGTAGAAATATACAATTCGAGTACATAATATTAAAGAAGCAGAATGATATTTGGTGGCTGCTTCCATAATTTAGAGATGACCTCAAATTTAGATAACTGAGTGGACTTATATAAGAAATGTATCATAACTGGTTTGTCATGGTAGAGGAATAGAAAGCAATTCAGCGGGCGCCTGGGTGGCTCAGTTGGTTAAGCGACTGCCTTCGGCTCAGGTCATGATCCCGGAGTCCCGGGATCGAGTCCCATATCGGACTCCCGGCTCTGCGGGAAGTCTGCTTCTCCCTCTGACCTTCTCCCCTCTCATTCTCAGTCTCTCTCTCTCTAATAAATAAAAAAAAAAAAAAGAAAGCAATTCAGCTAGGATCTCTGAGATTTGAGATGTCAGAGGCATATTTTAGTGGCAATGTTTATCTGGCTACTAGAGATATCAAGTAAGTTTCTAAAATTAAAACAGAGATGCTAACTGAAGTCAAAGAAGTACAAGTATTGCCTGTAAAAGTATATTTAGTAATTATTATTACTAAATAATCCTTGGAATCCCTTGGAAAAGGAACAATTATAGACAGACATAAAGGAGTTAACAAAGATAGTCAAGACAGAAAAAAGAGAGGTAAAAAGGTAATCATAAAACTAAAACGTGACACAAGTCAAGAAAATAGAAAATTTCTAGAAAGGAATGCCAAGAGTCCATTTGAAGAACTTTCTCTAAAATAAACATTTCTAAAAACTAAAATATTATTTTTAAAAACATGACTTTAGATAAAAGCCTAGTCCTCTAACATATGGCTAATGAATATAACTTATTAGAAATTGAAAAGTGTTGAACGGAGCACCTGGGTGGCTCAGTCAGTTAAGCATCTGCCTTTAGCTCAAGTCATGATCCCAGGGTCCTGGGATTGGGCCCCACATCAGGCTCCTTGCTCAGAGGGGAGTCTGCTTCTCCCTCTGCCTGCCATGCCACCTGCTTGTGTGCTCTATCTCTCTGTGTCAAATAAATAAAGGATTTTTTAAAAAGTTGAACATCTGAAATGTTTACCCATTTTTGTTATCTTAAGCAGCATCAAAAAAACTTTATAGGCATATCTGTATATTTACTTTAAAAACCTTATAGATGTGAAAATTATCAGGTCAAAGGGGATAAGCCATTTTACGGCCACAGCTCTATAATGCCAAAACATCAAAAACTTGTAGCCATTTACATTCTCTCCAACAATTTGCCAGTTACCAAGCAGTGTATTATTGCTAACATTGTCTTTTCTTACTACAAAAGGGAAAAAAATTCTTTGTCCAGAAAATAAAGAGACAGAAAAAGTCCTTTGTCAAATGATAGGCAAAAATGTTTGTTGCTTTAATTTTAATTTATCTGATTACTAGTAAGGCTAAATTTATTTGTCATATCACATTGGAATTGGTGAATTGTCTGGTTATATTTGTCATCTTATTAAGTGATGTGATATTTTTTTCATATTTTGTATAAGTATATCAATTTTAAATATATATATTTTATATAATATGTAGGCACTCATAATACATATATATTATTATCATTTTATCATAGAGTTTGCTCATATGTTACAGTTTGTTGCCTACCTTTTTAAGTTAATGATTTTGTCAAGGTTCCAAGTAATATAACATATTAAACCTGTCATTTTTTTCATTCTTTCTTGTTTCTCACACACATAAAAGGTAATTCCTCACTTTAAAATCAGACAAATATTCATGTTTATTTTTATTTTTTACTACATATTTGTTTAACTCTTTAATCATCCTGAAATATATATATTTTCACATAAAACTTTTCTAGTTAACACTATATAATACTGAGACATATCTAGCATCCCCTTACTGCTTATAATTAAATAGGAAGTTCCCTGATGTTCTAACCTTATAGGTAAAATTCTCTATTTTTTCAAGAAGATACTCTCCATCATGTTAAAAAAGAAAGTGTTAATCATTTCTAGCTTAAAACCTAGAAGTGATACTGAATTTTGCAATATGACTTTTCAGAATATAATGAGCTGATTAAATTACTACTAGTAGTATCTTACTGCCACCAAATGAACAGAATAAACCCTTTTTTGGATTTATTTTTCTAGACTTTGGGCTTGGCCTCCAATTTTAATTCTTGTATTAACAAAGTCAGATACTAATGTGTTGTTTTGTTTAATTTTCGTCTTTGGGAAAGCTTTCTCCAAAGGGTGGCAAAGATAGATGACCAAGTGCAACTCCATTTTTATATATTACCAATTTACTTATTCCAAACAAAGAACAAAGAATTTTTATATAAAAGATTGACTCAGGTTGGGATTCCTGTTCAAACATCAAGTCCAGGCGATCCTAGCTATCCAAGCCTTGGCCACATGTTCAATACTAGAATTTGGAGGTGGAATCTCCAAGCCAAATTAGATGGAAATGTGGGCAATTTACCAGAAATAGCAACAAACATCCTCTAACAGATATGGTTCTCTTTTGTTTTTCACATTCTCCCTGAGTCAATTCTGGTATTATTTATTTTACTAGTAAGGGATCCATATCATCTGAGGTTTTAGATTTTTATAGCAAATTTATGTCTAACACATCATCCTAAAATTAATGTATTTTCCTTTGTATTTTTTAAATTTTCTTTTTCCTCTATTTTATATTTTTTTCCTTTTCCCCTGATTAAAATATCTAATGATATTACATAATCTCTATATTAGGTTTGATCAGAGAACTAGAACCACTATAGTGAACTAAAGGACTATATTATAGGGATTAAACCTTATGTGATAGTGGGAATTGTTTAAGCAGTCTATATAAGTCTACTGCCCCTGCCTCTGAGGCCAGTCCTGAAGTCAGCAGACCTGGAAGTTAGGAATGGAAGACGGTTTGAAGTGGGGAGATCAAGGACAAGCTGGAATCAGTAAAGATGGTCTGCAAATTAGCCAGCAAAATGAACTGAACATCACATTGATGAGTGAACAGAAGGTAAGCTGAGGACAAAACAGAAGCTGACACCCCGGAACCTTCCCCCCTCATGGGATATATGGGACATTCCTCAGGGACTTCTGGCTGCCCTAAAAGAAAAACAAACAGTTAACTTGTAGAGGTCACAATCCTGCAAGATCTGAGTCTCCCTCAATTTACAAATGTCCTAGTGATTTACAAGGAAGAAGCTTTCTTATCAACAGCTAACCTGCAAAGACCCATAACTCAGTTTCTGAAGCCCTAACATCATCTTCCTCTCCATAAAATTAGGGAGGCTGAGGCAAAGGGAAATGTAAATACAAGTTAAATTTCTTTTAAACCTAAGTCTCATTGGCAAGGACCTGTGATAGAAGGAATGTGACATTCCTCCAGAAAGCTCCCAACTATCCTACCATCAATGCCTTACTAAAAGGAAGAACAACCTTAACTTGACAATGGCAAGGCCTTAGATATCCTGTAGGTCCTCTTTAGCATATGAAAGTTCTTTTGAAACCTCCCTTTTTCCTTACCTCCCCCAACCCCATAGTATATAATCAGACACCCCTCACAACCCTAGTGCAACAGCTCTTTCAGCCTAGGAGTCCTGTCCCCAAGCTTTAATAAACCACCATTTTGCACCAAAGACGGCTCAAGAATTCTTTCTTGGTCATCGGCTCCGGACTCTACCCCACTGAACCTCACGTATATTCTAAAACTTCATCAACATCCAAAATATTATATACCATGACCAAATGGGATTTATTCCTAAAATTCAAGGATGATTCAACATATGACAACCAATCAATGTAATATACCACATTAACAGAAAAAAGAACAAAAACCACATAACCATGTTAATTAGTACAAAACAAAGGCATAAAAATGCGTTCATTGGTGTTCAAAACTTCATAGAAAGTTTATTATTTATAAAGATTTCATTCATTTGTTTATTTATTTATTTGACAGAGAGAAAGCACAAGCAGGGAGAGGAGAGAGAGAAGCAGACTCCCTGCTGAGCAGGGAGCCTGCCATAGGGCTCAATCTCTGGGATCATGACCTGAGCCCAATGCAGATGCTTAACCGACTGAGGCACCCAGGCACCCCAGAGAAAGTTTAAATAACAGACAAAACTGAAGTTGAATTTCATAAACTGAAAATAAATCAGAGAAAATTATAATGAGACTAAATGAAAACGTGAATGATAAAAGAATAAAGGATAAAATGGAAAACTCACATTCATCTAATAGTATTTATAGAAGGTGATACTGGAATGAATGTAGTAATTATTTAAAAAAGATTTGGTGAAGACTCTTCAGAGAGGAAATTAGAAATAAATCCTCAAATTGAAGAAGTACATGGAATCACCAGTAAAATAAATGAAAACATATCTACAACTATACATCTGTACCAGAAACCTCACCTCAGCATTATCCTTTCCTCATTCCCATTAAAAGAACGGGCGACTCTGGGAGATCACTTATATACACAAACTGATGGTCTTGTTATTCATGATTCCACTAAATCTACTTCAAACCTCTCTTCTCAATCCAGCAGGTGAGGATACTACCAAAGCAATCTGCTCAGGGCTTCTACATGCTGAGCCCATGGTGAATTCTTTCTCCTTTCCTCACACTGCCCTCCTCATAACTTTGAGACCTAGTTAAAAGGACTTCCAGGAATCAAGTTACAGCTTGATCATGCATTCTTATATTGGATCACCCTTCTCTGCTTTTGCCCTGCCATCCTGTTCACTTGGGTTGTACTCTCTAATTAAATAAGAACACATAAACCCTTGACCTAAGGCTCTGCTTTCTGGGGAAACAAGGCTAACAACAGCTGGTAAACTATAGTGCATTAATGACAAAGAGGAAAATCTAAAAAGCAATGTGGAAGAAAGAATACCAAATAAGAACAATTAGGCTGGTAGCCATCTTCCCATCAGTAACAACAGGCTCCAAAAGATAACTGAAAAATACTGTCTTTAAAGTGCTAATGGAGACATCACTCTAGAATGCAATACTCAACTAACCATATCAACAAATAAAAAATACAACATTTTCAGAAGGATAGAGATTTCTACCTACATACCCTCACTGGTAGAACTTCTAAGGAATAGGTTTTTACTCAAGGGAATTAACCCCACATGAAGAAGTGGGATAAAGAACAATACTAGGCAAAGAAATTAATACACATGTAGATAAACCCAAGAAAAATTAACTATTAAACATTGTGTAACTATGTGACTAATTTGGGGGCCGAGTCAAAAATGAAGTGCAATTAAAATCTAGACAATAATTACATGGGAAAGGATAGGAAATATGATCAAAACGAATGCTCTGAGACTTCTGAATTTTTTTCTGAAAGGGGTAGAGATACTAAACATAAGAACGTGATCGTTCAAGTAAGAATGTTAGCAGTTTAACTACTAAAAATCTAGAATTAGAATAGATAACCTCCAAACCTGTTGAGATGAAGAACATAACACTAATGAAAAATGAAAGTTAAAAAAAAATACACAATTTATGCAAAGGTAAACTACACAAAACTAGAATATTGTTTCTAACTGAAAACTACTAATACCTAGATTTATAAAAATATGGATGGTAGAGTATAGTCAAACTTTAGAAAGTGTGTAACTGAGCAGGAAGGAAAATGCCATTGAATTTGAGGGCTCTCAGTGTATTGCCAGTACTTTATTTCTAAAACAAAAGGATACCAATCAAATATGAAAAAAAAAATCAGGGGCGCCTGGGTGGCTCAGTGGGTTGAAGCCTCTGCCTTCGGCTCAGGTCATGATCTCAGGGTCCTGGGATTGAGCCACACATCGGGCTCTCTGCTCAGCATGGAGCCTGCTTCTCCCTCTCTCTCTCTGCTTGCCTCTCTGCCTGCCTCTCTGGCTACTTGTGATCTGTCTCTCTCTCACTCTCTCTCTCTCTCTCTGTGTCAAATAAATAAAGAAAAAAGAGAAAGAAAAAAGAAAGAAAGAAAAAAATCACACCTTGAATCTGGGTTTTGGATAGACTAGTGATTCTTTGTTGTTTTTCGTAAGACTGGAATGATTTGTAATTAGTAAAAGTTAAAAAAAAAATTGTCATGGATCTGTCCTTTATTACCTCCTGAGTCTTCTATCATGTTTTCTCCTCTCTTCCTCCTCCTTCTTCTAATTTCCCTCTAGTATACAACCTTGTATATGGAACATAGTTAAGTACACATTAAACATTTGTTGACATAAATAATGCACATGAATATACTTTGCAAACTAAAGATATTATCATAAATATAAGCGTCTCACAAAAACACATATTTTCCTTCCAAGAAGTAAACCACTATAAACTGTTAACATTCTATAGAGTACCTCAAAATTAAAAGATGTAAAAACTATATGTACAAATTTAAGGGGATCAAATTTTGCCACCCCAAGATATGCCTCTTAGTCATATTGATTACTTTAAGCTGATTATGTTGCAGGGTTTCTTATCCTTTAGTGTCCACGGTTTTTGGTCATGCCTCATCTAAGAATAAAGAGGTAGACAAGATGAAGAGTGGTGGGCAGGAAATCAACGTTTACTGAATAATAGTAAAGCAAAGTTTTTTGAGTGATAGTACAAAGCTCCGGAAGAGGGAAGGTACCTAAGAAGGTTGCCAATTTGGGAGTTAAACCTAGGGGTTTTTATGGGCTCTTTGGTGTGGGCTGTTTTAATCTGATTAAACCTCCATGCACATGTCACACAATCAGGTTCTTGTTCATTCACACAGGAAAGAGTGGAGGGCTCCTTCTAGGGTGGTATAAAATACTTTTAAGGGTGATTTCCTCTTGGGGGGTGAGGGGGCGGGACTCTTGTCCCTGTCTGCCTTTCTTCCAACTGTCCTTCATTACTTACTTTTAAGAAACTACAGATATGAGAGAAGCTCTGAAAATGGAGAAGTTATCCTTACAAGATACATTTACATGTACAAGGGAAATTTCCATTTGTAAGGGTGTCTCCTTTGCTGTACCTGGAAGAGGGCGATGACTCAATCCCTAGATACTTCTAGCAAAGGAGAAGTTAAGGATTTAAATCTACATAACAACCTTCCTCTTGTTTACTGTGCTTTTTTCTAGAATTGCCCCAAGTGGCTCCCCACCTCAAACATCTTTTGTCTTTTTTTTTTCTCCCCAAATATGTTTATTTTAATTTTTCAGTGTTACAAGATTGATTGTTCATGCACAAACATCTTTTGTCTTTAACTGACAATAGTATTTAAGGCTATGGCTTTGGCCATTTTGGGGAGTTAGTTTTCCCAGTCTCTCCCATGTATAAAAAAGGTATACATGTTATTAAACTGTTGTTTGCTTTTCTCCTCTTAATCTGTCTTGTCAATTTTATTAGATGAAAGAAACTAGAAGGGTAGAAGGAAAATTATTTTTCCTCCCCCACACAATTCCTGTAGATATATTTTTGCAAATAAACACTTTTATAGTGAACCTGCCATCATAGAACAGTGGTGGAAGCAAAGCATTTATGAATAAAGTAACTAGTGGTGCACAATTATATATAAGTTATGTGGGAAACTATTAAGTATACAGCCTGCAAAGGCAGTCTATTAATCTAAGAGTATAATTTATAACAGATGAAAGTAGACACACAATTGTTATGACAGCATAAATGCTCTCAGAATTGCACTTGAGATACTATTATAAAGTAGGCCACAGAATGGCACAGAAAAATAGATTTCTTGAGTATGCAAGGCCTAAAAAGAATAATGGACATTTTAGCTTCTTTTTCATAGAAAAGTAGGAAATACATGTGTTGGCAACAAACAGAAAATACAACATAATAGTTTTCATTGAATTTTTTTCTTTCTGGTTACTAGGTCTTGCTAGAGTCCTTCTAACCAATCATTTAATACTCATTTCATTGCATTCTGTATATCCAATTTGGTTATGATTTCTAAAAGTAATACACTTTATTTACAAACTTCAATATTTCACAGAATACAAACATAGAATATTAAGCCCAATATTATATCGAAATTGAGTAAAATCTAACATTATTAAATATCCTTATAATGAGATTTCATAGTATATAGGGAACAAAACAGAAATAACATATGAATATCCATATGTTATAGCTAGTGCAACTTGAGTAACACATTATACAACAATCCTTTGACATTCATAAAAGATTAATGGTCTCAAGACAAAAGAAAAAATCCAAATTCATAGACATTAATCTATTCCAGCACTAATTTTACCACCCTCCCTTAAAAATGTCAACCTTTCTTAAAAGTCTATTCTAAGTCAAACTTTCTATCATAGGCCAAGGGTTCAGAACAAGTCTCCCCCAAAATATGCCACTATGGCATATGAACTATTTTGAGCTAAAGGCAATCAAGACCCAGCAGACAAAAGAAAGATTTTTACCTCTTCCTTAAGCTACCTAAAAGAATTCAGATGGGGGCCTGCTGCAGAGAGACAGTTATCACCAAAAGATAACTTTTTTTATCTGAAAAATCTATCTGCAGGGCAAACATCTAATTACCACACATCTGATCTTCTCTGCCTTTTGAAGCCTCAGGCCTCTGTCCCATTCCTTAGCTCAAGAGGGCATATAAGCCTCAACTGTCCAGCTTGTCTTTAGATAGCATATCCTTATGGAGATCCCCATACATATGTAATTAAATTTGTTGCTTTGTTAATCTGTCCTATGTTAATTCGATTATTAGAAAAGCCAAAGGAATTAAAAGGGTAGAAGTAAAATGTTTTCCTCCTCAAAAATAGTCAACTATGATTTCCATACACACTTATTTTGTGGATACAAGGAAAGAACTGAGTGCTGATATCAGAATATCCTCTGAGTCCCTAGAGAGACTCCTTGAGAATAGCCATAGCCTATATTCATTAAAAAAAAAAAAAAAACAACCCACATGCTGATGGTCACAATACACAACACTCTTGGTATTCATGAATACAGTGTTCCCTTCAAATTGATGCTCCAGGGATCTCCAGTATATAATTATTTACAGAAAAGAGATAAAATTTTTAAACTCTATGTTTCATCCTGTAAGCATTTTAACAAAACTTCAATTTATATTTTTCATTTTTCACATTTTGGGGGTATAAGTTTCAAACCCAAAGAAAAGTTGAAAGGCCAGTATAATAAATATACTAATTATTAATGTATCACCATGGCAGTTCCATCTCTCTGTCTACACACACACACACAGGCTCACATACACCTCTTTCATCAAACAATCTGAGATTAGCCTAAGGATAATATTTCACCTCTAAATGCCTTGTCATGCCTCCCCCTGTATTAAGAAAATCCGTATCACTATTACCGCACTTAAGAAAAGTAACATTAATTCAATTCTAGTAATCTTTATACTGAAGGGAAGAATTTGCCACCTCAAAATTTATCTTTTTGGCTTTCCATGGAGCACTGGGTGTGGTGCATGAACCAAAATAGCCAAAATAATACAGATTATTTTAGGCTAGTTATTTTTTAGGAACAGCTGACACAGAAGAAGCTCTGAAAACCAAGGAGAAGTTACCCTTCTTGTAAGGGACATTTATATGTATTAGGGAAATCTGAAAATGTAAGGGAAAAATACTACTAGAGAATGGAATGTCAGTCAGTTTTATTAAACTGCACAAAGGCCACTATTGATCACTGTAATAGAATTTTAGGTATGTGTTGTTTAAAATAATTGTAATCATAAATAGAGAACATGTACACACTTAAACGTAATAAATTACTATTGATACAAGTCACAGGATATATTACTTGAATACACATTTTATTAACTCCGTGATACAGAATAGAGAGCTTTTCAGAGTTTTTCAGTTACTGTCTTTGAAGAGGAACAGATCCTTCAGACATGCTGGAATTAAAGAACAGAAGATAACAGCTTAAGAACACCACTTTATTCTCCACCAATCATTGAATGTCACACCTCCCAAAACCCTAACTCTAAATTTTGCCTTTAAAAACCCTCATTTGGGGGTGCCTGGCTGGCTCAGTCACTAAAGCATGTGACTCTTGATCTGAAGGTCAGGAGTTCAAGGCCCATGTTGGGCATGGACCCTACTTAAAAAAAACAAAAACAAAAACAACCCTCACTTGTAACCCATTATTAGGGAATTCAGGACTTTGAGCATAAGCTCCCCATTCTCCTGGATGGCACTGCACCAATAAATAGCCTTTCTTCAGTGCAAAATCTCAGTGTCAGGTCCCCTCCCCTCTTTGGCCTACTATGCTTGGGTGGATGAAAGCTCATTTGGTTCAGTTACAAATTCCCATTTGTAAGGGTGTCTCCCCCTTTGAGTATAAGGATGATTCTAAATTTCTAGAAACTCTTTTCAATGGAAAGGGAATAACTTAAATCCACACATCAACCTTACCCTTGTTTACTGTGCTTTTCCTGGTAACCTCCCTTAACTGGCCTCCTCCCTACTCCAACATCTTTTGTCCTTAGCTGGGGATGTTACTTAAGGTGGTACATTTGTGTTTGAACACTTCCTTTCTTGCTGGTTCAAGCTGTACTGTCTCTGACCTTTCCTATAAGCAGCCATATTTTCAAGGAGCCCTGGTTGCTTTTAGTGAAAAATGACTTTTAGAAACCAAGATCTCAGTGTTACTTGTGTTCTTTGGTACTAGCTTATCAACATGTCAAAACTCTACCAACATTTAAAAATCCTTTTTTTCCTAATTATGTTTTAGAGTTAGAATATAATTGCTATAGTGAAGTGTAGTTTCTTCAATAAATGACACAATTAAGGGAGAATCGTATGTTTGGATTCTTCATTATTATTCTGTTCCTGTACAACCTCTAAACCACTTTATTTACTTTATTTTTTCTCTTCATTTTCAAAAGTCCAAAGGACACTCATTCCTTTACAAGCTGCTTCCTTTTCCTCCAGAAGCAGTACCTTCCTACAATTGTCACCATTAGTCCCGCACTTTTAGGTCCCTTCCTTTTTGTTTTTTTGTTTTTGTTTTTCCCAAATATGTTTATTTTATTTTTCCAGTGTTACAAGATGGGTTGTTCATGCACCACACCCAGTGCTCCAT
>CM052801.1:26120648-26134558 GCA_028533885.1 Nasua narica
TGTAGGTCCCTTCCTTTGGATTCTCACTAGCGAGCATTCTAATCCCTCTTGTTTCATTCCTGTTCTTAGTGTTTTCCCACTCAGAATGAAGGCCTCATTTTTCCAAGAGAAATGTATCTGTGTTCTGGCACCAGCATTACCTTGCTGCATGTTCATGATTTTCAAGCAGTCTCACCCGAATCTTCTCTTCATCCTAGGCTTCAAAGCCCAGGTCTGTTGGTTTCAGGGGTTTTCCTATTACACGTAATCTCAAATTATAGTATTCTTTAACTTCTAGTTATGCTGTTGACATAAGTTTTATGTGGTTTTATTTTCTTTCTTTGTTGATCTCTATGGGGTTTACAGCATGTTTAGAAAATTAGGATTTAAGAAGCTGTTATTCCTGCATAGAAACTCAAAGGTCTGAAATAATCCCTGTATGCTTGAAATTATTTTTATGTTTTATGTAAATAAATCTTGCTGTGCCTTATGAGTTATTCTTTATTCATAAAGGGGAAAGGCTTAAAAAGTACATGCAACAATTTTATTCTAAGATTCTCAGAAACATTAGACTGACTTAATTCTAGCAGGGCTGATGCCTCTACACCAAGTTACTTATCGTTTTTGAGGTTTACTTGCATTGCTATGAAAGTTTTAAATATAAAAACAAATAAAAAAAGTATTTTGTGTTCTTCAGTCGAGCACTCCTGAATTAACTAAAAAAATAATTGCTTGCTTTTGTGTCTACTGACTAATGATGTGTTAGATATCAAAAATTTATTTTAATCTGTTGTTCAATTCTTTTCCAGTAGGTCTGGTATTCATCTGATTAGGCTGTTTGCAATCATATGTTTGCATCTGTTGCAGAGGAAAAATTTTTCTCTAACCTTAAAGGTTCTTTTGGCTGGTCTTAAGAACTAAATCGAAGTGAAACAGATTAGCAGGAGAAAAATCACATTTCACTACGTGTACACAGGGAATCTACAGAAACAGAGATTTCAAATAAAGGGAAAATGAGGCATATACGTCATTCTGGACTAAGGAGAAGGAGTAAGGGTCTGCAGCTTCAAAAGAAGGAGGGGAATTCACAGGAAGAATGGAAAGAATAAATGTTTGATAAACAAATGTTTGCTGGACCATACAGAAACAATGGGACACAGAGATGACTTTGCTCAAACAGGGCTTGCTCAGTTGCTCCCTAACTACATCTAGCTTGTATTATACTATAGTTATCTATGGTGATAGCTCCCTTCCTGGAGCAGGTCCTCTATCTAAATCCTTTTAGGCAATTATGGGAGAGGCAACAATCAAACAAAAAACAAAAGACTTGAGTCTTCTGTTTCTTAAAAGTAATCAGCCTAAAATAATCCACATGCCAAAGAGACACATTTTGCAGTGGCAAATTTTGCTACCTTACACATTCTTCTTAACTAAGAAACAGTAAATCAGGTTAGAGTATAGAAAGGAAACAAACAACATTGGGAAATGCTGAGAGCACCCAATTGAATAGAATAAAACCTAGGAACTTATCAAAGTCATTTAAATTTCCTGATCAGACATCGCCAATGTCCTCCTAAAGTTAAGTGTTTTACATTATGTCAGTCAAATCATTAAGAATCAGTTACCCTTTTCCTCAACTGGTTTATAACCTACAGTGATACTGCTGTGCTTATTGGTAGAATTACAAAAACAGGAATCAAAATCATCTTAATCCTGCTGTAGACCACAGCTGTATCTCTGGAGGACAAGGGGAATTTTATGTTTTGAAAAGATAAATGTAAAACAAACCAAGAGGTCTTAAAGTTATAGTAAGACTTTTTTTGTAAAACATTTTATTATTATCCTTTTAAATTTAAATTCTAGTTAGTTAACACACAGTGCAATATTGATTTCTGGAGTAGAATTCAGTGACTCATCACTTATATACAACACCCAGTGTCCATCATAACAAATGCCCTCCTTAATACCCATCACACATCTAGCCCATTCCCCCACCCACCTCCCTCCATCAACCCTCAGTTTGTTCTCTATTGATGAGTTTTTTTTTTAATTTTATTTATTTATTTGACAGAGAGAGACACAGAAAGAGAGAGAACATAAGCAGGGGAAGTGGGAGAGGGATAAGCAGGCCCCCCACTGAACAGGGAGCCTGATGTGGGGCTCCATCCCAGGACCCCAGGATCATGACCCGAGCTGCAGGCAGACACTTAACAACTGAGTCATCTAGGTGCCCCTGATAAAAGTCTCTTATGGCTTGTTTCTTTCCTTTTTTTTCTTTTCCCCATCCCATATGTTCATCTGTTTTCTTTCTTAAATTCCATATATGAGTGAGATCATATGGTATTCATTTTTCTCTGTGACTTATTTCACTTAACATAATACACTCTAGCTCCAACCATGTCATTGAAAATGGCAAGATTTTATTCTTTCTGATGGCTAAGTAATATTCTATTGTATGTATACCACATCTCCTTTATCCATTCATCAGTTGATGGACATTTGGACTCTCTCCATAGTTTGTTACTGTTGATAATGTTGCTATAAACATCAAGGTACATGGAAGAACAAGCATTCTTAAAATTTCTATACTACCCAAGCAACCTAAAAATTTAACGCAATACTCATCAAAATACCACCAACATTTTTCACAGACCTAGAACAAACAATCCTAAAATTTGTATGGCGGGGGGAAGTTGCCTGGGTAGTTCAGTGGGTTAAGTGTCTGCCTTTGGCTCAGGTAATGATCCCGGGGTCTTGGGATAGAGCCTTTGTGTTGCGATCTCTGCTCAGTGGGGAGCCTGCTTCTCCCTCTCCCTCTGTCTTCCTCTCCTCCTGCTTGTGCTCTCTCTCACTATGTCAAATAAAAAAAAATCCTAAAATAAATAAATAAATAAATAAATAAATAAATAAAAGCAATATAGTGATCAAACTCAGGGAATTTAAAAAAAAGAAAGAAGAAAAGAAAATTTGTATGGAACCACAAAAGGCCGTGAATAGCCAAAGCAATTCTGAAAAAGAAAAACAAAACAAAAAAAAATAAATAAATTCAAAATGATTAAAAACAGGAAACCATCAGAATCCTAGAGAACACAGGCAGCAACCTCTCTGATCTCAACCAGAGCAACTTCTTACTAAACATGTCACCACAGGCAAGGGAAACAAAAGCAAAAATGAACTATTGGGACTTCAAGATAAAAAGGTTCTGCATAGCAAAGGAAACAATCAACAAAACTAAAAGGCACCCTATGGAATGGGAAAGATATTTGCAAAAAACATATCTGATAAAGGGTTCATATCCAAAGTCTATAAAGAATCTATCAAACTCAACACCCAAAAAACAAATAACCCACTAAAGAAATGGGCAGAAGACATGAATAGACACTTTTCCAAAAAAGACATCCCAGTGGCTAACAGACACACGGAAAGATGCTCAACATCACTCATCAGGAAAATACAAATCCATACCATGATGAGATACCACCTGACACCAGTCACAATGGTTAAAATTTACAACACAAGAAATAATAGGCGTTGGTGAGGATGAGGAGAAAGAGGAACCTGCTTGGAAAGTGGGAACCTTCCCACTCTTGGTGGGAAGGCAAACTGAGGAAGCCACTCTGGAGAACAGTATGGAGGTTCCTGAAAATGTTAAAAATAGAACTACCCTATAATCCAACAACTGCAGTACTAGATAATTACCCAAATGAGACAGAAATACTGATTTGAAGGGATACATGCACCCTGATGTTTATAGCAGCAGTATCAACCATAGCCAAACTATAGAGAGAGCCCATACAGTAAGACTCTTATCAACTTGAGTCCCTAGCCGCATTTCCCAATGCAGTGAGGTCTGGTAAACTAAAATGGACCACATAAAAAGATGTTCCATTTTTCCTAAAGTAGGCCTAAATAATTTCATGTCAAAGCAGACCATACTCTGTTTTAATCCTTCTCTAATTTATTCAACACACATTTTACTGAAAGTTTAAAATGTGACCAGTTATATGCTATAACCTAAATATATATTCTTACATAAAATATACTCTACCTATCTTTCCAAAGTTTAAAGTCTTATGGGAAACTAACAGTGAAACATGAACAATACCAAAAACATGCAATCATCAATACTGATAATTTATGTTTGACATAGAAAAACGGCCTATTTTGAGACACACAAGTAAAACACTAGTCACGATTCAGTTGTAAGACTAGAAGATCTCTTTGAAGAGGGCACATTTTTGCCTGGTCCTGATAATAGGAGTTAACCACAGGAAGCTAACAGGGGAGACCAAGTAAACAGAAATGTAGAAGATATGGTAGATGTCCAAACTCAAGCCTCCTTACTTTCTAGATTTTGGCTAAGTGGCAAGAAAAGGCAGAAAAAAAAAATAGGCCTTATCTAACGGAGTATGCCATTGGTTTGTTTAATGTTCTAGCCATATGAATAAAAGAAAAAAAACACTCTGATAAATTAAATTTCAATCCTTCATCTACTTTTAAAAGTAAGCAAGGTTTATTTATTCTAACCTATTCATAAACTATCTTCCTCCTTTTGGAGGTGTTATATATGGAATTAGCAAAGGGTTAGCAAATGGCCTTGAATTATTTCTCAGGGAAGCCACATATCAGATTTCAAGCACATGATTTTCCAGCAAGAAACATCTGGAGGCATTGCTTACCCCTCTAATGACTACTGTGTCATTAGTGAGTCTCCCTAAAATGTCTTCGGTCACACCCACTTCTCCTTCCTGTCCCAATGAAGAAAACTCTTCTTCATGATTGCGACAATCCTTCCATTTGTGTTCTAGATTCCATACGTTCTCAATTCTTCAAGCAACGATCTATATATTATTATCTTCTCACCCTCTACTAATTATTTCCCCCTCAGCATTTAAGAAAATATTCATTTAAACCACTCAAATTTTCAAAAGCAACTCCCCATCTATTCTACATCTCCCCCATCATCACCATCATCAACATGAGCAATCTTACTATTTCTTTTAAAGTCCTCCTACCTTAATGTCTTTTAAAAAGTTATCTAATTTCTCTACCTCTACTTCTCAATCCCAATGTATCTCCCAACCCACTGGAATTTAGTTTCTTCTCTGGTCACGACAGTAACAAAAATGATCATTCTAATCACCAAAAACTTCCAATGATTGTACATTATCTCTGAAACCTACTATAATCATGGCCATCCCCATTTCCCTGAAATTCCTCTCTCCCTTGAATTCTATGACTTCTCCTCAGATGTCCCTAATATATCTTTTTCCTGCTACAGAGATTCCTTATCAAATCTTTTTAAATATATGCATATTTGAAAAAGAAATAGTGTTCCATGAATGTTCCCCTTCTTTTTTCTTCTCTCTTTCTATTAAAGAGGTTCTGATTCTATTTTATTAGTATTTTTAATGATACTTATTCCCTGAAAGGATGTGGATATTCATAGCCTAGTTCTCTGAGTTTCATGGGACATTAAATTAGGAGAAGAAGTAGAAAATAGACGTTTTAGCAGAGTTTTAAAAGAGGATTGTAAAGAGGGTTGGGGTTCTATTGAAGATTTTGGGAGAAATGAGAAATTTTATTTGATGAAAATGAAGTGTAGGGGAAAAAAGCATCTTAACAAAGGTTTCTCTAAACTACAAATATCTTCACCAAAGTTTGATAAACACAAGTAAAGAACTCTAATTATTTTAAAGTTCATTTGGTTTATAGTCTCTGTTTCTTAAAACAAAACTCCATCCTCAGACTAGAAATATGTATGTTTCATGTATTCAACTGAATTATCTGCAGATTATAATACAGTGATGAGTATTCATTTGTAAAAATTCATTAAGTTGTACTGTGCTTATGATTCACCTATTTTTCTGTAAACCATACTTCAAAAAACATTCACCATTTTTTTTCTCAGGATGACTCTCTCCCAAATCTAAATGTCCTACTTAGATTTAGCTCTTGAGCTCCAGACATATTTTCAACTGCTTACCAGATAGCTCCAACACTATGTACCCTAGGCAACTAAAATCAAGATGTTCAAATGAAAAATCTTTTTTCCTATTTCTATAAGCAGAACCACAGCACAGTCAGTTTTTCAGAACAGATTTTTCTTCTCTATATAATAAAGGTCTTGATTCAGGCCCAAACTATACCTATTCCCTCTTCCCCATACACACATCTACCATCTTCATTGGTGCATGCAACATTCCTAACCTATGTACTATACTGGCCTGGTCTCACTGTGGGCAATTATTAATCCCACTGTCTATTATTCTTGGTTATTCCACAGATTCTGTTAAATAAAAATCTGAACATATCCCTTCAATCTCGTCGGTAGAGCATAATAGCAGTCAACACTCATAGAGCATTTGCTACATGATAGAGGCTATTGTAAAAAAAAACTCTGCAGCTATTAACTCATTTAATCCTTACAAAACTTTGTAAGGGAAGCCCTATAAGTATCTCAATTGTACAGATATAAATTTGAGGCACAAAAAGATTCAGTAACAGGTAACAATGGATAGAACTTGGATCTGTTCCAAGGCTATACAAGTTCAAAAACCTGTTAACTTATTGTGGTGATCATTTCACAAAATACATGTTTATCAAATCATATTGCACACCTTAAATTTGAAAAATGTTTTTTGTTGATTCTATTTCAATAAAGCTAGATGGGGGAGAGGAAAGAAACTGCTGTTAGCCAGCTCACAAGATCTGGTGTTTTCTGTTCTTTCCTTGACTTCCTTTAAATTTCCTGAAAATGTCATATGTTTTATGTCTCCAAGACCTTTAACACTCTTTTCCATTCACTTGGGATACTCTCCCCAAGGCCACATCCATACCAACCATGTCTATTTAGTTAGCTCCTCTTTCAAGAAGGAATGCATATTACTTTCTCCAAAGCATTCTCTTGACATCCCTATCTTAATCTTACGAGATGTCAAATATATCTCTACCACTGTATATTATCTGCTATTATAATTGTATTTTTTCCTTATTTGTTATCCTTATTAAGAAAAAGATCATGAGGCAGATCACTGTTTAACAACATTAATTTAGGGACACCTGGGTGATTCAGTTGGTTAGGTGTTTGCCTTCAGCTCAGGTCATGATCTCAGGGTACTGGTTCTCTGCTCAGCAGGGAGCTCTCTGCTCAGCAGGGAGCCTGCTTCTCCCCTCCCTGTGCCTGCCACTTTGCTTGTGCTCTCTCTTTCTCTCTGTCAAATAAATAAATATCGTAGCTACTCTTAAAAACAGAAATGGTCTAATTATGTCACCTGTAATATGGAAAGAATCTTCAAATAATTGTGTTATGTAAAAGGAGACTTGTATTAAAACTGTAACAAAATAATTATGACAAGTATTTCAACCAAAAATTGAAATCTTTTTAAATATATATATATATTTAAGGTTTTATTTATTTATTTGAGAGAGAGTGAGAGAGAGAGCACAAGCAGGAGGAGCTGCAGGGGAGAAGGAGGCTCACCACTGAGCAGGGAGCCTGACACGGGGCTCAATCCCAGTACCCTGGGATCATAACCTGAGCCGAAGACAAACACTTAACCTACTGAGCCACCCAGGTGCCCCCTAAAATTGAAATCTATAATCAAAATAATGTTATGTCTCTTTAACAATGAAATTATTGGGACGCCTGGGTGGCTCAGTTGGTTGAACGGCTGCCTTTGGCCCGGGTCATGATCCCGGCGTCCTGGGATCAAGTCCCACATCGGGCTCCTTGCTCTGCAGGGAGCCTGCTCCTCTCTCTGCTTCTGCCTGCCTCTCTGCCTGCTTGTGTTCTCTCTCTGTTAAATGAATAAATAAAATCTTAAAAAAAAAAATGAAATTATTATCTCTCCTTTTAGGATTCCATCAAGCTCCCAAAATAAGTTTGAAAACTACGTACCTAAATTATAGGTAAAACTTGAGTTAAACCATTTTATCATATCTCTCTATTAAATATGTTTTTTTAAATTTCACAATATGCATAAAAATTCACCACCAAAGACTATTTCCATATCATATAACACAGGTGCAAAATAGCAGGGATCTTCAAATCCCTGGCAAATCTAGTGTGCACAGATCTCTGTGAGCAAAACTACACAGCAACATCAAAAATCCTAGCCTATCTATTCAAGTGAAATTAATCTTTGCATTTCATGAATAGCAATTTAAAATAAGAAATCAAACAACTTCTTTACATTTCCAAAATAACAGCTATAACTGTCTGGGACAGGAAAATTTATAGCTAGAAAGATCCAAAGTGCAGATCTATAGGGCACTTCTGTTTCCATTAAGGAAGGAATTTATCTGTAAATGGAAGTATAGGTACATATTTCATCCTAATAAGATGGGATAAATATCTGTTTATGTACAAATTTCCTATTTCAAATAAAGTTTGTCTATGAGCATCTCATGCCTGAAGTAGTAGGTCTTTTCTATGGATTTTTGTAAGCAAGGGCCTAGAATTTCTCACCATAAACTTAGGTCCATGTCACCACTGTACCTTACTTCTGTAATGGTTTCCAAACTAGTCTCTCTTCTCCTTAGGTTTATTTTTCTAAATTTTAACTCTAGTCAAATTCACTTGCTAGTTAATTCTTCAGGCTCATCTAAATTTACTTATACACATAAACACACCTCCCACATACACACAGCAAACATGCTCCTGCATTCCAGATTCAGTCAATACATCCTTTCATACCTTTACTGACCTTCCCTACTGATAGGCCTTCACTCAGGCCACTGTGATCCCATTTCCATGCTCTCTCCTTTAATGCCTATTTTATGACCGCTTTTTTTTTAATACCTTATGAATTTTAGACAAGGACTCTCCTTTCCTAATTACCTTCTACTAAAGAACTCACCCTAGTATCCTAGAGAGTCACTAACGGCTTCAAAATCCGGGAAATCCCTGTACTTATTTATACAGACATCAAAGAAGCCATTATTATGCCCTCTGGCCTAATGTTATCTGTTTCTGTGGCTCTCCCATCAAGCCTTGGGTTTCATGCAGCAGTGTTCACACTTACACATTTCATTGTTCAGGTCCATAAAATCTACTTTCCCACATTTTGGTTATGTGACCTTGCATTTCATAGAACATGTCTCCTCATCTATAAAATGGAAACCATATCATTAAACTCAGATTTGGGTTACAATTAAGGGAGTACTTTATATAAATGCTTGATACCACAAGCATCACAGAACAACGGTCAGCATATATCTATAGAAGAGTAGGAGGGGAGAGAGGAAGGAAGAAGAGTACGAAAGAGGCAATGAGAAGCCAAGAAAAAGTAGCTTTAATGTATTTATCCTGTGTGATAGCTTTAAACTAAATTCCACTCAATCTTATTTGAATAAAATGAAAAGGTATATTTGCAAAATAAGAGTCACTAGTAAAGCTTCCTATTGCTTATTTGTGATGGCTACTTTCAGCAAAATACTTTGGAGAAACTATGTGGGTTTTTCCACTGCTATAATTACCTGCATTGGTATCAGCTGTCATACAGAAATAAACAGAAGCAGTATTGGATCTTTTTGGATTTTAAGCACCAGTGAGACTTCAAAACATAACCTGACCTCAAATGTGCAGTTTTTAGGAGAGGAAAATCAGGAAAGCCTGATATATAATTGTGTTAGTATAGCCTCCTCAAGTTTTCAAAGCCAATTAATAATTTTTATTTTTATTTTCGAGGTTTACAACATAGAAAAACCCAAAAATATTATTATCTCCATTTTATAACTAAGAAAATTCCAGATAACTTGAGTTATATGAAGTGTGGGATCCAAGTCAAAATCTTCTCATTATGTGTATTATTTCCAATCTGACATGTAGCAATGTCATGGGCAATGAAACAATCACCTTGAAACAATGGACTCCAACTAGGATGCAAACTAAGATAGGGTAAGAATATATGCACTGGGGTCTCTAATAAAAAAAAAAATTAAGATACACTTTCATTTTCTGGTGCCACTTGTACCTTGCTCTTCCATCTTGACTGTTAAAGCAACTAGAGCTTTGTCATTTATATGGGAAGAACAGAGTTAAATTCCACTCCAGAAAGATATAAAGCCACAAACCAAATGGAATTTGATTGAATGGCTGGTGACACTCATGTCATGTTCTCCTGATCTCATCATTTAAACAGAGGTTAAGGATATTGTCCTCTTGTCAATCTATCTTTAGAGTAAGTAAGGAAACTTTATTGTGTATAATGAAAACTATGCCTTTAATAAAATTATAGCATAGGGGCACTTGGGTGGCTTAGTGGATTAAGCCTCTGCCTTCAGCTCAGATCATGATCTCAGGGTCCTGGGACAGAGCCCCGTATCGGGGCTCTATGTTCAGCGGGGAGACTGCTTCCCCCTCTCTCTTTGCCTGCCTCTCTGCCTACTTGTGATCTCTTTCTCTCGTTGTCAAATAAATAAATAAAATCTTTAAAAAAATAAAGAAAGGGCGCCTGGGTGGCTCAGTTGGTTAAGCGACTGCCTTCGGCTCAGGTCATGATCCTTGAATTCTGGGATCGAGTCCCACGTCGGGCTCCCGGCTCCACGGGGAGTCTGCTTCTTCCTCTAACCTTCTCTCCTCTCATGCTCTCTCTCGCTTTCTCTCTCAGATAAATAAATAAAATCTTTAAAAAAAAAAGAAAGAAAACTGTAGCATAATTTCTTAACAGACATTTGCGTCACAAGGAAGAAATTGACAGCACATGGAAAAACTGAAAGATAATGAAATAGCCACTCCTGTTGTTTAATATCTTATAAAATGGGAAACTTATGATTTCTTATTTATCCTTTTACTACTTTTTTGCCCAAGCACACAGCACACAACTTTTGAATCAAACGGCAAAAAAGAAAAATTACTGTAACTTACCCTATTAAAAAGATTTTTTTTTCTATTTGTGAAAACAAGCATTGTATAATTATCAAACAATGCTAACCAGGTTATGTTCATTTTAAGTTGTTTTAAGTAAGCATTTGCTTAGGTTAGGAAAATAGGTTACATTACACTGTAGCAAATTTTCTGTTAAAATTTCCTTTGATGATATGTATGCCCATGTAAGCCTCTGCTATAAGCCAGCCATGCCCCTGAAGTTGATGGTACATTATACAAATATTACAATAATCAGTTGTATTACAGTGTCATAAGAGGGATAATAAAGCCTTTGGAGAATTTGGCTCTAGGAATATGAACTTTGGTAAAGACAAAGGAAATTATTTTTCATTTCTGAGACTTTGTATGAAAGAGTATTGAGAGCACAACTTTTGGAAGTAGGCAGACATGAATTCATTTCCAGCTGTCATGTTCTAATCCTGTGGCAAGTTGTTCTGTAGAATGATATCTTATCTCAAACTTGGAATAACAATAACTCTTTCACTTGGAGTTTTGAAGATTAAAAGAGGCTGTGAATGCTTATAAAAGTTTTGATTATTAAATTTTCCCTTTTATCACTTGGTAATGAGGGATGTTGTGCTAAATGCTAAATAGCTCTTTGCTTTAAATTCCCAAAGTATAAAGAGGAAACTTGAGGAAACATCAGACCAAGCTTGATTAATTTCTTTAATTCTAGTGCTTAGACACAACATACATTACCAAAGAGTCACAGAAGCAAATTAGAATATTCTGCTGATATGCCTTTCCCACCCATTCAGTCATTAAATGAGACTAGACTTTACAGAAAATTTTGAGAAATGAAATTATTCCCAAGCATGATACAGATGTACACTACTTTTCTATGTAACGTAAGTTTGACCTCAATAAGAACTGTGTGAAGTGTGCCTTACTGAACATCAGAAGATAAATAATATCAGAAATATGTCCCTTGCTAATATTCAAAAAGATGTTTCCAAGCATTAGCCAGAGAATGTAAAAACTTAATCACGATCTTATGCTACTGTCATTTAAAAACTGACCACTTACTTTTTGTTTTTCAAATTCTTCCTGACAGGGAAGAATGAAGTATGAAGGAAAACAAGAACACATTGTGAATATCATAAATTATACAATGTTGAGCAATTATTGAATGTCATAAAAATAAAGAACTAAAAATCACCCCATTAAGGATAATTCTGATCTAAATGTGTGTGAAAACACATCCACTCTGTAGCATCAGAGAAGCATAGTTGAACCTGACTTCTTTCAACCTTAAAATACATTCTTAGCCAGAGGAAATAAAGGGTTAGATCATTTAATACAACAAAAATAGCTGGATTTCTGTTAGCCTTCAGTAGTTGGTCCCCATATATTTGTAGCAGTTGAAGAGTTCCTTATAATGACATATTACCTACATCAAAGGCAGCAGAGATAGGGTTTACTTCTAAAAAACAGTTGGAGAAAGAGGGCCAATTCTTATATTATTAACAAATTTGATAAAGAGGGTCAGAATATTATCACAGGCATCTGGTGAAAGGGGATAAGGTTGGGAAGGTAGCAGAGAAAATTCCTCAACACCAGAGGAAAAAAATTTAGTAGATTTACTGGTCCCTAAATCCATATTGTGGTTTCTAGCTTGCAAATGGAGTATTGGTTTAGAAAGAGCCATTCTGATTCCTTTATCTCCAATCTTTTGTCAGTCATGTGAGCGGTTGAATGCTACATGTGTTTCTAATTATACTAATTATACCTAATCTACGACATTCTTCCTTGTATCCAGGGAGACGTAAATAACATCTAAAAACCATTTAGAGAATATATGGCAACAATCTAAGTATTCGTTGATGGATGAATGGATAAATAAAATGAAAAAAATGATTTGTATATATATGACATATACACATCATATATATATATCATGTACATCATATATGATGTTTTTACATGACAGGAATATTATTCAGCTATAAAAAGAAGAAACTCTGCCATTTGCAACAATATGGATGGACGTTGGGGGAATTAAGATAAGTGAAATAAGTCAGAAGACAGAGAAAGACAAATACTAGATGATCTCAGTTATATGTGGTATCGAAAAACACCAAATCCAAGAAACAAGAGAGTAGAATGGTAGTTGCCAGGGGCTGGGAAGTTGTGGAAATGGGGAGAAGCTGGTCAAAGGGTTATAAAATAAGTAAGTTCTAAGTATCTAATGTACAGCATGGTGTCTATAGCTAACAATACTGTATTATCTATTTTAAAGTTGCTAAGTGAGTAGATCTTAAATGTTCTTCCCACACACAAAAAAATTGTAACTATGGAAGGTAATGGATGTATTAACTAATCTTATTGTGATAATCATCCCACAATATATATGTGTATCAAATCATCACATCATACACCCTAAACTTACATAACGATATATGTCATTATATCTCAATAAAGCTGAAAATATTTTAATTAAAAAGTAAAAATCCCTAAAATCTACTATATGTGGCATATTTGCAATCTTTCCTTCATTTTCTTTTAAGATTTTCTTTATTTATTTGACAGAGAGAGAGACCACAAGTAGGCAGAGGGGCAGGCAAAGAGAGAGAGGGAAGCAGGTTCCCTGCTGAGCAGAGAGCCCGATGTGTGGCCTGATCCCAGGACCCTGAGATCATGACCTGAGCTGAAGGCAGAGGCTTTAACCCACTGAGCCACCCAGGCACCCCTTTCCTTCATTTTCGTAAAAAAAAAAAAAAAAAAGCAAATTCATCATTTATGCCCCCAATATAGGAGCAGCCAACTACATAAACCAACTGTTAATCAAAATAAAGAGTCATATAGACAGGACTACCTTTATACTAGGAGATCTTAACACGCCACTCTCAGTAGCTGACAGATCTTCTAAACAGAATATCAATAAAGAAACCAGAGCTTTGAATGACACATTGGACCCATGGACCTCATAAATATATACAGAATATTCCACCCTAAAACAACAGAATACTCATTCTTCTCAAGCACACATGGAACTTTCTCCAGAATAGACCACATACTGGGCCACAAATCAGGTCTCAAC
>CM052801.1:26135058-26163681 GCA_028533885.1 Nasua narica
CTCAAACTCAACACTCACAAAACAGATAATCACATCAAAAAATGGGCAAATTCATCATTTTAAACATGAAAACTTTCATAAAACAATACAGAATATCAATACCAGTATGTAGTGTATATGTAGTCAGGGGATTAAAATAACTTTACATATCTACTACTTCTTACACAACTATTTTTGAGCCTGCAAGAGCAAAAATATCTGTAATGGAAACAGACAAATGCTACAGTTCCTTTTTTGCTGTTGTTAGACAAGACAGATACTCTTAAAATTAAATAGCAATTCAAGACAATAACATAAGAAATGTCTAAAGCCTTTTTAAGTTAATTTTTTAAGTCTAGTTCCTGTTTTATAGTAATTTTTTGGATTTATTTTTATTAATTTTTAAAAAATATTTTATTTATTTATTTGAGAAATAGAGAAAGTGAGAGAGAACATGAGAGGAGAGAAGGTCAGAGGGAGAAGCAGACTCCCCATGCGGGACTCGATCCCGGAACTTGAGGATCATGACCTGAGCCCAAGGCAGTTGCTTAACCAACTGAGCCACCCAGGCTCCCAATTTTTTGGATTTATTGATTCCAAAAGCTATTCATATGTTGTAAATATATTACCTACTAACATTTCTACCAGAAAAAATATAAATGATATTTCAGTGACTACCTAGAAAAGAAAAAAAGATAATGTGAAAGGGAAGAGAAAAGGTATTATATTAGCCTTGCAAACTTAGAAAAATCTAAAGTGAGGGGTACCTGAATGGCTTAGTCAGTTAAGCATCCAACTCTCGGTTTCAGATCAGGTCATGATCTTAGAGTCCTGAGCTCTAAGTAGGGCTCCACACTCAGCAAGGAATCTGCTTCCTCTCTCTCTTTCTCTCTCTCCCTCCCCTCTTCCCACTATGGCTCATGCACCTCATGCACATGGGCTATCTCTCTGTAAAATAAATAAATAAATCTTTAAAAAAAATAGAAAAATCTAAAGTGAAAGTGTTAACTTCAGTTTTTACATAATAAATAGACTACTTTCTCAAAGTCAGCCTTTTAAATAATTACTATCACATATTGATTGAAACCAGTAACATAAGTGTATTAATAGTGTCATTTTAAATATATCACCTAATTTAATACTTCAATTATCTGGTACTATTAGCCCTATTCTTCTGATGAGGAAATCACTATACAAAAGTTCACATAGCTTGGAAAGTGTGGAGTCAGGCTTTCTCAACTGAGGGCTATTTGACAAAAAACTCCATCTTTCATCACTTCCTAAGAAGAGAATAAAGAATGATTATTGCATTCATTCTGCATCTATGTATTTTTTTTAAGATTTTATTTATTTATTTTACAGAGATCACAAGTAGGCAGAGAGGCAGGCAGAGAGAGAGGAGGAAGCAGGCTCCTCGCTGAGCAGAGCCCTATACGGGGCTTGATCCCAGGACCCCAAGATCATGACCTGAGCCGAGGGCAGAGGCTTTAACCCACTGAGCCACCCAGGCGCCCCTGCATCTATGTATCTTAAATGAAATAGCAGTACGCTCAGAATATAGATCATATTACCTCAATTGCCAAGTCTGCTATTATAGCATAATGCTATTATTTATAGTGTTTTTGCCAACTGTCAGAATACTATTAAAACTAAAATTAATGTAAAAGGAGGACTTCAATTTACAGATATATAAGGTCACAAAATGTGGGGGTGTAGTTACATCTCAAATTTGGGTACTGACTTTTACTTTTTCAGTGTAACAGTTTATAAAAAGATGAAACGCTATTTAAAAGATTTTAGTTATAGGCTGTTTTCCAGAAGCAAATGTCTTGGGAATATGTCTCATTTAATTGTTCTTTAGCATAATGTATCCCCTATGGCTCATTTTCCTGGTTAATGATCAATATGAGCAATATGTCTTTTTAATGTGAAAATGAAATTTGTGTTCTGCAAGATGATGGTGGCAGAAGATAGCAAAAAGCTTTTCATTTATTTTTGCTTGCCTTTTTTCTAGCAAAGCCATCTTACCAATACTTTACAAAATTTGTTATTTAGAATGATCGCCTTATTTATTTACTCCTAGGTAAGAAAAAGGAAAAAATTAATAAAGTTCATAAGATTCTATTATCTAATGAACGGTATTCAGTAACGCACTATAATGTACCAAAGATTTAAGTCTAAAAGGGGCTTGCAAACACTTAGCCATTTGAGTTAAATCAATTAAAATAAAATATAGTTGCAACCCCAGAATTGGCTACACTGAAATATTTCTAATATTTCTGAGACTATTCTGCCCACTCTGTTGGGGGAAGAAACACCACTATAAACAAATTCCATTTTTCTAGAATATAGCTACAAAACAGACAGTATCCCATATAGCTCAACTTATTACAAAGGCAGTCAATCAATATGTATGTTGACTAATTCTTCTTTTACAAAGCTATTTCTAAGGCCCAATGTTGATCTGATCATAATAAACTTCATATAAGAAAAATCTTACACAGTGCTTCATTTAGACCCTAAGTTACTCTCTATAAAGACAAATCTTAACTGAGTATCACTCCCTTAGTAGTGTTAAGGAGGAAATAAAAGCTGAATAAGGAGGAAATAAAGTTGAAATAAACTTAGTAAAGCCTTTCAGTAGTCCTTGAATTACCCTCATTTATATTATTACATCATCTAGAAAAATATAACCAAACTTCCAAACTCTTATCAAAACAAAAATATAAAAAATTAGTTCTGAAATCCTGTAGGACGAAATGGAATGGGGCATGGAGGAATAAATGATATTCCCTTATTCTCGTACTCAGATATAGCTCTTAATGTACATATTTAATACAAAGATAAAAGAAATTTCTAGCAATATACCACATTATTTTTTTTTAAATCTAACTGTAAAAAATACATTTCCAATGCTATCTATTCTAAAGTGGTATTTTTCCATTTCTTAGACTGCCCTGCACTTTAATTTGTTTGATTTATAAATATTTTTAGTAAAATAAATCTGAAAAATTCTCTGTATAAAACAGCTTCTTAGAGTTTCTAATGCCCATGAGTTAGTTAAATGCTATTTAAAATAATGGATTTGGGATGGCTGGGTGGCTCAATCGGTTAAGCCTCTGCCTTAGGCTCAGGTTATGATCCCAGGGTCCTGGGATCAAGCCTGCATGGGCTTCCTGCTCAGCAGGGAGCCTTCTTCTCCCTCTGCTTCCCACTCTCCCTGCTTGTGCTCTCCTCTCTCTCTCTCTTTCTCTCTCTCTGACAAATAAACAAAATCTATAAAATAAAACAAAACAAAATAATGGATTCAAGAAATAAGTTTGACATTTGTCAAACACAGGGTTTCTTAAACTCATTTGGCTTCAGAACATTTTTTTTTTCAAGAAATATGGACTAAACTTTCAGAGATCAAGTGGAATATCCTTGAGAAAAAATTCACATTAGAGAGTTTTATCTGTATTTACAATTTAGTTTGAGCAAGTAATATAACTTAATATTTTGAAATTAATATATTACATTTACTTGCTCTACATAAAAAATTAAAATACTATTTCTGGAATTTAAGTTTTCAGTATATGAACTAAATAATGCAATGGATCAGGCAAAAAGGAAATAAAATCTAGGAAATATTAAAAAATATTGAGCAAAAGGTAAAGTGATTATATGAGAGATAATTAAGAAATGTGGTAATTAAGTCCAACACAATACTAACAGATATCTTGAAATCAGAGAACATAAACAATCATCAAAGATACATTAACATATCCCTGAGTTGAAGAAAGGTCTAAGGAACAAAGTACTGAATTAAAAAGATAAAAAAAATAATCTATACTGAAATATATACTGATGAAATTTCGAGACTCAAAAATAAGCCTTTTCAAAAAGATTTCAGAACAGAAAACAACTTACCTGCTAAGGAATAAGAATCAGATGTGCATCAAACCCTTTACCAGAAATGCTGGATAATACATATTAATAAAATAATGCTTGATAAAATCTATTTTGTACCAACTATTCATACCCACTCAGATGATCAATTCTATGAAATAAGACAAATAGGCAAATGCTTAGGAAGTTTTCCCATCATGCAATCATATTCTAAAAATTCTCTAAGAAGGGCTTTAACAAAACTACTTTTTTAATGAAGGGATGATACAAGAATTTTTTAAACACTAGTGGTACAATATGATCTATAGGAAAAAAAGAAAGTTTCAAAGAAATAAAAATAAATACATTAGACCCTGAAAATTAAGACTTTTTTTAAGCAGTAGGCAATAAATGTCAGAGTTATATTTCTCAGTCTATAGATCCAATTGGAGACCTTAATTTTTCTACGAATGGTATCAGTTAAATTTTTATCTCTTTTATGGTGCTTATAACAATGCCTATGAAAAAGCTGTCTTTTTTAAAGATTTTATATATAGACAAATTCATTTTGGATTATTCTTTTGCCATATTTTTCATGACATAATAAATTGCTTTGAATGCCTTTATCTTGTCAAGGGAATGTTTATCATTTCCCTTCTTAGATACAGATGAGTGATGTTTTCTAGCATTACTAGCAAGTATGCCTTAGTCCTCCTTGTAAATAATGCATGATAATTGCTTCTTTTGCCTCTGGCTCCTCCTCTGTAAATTAGACACAGTATTTATTAATTTTAAGTTTTTCATGAAATCAAACAAATGGATTATGTATAAATCAAGATAATCTGCATAACATGATTTTGCAATAGTGTCAGGAACAGAATAAACATTCAGTATAATGTTGCTATTTTATATAGTATAATTATAACCAGAACTAAACTATAGTTGATGCACAAAGGGGAAGAAAAACCTTAGAGATCTAATTATATCTTAAAATATTTTCATTTATTGATTTTAAGTATGTCCTTCAAGTCTCAATATATTTAGTAGATTTCATAATGTTAAATTGGTAAGGCAGATTTTGAAATAGATATACTCTAACCCTCTTATTTGGAGAAATTCTATACACTTTGTGTTAAATTCAAGAGGCAATGTTTCAACCATTTCCTATGACAATACTCTAACTACTAGCTAATAGGAATATTTATCTAAAATATAATAAAGTTGGAGAGAGAGAAGATGGCAGCAGAGTAGGAGGACTCCTCCTCTCTTCTCGTTCTAAGAACACAGCTAGATAACTATCAAATCATCCTAAACACGCCAGAAATCAACCTGAAGACTGTAGAACTCCACAGGTAAATGAAGAGAAGAAGCCACCTCAAAGAAGGTAGGAAGTACACAGACATGGTTTAGGGGAGAAAGGTATTAAGGTGTTACAGAGGAGAGGGAGCTATGGTCACAGAGAAGGGTAAGAGAGAATAGCAGAGAATAGCACACAGGTGAATGCAAAAAGAGAACACTTCCCCAAAGCCACTGGCTTCAAAAATGAGAGGGGCTGAATTCTGTGATTTGCAACCAGTGGGGTTTAGAGCCTGGAGTTTTGAAGGCCAGTGGGCTTAGCTGGGATACAGCCTGTCGGCACTGCACTGTTTCTGGAGAGAAGGTAGGCAAAAAACCCAGAGGCAGACAGCATGGAAACAATTATCTGAAGAGTGCCTGATGCTCATGGGAAATATTATTTACTCTTCTCGGAGGGCTTCCCTAAAAGGCAGCATTCATGGGAACACCTTTCTCCATGTTGGCTAGCACCATCCCCTCCCCACCACCCCTTAGCACAAACACCGAGCCACCTGAAGAAGGCAGTGCAGTACTTCACAATGGCTGCCTAACTCACTTACACCAAGCACCACACCCTGCGCTCTGTTGGGATTGCCTCTCTCAACCAAGTTTGTCTCAGTCCCAACACGGAAGGTCTCTCCCTCAGAAGACTGTCACAACTCCCTGATCACACCATGCCTCCCAACCAGAGTGTTCTACAGAGCCTCAGTTCTCATGATAGTAGTAGGTTTCATTTCACAAGCACACCAGAGCATACCTAGTTAAAACTCAACACATTCATGCGAAGGACCAAACACTGCCCACTGCAGGCAAGGACAGTCTCTGAAGACAACTACCCTAAAGGACAGAGCAGCAAAAACACAAGAGCAGAATTTACACAGTGCACATGGCAGACACTCACTGAAGTACCAGGTGCTGAACAATACATGATCTCTTTATAAAGCCATCACTCTTAGGAGCAGGAAACATAACTGGTTTTTCTAACACAGAGAAGAAATCAGAGACTTAGACAAAACTTTAAGATACAGGAATTTATCCAAAATGAAAGAACAAGATTAGGTCACAGCCAGAAATCTAAGCAAAACAGATATAAGTAACATGCCTGATGGAGAATTTAAACTAACAATCATAAGACTACTCACTGGGCTTGAAAAAAGAATAGAAGACTTCAGGGAGACCCTTATCACAGAGATGAAAGAGTTAGAAGAGAATCAACAAGAGATGAAGAATGCAATAAATGAGATTGGAAACAGGTTTGAAACCAGGCTCGAAAAGAAGCAGAGGAATAAATTAGTGACCTAGAAAACAAAATAATGGAAAATAATGAAGCTGAACAAAAGAGAAAAAGAAGCATTATGTAACATGAGAACAGACTTAGGGAACTCAGTGACTCCATCAAATGTAGTAACATTCAGATTCCAGGAGTTGTAGAATAGGAAGAGAGAGAAAAGGGGGCAGAAACTTTTTTTGAGAAAGTAATAGCTAGAAACTTTCCTACTCAGGATAAAGAAACAGACATCCAGTTCCAGGTGGCACAAACAACTCCCATCAAAATCAACAAAAGCAGGCCAACACCAAGACATATTGTAATTAAATGTGCAAAATATAACCATGAAGAAAAAGTCTTAAAAGCAATAAGACAAAAGAAGTCCTTAACTTACAAGGAAAGACCCATAAGGCTACCAAAAGATTTTTCAACAGGAAAAAAAAGCCAGTAATGAAATTCCCATAAAAGTATATAAAATAGAATAAGATATACCTAAAATGCAGAAGGAGAGGAGGAAAGGATGGGTTCAAACTTAGATGATCATCAATTTAAAATAGACTGCCCTATGCAAAAGAGGTTATAAACCTAATGGTAACCATATATCAAAACCACTAATAACCATATAAAGAATAAAGGGAAAGAAATCCAAATATATTACTAATGAAAATCAGCAAAACATGAAAGACAAGAAAAGATCAGAGAAAATCTTCAGAAACAACCCAAAACAAGTAATAAAATGGCAATAAATACATATTTATCAATAATTACTTTGAATGTAATGGACTTAATGCACCAAACAAAAGCAAAGGGTGACAGAATGGATAAAAAAAACCAGACCCATATGCTACCTACAAGGGACTCCTTTTAGACCTAAACACACATGCAGATTGAAAGTGAGGCGATGGAGAAACACTTATCAAACAAATGGATGTCAAAAGAAAGCAAGAGTAGCAATACTTATATTGGACAAACTAGACTTAAAACAAAGACTATAACAAGAGATAAAGACAGGTACTTTATCATAATAAAGGGGACAATCCAACAAAAAGATCTAACAATTGTAAATATTTATGAACCCAAAATGGGAACACAGAAATATATAACACTATCAATAAAAAACATAAAGGAACTCATTTACGATAATACAAAAATAGTAAGGGACTTTAACACCCCACTTATATTTATCACCCCACTTACAGATCATCTAAACAGAAAATCAACAAGGAAACAGTGGTTTTAATGACACACTGGACCAGATGGACCTAACACATATATTTAGGACATTCCATCCTAAAACAAATAGAACACATATCCTTGTCAAGTGCACATGGGACATTCTCCATAATAGATCACATATTAGGTCACAAATCAGGCCTCAACAAATACAAAAAGTTTAAAATCATACCATGCCTCTTTTCTGACTGCAACACAATGAAACCAGAAGTCAACCACAAGAAGAAATTTGGAAAGAACACAAATACATGTAGATTAAACAACATGCTACTGAACAATGTATGAGTCAACAAGGAAATTGAAGAAGAAACTTTAAAACTACATGGAAACAAATGAAAATAAAAACACAAGCACGACAGTCCAGGGGCATCTGGCTGGCTAAGTCAGTTAAGTGTCTGCCTTTGGCTCAGGTCATGATCCTGTGGTCCTGGGATTGAGCCCTTCATTGGGCTCCCTGCTCAGAGGGAAAAAGAAAACATAACAGTCCAAAACCTCTGGGATGCACCAAAAGTGGTCCTAGGAGAGAAGTATATACCAATACAGGCCTACCTCAAGAACCAAGAAAAATCTCAAATAAACAGCCTACCGTTACACCTATAGGAGCTAGAAAAAGGACAAAAAAAGAAGCTTAAAGCTAGCATAAGGAAGGAAATAATAAAGGTCAAAGCAGAAGTAAATGATATAAAAACTAAAAAACAGAACAGATCAACGAAACAAGGAGCTGATTCTTTGAAAGAATTACAAACCCCTAGCCAGACTTGTCAAAAAGAAAAGAGAAATGACCCAAATAAACAAAATCACAAATAAGAAAGGAGAAAAAGCAACCAATACCACAGAAATGCAAACAATTTTAAGAGAATATTATGAAAAATAATATACCAACAAATTGGACAACCTGGAACAGATAAATTCCTAGAAACATTTAAACTAGAAACACTGAAACAGGACAAAATAGAAAGCTTGATAATCCACAAGAAATTTGAATTAGTTATCAAAAAACTTGCAAGAAACAAAAGTCCAGGGCCAGATAGCTTCCCAGGAAAATTCTACCAAACATTTAAAGAAGAGTTAATACCTATTCTTCTCAAACTATTCCAAAATATATAAAAGGAAGGAAAACTTTCAAACTTATTCTATGAGGCCATCATTACCCTGATACCAAAACCAGTGAAGGTCTCCATTAAAAAAGACAACTACTGACCAATATCCCTGATGAACATGGATGCAAAAATTCTCAATAAAATACTAGCAAAGTGATTATTATTACATTAATAAAGTCATTCACCATGATCAAGTGGGATTTATTCCTGGGTTGCAAGGGTGGTTCAATATTCACAAATCAATCAATATGATATAGACTACATTTATAAAAGAAAGGATGAAAACCACATGATTGTCTCAATAGATGCAGAAAAAGCACTTGACAAAGTACAATATCCATTCATAATAAAAACCCTCAACAAAGTAGGTTTGTTTAGAGGGAACATACCTCAACATAATACAGCCATCTATGAAAATCCTACAGATAATATTATCCTCATTAGGGAAAAATCAAGAGTTTTTCCTCTAAGGTCAGTAGCAAGACAGGGATGCCCACTCTCATCACTGTTTTTTAAACATAATACTGCAAGTCCTAGCCTCAGCAATCAGACAACAAAATGAAATAAAAGGGATCCAAATCAGCAAGGAAGACAAATTTTCACTATTTGCAGATGACATGATACTCTAATATAGAAAACCCAAAAGACTCCACCAAAAAACTGCTAGAACTGATACATGAATTCAGTAAAGTCAGTATGACTTCAGGATGCAAAATCAATATAAAGAAATCTGTTGCGTTTCTATACACCAATAATGAAGCAGCAGAAAGGGAATTCAAGGAAGCAATCCCATTTAAAAATGTACAAAAAATAATAAGATACCTAGGAAGAAACCCAACCGAAGAGGTGAGAGACCTGTACACTGAAAACTATCAAACACTGATGAAAGAAATTGAACATAACATAAAGAAATAGAGAGACATTCCACGTTCATGGATTGGAAGAACAAATATTATTAAAATGTCTATATAATGCAAAGCAATCTACACATTTAATGCAATCCCTATCAAAATACCACCAGCATTTTTCAAAGAGCTAGAACAAAAAATCCTAAAATTTGTATGAAACCACAAAGACTCTGAATAGCCAAAGAAACCTTGAAAAAGAAAAGCTGAGCTGGAAGCATCACAATTCCAGACCTCAAGGTACATTACAAAGTTCTAGTGATCAACACAGTATGATATTGGAACCAAAATAGACACATAAATTCATGTAGTGTAATAGAAAACCCACAAATGAAGCCACAACTAGAGTCAGCTAATCTTCAACAAAGCAGGAAAGAATATCCAACGGAAAAAAGACTGTCTCTTCAACAAATGGCGTTGGGAAAACTGGACAGCAACATGAAGAATGAAACTGGACCACTTTCTTACCCATACACAAAACCAAATTCAAAATGGATTAAAGACCTAAATGTGAGGTCTAAATGAAACTATAAATATCCTAGTGGAGAAAACAGAGAAAAAAGAGAGAGAGGTAAACCACAAAAAAAGAGACTCTTAACTATAGAGAACAAACTGATGGTTACCAGAGGGAAGGTGGGGGGAGGAGGAGGAGTTAAATAGGTGACCAGGATTAAGAAGTGTGCATGAACAATCAATCTTGTAACACTGAAAAATTAAAATAAACAAATTTGGGGAGAAAAAAAAAAGTGTACTTGTGATAAGCAGTAGGTGTTGTATGGAAGTTCTGAATCAACATATCGAATACCTGAAACTAATATTATGCTTTAAAAATTTTCATATGACTGTTCATTAAAAATCAATTTTTGTACCTTATGGCCACTTCATCTTTTTCCACTTTTCAATAACATAATGTAAAAAGGACTCATATCCAGGATACATAAGGTACTCTTAAAAAGTCAACAATAAGAAAACAAACAATCTAGTGAATATATGTATTCACCAAAGAAGATATACAGATGCCAAGTAAGTATATGAAAAGATGTTCATCATTTGTCATTAGGGCAATACAAATAATGCCACTATGAGCTATCACTACACACCTATTAGAATAGCTAAAATCTAAAAACTGACAATCCAAAATGGTGTAGATTTAATGCAGTAGGAATTCATATTCATTGCTAGTGGTAATGTAAAATAATACAACTATCTGGAAAACAGTTTGGCAATTTCTTGCACAGCAAAATGGTCCTGCTATAGGATCCAACATTCATACTCCCCAGTTAATTGAAAACCTATGTTCACACAAAAACTTATACACAAATGGTTATAGCATCTTTATCCCTAACTGTCCCAAACTGGAAATAATCAAATTGTCCTTCAACAAATGAATGGATAAACAGATTTGGATTTGCAAACAATGGATACTAATCAGTGATAAAAAGAAACAATTGAGTCACACCAGATGGATCTTAAATACTGCTAAGTCAAAGATACCACTTCCAAAAGCCTACATATTGTATTATTCTATTTATTTAATATTCTGGAAAAAAACAAATTTAGGGATGGAAAACAAATCATTACTTGTCAGGGGTTAGGAAGAACTGAGTGACTACAAAGGGGACTCAGGAAAATTTTTAGGGTGATGCAACTGTTCTTTATACTACTAGGTGGAAAATACATGATTCTACGCATTTGTCAAAACCTACAGAACAGTATATCACAGGGTAAAGTTTAATGTATGCAATTTTTAAAAAAAAATCATAGTATCCCAGGATGGAATGTAGCCTGTAACAAATAAATCTAACTGTATTATCTATATATGATATAACTGCACTGAAGGGGATAGAGAAAAAGGAGCTGACATAAGTGACCTTGGAAAATGATGTTTTGATTGGGAAATGTAAGACTAAACACAAAAATAACTGCACATAAACACAATCTTAGTTGGTAAATTTGTTTCTCACAGGGGTATGGTTTAAAAATATGAAATTATAAGGATGTCTGTGTGGCTCAGTGAGTGAAGCATCTGGCTTCAGCTCCAGGGTCCTGGGACCGAGTCCTGTGTTGGGCTTCTTGCTCAGCGGGGAGCCTGCTTCTCCCTCTGCCTACCGCTCCCCGTGCTTACGTGCTCTGACAAATAAAATCTTCAGAAAAAATACAAAACTACATTCAAACTAAGATTGAACAAATAAGTACATAAATGGTAAATGAAGTGAGTCACTATTAGTAAAAGAAGTTACAAATAAGCAAGAAGAGAAGGCTAGAAGGAACTGTGTAATACTGGATTAGAGTCATAGATATCAGTATAAACTCATGCTTAGTAGATAGATATCTAAAGAAATGATTATAGATACATGTGTGTGTATCAGTATACATGCATCTATTTCAGAGCTCTATCTGCCTAGAGGCTAGAAACAATGACCCCCAAGGAGCAACAAGCACATCCAGCATCCAGATACTGGTTTCCCAGTAGCATTCTCCAAAATAACAAAAAACAAAAACATCCAAGACATCCTTGAAGAAATGACTAATTCTTTTTTTTTAAAGATTTCATTTATTTATTTGAGATAGAGACAGTGAGAGAGAGCATAAGAGGGGAGAAGGTCAGAGGGAGAAGCAGACTCCCCATGGAGCTGGGAACCCGATGTGGGACTCGATCCCAGGACTCCGGGATCATGACCTGAGGCAAAGGCAGTTGTTTAACCAACTGAGCCACCCAGGCGCCCAAGAAATGACTAAGTCTAAGACTGGGGCAATGAAAATACAAGATGAACCTGGAGCATTATGTAGTGCCAAAAATAGGATGTGCTCAAAAAGCAAAAGAATAGAGGCAGATCAAAGAACACAGAAGCCAAACTAGAGGAGAACCAGATGGCCTAAGTTAGAACAATTTGAGCAATATAATTAACTAAACTTTAAAATTATTGCACAATATAAAAGAAATGTCCATGAGTCCAAATTGATATACATAAGTGAATACATAAATAAATGGGGAATAAGGAACTAATCTTTCTTACAAAGAATTTAAAATAATATATGTAGATACTCCTCCCTTTAGGATGTGTGTCTTAAACACCCTCCTCAGAGCATAGACTTAATTTAAAAAGATAGAGTATGAAAAGGGAATAATACTAGGGTGCCTGAGTGGCTCAGATGGTTAAGTGTCTGCCTTCAGCTCAGGTCATGATCCTGGGGTCCTGGGATTGAGGCCCTGCATCGGGCTCCCTGCTCAGCAGGGAGTCTGCTTCTCCCTCTCCCCTTGCTGTTCCCCCTGCTTGTGCTCTCACTCTCTGTGTCGAATAAATAAATAAAATCTTTAAAAAAAAATAGTAAAGGGAACAATACTAAAATACTAACCTTACTTTACAGTGAAGAAATCTGGCAGACTTCACCTTAACTAAGTAATCAAGGTTAACATCACCAGTTATTAGTCAAGCTAGCATCATGTACCCCCTCAAAATAATGTGATGAGAAAGACATTTCGCTTTTATGGTATTCTTCCCTAAAACCCAGAATCCTGGTGTCTCATGACAAAAACACCTAACAAACCCAAATTCAGGATCACTCTACAAAATACTTGGCCCAAAAGTTCTCAAAATTATTCTTCTCAAAAGTCATAGGAAAACATGGAAAAGCTAAGACCCTGTCGAAGACCACTAAAGACAAATGATGACAAGTTAATTCAATGTGATATATTGGATTGGATTCTGGAACAGAAAAAGTGTGGTATTGTTTAAAAAAATAAAGTCTACAAATCCGAATAAAGTCTTGAGAGAAGCTAAAAGCAATATAACATTTTTAAAGATTTAATTAATTATTTTAGAGAGAAAGAGAGAGAGTGGGGTTAGGAGCAGAGGAGAAGGGAGAGAGAGGGGGAAATAATCTTGAGCAGAATCCATGCTGAGCACAAGCCCAACACAGAACTCGATCTCAAAACCCTGATATGGGGCTTGATCTCACAACCCTGAGATCATGACCTGATCCAAAACCAAGAGTAGGACACTTAACCGACTGAGCCACCCAGGCACCCCAGCAATTACCATTTTTTTTTAAGTTTTAGCACATGTTACATAAAATATTAACATTAGGGAAAGCTGGGTGAAAAGAATACATGGGAACTCTCCATAAAATCTCTGCAAGTATTTTATAAATCTAATATTCCAAAATAAAAAGTTTAGTTGGGGGAGGAGTTGGTTTTTTTGAGAGAGCGACAGTGACCAAGTACTCTAGTGGGGGGCAGGGTAGAGGGGCAGAGGGAGAAAGAGAATCTTAAGCTGACTCCATGCTCAGCACAGACCCTGATGCAGAGCTCAATCTTACAATCCTGAGATGATGACCTGAGCCAAAATCAAGAGTCAGCCTGTTAGCCAACTAAGCCACCAAGGCACCCCAAAGGTTTAGTTTTTTTAAAGCGCATATTGCATTATGATGGATGAATATAAGATAGCTATTGAGCAAACTAGAGAGAAATTGCTACTCCTTTAAAATGCAGATTTTGTGGGCACCCTCTCCCCATATAAACTGCGTCAGAATTTTCTAGAAATGAAGCAAAAATATGTATTTTACATGGTCTTTTGATTATTCTTATGCACATCAAAACCTGAGTATTACTTTTCGAGAGTCCCGTGCCTTTTGTAGGCCCAAGAGACTTTCAAAGGCTTTAAAAAACAAAGTAGTAATGGTATTACCCAAAGTAACAAAATCTGGAGGAAGCTAAAATTCAACATATGCAGGAAGGAAAAAGAAACATCATATATAAGTCATATATAAGTGTGTGTTTGTGTGTATATATATGTGTATGTGTATACATGCACATACACACATGCACAAATATATATTAGTTCTGTTTCTTTGGGGAACCCTAATACATTGTCCATTCTTATCATTTTTTCTACCAATAACAGTGTGAGCATCTTTTCCTTTAATGAGATACAATGCTATTTTACCAATGTTATACCCACTGATATTTTTTCACAAGATATGAAATACAGATAAATTACAAAGTAATATGTAGACTTAAGAGATTCCCATTTTGTTCTTCACATCAAATAGCACAGAATCACCATTCCATATCCTGGCTGAGTATCAGAATCACTTGTGGAACTCCTTAAAAGTATGTATGCCAAAGTTTCATCCTGAATCTGCTCAATCGAAATTCCCTCAATTCATTTTGATTCACAGCCAAGGGTTGAAATCCCTAGGCATATAATCATTTGACCACAATATCTCAGACACAATATAGTCCAAGATCACTTTTTTTTTTTAAAGAACTTGAGGCTAAGGGAGAACAAATGCCTTACTCAAATTCTTAAGAATGAACATCAGGCTAATATTTTTTTCATATTTTTAACAGGTTCACTTTATTTTCTTATATAGATCAATTCCAGGAAAAAAATATGGTGTTCCTATCTCAGTGTGTACATATTTGATTACCTGATCCACAGCTCCAATTCACTAATATAGATTAGATAGATTATAATATTTAGGTAATAAGTTGATGAAGTTCTATTCTATAAGGTAGTTCAAGCCAGGTACTCATGAAATTCTCTGGTATATAGTTAGAAGACCTCTCAAGTGGCTAAAATCTTGACCATTTTTTGTGTTGTTAAAGTAATAAAACTGTCTGAGGACATGTAAATGTTACTTATGTCTACTGATTTAATCAAAAGATGGCTGACCGCACATTCCTATTGATGGAGCTTTGATGGAAGCATTCAAAGAACTACCATAAATCTTAGCTTATTTTCTAGTAGCTAGCAAAAAATTTTTCAGAATCACTTCATATTAATATATGAAAAATGCAGAATAATCAATAAACTCAGTTCTCTACTGGCTTAATCTTACTCCATGGTTTCTAAAGCAACATTTGCATTTTTTTAAATAATTAAAAATTCACAGAAAAAACATACATATAGTCAGCCAAAATACATGTTCCTGGTAATTCTACTTTACCTGATTAATGTCCAACTTTGGAAGGGTGGAAAAAATATTCCATATTATTACTATTTATATGTTATATCACTCTAACCCAAATTATGAAATATAGGCTATTAATTCATGTTAATCATATCTCTTTAGAATAACACATACTCATACTACAATCCACATTAAGGTCCAAATTTTAGCTAATATTAATATTAGCTATTAAATCATAATATGTACATACAAATATATGCATTTAATACACACATACACACCATGATTTTCTAAGATGTTGAACCTATCACAAATTATGAAATGAATTGCTATTTAAAAAAATAGTCTTTTTATTATATTATTATCTCTTTTCTCTCGTTCATTTGACCTAACAACACTCCTCTGCAAGAAGATAGTTTGAGAGATGCTCCACATCATTCAGCTATTAAACAGTTTTATAAAACCATGTGCCCCATAGATTTACTTCAATGAACTGGCTTAATTTAGAATGTAATCTAACCAAATATATTTAACAGGATGGCTAAGAGAATCACCACCATAGTTTATAAAACAGTGTCTCTGGGAGAAAAGAAAGTGGACTTCTGATTCTGTATAGAATCTTATTATTTCTATCTCCATTTCCCCATCCTACATTTGTAACAACTGAATAAACTGAATGTCTTTTTCCTCTTGTAGCTGTAATCTCTGAAGACAAAATGGTTAACTGAAATATTCTGATGTGAGCAATGTATTTCCCAATCTGTAATAATATAAGAATTGATTTTCGTATTTTGGGGAATTGTGTGCCTTCATTCATTTATAAACTTTTCTTTCTAAAAATCAGGGACTGTTAATGTGGGAAAAAAAAGAATTGAGGGAGAAGGGCCACAATGGGAAAATTGCATTTCTCTGCAGCCTAATCAAGGAATACATTTGATTAAGGACCAAAGTAATGATTTAGGAGGGAATAAAAGCATTGGTAATGGACAGAGACATGGTAAAATAGCGAAGGAAACATTGTAAATACATTATTTGGACATGGAACTGATATTTCCAGTTACCATTAATGTTTGTAGTCTTTCATAGTTTGTTAAGATATAAGGAATGCTAAGGAATGTATGAAGAGCAGCACGTAAAAGAAAATAATATTCCCTACCACCAGAAGCTGCTCTCAGCCCAACTTTCCCCCTTCCACTCCAGGCCGGGGACTTTACCATACATAGAATCAAAGTGTTAACCCTCAGGTATTCTTTTCAATAGATTTCTCCCCCTCAATTACAACAGCCTCTATCCTTTCAAAAGGGCTGCCCTTGGCCTCATCTTCCTTCCCAAATCCACCAGTTCCTCCACAGCCCACCTTTAATTCACATCCTGAAAAGGAATGCTAGGTTTTGCCTTTGCATTCAACCTCTCCTCCAACACAGACACACACAGACACACACACAGACACAGACACACACACACACACACACACACATGCTGTATAAATTCATAACCCTGCCAATGATTTTGAAGAATCAGCACTTTTCTGGCAGGAGAAAATCAAGGGGTAACATTACTAATGGACAACTGAGTCATAAAGGCAAAAGCATTTGGCATATTATTAACGAGACTTTCCTCATGAGTTGTTTGTCCTAAGAAATCATAACTTAAGAGCACCATCTGTATAAGCAAAAGTGAAACGTTAAATAATCTTTCTTACCTAAAGAATATATCCCAATCCATTAATTCATACTGAAATAAATAAGTTTTAGAGTCATTCTGGCAGAAAGCTACTATCAAATATTTTCTAGGAATTTGAAATTCCCTAAACAGCCTGACACGACCTTAAATATTCAGAGGTATTTTTGGAAGATGGCAAAGTCTTCAGAAAATAAGTCAAAAGGACATGGTTTATTTTCCTGTATAACCAAGAACTGAAGAATTAAAAGCTTAAAGGGAAAATAATATATGTGAATCATACACAGGAAGTACTTTGCAAAAAAACTTCTGCTTTTGTAAGTTGTGTTTTTCACTGAGTTTTAATATTTGCTGGTTGAAGTAATGACATTTTTATGAAAGAGGAAAACATCAAATAAGCCATTCAGAATGAGGAAGAAAAGTTTAGAAAATTCAAAAATGAAAGTAAATTGGTTATTCATGTCAAATTATGAAGAATAATAATCACATTAAACATAAACTTAGCCTGTCAACACTCTGGGTTAATACTACTGTAAGGCATGGAATCACAGGAAAATTTAAAAGGATTATGGTTTTCCATAACTACTCTGGAAAAACATCTACCTGTGTTTAGTAAAACAAAATATCTACAGCTTCAACTAAGACATTCTGTATCTTCAGGTTGGGAAAACAAATGAAATCTCATCTAAAACAGAGTTGAAAAGCCCTGAATGGGGGAGCTCTCATACAACATCACTCACTGTGGACTGCAGACCCCAACTGGAAGAATCTGACCTTGCATTCCTCAGCAGAAAAAATCTTAGTCTACTACCCTAGTAGGAGGAAGGAAAATTTTCCTCTTGCCCATTAACAGCAAGAGCCAATGAGAAACTCCCACTCTCAGCCAATTAGAAGTCTGAACTCTCATCTTCCTCTAATGGACTTTTGTTCTACATCGCCCTTCCTAATTTCCTTCTTTCATCAATAAAAGCAAGTCCCTCTTCTTTGCTCTCCAGAATTGCCTATGGTTTGTCAGTTTGCCTATCTTGAATTGCAATTCCCCTGCTATTCCCATATAAATTCATTGTGCTGATAAAATAACTGCCCATTTTATTTTAAGGTTGACAAAGTTAACATAATTTCACTAAATATATTTTCTCTAAACATAATTGCTGTGTAGGAAAGGGTATGAGAACGTCTGTAACAATTTCTGTATCTGTGACAACAGAAGTAAAGATTTGAAACAAAATAATTTTAAATATGCGTGAATATTTCAAATAAATTAATACGTGTACTATTAATTATCAACTCATTAGCTACTAAGTTTATATTGGCCATATTTACATTTTATTGGTGAACTAAGTGAACTAAAACAGACTCTTATGAGACGAAAGTCAGTGTCTGCTGCAATCATTCAGCATTTTTCACAAAGCTGGACATGTATTAAATGCTAAATACTGATTAGATATATGGTGTGTTCATACCATTCTAACTCAGTGTTCTCTAGCTGTATTTGTGTATTCCATGGATGTGTTCTTGTATTTACATCTAAATTAAAAATTCTTAGAACCACTTCCAGGATCATCTCGATTTCCTCATATCTCAATACAGCCACACAAACTTGATGTCCACGTTTGCATTTGTGCTCTGAATCATGTTAAATGTGACTACTGTATGACTGGCATATCCTAATGTAAAAATTACAACTGTTCCCTGTCCACCCTTATGGTTATATTGACTTGTTTTACCAGCTGCAAAGGCTAAGACTTCCTTTTAAAGTGGTGACTGGGAAATGCACAAGAGTTTAATAGAATGGAACTTCAGCCCCTTCAGTTATTGAAGTTATTGAGACTTTTAATACTTCATGAAATAAGCTGCATCAGAATAAAGTATCACCTTATTTTATATAGGTTAATAAAAGAATAACATGGATGGACAATATTTAAATGATGACTTCCATGAACTGAAAACAAATGTCAATCATTTCAGTAAAGAAGAGTGGTCAAGAAATGAAATGATGAATGTATAATGGGGCATAGAGGCATGGCACACTCAAAAGAAAACTTGCACCTTGGCAACTAAATTTAGTCTCAGTGAAAAGTGATTGTGCTTAAGATAAAAAGCATAGTGTGATACATAACTGGAATTTCTTAATTTTAACTTTATTAGTTTTAAAGTATAATAAATATAAGAAAACCAATAAAAATATTAAATATAAATATTTATTTGTATATATTTACAGTTATAAAAACATACCTTTAAGCATAGAGATTTTTATACCTAGTTCTGTGTTTATGCATACCAAATTAAAATTATAATAGAAATTTGTCACCATTGGGTATCTGTGATTTTTTTTCTTTCTAAAAGAAACACAGTTTAAATACATATTCAAGAGATTGGGGCAAGATGGCAGAGAACTAGGAGACCCTGTTACAACCGATCCCCTAAAGTGAGCTGGATATCTACCAGAACGTGCTGAACAACCATGAAACCAGCCTGAGGAGCAAGATTTCTCACTTCTGGATCTCTACAGGAGCAGAGGGCAGCAGTGGAGAGGTAAAGCAGAGTGGCAACACTAGAACCTATATCAGAGGATAAACAGAAGGGGCAAGGAACCACCAGAATCAACCTAAGGAAAGTAATACCCCAAACAAAAGTGCCCTGCGGTTGGGGACCAGCATTAACTTAGAGTCTGGTTAAAAACACTTAAAAAGAGCAAAAGATCTTAAGGAGCAACTAATGAAAGTGGGTGGTCACAGGCATGGGCCTAAGCCCACATTCCCAGCAAGGTCAACACCACGGGCAACCACGTGTGTCAAAGAGAGACCAGCGGGTGGATCCAGTCCGTGGTTCATCAACGTGCAGCTTTCCACTGCTTGCACCATTTCGTGGGCTGGGCACACTCCTGCAAGCGACTTAGAGAGCCTGGTGTGGTCCATGAGCCTGCAGCTTTCCTCTGTGTGCACCACTACGTGGACTAGGTGCACTCCCACAAACCCCTAAGAGACCTGGTGGGAGCCCTAGCCAGGGGTCTCTAGGATCTCAGGACTTCCGCCGCCTGCTGCAGGGTCTGGGCACTCCCAGCCAGCACCTGAAAGAACACAGTCGATCCTGTGCAGGAATCTGAGCCCAGTGCGCCCGGGAGCCCGGAGAGCAGTTCTGGCAACGGCAGCCACTGGAATTGAGTTTCCCAGACCAGTATCACTCATTGCTTGCGGCTTTGGTGGCACGAGGGTGCAGAGGCTAGCAAGGGCCTCGAGGGGCCACTGGGACAGTGGCTGGGGGTATGCACCGCCTGTGGGAGGCTGCAGTGTGATCAGAGTTTGTAGAGGGGAAGTCTGGGTATGGGCATATTCTTTGCTTGGACCCTCCGAAAAGGCAGGCGCAAAAAGACGCAAAAGAACAAAGACCTCCAGGGGCAACTGGGTGGCTCAGTTGGTTGAGCAACTGCCTTCGGCTCAGGTCATGATCCTTGAGTTCCGGAATCGAGTCCCACATCGGGCTCCCAGCTCCACAGGGAGTCTGCTTCTTCCTCTGACCTTCTCTCCTCTCATGCTCTCTCTCACTGTCTCTATCTCAAATAAATAAATAAAATCTTTAAAAAAAAAAAAAAAGAACAAAGACCTCCAGAGAGCAAAAGACTGAAAAACTGGTTTCCACAGAGCCCATGCCTGTGATAGCTGGCAGAGCGACTCAACCCAAGCAAGACTGACTGGAAAACAACATGGCAGGCCTCTCGCCAGAAGACAAGCCAAAAACAAGAGGGCAATAACCACAGGGTCCCCATAAAACTGTAAAAGCCCAACATCAGGGGAAATCAATATATTAAGCTCCCGATAATGCCCTAACCTATATATTTCATAGATACAAGTTTTTTCTTTTTTTTTGACCCCTTCTCACGATTCTTGTTTTTTTTAATTTTTTTTAAACTACTTAAGATTACAACTAGAGGTTTAATACAACGATACGCCCAGGAAGACCCAAGATAAACGTCCTCAGCCGCACCGAGGATTTATAACCACCCTCCCATCTTATCTTTCTGTCAGTGTTTCTGTGTAATTGCTTCTATACTGGTACTATACAAATCTTATCCTTGGGGTTCATTCTGACTAAGTTCTTTTATTTCTTGTCATTTACTTCTGTTGGTCTTTATGTTTGTTCATGTTTGTTTATATACCATATAAAACCTATTTTGGGGGCTCATTTTGGCGGGGATTACTTTTTTTCTCTTTCTCTTTCTCTCTATCTTTATTCTTTTTTTGGTGGTGAATTTCAATGGCTCCGAAACCTTCCAGGGTGCATCTTGCCTGGATCATGGGTGATATATTCAGCTATACATCCTCTCATCCCCTCCTCATTAAAATGATGATGAGGAGGACTACCCAAAAGAGGAAAAACCCAAAGACTGCACCCTCTCCCTCAGAAATACTGGACATGGACATAAACAGTATGATGGAAAGGGAATTCAGGTTAACAATTATCCAAGCAATGGCTAGGATGGAGAAAAACATTAATGACAACATAGGATTCTAGGCAAAGGATTCTATGGCATAGGATTCTAAGGGCAAAACTGAAAACCAATATGGCAGATGTTAAAAATGCTATCAATGAGATCCAATATAATCTAAATAGTCTAACACCTAGGGTAACAGAGACATAGGATAGAATTAGTGATCTAAAGGACGAAATGGCTGAGAAGAAAGGTCAGGAGGAGGGCTAGAACAAACTGCTTAGGAACCATGGGAACAGACTTAGGGAAAAAAATGACGCCATGAAACGTTCCAACGTCAAAATTATTGGAATCCCTAAGGGGGTGGAGAAAGATAGAAGACTAGAAGATATAGCTGAACAAATTCTGGATGAAAATTTCCCCAATCTGGAGAATGGAACAAGTGTTCATGTCCTAGAGACAGAAAGACACCCGCCAAGAACGAGTCTAGAAAAACATACAGACACATCATTGTGAAATTTGCAAATTATAATTTTAGAAAAGAGGTCCTGAGGGCAGCTAGGGGGAAGAGATTTCTTATGTATAGAGGAAGACCCATTAGAATAACGTCAGACCTGTCCACAGAAACCTGGTAAGCCAAAAAAGAGCTGGCATGATATATTCAGGGCACTAAATGAGAAGAACATGCAGCCAAGAGTACTTTATACAGCAAGCCTGACATTCAAAATGGATGGAGAGATAAAGAGCATCCAAGGTTCACAAGGTTTAAAAGAATATGTGACCATCAAGCCAGCACTTCAATAAATATTAACGGGAGTTCTATAAAAGAAGAAAGAACCCATGAGTGACATAGAACAGAAACTTACAATCTATAGAAACAAGGACTTCAGAGGCAACATGATGTCAATAAAAACTTATCTTTCAATAATCACTCTAAACGTGAACAGTCTAAATGCTCCCATAAAATGGCACAGGATTGCGGACTGGAAAAAATGACAGGATCCATCTATATGCTGTCTACAGGAGACATATTTGGAACCTAAAGATACATCCAGACTGAAAGTGAAGGGATGGAGAACCATCGTTCATGCCAATGCCAAAAGAAAGCTGGGGTAGCAATTCTCATAACCGATAAATTAGATTTTAAGCTAAAGACTATAGTCAGAGAGACAGAAGGACACTACATCATTCTTAAAAGGTCTGTCCTCCAAGAAGATCTAACAATTGTAAATATTTATGCCTCCCAGTATAGGAGCAGCCAGCTACATAAGCCAACTGTTAATCAAAATAAAGACTCATATTGAAATGAATACATTAAGAGTAAGAGATCCTAACATGCTACTTTCAGTAACAGACAGATCATCCAAACAGAAAATCAATAAAGAAACAAGAGCTTTGAATGACACATTGGACCAGATGGACCTCATAGATATATACACAACATGCCACCCTAAAACAAGAGAATACTCATTCTTCTCGAGTGCACATGGGACTTTCTCCAGAACAGACCACATACTGGGGCACAAATCAGGACTCAACCGATACCAAAAGACTGAGATGATTCCCTACATATTCTCAGACCACAATGCTTTGAAACTGGAACTCAACAACAAGACGAAGTTTGTAAGAAATTCAAACACTAGCAGGCTAAAGACCAACCTGCTCAAGAATGTTTGCATCAACCAGGAAATCAAAGAAGAACTTAAACAATTCATGGAGACCAAAGAGAATGAAGACACATTGGTCCAAAACCTATGGGACACAGCAAATGTGGTCCTAAGGGGGAAATACATAGCCATCCAAGTCTCACTCAAAAAAAAATTGAAAAATCCCAAATAACCAGCTCTCTTTACACCTGAAAGAACTGGAAAATCAACAACAAATTAAACCAACCCCATGCACAAGAAGGGAAATAATCAAGATTAGAGCAGAGATCAACAAGTTAGAAACTAGAGAAACAGTAGAACCCATCAAGGAATCCAGAAGTTGGTTTTTTGAAAGAATCAATAAGATCAATAGGCCACTGGCCAAACTCATCCAAAAGAAAAGAGAGGACCCTAATTAACAAAATTATGAATGAAAGGGGGAGATCACACCTAATCCAAAGGAAATAGAAGCAATCATCAGAAATTATTATCAATAGCTTTATGCCAAGAGCTTAAACAACCTAGAAGAAATGGGTGCATTCCTGGAAACCTATAAACTTCCAAGACTGAAACAGGAAGAAACTGACAACCTGAATAGACCAATAGTGAGTAATGAGATTGAAGCAGTGATCAAAAACCTCCCAAAAAACAAGAGTCCAGGACCTGAAGGATTCCCAGGGGAATTCTACCAAACATTCAAGGAAGAAATAATACCTATTCTTTTGCGACTGTTTCAAAAAACAGAAACAGAAGGAAAACTTTCAGACTTGTTCTATGAAGTCATCATTACCGTGATCCCCAAACCAGGCAAAGACCCTATCAAAAAGGAGAATTTCAGACCAATATCCCTGATGAATATGGATGCCAAGATTCTCAACAAGATCCTAGCTACTAGGAACCAACAGCACATTCATAAGATTATCCACCATGACCAGGTGGGATTTATCCCTGAGATGCAAGCGTGGTTCAACATTCGCAAATCAATCAATGTGATAGAACAAATCAATAAGAGAAGAGAGAAGAACTACATGGTCCTCTCAATTGATGCAGAAAAAACATTTGACAAAATTCAGCATCCATTCCTGATTAAAACTGTTCAAACTATAGGGATAGAAGGAACATTCCTCAACTTCATAAAATCTATCTATGAAAAGCCCACAGCCAATATCCTCAGTGGGGAAAAACTGACAGACTTCCCTTTGAGATCACGAACATGACAAGGATGCCCACTCTTGCCACTCTTGTTCAACATAGTACTAGAAGTCCTAGCGACAGCAATCAGATAACAAAAAGAAATAAAACGTATTCAAATTGGCAATGAAGAAGTCAAACGCTCTCTCTTCCCAGAGGACATGATACTTTATATGGAAAACCCAAAATACTCCACTCCAAACTACTAGAACTTATAAAGCAGTTCAGTAACATGTCAGGATACAAAATCAATGCACAGAAATCAGTTGCTTTCTTATACATTAACAATGAAAATATGGAAAGGGAAATTAGAGAATCCATTCCATTTACTATAGCACCAAGAACCATAAGATACCTGGGAATAAACCTAACCAAAGAGGTAAAGGATCTGTACTCAAGGAACTACAGGACACTCATTAAAGAAATTGAAGAAGACACAAAAAGGTGGAAAAGCATTCGAAGCTCATGGATCGGAAGAATAAACATTGTTAAAATGTCTATACTGCCCAGAGCAATCTATACTTTCAAGCCATCCCAACCAAAATTCCACTGACTTTTTCAAAGGACTGGAATGTAGCACTGGGTGTGCTGCATGAATAATAAATCTTGGGACACTGAAAAAATAAAATTAAATTAATTAAAAAAATTAAATACATACATACATATTCAACGTCCATTCCCACTCAATGTTTTAATTTAGAAAAATTATGAGACTAAAACTTTTAATAGGCCTCTCAATCTTTTAATTCATATTTTTGAGCCCCTATTATGTGAAATTTAGCATCAAACAAGTTAAACAGTCTTTGTTTTAACAGAGTTCATCATGATGAGTCCAGCCAAACTTTCCAAACTACCTAGAGAAAAATCAGTTCAGAATGTCACTGTCTCCTTTTACAAGATGTGTGCTTGAGCATACTCTCTAATGCACAATTTCTTTACTTGTAAAATATGAGTGATAATAAAAATTAACTCAGGGAGTATCTGTAATAGTGAGATAATACAGAGTCTATAGCTCAGAGATAGATTAATATTGACTCTGGATTGATACATCACTTTTCATTACCCCTTATTAATAATTTCTTTATACATGTGTATACACATACACATAGTTTACATATATGCAAGTATGCTTACATATATGCATATGTACATATATACACATATACACACAGTTATTTATGGAGAGGGACATAAGTCACCAACTGCTATTTATGGTCTACTTACTGCATGTATTAATTTTTAAAGAAGGGATTATATGGAACATTGAATAGCACTTCAATGCAAAAAAATGCAAATATGAGTTTATCAAACAAGTTTTTATGTTAGTACCTATAAAAATACCCAGCATATAATAGGTGCTCACTAGAAATATACTGAAGGAATGAATATGAGTTAATCACTGATACTGTGTCAGAACGTATTGTCTAAATATAAGTTCTGTAACATTTTTTTTAAGATTTTATTTATTTATTTGACAGAGAGAGAGAGCACAAGTAGGCAGAGAGGCAGGCAGAGAGGCAGGCAGAGAGAGAGGGGGAAACAGGCTCCCCGCTGAGCAGAGAGCCTGATGTCGGGCTCGACCCAGGACCCTGAGATCATGACCTGAGCCAAAGGCAGAGGCTTTAACCCACTGAGCCACCCAGGAGTCCCAGTTCTGTAACATTTTTAAATGATGAATGGAAGTGAAAATCAAAGTGTTTTCACATTCATGGCACTCTTTTGTTTGTTGACTCTGCACTTATTATGAATAATGCTATGATGGTTAATTTTACATGTCAACTTGACTGGGCCAGGGGTACCCCGATATTTAGTCAATTATTATTCTGTGTATGCCTGTGAAGGCGTTTTTCCATGAAATTAACATTTAAAATAGTGGAGTGAGTAAAGCAGATTGCCCTTCCTAATATAGGTAAGCCTCTTGCAATTGTTTGAAGGCCTGAAGAAAACGAAGGCTGACTACCACTGAGTAAGAGAGAACCCTTCCTGCTTCATTGGCTTTGACGTGGGACATTGATTGTTTTCCTACCTCTGACTTGAACTTTCTGGGTTTCCAGCCTGCTGGTCTTTGAGCTATACCATCAGCTCTCCTAGGCCTCAGATTTGCCAAATGCAGATTTTGGGACTTGTTAGCCTCCCTAATCATGTGAACAAATGCCTTATTTATATACATATATATGTATACACAAACACATTTAAATATATACACACATTTTTGTATATATGTATATATATACATTTTTATATGTATACATATCTACTGGTTCTGTTCCTCTGTAGAACACTAATACAACACAATTCAATACAATTCAGTACAATACAAACACTGACCACAAATATTTCAAGGAAACCTTTATATTATAGTCCTATATTGATGTTTTTAAAAACCATGATCTGCTTTGAAGTTTTCTCATTCTATCTTTATATTTAGTTTTATATTCCTCATTTTAGAAAACTGAATGTAATGCTTTTGTTTCTATTTTTATATATTTCCCTCATGGAAATTTGAAGTTCTAGTCCATGCTTCTTTATTGATTTCCCTTAGAAAAGCTGGTTTTTAAGTCTTAGGTTTTTCTTATTTATAATATATATTTTACCATTACCTTCTCCCCTAGGAGTTAATGATGAGGAATGATATATTTGAGAAACACTATTATCACCCTTTAGTAACCATTCAATAGTATTATTATTTTTAAATATTTGAGGAGTATAATTATAGTGATAAATTATTAAATAATCTTGAGACATAATGAGAAAATGTTCTACAAAATCAAGATCTCTTTTGCTTAAATGGGTTCTTATAATGAAAACTACAGTAGAATGTCCCAAGGAAATTTTTAAAGCCTACAATTATATTAAGACTAAACACTGGTGTTAAGCAAATAAGGAACAAAATTTTCTCACTGAGAAATTGATCATGTAGTTCTTTTCCATCTGTAGTATGTAATTCTGTAATTAAAATCAACTTATCAAATAGATGTCTATTTATTTACAGAATCAACAACTGTCTCTAAAAGTGCCTAGGTAAGTTTACATCATGACATTTGATCTGCTTTAATCATAAACAGTGATTATAAAATAGTGTAAATTCCCAAAGAGAAATAGAGACCAAAAAAAAAAAAACCAAAAAACCCAAAAATGCATTAATTAGAGCCATGGTATTAAACCTTTCAATAAAAATAGGTATTTTATTTTAACTTTATCTGTGAACACTTATAATATTCTGTCACTCTATCTTCTACCTTGAGAACATAGACCACATTTGATTCTTCTGTGTATCTCCAGAATCAAACACAGTGTCTAACACATATTTGGACTATCTAAATGGCTGTTGCACTAATGCACAAATAAATTAATTAAAAATACCTAGGCTGGTTTTATGTCTTCTATTATAATGTCCTTGAATTCTGTGGTTATATTGCCTTTTAAATTTCCATGTACATGTGTAATATCTTGTATGTATGCACTTACAACAATAAGTGGGGGGAGATGGCAGTTTTATATTTGTTTAGTTTGGTCTGCTTCTCTATTAAAATGCAAGCCTCATGGGAACATAGATTTGTCTCTGTTATTAATATATGCCCAAATTGGAGACTAGCGCCTTGGCCATATTAGGTAATCAATAAATATTTGTTGAATGAATGAATGAATAAAAGGCAATTTGAGATTGGTGGTATTTCTTGTCACGTGTCACGTGGTTCATTCCATAGAATATAATTTAAGGAGTTAAAAAAAACAAACAGGCTTGCTGAGTGGCAGTGAAAGTACAAATGAGTTTGGAGGGAGGAATACATCCACATGGTTAGCAGTACTTTCTGTAAGAAGGCACCTAAAACTTCTGTTTTCTGTGAGAGAAAAGAGAAATCTGCATTTACCCAAGAGGAAGGGAATTGGCGAGCCAGGTGAGAGGGGGTGAGCAAATCCGGGACGTCAGTGAAGAGATCACTGACACTGTCCATATTGGGGTCCAGACAGGGCAGAAGGAATGTGTTCCTAGGACTGCGCTGAAATAGTAAGAGATGAGAAAGAAGAGAGGCAGGGATGAACAAATGCGAAGAGTGGAAGACTGAGAGGTGGA
>CM052801.1:26164181-26189226 GCA_028533885.1 Nasua narica
TGAAGAACTTCGCCCAGTTCTTCCTGCGCCAGTCCCGCGAGGAGACCGAGCATGCCGAGAAGCTGATGGAGCTGCAGAACCAGCGCGGGGGCCATATCCGCCTCCGCGACATCAAGAGGCCAGACCGCGACGACTGGGAGAGCGGCCTGAAGGCCATGGAGTGCGCCCTGCACCTGGAGAAGAGCGTGAACCAGAGCCTGCTCGACCTGCACCAGCTGGCCACCGACAAGAACGACGCCCACCTGTGTGACTTCCTGGAGAGCCACTACCTGCAGGAGCAAGTCCAGGCCATCAAAGAGTTGGGGGGCTATGTCACAAGCCTGCGCAAGATGCGGGCGCCGGAAGACCGCCTGGCAGAGTACCTCTTTGACAAGCTCACCCTGGGTGACAATGGCAAAAAGAACTGAGCTGGGACTGTTTTCCCCATAGCCCAGGGTGCATGGTGACTTTCCCTGATCACCATGCCGAGCATGGGTATTGACCTATTGCTTCTGCAAAAGGTTCCAATTTTTTTCTTCGTCTTGCCTTCCTTTGAATAAAGTTATTTGGTTCCTAAATAAATAAAGGTTTCTGGTTGATTCATGTGCACAAATCTCTCACCTTTTAAGTTTTAAAATAGGTAACCAGGAGTCCCTCTACCCACCCATGCCCCATTCACATGCAGCTTAGGTTCTCTGAAGATGAAGGGAGAAGGTTCCATGGGACCCTGGAAAATACAGTATCAATCTTCCCCTTATAAATGATGCGGGTATATGAGGATGTGGGTTGAGTGGGGTGAGGTGGGGCCCTGGTGAATGTTAAGAGCAAGTGAATAGTGAAAGTAAAGAAACATGGCCTGAAGATCATGACTTCAGTTGCATCTTGGGAAGAAGGAAAGGGAATAGCATCGGGCAGGGATTAAAGGGGATCTTAGATTTATCTGAAATGTTTATGTTCATTAAATTCTGCAAATACTAATAGTTAAGTCTGCATAGCAAGATGAAGATCTTAGAAGTCAGAATGTCAGAGTATCTCTGACAACCTCATGCTGGGCAACAGTGATAATAGGAAATAAGTCTTAGGCCAGCTTCCACATAGACACTGGCAGTAACTTAATGTTGTTACCAATGCCTGGCATACATGTTGCAGTTACAAAACGACCACTTGTGTATGTCTTCTTTAGTATGTATACACTCCAACCAACAGCAGAGTTCACTGTGAATCTCCAGACAAGATCCTGAATGTTTGCTTAGGCAAACACTCCTTGTTAAAAAGTACTGCATTATTGAAAATGATATAGCTACTTTCTAGACCTTTCCTGAGCCGGGTTATATTTCTCCCTTTGGGTTTCATGAATCCAACTGTGATTTAGCTTTTGTTACTTGCTACCAAGAAAATCTAAGCTAATATATCTTCTTATTACCATTACACCTCTACCAGGCCCCACTGTAATTATTTGCAGTAAATAGCTCCTCTAGAGTACTAAGTGGCATTTTTTTCTTTACTCCTAGGACAGAGTTCACTGAAAGGAATAAAATATTTTAAGTTACCTGGATGGAAATACAGAGTAGCTGAAGACTACTACCACAGGCATCCCTTTTAACTGAAAATATTTCCTTTATAATTTACAGGTTTTAATTCCTTAGACCAGCCTTTCCAAGACTGTGTTCAGTATCAGCCAGTGCCACAAAATATTAGCAGGTATTCAGTGAAAAATGGATTCAAGGATATTTATAAACACACACATATGTATATATATGCATGGAGATTTTATATATATATGTATGTATATATATATAATGTTTGTATTCATTGAATTAACAGGATTTTTTGTTTTATTTTTCAGTTTTTGTTTACTCTAGGAATTTCAAGTCTTTCATGTAAAAAATATATATACAGCAAATTTATAATAAGGGGATAAAATATTCATTGTTTCCCAAATATTCCATCATAGGATCCTTGTTCTACCAAATCTCACAGAACAGTATTCCAAAGAAAATAGCTTTGGAAACAACATTAAAAGATCTCATTGTCTGTTGTTTGAGAAGCACATACCTGGCAGCTAAACCTCACTTACTTTCACGAAAAAGTCATTATGAAAAACTGGAATCGTTGCTGTCAAGTTTCCACATATTAAGTTTTAAGGCAGAAGTATAATACAGAGCCCTCACCATGAGGATGGATAGGCATTATACACCTTCCATTTGGTTTCCTGTTGGATAACTCCCAACACTGCATTTTTCCATCATATTCTAATTTCCATTTCTAAAAGAATGGCTTTTGGAAATGATAACAATGATATTTCTCTGATATTTAAATCAAAGTTGAGAGAAGGTCCAAAGCTGCTAAGTAACTTATATTCTTCACTTCTTTCTACCCATGTAATCCTCTGACCGGTAGCAGAATTCTTCATTTTGATTTTCCAGATTAGACTGCCCCATTTTGGTCAATTATATACCTTTTGGTGAAAAGCAGTTGGTGCTTGAATTTTCTGGAAATGAGTTGCCTATTCCTCTCACCAAAGCATGCTAAAATTCCTCAAAATTCAGACACTTAATCCGGAGGGAAAAAAAAAAGGCATATATGCTACAAAGCATTTTAATAGTCAAGTAGAGAGTTATTAAACACATACATAATAAGTAATGCGCTTAGTGTGCAGCATCTTACACCACCACCTTTTTCCTCCAGTAGAGATCATCATTATCTGTATCATTATTTGATTTTAAATGAGCATCTTATTGCAGTGTGTTACCCTCTAGGTGCAATGGAGGACCTATCAAGTTTCTCTCCAGCCCTAAAGTACATGATGCGATTCTGTAAATTGAAACTGCATTATTTCCAAACAAAGGTGGGCATGAGGCAATATCTAAATGTGAACACTTGCAGATTTTTTTAAGTTAAATTTGTTCCCACCAGTTTTAGGTACCAATTCTCATGACACCGCCAATGAATTTGTTTAAGTGCCTATTTTATTCTCACTAGATTCAACATAATACAAAACTACTATCTTCTATATATGGAAAATATTCTATCATTTTAATAAATGATTATATTATGCTAGAAAATAACAAGGTAATTAAAGTAAGCTTCTCAACAAGAACAGTATCTCAGTCTGGCCCATGTTATTAACCACAACTTTCATTTGTCTACTGTTTGGCGACGTAATTTAATTCAACAAGCATTTATTCTTAATAAATGAGTTCATGCAAGGGAATCAAAGTTAAACAAGACATGAACGTGGCCTAGTTAAACCAAATGTATTAGCATTTTGCCAATTTTCTAAGTGTAAAATACAAGTCCAATATGAGATTATTTTAATTGCCAATTAAATCAGGAGTATAGGTAGAGAGTGTTTTCATTTATCACTCTCCATTTCACAAAGAGGTATACTACGCAATCATTCAACAAAATTTCACAAACGAGAATGTAGCATTTTTCAATAATGGATGAAGAAAAATATAAGCCAGCTATTCTTCTGCTCAGAACAGTGGACTACATAAATCTAAAACATCATCATAATGACAATCATCTAGGTAAATTATGCTGTCAAAATAACATGTGAAGAAATTTCCTCTTTCTGATAATGAGGGATGTTACCTGAGGGGGACACAAACTTTGAGGAAGAGCAATAATGTAACATGAGTAACAGATTAAATTTCAGCAAATAAGGTTACTCATTTGTTTACATATTTTATGCTATTGTTGCCTGGAGAGAGAAGAGGTACTTGAAGGTATATTTTACTAGTGTGGATCACAGAGGAGTCTTTTTTTTTTTTTAATTTACTTATTTGACAGAGAGGGAGATCACAAGCAGGCAGAGAGGCAGGCAGAGAGAGGGGGAAACAAGCTCCCCACCGAGCAGAGAGCCCGATGTGGGGCTCGATCCCAGGACCCTGAGATCATGACCCTAACGGAAGGTGGAGGCTTTAACCCACTGAGCCACCCAGGCACCCCCAGAGGAGTCTTAAGGACTGCTTCAAAAACAACTTCAGAGTTAAAGAAAAAACTCATTTCCACTGTAGATTTGAATCTGTGAGAAATCTATAGGTAAAGATAACCTAAAAAAAATTTAGGACAGCCTTAATGGCAAGTCTTTACATTAGAAAAAAATACACATATTTGTATTTCTTACAACATCATTACTTGCATCCATTAATAAACACTTCTTACACTTACTTTGCCATTTATCAGGCATCAAGTCATGCTATTTACATGACCTACCTCATTTCTGCTTCACAACCACACAAGACTGTTATCCCCATTTTATAGAGGATCACAGTGAATTCAGAGATACATTAATTCTCTGAGGTCTCACAATAAATGGCTGAACTTGAATTGAACACGCACAGTCTAACTTGAAGACCTAGGCACTTAACCATTAGTGTATACGGTAATAACTAAATGAGAATCTTACAAGTCCTCTAAGTTATGATAATGTGCCAAAGTTTGCTGTGAGAAATTAGTAGGGAAGAGATTCTACAAGCCTGATTATACTTATACAGCAGGACACACCTGTAACAGATTAATCAGTTAAGTACCAATAATACAAACTGACACTACCTCTGGTCTAAAAAGTCAAAGGGACTTCTGTAATTATTCAAAGTATAGTAAATTTGGGCACAGAGCTTTCCACTTTGTATTAATATAACTGCACAAATCTAAAAAAGTGAACCTTGGCTGTGACTGGGCAAAAGTCAATTACTGGGATTCTCTAAAGAAATTCTTGGAGATAGGGAATAAAAATAGAATGATTAAATGCAAATAGGAAGAGATTATTTGAAATGGCTAGTAGAGTGAGCATATTTAATCAATCAATATAATGCTTAGTAAGAAATAAAAAGTTCATGAATGAGCATTGATTTTCCAATCCAACATTTTTTAAAATTTATTTTTGAGAGTGAGCACCTGCAAGGCAGGTGGAGGAAGGATAGAAGGGAGAGGGACAGAGTCACAAGCAGACTCTGAGCGCTCATCATTGGAGCTTGATCTCACAACACTGAGATCACAACCTGAGCAAAACCAAAAGTTGGATGTTTAACCAACTGTGCCATCCAAGGTGCCCCCCAATCCAACATTCTGTGGTTACTAACAGAGTATAATTACTCTATTGCTACCAGTCTGAATCTCACATTTTGAAAAAAGATTTTCAATTCCTTTCCTCTAGAGGCCTCTAATAGAGTACTAAAAATAGCACCTCTTTTTGCTATATTCCCCCAAACTTTGCTTTTCCAGTCCTAAACATCATAGAAAGAGTGGGAATAGCAGGTCCCAAGAGTCATTATTAGCCAAGAAGGAGAGGATGAATTTATGATAGGATACATCCACATAGTTAAAGTACTTTCTCCAAGAATGCACCTAAACCTTTTCTTTTCTGCCAGAGAAAACAAAAGTCTGTACTTAAAAGAAGGGAACTGGCAGGCCAGGTGAAGGGGTGAATAAATCTACGATTTCACTGAAGAGATCATTGAAACCGTTTCAGGTTCAGACAAGGCAGAAAGAGTGTGTTTCTAGTACTATACTAAAAGATAGGAGACTAGAGAGGATGAAGGGAGTGAAGAACAAGAAAGATGGAAAGGTAGAAAAGATTCACTGAGACTAGAGGTGGTGCTATGCTGTCAGAAAAGTGTGAACCTGATCATGAATAGAAGGGAGAAAAGTGGAAGTTTCTGGAGTTAATAAGGTCTAGGAACTAAGCAAAGATGCTATTAAAAGTGTCACTAGCATCAACATGGGTTCTTTTCTGTACATCTAGGTGATCTGCTTTGTGTTCTGAATTTCATGTCTGCAAGATGCCAAGACCTAAAATAATGAAAAAAATTAACTGAGCAAGTAAAGGCTGCCCACATTCCTTCACACATACTACCCTACTCTCCACTCCATCTTTAAACCAGCATTGGTGAGTGAGTTCCTTCTTGCCCTTGGAATCCCTCTGACTTACCTTTCTGTAACCGACTGGAGAAAACCCTACTTTAAAAGGATTCACTTCATTGGGTCAAGCTACGTGGATAATCTCCATATTTTAAGGGCAACTGACTTAGAACTCTAATTATATCTGCAAGATCCCTTCACAATAGTCTCCAGATCAGTGTTTAATTGAATAATCAAAGAGCAGTTGGGCCCCTGGGTGGCGCAGTTGGTTGAGCGACTGCCTTCAGCTCAGGTCATGATCCTGGAGTCCCGGGATCGAGTCCCACGTCGGGCTCCCGGCTCCATGGGGAGTCCGCTTCTCACTCTGACCTGCTCTCTCTCACTCTCTCTCTTTCCTAATAAATAAATAAATAAATAAAATAAAATAAAAAAAAGAGCAGGAATCTTGGGGTGGAGACATCTTTAAAATTTTGCCTACCACATCCAAAAGCCCAAGAAAAATTACTTTAACCAATGAATAAATCAAGTATATAGGACTATTGCAGGCTAAGGGAGGTCAAGAACTAAGTAAAAGACACTGTATTGTCAATCAGGTAGGGCATGGTGACTTCTGAGTGGGCTAATTTGGCAGTGTTGGAGTAAGAGTATGGGAAGAGTCATGGAACTGCAAGGAAATGAAGAAGGAATGGGTGACTGGAAAGCACAGACCCTAAATACAGCAGAGTCAAAAAAATTTAATTCCTAGATATATTAAGAGTGATGCTGAAGAATCCCAAAGATGAATAGAAAAACTTAAAAAGCACTTAGAAAAACAAATAAAAAAACTCAATAGCAAGCACGGAAGCCAAAAGATGGTTTCTAATTGTTCAGAACAATTATTGTTAACCTAATACTGTGTGCCTAATAAAGCTGTATTTCAGCAAGGAGAGAAAAATGGGAAAAAAATTTTAAGATATATAAAAATGGAGAGATTTTACCACAAGTAAGTCTACACTGAAGAGACTTCTAAATAATCTACTTACTGATGAAAATGCTTGACAGTGAGGAAAAAAAGAAAAAAGTAAGCATATCTAACAAGCATTTTCTGTGTAAAATAAGAATAATAACAGTAGCAACAATAAGTTGTAATCTATGGAGCTCAAAAGAGGGCAAATAAAACAATATAACACATGTAAAAATTGGTATGATAAAAGTTAGAGTTTTAGGGTCTTCACATTGGTCAGTAGGTGTTTGAATTATTCACTTTAAATTGTGTTAAATAAATATTCAGGATAAAATATCAATTATAAATAAAATTGTTATATACATTCAACACCATTAGAAGGAAAAAGGATATGTAAAAGCAAACAAAAACAGCACAAATAATCCCCAAATTAAAAAATATATATATAGCTCAGAGAATATAAAACAAACCTAAAAGGAAAAGTTAATGTATAGAAACTAATCAGGCATTCAGGATTTCTTTTATGTGTTGTCATATATAAAGTTTATATGGCTAGAAGCCCAGAAATGAGACATTTCTAGAGTAGTGTTTTTTGGGGAAAAGCCATAAAAATAGAAACAATAAATGCTGTGCATATCCTACATTACGCTTTCAATTCTAGGGCAATGAAGAGAATTTCAAGGTAGGTTTCATATGTCCTCACCTATCAGCTGTGGAGCTTTTAAGTATCGTTAATCCATGGAAAGCATTAAGTCTCTCCATAGTTAGATCAGGAACCAGACTAATCAGCAATTTGACAAGGCAGAACCTTGGCTTTAACATTGACCTGCAATCTCAGCATTTGTAGTAGATAGGTAGCATTATCTGCTCCTTCTGGTTCAAGCCATGTGATTGCAGCCATTTGATTTGTCAACACAGCAGCAAAATTTGACATGCTCTCTTCATATAACCTGGGGCTGGGGCCCAAACCCTAATATATACCAGGAGTAGATTTCTTAGTCACCAGACCATAACTCATCTCCATAGAGCTTTATAGGAATATATGAACTCAAATCTTTCTGGAGACCAACATGCAATAGACCAATCTGGGATAAACTAACCCTTACTGCTCAGTAATATATGAACTAAACTTATTAATTAAGACACGTATTTTCAGGGGTGCCTGGGTGGCTCAGTCCGTTGGGTGTCTGCCTTCAGCTTGGGTCATGATTCCAGGGTCCTGGGATCGAGGTCCCATCAGGCTCCCTACTCAGTGGGGAGCCTGCTTCACCCTCTCCCTCTGCCTGCTGCTCTGCCTACTTGTGCTCTATCTCTCCCAAATAAGTAAATAAAATCTTAAAAAAATAAGATATGAATTTTCAGGTTTTATAAAAATATCAAGTTTCAGCTATCTGGTCTTTATAAAACATGCATCCAAAACCCAAGGTCAAGTAAAAATTGAAATTAAAATAATTAATAAATATATACCAAGAAAATGCTAATGAAATTACAGTTAAGTCTATTATTCTAACATCAGAAAAAAATAGACCTAAACAGGATGGATTTAGTGTATATTAAATATATATATTATATTTATATAGAGAAAAGTGTCAGTTCTCTAAGAATATATAAAAATGCTAATTCTTGCATGGGAAAAAGCACTCTTATAATACATGAAGCTAAACTGGCCAGAACTACAAGTTGAAATAGACAAATCCAACAACATAGAAGATTTTGACATAACTCAATTTCTTACAAGCCAAGCAGACAAAATAGCTAAGATACAGAAAATTTGAACAAAATGTCTACAAAATTTACTTAGTTGTCATATGCAGAACTCTGGAGCAACATGTGGAGAGTACTTAAGTACATACTGAACATTTAGAAAAATGACCACCTAATTCATAAAGTCTCAAAAATTGTCAAAGAAGTGGTACTATATGGACTACTTTTAATTTTTTTTTTTTAAGTAGACTCCACACCCAGCCCAGAGTTCAATGCAGGACTTGAACTCACGACCATGAGATCAAGAGTTGGATGCTTAACTGAGTCACCCAGGTGACCCTATACAGACTACTTTTATTTATTTTTTTTAAAAGACTTTATTTATTTATTTATTTGGCAGAGAGAAAGACATCACAAATAGGCAGAAAGGCAGGCAGAGAGAGAGGGGGAAGCAGGCTCCCTGCTGAGCAGAGAGCCCCATGTGGGGCTCGATCCCAGGACCCTGAGATCATGACCTGAGCAAAAGGCAGAGGCTTTAGCCCACTAAGCCACCCAGGCGCCCCCAGACTACTTTTAAATAACTCATTCATCTAAAAAAAAAATCGTAAGAGAGATTTTAAACATATTTATGATTAACCAATAATAAAATGTTGTATATCAAAAGATTCATTGCAGACCATGAAAACTTTTGAAAATACTATCAGATATCTAAATGCTAAAATAGAATGGTACCAGTGAATCATATAGGTGAATTCCTTTATTATCTAGGAAAGGTAAAAAATGCCTTGTTGTGATTCAAAATCGAAAATCAAAAAGGAAATCCCTGATCATTTTGATACTAAAAATGTGTATGGTATGAATAAAGAAGAGAAAGGAATTTCTAGAAAAGAAATCTAGGAGAGATAAGGATAAATGGCAAAATTCAATGTCTGGCGGGAAGCCTGCTCCTCCATCTCCCACTCCCCCGGCTTGTAGGCTTGTATTCCCTCTCTCGCTGTCTCTCTCTCTCTCTCTCTGTCAAATAAATAAAAACAAAATCTTAAAAAAAAAAAAGAACAGTTCACAGAAGAACCAGCAATGACCCTTAATCACATATATAATAAGAGAAATACAAATTGAAACTACAGTGAGGCATCATAATATCACACTTTGAAAACATATTCCGTTGTTAAGGGTGTGAGAAAACACTTGTTTTTAAGATTTTATTTGTTTGTTTGTTTATTTATGAGACAGAATGAGAGAGAGAGAAAGTGAGCAGGAGCATTGGGGAAGGGCAGACCCCCTGCTGAGTGCAGGAGCAGATGTGGGACTTGATCCTCTGACCCTGGGATCATGACCTGAACCAAACCCGGTCACTTAACCGATTGAGCCACCCAGGCGCACAACAATCACTTTCATATACTGCTAGCAGAAATTCAAAACCATACCACCTCTAAGATTTGATATTAGCAAATTATTAATTAGCAAAATTAAACAGACATTTATTCCTTGACCCAGAAATTTCACTTCTAGGAATCTGTCCGTCAGATACACTCACAGAAATATTAAGTGACTAACGCACGAGGCTATTTCTTTCCCTACTATTTGTAAAAGCACAAGAGTTGTACAAACGAGTGAAAAAACGTCTTTGGGTAACTTTCGGGTAACAAAGGTTTAATAATTCATACACACACTCTTATACGTATACACATATGTGCCACTATTTTCAAAAAGAAACAGTGAAGGGATGAACCAAGTATTAATTAGAAGAAATAGTAAACTTTAGATAGGAAGAGGACAAAAGAGAGGTGCTGGAAAGAACAAGAATGAAAGCTAGATGTTTTTTAATGTGCCTTGTTTATAGTTTTGAACTTAGAACCTTGTTCACATTTTATGTATTTGAAAGATAACATTAAATTTTTAAAAAGTGAGAAAATCCCTAAAACAAAAACCAAATTGAAACTCGCTAATGTTATTTTACATCAAATAGGTAACATAATGGCAAGGATATTTATCTCAATTAATTCAAAAATAGAATTTTGACTAAATATACTCCTAAGTGGGACCAAAAATAAAGATCACTAGATCTTTAATTGCAGCTACTGGGCTTGTTATTAAGCTTAATGTTAGTATAATTTTAAAACTATTATAAGCATATACACATACTCCACTACACACAAAACAGATTACAGCATATCCATTACACTAATATCATTAGTATCATTGATATTAGTACCTAATATCATTAGGAACCAAGATTTTTAGTATAAAAGACAAGATCAAGATATAAATCAAATTAAGTGAAATCCTATAATTGCAATTTAAATTTACATCTGCGGTTTTATGAATTTGTAGTTTATTTACTTACTTTTTAAGAAACTTTTTTTCTGCCAACTTTATAGTCCATTTTCTATTTAAGAGCCCATGGAGGAACAGCGTAACACCACCACTCAGTAAGTGTTCATTCAGCTCCATTAGCAGTGGGGGTTGCAGACCAGTCTTCGGTGGGGGTGGGGGGCTACATGCTCCAGTCTTCAGGAGGACACCACTGGCAGGCACAAAGAGCACCTACGTGCCTTTAGACACGATTGTGACCTGAAGTTTAGTAGCAGTAAATTCAGGTGCTAGAGAGGTCCATTCACCCTGAAATTCCTCCTGGTTCACAGCCTTTTTAGCAGCAGTATTCTCTTCAAACTCCGCAGAATCTCTGCGGAAGTAGAGATCCAACAGAACCGAGGGAGTGCGCGCGGGAAATGGTGCCGCACATGCGCAGAATCTCCAGGCCCAGAATCCGCCGCACCTGACCCTCTGAGCAGGTGCTTATTGTTGTTACGTTGTTGTGTGAGGTGACCAAGTCCACACAGCCCAGAGGAGAATCCGTGTTACAGAGACCAACGGTACACAAGTTAACTTAAGACACCTCTGTAAGAGGCTTGCGGTCAGCCCGCCCTGGGATACAGTAACTTCTGGAAGTCGTAGCTCCCGGAAAGCTGCCTGGATCTGGTTAGTGAAGTTTCCAGGAGTGACTTGACCAGCAATAGAAGTGGCCTCACCGGCAACTACAACTTAAAGTACAGCCACTGGCCACTATTCTTGAAGGATATGATACTGACTTCAGCTGGATTTCCAGTGGCAACAGTGGCAGGAACTGTCTAAAGAAGGTTCTCCCCGGTTCTCTTCACTTCTATGATGTAGATGCCATCGCTTTTCCTTTTGTAGATGGCCTGTTTCATTTGGAAGTCAAGCTTGGTGATACCGAAGTGGGTTCCTGCTGCAAGGAATTTAAAGATATCCTCCGTCTTAATTTTCAGGACGTCACGAGGTCTGGACATAGCGAATGTTTCCCTTTCTGACAGGAACCTAGGACAATGTTGTATGGACTCCTCTCTGAGTAGCAGGAAAAGGTAGAATTTACTTTTTTTTTTCTTTTTAAGATAAATTAAATGCATATCTCTTAGGATCCTACCAAAATGCTCAAAACCTGCGATAGCCCAGTAGAAAATGCAAACTTACCATCCAGATATAATTTCCAAATATTATCCTCCACTAAAAGGAACTTGAAGATATATCTGATTCTAAGCTGTGATTAAAAATATCCAAGTTGAGCCTAGTCATCTTATCATTTCTGAAGTTCTATACCTAAAAGGACCCAGGAGGCAAGGTGAAGAGACCCCCATTAGCCGAAGATAGGACAATTTGAGGTTCAAAAAGAAGAATAGATACTGAGATGTAACAAATCTATTAAAATTGGTAATTACACTTAATAACAATTACACTTAATCCTTCATTGTTCATTTCTTGAGATTTTACTTAGGCAAGCAGCTCGTTATTCAGGAAATTCATACATAAAATAAAACAATCAATGAGACTTGCATAGCACTACTTAAGAAATATTCTTGCCAAAATAAAATAAAATAAGATTAAATAAAATAAATTGAATCAATTGGACTAGATCTAACAGTTACATGAAATTTTGACAAAAAAATAAAATACATGAGCATTTTAAAAACACAAAACAGAATAGTATATGAAAATACAATAAACCAAAGAATATAAAAGTTAGGAAATAATAAATATAAGATCTGAAATTTATGAAATTACAAAAAAGAAATTTGTGAAATTCAAAACAAATATACAATGTAGAAAATCAAGATAAAAGTTGATTATTTTTAAAACATAAAAATACTGGTAAAATTAAGAACAGCAGCACATATAAATAATATGAGGGATGAAAAAGGGGAAAAAACCCTAAGTACAGATAAAACTCAGATTATAGGAAGAAAAAGCCATGAAGAATCTTATGACAATGAGCTTGAAAATGTAGATAAAATAGTCAATTTCCTGGAAGACAATGTTATAAAAATCGACTCGAAAACATCCTAATCACAAATAAATTGAATCAATTTTTAAAAAGATTTTATTTATTTGATAGAGACAAATGAGAGAGGGAATACAAGCAGGGGGAGTGGGAGAGGGAGAAGCAGAAGGAGTGGGAGAGGGAAAAGCAGGCTTCCCACTGAGCAGGGAGCCCAATTTGGGGCTTGATCCCAGGATATTGGGAGCATGACCTGAGCTAACCTGCAAGGAAGGAAGGTTTAAAATCAGTATTTTTAAATGTAGAACAATAACAAACACAAGGCCCAAGTTGTTTTCAGCCAAATTCTACCACATTGCAAAGAAAAGATAAATCTAATCTTATAAATACATTTTCAGAGAATACAGAAAAAAAAAGAGGTTACTCTGTAATTCATTTAATGATGAGACTTTAATGTCAGTAGCAAAAATGATGAGACTTTAATGTCAGTAGCCCCCCCTGATGGTGGGGGCGCCTGGGTGGCTCAGTGGGTTAAAGCCTCTCCCTTCAGCTCAGGTCATTATCTCAGGGTCCTGGAATCAAGCCCTGCCTTGGGCTCTCTCCTTAGAGGGGAGCCTGTTTCCCCTTCTCTCTCTGCCTGCCTCTATGCCTACTTGTGATCTTTCTCTGTCAAATAAATAAATAAAATATTAAAAAAAAAAACTGATGGTGGTAGCCTGGAAAGATAAAGAAACTGGAAACCAAAGCACTCATTAACATAAATGCAAAGACCCTAAACACAATATTAGCAAATTAAACCAAGCACTGTAAAAATATATAATACATCATGACCAGTTGAGGTTTTTAGAGCTTTTCAAGATTGTTTTCATAACAGTACTTTGGCTTCCATGTTGAGAGGAGACTAACAAGGGAGAAGAGGCAGAGGTGGGAGAACAGCTAGGAGTAGGGTTGCCAGATAAAATTTTTATTGGCTAAATCTAGCAACTCTAGTTAAGAGGCTATTGCAATAATTGAAATGAGATATGTTGTTGGCTTGTACCAGGATGGTGACAAGGAAGATGGTGAGCAGTGATCAGATTCTGGAAACATTTTGATAATGAATTCAACAGGCTTTTTTGATGGTTTGGATATGGATTATTTTCTATCCTGTCTATCATCACTTGTCCCACTCTGTTCTAGGCCATTACCATCCTTTACTGCAATTCTGAAACAGCTTCCTAATTGTCCTGTTTCCTCTAGCCCTGTCCATTTACAGTTCTAAATTTCCAGTGTAAGTAATATTTCTAAAAATGCAAATCTAATTATTTACTACCTAAGACCCTTCAATGACTTACTTTTGCCCTTTGGATAATGTCTGACTCCTAAAAATAGATGACATTCACTCTGCAATGCCATCACTTCCACTATGCAACTTTTACCCTCTGTCTGGCTAAGTCCTATTCATTCTCTATTTCTTAACCTAAATGTGGCCTTCATAAGGAAGACCATCACTAAAACAGGTCTGTACCATTGCAATAGGCTCCCATAAAATTCTAGTTTCTCCTACCATAACATTCATCAAGCTGCATTATAATCATTTATTTAACTGGATGTTTTCTCAACTGTTTTTGTAACTTAGGGGAGGAGAAAGATGTAAATATCTTGTTTATTATCGTATCCCTAGACCTTGAAGAATGTTTGACACAGAGTATATAATATTTTAAATGAATGATTAATAAATTAGCTAATTATGTGTTTACATTTCATATTTGCACAAGGATTATTGAGACCTACAAAATAACAAATGCTGTGCTTCATAACAGCACACAAAAGGTATCACTAATTATTTGCTAAAAATAACTACATAAAATGAGTTTTTTAAATTTAAAATCTAAATTGGTATATATGTCACAAAACATAATTTTAACAGCACACACTTTAACATTTTACTTTAAAAATAATTATTTCAACATCTGATTATCTACAACTTCATTTCTACAATTTGAAAATAAAATGAACTTTTATTTTTATATATTTTATTTCACTACCTATCAACAAAAAGAATAAACACGTTAGAGAATATTTCTTTCTCTTACTGTAACCAATAGTGAAAGACAATAAAGTGACTCTAAAATGGAAGTCAATGAGGTATAAGAATTATTAAAGAAAAAGGGCACATTTAAAACTTTAGGGAAGGATTAATAACTTAAGTGTTCATGTTACTGATAAACTCAACTTCACATCAAAAAGAGAAGATTTAATAACACGAAACTAGAAATATTGTGAACTTGTGGCCTTTTAAAAGTAGTAACTTTTCTAGTTCTAGCTTGAATTTGACCTAGCATCAATCTCATCCTATCTACCAGACTTACTCATGTGCAAAAATCTGATGCACAACCCCCAATGCCCAGAATTTACTTTCTGAAACTTTTTCTCTTCCTTTGTGAGAAAAGAACTAGCACTTCTTCAATAATAGCTGATCTTTTGACCTGGAACATATTATGACTGTCCAAAAATGAGGAAGATTTCAAAGGTAGCTGGGATAATGCAAGGATTATATGAACACAGTTTAAAAAAGATTCTCATTGTCGATGTTTTGATGATATGTGCATAACAGAGAAAATACTATAATTATTTTGAACAAGTTGAGTCTGTAAATAAAAGCATGACTCTTTAGTTATAATCACAAGAAATTTTAATATGAAGTTTAACAAGAATGTTATAATACAAATGAAAGGTGATTTAGTAATTTTAACTCAATTTAGTAATTTTAATGATATAAGAGTGTAATATATATAATATTCTTTTTTATGTTAAGTAATTATCTTTTTATGATGAGTAAATTTGTACCTTTCTCATTATTTGTTATACAAGCCAAATTGTTTAGGAAAATTAAGATCCTATAGAAACAAACTGAATATAGCTGGTGGTCTCCCACCGTAGCTAGGAAGAAAGAAATTTCACGTGTTTTTTGAAAGATGAAGAATCGACCAATTATCACATTTCTCACCAACTAGGACATGAAATCTCCCAATGACAAAACTAAATATAATTAGATGATGATAAAGCTTACCTGTTTCCAATACTGATAACAGACTAGATTAATATATAGTGTTTAATTGGCACCAGGCTATAGAGCATTGGACAAGTGAGAGTGAAAGAGTAGATTACTTTGGGAAAGTTGACCAGAGTAGAAGATATCAAAGCTTACGAGAAAGACTTAAGTTTGTTATAATTACTGAAGCTTTAATATTAAAATAATGGGAAAAAAAATAATGGGAGCAGGAACTCTAATTTCAGTTATCTTAAGGGGCACAACTATATCCCATGCCCCACTCAAGAATTTTATTGGTTGATATCCAGAACCTACAACTCTGACAGCTTTTCTTGACATTTGGATTGTTTCCAATCTATATACCAGAATGACCATAGCTGTAAACTTCCCAAATATGCTTGGTGAGACAGAATTTCTGTTACGTTAGAATAGCTTCATAAAAGTGAAAACACCCCATCCAAAGTGTATACAAATGTAAATATTTGAAAAAATGTTTGCCAAAATTTCGTTCAGAAATTCTGTAGTAATATACACCGTAAACAGTAGTGTATAAGAGTGATTTCCTATAGTACCCTCCCCAAGTGCCTATTCTTTACTAACAGAAAGCACATTTCATTCCAGATGGCAATGTGTTCAACCCAGAACTACATTTCCTGGTGACATTGCACCAAAGAGTGAGCAATGAGTTAAAGCATAAATCAGGTAAGTCCTCTGGACTTTCTACATTCTTCGTCCTTTTCCTGCTTAGAATAAGGACATAAAATAGGGATATAGCAGGAATTTTGGAGCCAAAGGAGAACATGAGAATCAAAATTACTTGCTGAGGATAATGATAACCTTGGAAGTACCAATTAAGGCCTGGATTGCTACACGTGTATCTTATTTTAGATGAGAAAGAAATAAACCTTTATCTTATTAAAGCCACTTATATATGTTCTCTTAGGAATCCTTTTTAAAAATTATATTTACAAAAATATTTATTCTTTGTTTAACTTTAACTTCTATCTGTTCATCTTTACCAGGCTTGTACATTCGTGAGCTCTTTTCTCTGTCTTATCCAGTTCCAAAGTTTTTAATAAATCCCACATTAATGACTCAAAGACTTTTATTTCTTTGAGAGCTCTCTTCAGAAATCCAGACCAACTGCTTTCTTGAAATTTGAGATTTTCCTTTAAATGTCTCAAAGGATACTACCACTTAGAATTTTCTGACCCTGTGCATGTAACCTTCTCCCCAACACCGAACCCACCTCTTCTAACACGTTTTATCTTAGTGAAGAGATATTAATGTGCAATCAATTGCACACATCAAAAATCTAGTTTTCAGTCTGGTGTATCTTTAAGATGTATACTTTCTCTGTATTCATCACCACTACTGTAATTCATCATCTCTGGAGGTGCACAAATAAAATGGTGTCAGAGATGGTTTCCCTATATCTAAATTGTCCCCTTTTAATCTATTCCTAAATACTTCAACCAGTGTGAACTTTTAAAAATGTAAATTTGAACATGTACCTCATACACAAACAATACACACACACTGTAAATCAGTCAATGGTTTCTCATGATTTTCAGATAAAGATCAAAAATGCTAATATGGCCTGTAAAGCCAGGCATTTTCTAGTCCCTACTACTTCCCATGCATCATGTGGCACTATGATCCTCTTTTTTTCCTCTGTAGCCACAGTGGCTTCTTTCAGTTCCATAGCCATGTCATGGATTGTTTCTTCCCAGGATCTTTGAAATACTTTCCCCTTCATCCCAATGACTGATTACTACCACTAATTTGTTAGTTCTCAACACAATGAAAACTTTCTCTGAGATCTTTTGTGATTCCCTCTCTGGGTCATATATCCTGGTTTTCTCTCTAGCAATGTGTAAGTACAAGTATCACATTCTAGTACTACATAGAATTTTTATCCTTAGTCCCTAATATAGTGTCTACTGTAATAATTGTACTACACATAGCTATCATTAAATATTTGATGACTAAATTAATAACTTACATTTGTGCTGGCTAGAATATATCTTCACGTGTTTCTTAGAATGTGAGTGGTTCAATTTCTCTGTTCTATGCACATACCATGACTGACAAACCACCTGGCATATTATTTTTTACTTTCTCTCTCAAAAGGTTGTGGATTTTACTCTACTCTCTCCTGCATTTATTATTACAGAAGTTTCAAAGGTCATTTTTTTATTCCTTGGAGTAAGACTGATTTTCTCCCTCTTTGATTTTAGAATTACTAATTTTTTCTTGAAATGTTTTATAAATTCACTAGGATAAGATGAAGAATTTTTCTTGGTAAGCACTTTGTCTTATGAGTCAAACCTTTCTTCAGTTGTATAATGTTTTCTTAAATTATATTTTATATCGATTTTCTTTCATTACCCCTTTGGTTTTGATTTCCTCCTTGGGAAGATAAATTTTCTCATTCTACCTTCCCCATGTCTTATCCTGTAGTTTGTGATTGTCTTCCTCTTTTTTGTTATTCTGCGTTCAGGGAAAGTGTCCTAGGTTTGTCCTCCACAGGATGAATCAGTTTCTCCAACACCATCACTATGCTTCATTGTTTTCAAGACTGAATTTTAATCTGCAGCATTAAATCTTTGCCATGTTGCCTAGTTTCACTAAACTCTTTGTTCCTTTCTTCCTGACTTTGATATAAACTCAATTTTGATCATGGTTTCTTGTGTTTTCACATAGCTTTCAACACTCTTACTGAGAACATAATGCAGTATCAGTTTCTTAAAACTAATTTCTACTCATGTGATACATCTTTCTCCTAAAGATTGGGTTTTTGGTTTGTTTTGTGATTGTTGTTGTTTTTGTGACTTGTGACATCTATGAAATAGAAGATATAAAACTTTATCTGCTGTTACGTTAGTTTCAGGTCTAAATCAGTAAATTCTCCTTTCTTGTAATAGCTATGCAATTACTATTAGAATTATTTTCTTAATTTGTAAAACAAAGAGATAACTGATTAGCCCATCCAGCAGCTGGTGTAAAACATTTTTTATTGTTGCTATTTTATAATTGTAAGTTTTGTTTTTGTAATGTAATGTTATTTGTAATGTTTAAGTTTTCTGGTCTAAGGAAGGATATCTTGGTTTCACTACCTGGTATGCCCATGAAGTAGATAACTGTTTTTGGATATTCTTAGAAATCCTTTTCTTCTTTCATTAGCAGAGATGGTAAATAACTACATTCTCCAAAGGGCACCTTCCTACAATTCTCTCAATTCAGAATGGGACTGATTGTAAAAGGAGAGGCATGAATGTAAAAGGAGAGGCAGATTTGAGAGAACAGATGATACCGTTCTTTCTTTCTGAGGGAGAGAGTGAATCAGTTGAACAGATAGATGAACGGAAGTTTTTATGGTCCCTCCTTATCTCTGTTGTATACTACATTCTGCTTCATGACCTCACTTATGCGTTAGTAAACAAAAATACTTCTTTGAGCCTTGTGGATTAAAGATTCTTAGTTTTCAATGCTGTTAAAAGTTTGAAACGTTTTGGAATATTTAACGTGTATTCCACTGGTTGGAGAGCAAGCTAGTGGTCATTATCTGCCATTATAACTTGAAAATCCTTACTTAATATCTGCAGCATTCTTAAGGAGAACATTATTACAGATTCTAAAGACTAACTGATAAAGACTCTTCTGGTACATAAATAAATGTCATGTTTAGATCACCTATCAGTATTTGAATTTTTGTCTTTTTTTGTACTTTCAACTAAATTTTAAACTCTAATAATATCTTTATGTTTATATTTATAGTTCAAAATAGCAAGTAGAATGTTAACATGTACTGTAGATGACAAAATATATATTCATAGGCAATATCAGATCTTTTGTTTCATTTAATCAACTGTACACTGATTAGTTACCATTTGTGGGAAAATGAGTATGTTCGATTAACATAAATTAATGGTGAAGTAGTACAACCTAATAACTTATTTTTGTGCTGTAACTTTTTATTTGAACTCACTACATAGAAGGCAAAGCCTCCCAGAAATTAGAACGTAATTTTTATATATATTTAGTGATTTTTCTACACTAACAAACTACCTTTGATTATATTTTTCTCAATAGAAAATGTTGTACTTCTCTTACCAATGTTGTTATAGCACATATCCTAAAACAAAACTCCCTATAATAATTAACTTCAATGTATGCAACAGTTTTAGAGAAATTATTTAATTATTCAAAATTCATGATTGTTCATTGATACAAAGTAGAAAGAAGTATTTCTTACAAACTTATGTTGTTTTCTGAAGGGTTTTGATAGAATAGGTTTATGAATAATATTTTAGCAATCATTTCAGAGTTTTTAAAATTAGATTTTTCATGGTTTATATGTAAATGATATTTATTTTTAATGTATATTTTATCTTATTAACAACGGAATTTGAAAGGACCTATAAAAATACACAAGAAAAGTACCAAAATGGAAAGAAAAAATTTTATAAATTATTGAGTTTGTAAGAAGGTAATATATAATAATGACAGGGGGTAACAGTTTCTGTCATTTATTAAACATTAAGCTTTCCTAAGCAAAATAAAAACATAAAATCTAAGGTGAATCTAAAATAAAAATAGTAAGATTCACAACATATGAATGCCCTAGGCATGGAACTTAAGATTCTATCTCTCCCTCTCCTTTTGCCTCTCCCTATCCCCCCATCTCTCCCTCTCTAAGAAAAAAAAAATTTTTATATTATCATAGTGTTAAATGGACTTAAATAAGTCCCATCCATTCATCCACTCATCTGCTTCATTCAGTTTATTAAATATATATGTATTGAGTAGTTACTATGTACCAGGCACATTTATTAACTGACAGGTTATAGCAGGAAAATAGAATACAGACAAAATCTCTGACATTGGGGCACCTGGGTGGTTCAGTGGGTTAAAGCCTCTACCTTCAGCTCAGGTCATGATCTCGGCGTCCTGGGATGGAGCCCCACATCGGGCTCTCTGCTCAGCCGGGAGCCTGCTTCCCTCTCTCTCTCTCTCTCTCTCTGCCTGACTCTCTGCCTACTTGTGATCTCTCTCTCTCTGTCAAATAAATAAATAAAATCTTAAAAAAAAAAATCTCTGACATCATGAAGTTTATAATTTAGAAAGGAAAAGAGAAAATTAACAAATAAAAAGTAAGATATATGTTATATGTTGATAATTGTCAGTTTAAGGACTACAGGCTGGGGTGAGGGAAGTGTGAGTGTTCAAATTAAAATAGCAGAGAACTTCATTCTTACCCAGATGAAGTGACAAAATACTTTCTCACCTCCAAATAATTTTGCCTGTAGACAATGTCAGCTTTTTTTCTTACAACCATTAGTTCACATTTGCATTATTTCATGTGCCTTAGCAAATGGTTGATAAAGATCACAGAGTTCCATTTTACAGAATACAGTATAGATACTTTACACAGTAAAGTTTTAAGTACAAGTGTATTTAGTGATTCACCTTGGTAAAAGGAAAATTTTAGTATTGCTCCTCTGGGGGTAAAAAATTCTGATTTTTGTGCAATACTATTTCTCAGTGGCCTGTGGGATTTGAGTCAGCTACTAAATATACATTGAAATAACTAAACAAATTGCTGCATTGGCTTCATTAGTATTCATAATATGACCTTTGGTAAATATCTACCAAAAACAATTTTGATTTTGGCAGATTTACTATTATTCTGTCATTTCTAAAAGTAATTGGAAAATAGGATCAGTTATTTCTAGAGACAAATTCTGGTTCCTGACATTAAAACCATTTAATCTATGTTCAGAATGCCTGTCATCCTCTTTGCTGTTACAAGATACACATCTAATTATTTAAAGTCTGCATCAGAAAATTTAAATATAACCCAAGGTAAAAGGAGACTAAATTTTGGATTTATTTTCTTCTTTATGATATTGAAGCCTTATGAGAATACCCATATGGATTCTTATATTTATATTAAAATGCAAGTTTCTGTAATCATGAATACCTTATATGGGTCAAATTTTGGCTTTTAAAAAGTTAAAAATTACTTATACAAATATAAAACAAACATTTTATTCAACTCATTACCGGATGAAGAAAACCACTAAAAGAGTAAAACTGGCTCCAAGAGCATTTCATGAAAAGGGGTTTATATAGTCTAGTAAGAAAACCATCTAAAATTTGCTAAAGTAGGGCTGCTAAGTCATTATTGTCCTATGGGACAATCAAACCATAACCATCAGTGTTATCTTTTCTATCAGAGAGAAACTTACATTTTAGCAAGTAGCTTCATAGTGTCTAGGTTCTAATTCAATACTAAATAGCAAACTTGGGGCACCTGGGTGGCTCAGTTGTTAAGCGTCTGCCTTCGGCTCAGGTCATCATCCTGGGGTCCTGGGATTGAGCCCCACATTGGGCTCCCTGCCCAGCAGGAAGTCTGCTTCTCCCTCTCCCACTCCCCCTGCTTGTGTTCCCTCTCTCACTGTGTCTCTCTCTGTCCAATAAATAAATAAAATCTTTTAAAAACAAATAAGTAAATAAACAAAAAAACAAATAAATGAATAGCAAACTCAAAAACAAATACATTCCTGTAGAAAATTGTAATAATCGTAGGTTGAGTTTATTAAACAATGTCAGAACACATTGAAAAGACATACTGCCCACCTTTTCTGCTCTTTTTTCCAGTACTAATAATTTTCTTAACAATCTCCCTATCTTAGTTCAGACTGGATAGCTTAAACATTTATTTCTCACAGTTTTGGAGGTTGGGAAGACCAACATCAAGGTGTCAGCATGATTAGATTCTCACGAGGACCCTTTCCTAGTTTGCAGTTGGCCATCTTCTTGCTGTGTCTTCATGTGGCAGAAAGAGAGAAATTATGTCCCTCACGTTTCTTCATGTAAAGGCTCTAATTTCATTCATAAAAGCTCCACCTTCATGATTTAATTGCATTCCAAAAGTCTCATCTCCAAATACGATCACATTGGAATTAGGGTTTCAATATATGAATTTTGGGAGGCCACAAACATTCAGTCCATAGCATTCCCTGTTTTGGCCATAAATAATCTCCAAATATTGATCAGGAAAAAGAGGTTGGCCTCATAGTTTAGACTGTTTATTTTCACAAATGCAATGAGATGTTAAATAACCCCATAAGATTTCTGGATTATGTAATGTTTAACAGATACTCAAGTAAAACTATTACCTCTTGTTTATAAATTTTCTTGAAGAATCCAAGATTGAACCATTTAAAGGATTCTGTAAAGTCTAGGCTAGGAAGTCAAGGCCAAGAAAATCTCTCCCCTAGATTTTACTGTTGAATCCATAGAATAAGTAGATTTCTCTTTCCTCAAAGTCCCCGAAATATGCTCTGGTTCTTGGCCTGCTAGGAAGTGACTATATCACTTCTAAGGTTGAAACTGTATACATTAGGCACCAGGCCAGTTTCCTATGAAGGTTTTGTAGGCCTCAGTGCCTTGTTGTTTAATGGTGAGCTTGCTGTACCTGATTAAAAGTGATTCATTCCCAAATATAACACCACAGTTGCTTTTTGGTTGCACAATCAACTTTTCCAATTTGAGGTAAAATGGAGACAGAGTCTTATGGTGATAACTATCACCACAAAAATAAGAAAGCTCTAAAAATATTTGTTTCTGAATTATGAGACTTCATTGAGAATTAGATTCCATTTTAAAATGCTTAATTTCAAGGGTTGGGAGCAAGATGACAGAGCAGTAGAAGACCTAAATTTCATGTAGTCCCAGGAATTCAGCTAGACAGTTATCAAACCATTCTGAAAACCAACAAACTCAACAGGAGATCGAAGAAAAGAATAATAATGATTCTATGAACAGAAAAGCGACCACTTTCTGGAAAGTAGGACATGCAGAGAAATGAATCTGAGGTGATATACAGGAAGATAGACCACAGGGGGAGGGATCCTCTGTCAGCTGGCTACCAGCAAGTGATAGAGCATTGGAGCACAAAGTCAGAACTTTAAGAAACCTGCTCTACTGAGGGATGTCACTCCAGTGGCTAAGCAGGGGGCATGGAACCCTCACTGAGACAGTGTGGTCTCAGGACCCTCAGTGTCACAGAAAGACCAGGGGTGCCTGGTTGTGGCAGAGCTCCCAAATATCGGAATGGGGAAGCTGGCTGCAAAGATGAAGGTGAGGAGTAGACTCCCAGCTCAGGGCTGCCATAGAACATGATCTGTGGCACAGCTGGGCCACTAATTTTTGAGCAGGAACCCAACAAGCAGCAGATCTGAGGGACTTCTCTTCCTTCCCTGGGAGGAGTGACACGGGAGTGCAATGCAGGAATCTGCTGGGTTTGGAGACCCCAAACAGGATCTTGTGCCAGAGACAGAAAACCTTGGTCATAGGCCAGATAAGCACAGAGTGCAGCCAGGACCAGGAAGAGAGGAGTGATTGACTTTTTCCTGAGGGCTCACTGAGAAGTGGGTCCCTGGGTTCTCGGCTACTCTGGGGCCAGAGATTGGGAGTCCGTCATTTTCATTATCGTCTTCCAAAGCTGTACTGAAAACATTCAGGGAAAAAAAGGTACCGAGACCAAATCAAAGCAGATTATTTAGCCTGGCCCCTGGCAAGGGTGGTGCAATTCTGCCTCAGGCAAAGACATTTGTGAATCACTGTAACAGGCCCCTCCCCCAGCAGATCAGCAAGAACATGCAGTGAAGACCAAGTTTACTGCTCAATGAGAACGGCAACACTCTAGCAATAGGAGAATACTGCACATAGAATTCATGACTTTTTTCCCCGTGATTCTTTATTGTTTCAAAGTTAATTTTTGAATTAACATGGATCAGAAGAATAAGCATTGTTAAAGTGTCTATACTGCCCAGAGCAATCTATACTTTCAATGCCATCCCGATCAAAATTCCACCAGTTTTTTGGTGATTGGATTCCGATTTGATTGGAATTGTTTGATTAGAACAAACAATCCTAAAATTTGTATGGAACTAGAAAAGACCCTAAATTGCTAAGGAAATGTTGAAAAAGAAAAACAAAGCTGGGGGCATCACATTACCTGATTTCAAGCTTTACTACAAAGAGGTGATCACCAAGACAGCATGGTACTGGCACAAAAATAGATACATAGACCAGTGGAACAGAATAGAGAGCCCAGATATGGACACACAACTCCATATCTGGTCAAATCATCTTTGACAAAACAGGCAAAAATATCCAGTGGAAAAAAGACAGTCTCTTCAATAAATGG
>CM052801.1:26189726-26270604 GCA_028533885.1 Nasua narica
CCCCTTTCTCCACATCCTCTCCAACATTTGTTGTTTACTGTCTTATTGATTTTGGTCATTCTAACTGGTGTTATAATGTGGTTTTGATTTGAATCTCCCTGATGGTTAAAGATGATGAACATTTTTTCATGTGTCTGTTAGCCATTTGTATGTCTTCTTTGGAGAAGTGTCTGTTCATGTCTTCTGCCCATTTTTTGACATGATTATCTGTTTTTTGAGTGCTGAGTTTGAGGAGTTCTTTATAGATCTTAGATATCAGCCCTTTGTCTATAGTGTCATTTGCGAATATCTTCTCCCATTCTGTGGGTTGCCTGTTTGTTTTGTTGACTGTTTCCTTTGCTGTGCAGAAGCTTTTTATCTTGATGAAGTCCCAAAAGTTCATTTTTGCTTTTGTTTCCTTTGCCTTTGGAGACATGTCCTGAAAGAAGTTGCTATGGCTGATGTCGAAGAGGTCACTGCAAAGGCCACTTTCTATATGTGATTTTTCCCAGTAAATGGTACAAGCAATTTTCAAACCTTCCACAAACATCTAGCCATCTAAAATGAAGAGGTAAATCCTTCTGCCTATACCCACAAGCTAGCTATTAGAGGGTGGTAGGAGTAGGACTTCACAGTGTCTTCAAACTTGTATCTCAGTGTTCTCAGTATGAAAAACCCGAGAGTAGATGCTTATGTAAGAAAAGTGCTATTTGGCCCAGTAAATCCAATAAAGCAAATAGATAATGATGGCTGTATTTTGCCTTTCTGACATTTCCTAGGAATATACAGGAACCTCCCCTTTCCCTTCCCTCAATACAGCCATCTAACTGTGTGTTAAGCAACTGTAGAATACTAAATAAAAAGTTTAGTCAAAACCAAAAAATAAAAAATTTGGTGTGATTTCAGTCTTTTTAAATTTATTAAGATTTGTTTTGTGACTTATATGATCTATTCTTGAGAATATTCCATGTGCACTTGAGATGTGTATTCTGTGCTGTTGTATGGAATGTTCTATATTATATCTGTTAGTTTTATTTAGTTAAAAGTATACTTCAGGGGTGCCTGGGTGGCTTAGTGGGTTAAAGCCTCTGCCTTCGGCTCAGGTTGTGATCTCAGCGTCCTGGGATTGAGCCCCTTGCTTTTTGCTCCCTCTTGTGGCAGAATTCTTAAGCTTGTATACTTTCTCAGGATCTTGCTAGGCACCAGGACAAGTGCTGACAAGCTCTCTTGTTTTCTCAAAGGTGGAGCTAAAGCTCACAGTTATGTTCTCTGCCTGGCTTACAGATTTGGGCCAGCTTTCAGCTCTTCCATCTGCCAAAGCTTGTTCTCAGCACCACCATCAGGAGCTTACACAGAGAGCCAGTCACAGGGTGGGGTGGTGTGTGCATGAGGTACGCTGCGCACTGGGGGTTCCCTATGGGCCAGCTGGGATGGGGGAGATCTGCAAGTGAGGCATTCCTACCTCTCTATGGTTGGGCTCCTTGATGAAATCTGTGATGCATTTTAGGAGGATCTGTGTACCTTAAATGCTTTCTGAGAGTCATATTTTGCATACATCCTCCGGTCATGTGGCTCACAATTTAGTACTCTGGATGAGGTGAGAGAGAAATGAGCTCCTTCGGCAGTTCCTGCACCAGCAGGAAAGCCAGGTGCTCATGTACACACTCTCCTTTTCCTCTGCAGGAGAAATCATGGGCTAGGAGATCTTTCTTGGCCATAGCTGTGCTGCCTTGGGATAGGGGTGATGCAAAGTCAAGCCATTTCTCTTACCCATTCCATTATGTCCAAACATGTATGGTTTTTTTCAGCAATGTGCTGGGACTTCTCTTCTGGAAACCTGAATTTCTGCGAAGGTTCTCTTGTCCATAGGCGCTTGTCTAAGAGTGTTTCCCTGGGGCTCCTAGACTCTGGCTGAGAGGGGCTGGTACCAGTTCATGAGTCACTGCAGGTTCCACAGCTATGACTGAGATCTGCTGCCTATTACCCAATACACAGGTAGGCAGGCCTCCTCCCTGGTTCCTTGGTGTATGGTGTTGAATCGCACAGCTCTCACAAAGGCACTTTGAATGGATGCTGAAGTTTTATTTTTGGGTGGAAGACAAATATAAGGAATGTCAGATGCTCCCATTATGCTGACTTCACTTTCTCTTGTTTTCTCTGGAGACCTGTTTGAAACTGTCATTACCCTGGTTTAACATAACCTGCTTTTTAGAATTCTGCTTGGCACATGGGAGACATTCAAATGTTGCTAAAGATGAATCTAAATTTCAGAAGGTAGCAGAAGTTTTCAACTTACAAAATCAAATGCCAATGTGCACATATATATTTTGCAATATATGAGTGTGTAAGTTAATCTAAGTATAGAAGTAAACCAAAATTGACATAGAGTTGAAGGGACTTTTATTTGTTCTTCTCTATTTTGTCCTTGTTTTCTGGAAATAATGTAAATTTCAAACATCTTTTCAATTTCCAAAATCATTGTTCTTTATAAATTAAGTATTTGGGCCTTTTTCCCTTTGCTTGGTAGATATTTCTCCAAATAATGAAAACATTAATTCTTTTTATAGCTACTGCTTTAAATAAAATAAAAGAAATTATTTAGAACCATTATGTCTATTTGAGTAAATGGAAATATAATCCTTTCATATATCTCATGTAAATAAAAGATTTTAAAATGATATGTACTGAAAATTTGAGAATGTGAATTGTATATTTTTAATCTGTATATACCCTATGGCTCTTGGCATAGTGCTGCTTACATAGGATATGCATAATAAATTTCATAGAGAGAAAAAACAGAAGAAAAGCAGGACACATTAAAATGATGGAAGAAAAGGAAAAGTTTATTTTCCGTAAAGATACTCAGTATTTAACCATTTTTCAGTATTCTTTCAAAACAAGATAAATATAATGAAATCTACTTAGCTTATCCCATCTAATGAAAAGCAAAAATATTATCTCTGTGGTAAGCATGCTCTGCATTGAAAAATATCATAAAACTTCTCTTGGGTTTGAGGGATTTGGTGGCTGATCAGGGAGAAAGATATGACCACAAGGTGACAGTAGCACACACAAGCTTTATGGGGCAATGCTTTGACAGGTTTGTTCTCAGAGAAGTCCCTCATAGTAGAAGACTATCCAGAGTTGGCTAATGCCAACTGGCTAATGCCAGAGTTGGCATTGTCCCTACTCAGAAGGGGCAGAAAGCATAAGAACTTCCAGGAGGTCTCAGAAAAGGTGCCTAAATATCAAGGTGATGTCATTCAACAGCACAGCAGGAAGTCCCTGGGTCAGACAGCTCCAATGGATAGCAGCAGCTTGGATCTTTTAACAAGGCTTCCCTTACCTATGCCTGGCATATGTTGGGTGTGGTTTGTGAAATATGTAAAGCAAGAATGCTCTAAAAAGTTGAAAATCTGCTTGTTTGGATTGTAATATGTAAATGTATTAAATTAACATGTACACTTCAAACATAGATGGTGTTATATGTCCATTATATCCCAATTAAAAAAAATAATAACTGGAATGTGGAAATATTTGAGGTGGGCTTCAGTGGGCCTTTAAGCTAATGGAGCTCAACCTGCAGTGAAGAAATAAACAACATAGAGCAGCCATCTTTGGCTCATTTATATAACATGGATGTTCTCCATTACATTAGAAAAGCCATGCCACAGGAGATGCTAGCTATAAATGATCAGTTAGTATCCCATATCTGAAAGGCCTTTTTCATCTAGTAAAGTTATATTAAACTGACCTGAGTTTTTTCAAGTTGATCATGTTTTATAAACTAGTTCATTTACTCTATAAAGTGAGAAAAATTATAATATACCCACAATGGTCAAATGATGTAGCAGTACCTTGTAAATAAAAATTTCACTTGTATTTTTTTTTACAGAGAGGAAGAAAGGAAGGAAAGAGGGAATATTATCTTTAAGAACTTAGAAATATTTCTACTATCAAGATTTGCTTACAAATAGAACCAGGAGATATATTTTTAAAGGATGGAACTAAAAACTTGGCTACATTAGAAATAGATATGACAAAAGACTTAATTCAGTCAGAATAAGGAAGTACTAAGCCAACTTATTTAAATTAGAAGCACAGATGTGTGTGGGTGGAGGATAAAGTCAAAAGATCTCAAGAGAGAGAGAGAACTGTTTCATCAAATATTTACTCTAAGCTGGCATGATACAGAACTTGCATTATACTAATAGGAGCACAGTTTAATGGACTCATTTCTCAGTGGGTTGTGTATACAGGCCAATCAGGACACTAACAGAAATGGATAGTGAAAAACAGTACAAAGTAGTGTAACAAAAACCAATCAATCAAAAATACTATAAATAAATACGTCAAAATGTCTCTTCTTTCTATAGAATTCAGTAACTCTACTAAGGCCTTAAATTACAATTCAAAAATAAGCTAGTTTATGAAAGTGCAGATGATGTGGATTTTAATAACTGCTCTTCAGTGCACTCAAATGCGCCCTTGGTGGGCAATAAATAGTTAATTCTACTTTCAAAAATGAGTCAGTCATTAGCAGAGTGCAGTTTAAGTGCACAGAGACAATCTAGCTCTATAAATATAGTAGATTTGAAGAGTTCTAACTTACTCAAAATAACTGTGTGAGGGGAAATTACTACCAAGACCTTTCAAGCTGGATTTTTAAAAGTGGTTATTTTTGCAGTATTCAGATGAGGATAACTTTATATTGGAGATAAGATCTGGGAGAATCTCTGAGGAAGATGAAGGGTTAAGATACTCATTTTGTGTGATTGCCTGCAGTCAAATATGAGTGAGCTCACTTCTAAAGTGATTGGATTTCTTGTAGGTAATATGTCTTCAAGCAACATTCCCAGTGCTTACTCTCCTGCTCATAGACTAAATGTACCATCAACCATTTGATTTCATTGAGATCCAATTTTGTTTTAATTGAAATATATTATGTAAAAAGTTAATAATCCATTTAAGTTGCAATTTACAAAATGGTACCCTTGTGACTTGAAGAGCTTACATAGCTTCCTTAAGTATCTAATATACCACAAGGGAGTAGTTATGCCCCTGATGAAACAAATTGAGGATGTGGGTAAAATTCTAGATATTGTTTGCTTATGTAGTCTAATCAGTTTCTTGTAAAAGTTTCTTTAATAAAGAAACAAATCAAAATCTGTTTTAAGAGATATTTTTACCAATTTTTAAAATGAGAAGGAAATATGCATTAAATTCCTCTCATTATCTCATATCTCATTAAATATGCATGGAAATATGCATACATATTATATATTATAATAAGAAAAATATTTGATCTTTGTCCCAATTTCCTGGCACAGAGCTCCTAAAACCACTGGAATTTCCTATGATAACAGTGATAGGAATATCTTTTGTTCTAATGAAGCAAGTCACGATAGCCACTAAATAGTTACAGAATGTGGACTGATCCCAGAATGGTCAAGCCTTGATAAGAACCTTGGAAATTTCACCCCCATGCAGAGCCTCTGGGGAGTGGAGAGAGGCTGGAGATTGAGTTAATTTCCAGTGGCCAAAATTATGCCTATGCCACGAATCCTCCTTAACAACCCCTGAATGAAGGAATTTGGGAAGCTTCTGGATTAGTGAACACATCCATGTGCTGGGAGAATGGCATATCCCAACTTCACAATACAGGCTCCTGCACTCAGGATACTTCCAGGCCTTGCCCTTATGTACCTCTTATCTGGCTGTTCATTTGTATCCTTCATAACAAAAATAATAGTAAGTACAACTTTTATTTGAATTATGTGAGTCATTCAAGCAAATTATCAAACTTGAAGTGGGTGGTGAGAACCTCAAACTTAGTAGCCAAGTCTGACAGAAATGAGGATAACCTCAGCACCTGGTACTTGTGACTGGCATCTGAAGTGGAGGCAGTCTTGTGGAACTGAGCTCTCATACCTGTGAAGTCTGATACTAACATCAGATAGTGTCAGAATTGAATTGAATTGTAGTATATTTAGTTGCCCTATGTCTATATCGACAAATGTATTAAAATATTTTAATGCATGTATACCTGAGACTTAAGACCAAAAAGCTGGGATTTGAGATTTAATGGTCATAAAACTTGTGCTAAAATAATCAAATTGTTCTATACTCCAGTGTAGTTAATTTAGATAACTTGTTTTGGAATTAAATAGAATTAGCATATTAGCATTAGAAGAAACTTAGAAGGGCAAGCAAAATAACCCCATTGTTTCACAGATGAAGGTACTGAAATCAAAAAGGTTAAGTGACTTGTTCAACTTCATAAAGCTAGAATCATCAAAACTGGAACTAGAACTGGATTAACTCAATCTACAGTTATTTTTCGCCATTCTATGTTGCCTTCTCTTAAGATGTATATTTTAGAGTAGTAAGATTTCATTACCTAGTAACTATTTAAAAACAAATACTCAAATCAGTGCACAAAATTAACCAAAAAGTCTTTCAGTGAATATGCACTCTTTTCTCCTTTATCTTCAAAAGCTGCATTAAACAGCAGTAAAGCAAGAAAGGAACAGAAAAAAAAAGGAACAGGAAAATATAAAAACCCAAAACAACAGAGAAAGTGCAAGAAAAGGGAATTCTACAAGTTTCCTGCAGGAAAGTATGGGCTAGTGAAGCAAAGTGGAGGAAAGAAAAATCTAGAATATGCATGGAAGGTAATGTAGCCAAAGAGAGATTATTCTTCCAATCAAAACCTGAAATAATTAACTCAAAAAGTGAAAGGTTTACCTATACATGATAAACTACCAACATTTGAAATGCCAGAAATATTAATTAGCAGGAAGATGAAAAAAATTCAAAGTCTTCTCTTATCCTTTAATGCCTCCCACATGGAGTATGGAAAAATAAGTTAGGCAGATGTACAGAGGCAAAAACTCTTGTGTCAAAAATAGTTAATTAAAATTGATACAAAGCATTGACTACCTCAGAAAAGGGGTGATTACTCTACCAGTCTATTAAATTACTTTCAGGAAGACATAGAGTAAACATGGAAAGTATTAACTAAGAATATACTACTAAATTCTTTGCACTGAGATAGAAATTTCTTTGCAATTAGGTAGATGTGACTAATTCATGAAGGTGATTTTTGTCATTAAATGGTTCTATAAAGGTTTAATTACTTTTTGTTTAATTTTTAATTAGTTAAAACAAACATTATTTCTTGTCTCTATGTTAATACTGGGACTAGGCAAATGTTCTTTTCCTATATTAAATTATACCAATAGCAAGGAAAAATATCTTAGCTCTTGCACCAGGAAGTACCAACTCCCCAAAGGTAAAACTGTAAGCCAATTAATAAGCTTTTTTATGAAGACTAACATCTAGACTATTTCAAGCCCTTGCTTCACTGTGCCTATCAATTAATTGAAAGCTGTTATGTTATAAACTTTGCCCATTCCTGGTCAATTTCCCACATTGTAAGACCTGCCTTAAAATCATCTATCCCAGGCCCCAAAACCCTATAAAGATGGTTTCTTAATTTCCTCACTTTGAGATGCTGCTAACCTTCTGTTAAGATGTTCTCTCTAATTACAGTGCATCCAGTAAACTTAGACTTGCTTGATCAACGGTTATTTCTGGTGGTCTTTTGGGAGTTGATCCTTGACAAAATGCTCAACCAAAGCCTTTTGACATGTTATCAGTCACTGAATAAATGTCTCTTTTGTGCTTCGCATATGCTAGGGATGTTAGTGGGATTTGAGGGATTTGATCATAAGTATGAGCTCTCAGTCTAGCATGAGTTGCATCCTAGAATTAATAATTTCCAGACAGGGAGATCTTATTAATCAAGTATTATCCTGCTTTTTTTTTTTCTTGTGCTGGACCTGACTCTGACTTACAGGTGTAATTTAAAACTTGAAGGTAATGGATATCGGAGGAATTTTGGGAGGTGTGCTCAGCTTAAAGTTTATTAGTTTGTAATCAAATCCATTTGTTTCTCTCCAAATCTGAATATAAGGATACTAAATCAGAAGAGTAGAGCATATATCTTAGACATTTTTGTAGTCATGGAGATATATTTTTGCTGATTCATCCAGTTCAGTTTGGTACGCAATGCTGAGATGATTGGCTAAATTTCAAGAATTAGCCTGAGGCCATAAAACAGAACATACTGCATTGGTTCATAACAGATAATTCAATCTCATTACTATTAAGTTTCAACCAACTGGTCAAATCTCTCTAGGGTAAGTTCATATTTCTGGCCTGTCTGAGCCCATAAATTTTCACTGTACTTCCAGAAATAGTTTGTAAAACAGAGCTGAGATGATTGGCATGATAAAAAAAAAGAAAAAACAAACAAACAAAAAAACCCCTCTCTTCTACCCTACACCAATGCTAATTTTCCTGGTGCTAAAATGGAAACCAGACCTCAGTTTTTGGTTTAAAATTATTCCTGTGGCTCATTCTAACCAGAGTAAGTACAGTAAATAGCTCCTTGAAAAGTACGGCTAAGTGTTGTTCCAATTGCTGTGGTAGTTTTCTAAAGAAATCAATTCTTGTTTTAAAGCATTGAAGGCCCAGGGCACCTGGGTGGCTCAGTCAGTTAAACATCTGCCTTCGGCTCAGGTCATGATCCCAGGTTTCTGGGATTAAGCAGAGCATTGGGCTCCCTGCTCAGCGAGGAGCCCACTTCTCCCATTCCCCCTGCTTGTGCTCTATCTCTCTGTCAAATAAATAAATAAAATCTTAAAAAAAAATTGAAGGCCCTTGAGACAAAACAGTTTTTATCCCTCTCCTTGCCAAAAATAATATCTGGCTTGGAATGTGTGATAATTTGGGGGGTAGGAAGGAAAAAAACCTTTTACTTGAATAAATCTTTGAAAACTTTCATGTAATTTTCTGAAGACTTTATGTAAATCTACTGTAGGATTTAAATGTTTCATTAAATTGTAACTTCAGGAGTCTTATATCTTGTTAACTATATTCATACTCATTACAGAAATCCTTGTTGTTGAACCCCAAGATACTTTATTCCATTAATTTTAATTACAATACTGGGTATCTGGGTGGCTCAGTTGGTTAAGCATCCAACTCTTGATTTCAGCTCAGATCATGATCTCAGGTCATGAGACAGAGCCATCTGTTGGGCTCCACACTCAGCACAAAGTCTGCTTGATATTCTTTTTCCCTGTGCTCCTTACCCTGCTCTTACTTACAGCACTTATGTCCATTATTTCAGTTTTTCCTTAAAATGCAGTAGTACTACCCTATAAAAGGCCAAATTTGGATGTCCTGCCATTACTGCATATCCCTTAAGCAGGCACACATTTGGTATAAATACAGATATTTCATATGCTCTCACATAAAATGTAAAATACAAGTATTCGAATGCTTTTGTGTTCCAGGATGGTATTTTCTTTTTTTTTTTTTAAGATTTTATTTATTTATTTGACAGAGAGAGAGAGAGCACAAGTAGGGGAGCAGCAGGCAGAGGGAGAGGGAGAAGCAGGCTCTAAGCTGAGCAGAGAGCCTGGTGCGGGGCTTGATCCCAAAACCCTGGGATTATGACCTGAGCTGAAGGCAGCCACCCAACCCACTGAGCCACCCAGGCACCCAGGATGGTATTTTCATCCAAAAAATTACAGTTATTGAAAGAAATAGTGAACTAGAAGAAACACTCTCCAAATATATTTTCCTTGAGGGTCTCAATCAGCTATTTGTTACTAGCCCTAATCTGCTCCTGGAATCTAGGAAACAAAAGAGGCTGGCAGAGAAAAACAGAATCTGTCTGCCAAGCTAAAATGATGTTGCTGTGAGTTAAATACATCAAAAAATGTTGACTCTGATCAATAAACCTTCTGAACTAGATTAGCTCAAAAACAGGCATAGATGACATCAGTGGGAGCTGAGGAGTAAAATGTTTCTCTGCACTAAATTTGGTCTTCACTATATCTGTCCTTATGTTACCAGCCTTTTGTATAGAGAACATGTTCTCCTCCCCCAGAAGGAAAATAGGTCTTTTTTTTTTAAGATTTTATTTATTTATTTGACAGAGAGAAAGAGAGAGAGATCACAAGTAGGCAGAGAGGCAGGCAGAGAAAGAGAGGGAAGCAGTCTCCCTGCCAAGCAGAGGCCGATGCGGGGCTCAATCCCAGGACCCTGAGATCATGACCTGAGCTGAAGGCAGAGGCTTTAACCCACTGAACCACACAGGCGCCCCAGGAAAATAGGTCTTATGCATGGATTAAGCAATGAGATTCTATCACAAAAATACTGCTAAAAAATGCACTGTATTTGTAAAAAAAGAAATTTGGAGTTCTCAAACACAAATCTATGTGTGGGCAGATGAATGAAGGTGGTTGCAAGGGAGGCTGGGAGGTAGGAAAGGAGGAAAAGAGAAAGAAAAAATGAAGGAAGAGAAATACAGATAATCCCCAACTTAAAATGGTTCAATTTAAGATTTTCAACCAATTAAAAAAAAAAGATTTTCAACCAATTGTATGAAAATGATATGTATTCAGTAGAAACCTTACCTCAGAGTTTGAATTTTAATCCTTTCCTGTGGCTAGAGTATTGTACAATACTCTCCATAATGCTGGACAGTGGCGGTGAGCCCCAGCTCCCAGTCAGCCACGTGATCACAAGGGTAAACAACTGACGCACTTAGCAACCATTCTGTTTTTCACTTTCAGTACAGTGATCAATAACATTAGTTATTCAACACTTTATTATAAAGTAGACTTCCTGTTATGATTTTGCTCAGTTGTAGGCTAATGCAAGTGTTCTGAACAGGTTTAAGGTAGGCTAAGCTAAGCTACAATGTTTAGTGGGTTAGTGTATTAGATGCATTTTCAATTTTCAATTTAGAATGGATTAATCAGGATGTAACCCCATCATAAGACAAGGAAGATATGTAATGAAAAGGGTGGACAGACTTAGAAAGGTTTTATAATTTGCCTAAGGCTTTCAGCTTGTCAGTGGTAGAGTCAAATCTGAATTCAAGTGTGATGCCAAATCACTAACCCATATTGCCTCTAGAATTTCTATCACTGGTATCATTTCAACAGAAAATTATTCCCTCTGTTGCTCTCTCTTCCTGAAGTTATAATTTTCCTTAGGTTTCTACATTTCTCTGCATTCTGAAAAATGATTATTATAATCAAATATTTATCCACATGTTAGATAAGTAGACTTTGGTTGTTTTACATGAGCTCCATGTCCTTAAACTTTTAATGTCTTTTTAACAGATCCCTAAAATCTCATACTTCTGAATTCTTTTTGTTATTCATATTCTTTGCTATTAATATGCCATATTCTATAAGGCTGCCAGTCACTCATTACACAGAGTTAAAATCATTGATAATCTACTAAATGCTTATTGAAATCCAATTAGTAATTTAAATAATGCCTCACCAGTTTGCAGAGATTAATTTTCTCATCCATTATGACATTAAAATGTGTTTTACATTGTAATTAACATTGATAAAGTACGGAGTGAGCTTTTTCATCTCTTATGAGGAAAATGGCATGAATTTTAATATCAGTGGCGAAATATAAATGTTAATATCGTAAGTTTGTTCATGATGTTTATTAAATGTACCCAACCTTAAATTTATTGTATGTATTCAGTTTTATTGGTAATTCCCTGCCAGATTTTAGATATAGTACATTATGTAAAATGTGGTCATCTGTACTTAGAGGATATATATATTCATTTATTCACTTGTTCATTAATCCAACACCTATTTATTTATTTATTTATTTATTAATATTTTATTTATTCATTTGAGAGAGAGAGATCACAGGTAGGCAGAGAGGCAGGCAGAGAGAGAGGGGGAAGCAGGCTCCCGGCTGAGCAGAGGGGCAGAGGGCCCGATGCGGGGCTCGATCCCAGGACCCTGAGATCATGACCTGAGCCGAAGGCAGAGGCCTTAACCCACTGAGCCACCCAGGCGCCCCTCCAGTACCTATTTATTGTACTTGTTTGTGCTGTATCTCTTCTTGGTACTGAGTTTATAGTAATAAATCAAACAGAGCAGGATCATGCCCTTTTGGTGCTAAATAAATAAAAAAATAGGTAAGTAAGTATCTTTTGGTAAGTGCCATAAGGAAAAACAAAGAAGTACATGGGGGTTTGGGTGCTATTCAATATCTTTAACAATTCACTGACAAATCAGATTAGACAAATGAACAACAGACTTTGTTTTGGAGCAGCATCTTCCAGGTGACCTGTTGGGAAGTTTCTTAATCATGGAAAGGTTTGAGGGGAGTCCCAGGAGTGAAGTTCAGAAGTCCAAACAGTTGAGATACACTCAGGGGGAGCTTAGAATAGAGGCTCTTTAGTAATCTAAATGGGATTTCTTTAAAACTCCACTATAACATGCTATGTGATATCCAAAATTTTAATCACATAAAATATGGGGTCACTGTATTGTGAGTTTAAGAAAAGAGTACATTTTTCAAACAGCCTGAACTGTCAAAAGCACAAAAGCAAAGAGAATGAAGCTTATGGTTTACATAACTGACTATACACGGAAGTCAGAAACTCCCAAATAATCTGTAGTTGTCACATCCTAATCCTCTCATGCCTTCCCATTCCCAGTACAAGAATTTTTCCCAGTTACATTTAAGAACAGGTTATAGGGGCACCTGGGTGGCTCAGTCATTAAGTGTCTGGCTTCATGTCAGGTCATGATCCCACAGTCCTGGGATGGAGGCCTGCATCGGGCTCCCTGCTCAGCCGGAAGCCGGCTTCTCCCTCTCCTACTCCCCGTGCTTATGTTCCCTCTCTCATTGTCTCTGTCAAATAAATGTATAAAACCTTAAAAGTACATGTTAGACAAAAGACAGAGATCAGGGACAGCAATCACCAATCATGCTATATCGTGTGCACATTATCATTGAGTTTTACTCTATTTCAATATTTTAACATTGAAATATACTTTAACATATGACATACACTCATTTTGAACCAAAGATTGCCTTCTTATGACCTCTCTTTGTTTATAACATTGTTATTGGGTGAAACACGTTGTAAAGACAGTTATAATGCATTTTCTTAGTCTTCCTTTGTCCAGGTTAACTGCTGTCTGTTCTTTCAACAAATTTCCTACCTAGTTTTCTCCTATGTCACTTTTCTGTTCTTTCTAACATATTCTCTTTAGTATTAACGATGTCAAGTATTTATATAAAGTTGTCAACCCAGATATTGTTCTAAAAAGTTCATGTATATTATTTAATCTCACATATATCCCATAAATAAAGTTATATTGTTAACCCCACTGAGCAGGGAGCCTGAGAGGGATAGAGAGGTTAAGTGAATTGCTCAAGGCAACACAATTAGTACCGTCAGAACTAGGAAACAAACCCACACAGACCAGATAGTCTGTGCTTTGGAAAAAATGTCCAGAATCACTTTCCAAGATATAAAGTCTTTATTATTGATTGTTAAGTTATATTGTCATGGCAGCCTAACCAGAGAATGTTCTGCTATGTAAGCATTGTGCTAACACAAGTCTGCTCTTGTTTTTGTTCAGCTGCTCTTGAGAAATAGGTCTCAAACATTATGTGGCTCTCAGAAAGGAACAGAAAATTTAATCATTATTACCAACCAGCCTAGATCAGTGGTTCTCAAATTTAAGTATACATCAGAATCACCTGAAGAGCTCATAACACAGTCTCCATTCCTGAGAGTTTCTCCTTCAATAGATCTGGAGTGGGGCCAAAAAATTTGCAATTCTAAAAAGTTGCCAGGTGCTGAGGGAACCACACTTTTAGAATTACTACCCTAGAAGATTTGGGATTACAGTCCTTATATGTGTGCTTCAAATAATTGCGGGCCTGCACATGCCTAGACAATATGAGTATGCAGTTCTGATGCACTTCACTGATGAAGAATTGCACATTATCAAATAATTGTGGAAAAACAGAAAGCTGTTCTATAACTTGTATGGTTCATGGGATCTTTGCATGGGGTAAAAACACCTAACATTGGATGACTTATAGTCAAAGGGCAGTGACCCTAATGTGAGTCATGGCAAGTAGGACTTGGGAGAAAAAGTGGATTTATTTCTCTGGAGTATACTATGAATAAGGCACACACTACTGTGGTAGTCACATTAATAATACATATTAAAGTTGTTTTTACTTCAAGTAGTGTCGATGAATCTAGCTTTTCATGGTTGGCCTGGGTCATAGTGACCTTAGTCAGTGAATATACACACACAGAGTATCCATGAGTGAGACAGATCTGGGCATGAGGAGACCAAATAAATGCATTACATCAATGCAACACACAATGCATTAAACATTAATCAGCCTTATTTATAAAATATCCTTCACCATATCACTGCCACAGAATTTTGACTGGTTACCTCACTCCACCTAATCCTTAGATTACTACCATTTTCTGAGAAAACATACACATACACATGCACATATTTGCCTTACTAGCAAGTAAAGCAGTAAATCTATTTTGTTTTCTTGGATGATGCTAACATCAGAGCCCTTATCATGATGTTTTCTTAAAATAGGATAATTGATTTTAAGAGAAATCTGGGGTAGGCAATTCCGAGTATAATTTTTTCACTGACACACATTACATGCATGCTGAAAATACATACCGTATTGCTCCCCTTCCTACATTATTTGAGAAATATCCAATTTTGATTCCACCAATTTGACCTCTTTCTGTAGTTCAAAATGATTCCATGATTCACATTTCCTGAATCATCTCTTTTCCACCTTTTCATAACTTCTTTCTTTCTGAATAGCTTTTCTTTGTGTTCTTCTATTGAGTGTTTTTGAGAAAACCCCATCATTATTACATTCTTTTATATATTTTCCCAAGAAAACAAGGTTATAACAGTGATCACCAGGTTATCATCATCAGAATGTCTACATCTTTCTAAAGAGGCAGAGAATTTGTTGACTTATTGCTCTCAAGTTCAATGCTAGAAAGGAAATTTGAGCTTGACTAGGGCAGAAACAATCTATTTCTCCATTACTGCCAGCAGATCTACTTTTGTTATTAGCAGGTAATATTTAAATGTATGTAGCAGTGTAACTGAAGATTTTGCCAAAAAAGAAATCATGTCATTTCTAAATAATATTTTAAAAAATACTTTAAAAGTTAAGTACAACAAACATACAGAAAGTAGAAAATGTAAATGCCTGAGTCAAGTATAACATGACCAGTTTCCTAGAGGCTCCCTTATCAATCTCATACTTCATTGTTTTTTTTTTTTAAGTTTGATCGTATATTCCTAGAAAATCTTTACCTATTTTTTTATTTTATTTTTTTATTTTAATTTCTTTACCTATTTCTGAAATTCTTATAAGCAAAAAAAATACAACTTATATCCTTTTATATTTGGTTTCTTTCTCTTAATATAAAGCTTGTTGAATGCAGCTGTAAATTGTTTGATTTTATTGTTGATAATGCCCTCTCATATGAATATACTACAATTTATCCATTTTATTTTTGGTGTACATTTACATTACTCTCACTTCAGACTATTTAAAAAATGCTGAAATAAATATTGTACTGAGATCCTGGTGCCTATGTGCATGTTTTTCTAAAGTGTTTGGCATGTAATTGCAAAACCATCAGCTACATGCATCGTCAAAATTACTAGATGATGACAAACTATGTTCTAAAATGGTTTATAATTTAAATTCCACACAGCAGTTTATAAGAATTTCCATTGTTCTATACCATTCTCATCACTTAGGTATGTCATAGTTTTGTTTCAACAAACGGTGCAATATGGAAATATGTTGTAAGTTTACCATTTCTCTAGCAACTCTTTCATTAACCCCTGTTCAATATTTTTCCCATCTTTTCTTCTATCAAGATATCTTTTTCTAATTAATTTGTAAGATTTCTTTAAGTCGCTTGCCAGTTGTATATATGATAAGTCTATTTTCCTATTCTGTAGGGTATCTTTTTGCTCTTTGTCTTTTAATAAATAAAAGTTCTTAATTTTAACATTTTCAAATTTATCAGTCTCTTTCTGAATCTTGGTGCAAATGCATCTTACTTAAGATATAAGTTCTTCCCAGAGCTCTGAAAAACATCCTACGATATTATTTTTTGAAAGTTTTATTATTTTACACTTCACATTTTGGAGCACTAATCTATGTGAAATTGATTTTTGTATATTACATGAAAAAAGATCCAATTTACTTTTATTTAATAAGGATAAACAGTTTTCCCAAAACCAGTTATTAAAATGACCATTCTTTGCCATGTTTATGCAAGAACTTTATCTATCATGAATCAAGTGGCCATTTGATATACAGCAGTCATTTTGGGTCTTTCTAGTCCATTCCCTTGGTCTGTTAATATATCCTTGTGTCCAAATGACTTAACTTTACTTCCAAAATCACTTATCTGTATGTATCCCTTTTTATTCCAGGTACATTACAGAAACGGCGTATAAAATTCCATTAAAATTCTGTAGGGATTTTGACTGGAATTACATTGAGTCTAAAATTAAATCTGGGACAGTTGGTATCTTTGTATTACTGAACTTTCCAATCCATAAACATGGTATACTTCTTCATTTATGTTTGTTCCCTTAACGAGTTTTGAAATTATATGGTTTTACATGTAGACATATTAGATACCTTTTGTTTAGATATATTCCTAGATGATTGCAATTTTATATTTAAATGAAAATTTATTTTTTTCAAATTTTTGGCATAAATTTATTCACATATTCTCTTATTTTTTAAATAACTGTAGGCTTTGTTGAGATACATCCTTTTTCATTCTTGTGATTAATTATTTGTGTTGTCTCACATATGGAATTTCTTCGTCTTCACTAAATTTTTTCAAATTGTGTTAGTCATTTCAAAGAGTCAACTTTTGGCTTGTTCATGATCTCTAATATATATTTATTTTATATTTATTAATTATGATTTTATCATTACCATTTACTTTCTTCTGAATCATTTAGGCTTATTTTGCTAATTTTTGCCCCATACTATTGATATGATTATTTAGTTTATTAGTTTTTAACCTTTCTTTTTTCATATATGCATTTAAGTTTCTAAATTTCCATCTAACTGCAGCTTTAACAACATTCCAAAGATTTTGATATGTAGTATATTTTTTCAGCACTTTGATATTATTATATTCTTTTCCAACTTTAATTACTGTTGAAAAATCAGCTATAAGTACAACTGCTGTTCATTTGAAGACAATCTTTTATTCTATGTTGTTTTACTATATCATATTTGCCTCTGTAATTCTGAAGTTTCACTGTGATGTCACTTTTTGTGGGGTTTTTAAAAATTTATTTATCTGCTTTGAGATTCATTGGATTTATTGAATTTATGGATTATGATCTTTCATGAATTCTGCACAATTCTTAGACATCCTCCATAATGCTTTGGTTACATTATTTGTCTCCAAAACTTATGGGACTCCAAATAAAGATACATTAGACTTTCTAATTGTATCTTCTATGATTTTTACTCTTTTTTCCATCTTCTTTTTTGCTTTTCCATGCAATTCTTGATATAATCTGCTGGACTAATTTTCAGTTCACTCATTCTCTCCTCAATGTCAGGAGAGATTTAATCAGTGAGATTAAATCTCATTTAATCTTTCTAACAACCTTTGACATTGTTTCTAGGAATATCTCCACTATATATGTGCAGATACCTTGGCTTGCCCACATTCACATAGTTAGTAAATAGTTAAACCAACATTTTCATTGGCTGGTAAGATTCCAGAAGTGCACTTGGAATGAAACAAGTAAAGTACTGATGGTTGCCAGAGGGTAGGGGCTAGGGGTTGGGCGAAATGGATGAAGGAGATTTAGGCTTTCACTTATGGAATGAATAAGTCATGAGATAAAAGACACAACATAAGGAGTATAGTCAATGATATTGTAATAGCAATGTAATGGGACAGATGGTAGCTACACTTGTGAACACAACATAACGTATAAATTGTCAAATCACTAAGTTGTACATCTGAAACTAAGGTAACATTTTGTCAACTGTTCTCAAATTTTTAAATAAAGAAAACAAATCTTCAGACCATTGTCCCTCATGGGGAAAAGAGGTTAAATGCTAATGGAAGTATAAAGAAAAGCTTAGGTCATGACTTTGCTAATTCTTTCTTCCTTGATGAAGAAATTGTATGTTATGTGTGTATTTACTTATTGTTTACCCATTATTTCTGTCTGTATGGGTAGATAAAAACACATGCTTTCTTTTTAGGTTTGATATGGGGAAGTTGCCAAAGTTTATGCTAAAATTACATTGACTTTATTTTAGCTAAAATTTCATCTACTGTTAATCCAAAAAGGAAAGAAAAGCCACTAAAATCCAGAACTTGATATACATATTCTTTTGAAGAGGAGGAGGAGGAGGAGAGAGGGAGGAAGGGGAAGAAACAAACTAGCAAACTAAGTAGAAACAAAACAAAACAAAAATTATTGTGAATATCCTCTTTTTCCACCTGTAGCTAGATCAGTAATTTAATATTCTTCATGATATAATGGGTGAGAAAAGAGATGCAGGCACACCTAAAATCAGAAGAGGGAAAGAATTTTTAAGTCTTTACCTATCTATAGCTCACTGAATTAGGAAATATTGACACTTCAGCTGAAACATTCTAAATAATGGATAAGCAAAGCACTTCTGAGAATATAACACAACCTCATATTTGCTTTTCTGAAGCTTGCTGTAGATGTGCATTTTCAGAACTCTCCCATAAACATTTTTTCAGCACAGTAAAATCTTGCTATAAAGCACTTTATTAAAATATCAATTTTACCTTTTTAGAAAGCCTATGTCCTATTTTCTTAGCAATAGTGAGCTCTGACTATAATAGACAAAGCCTGTAAGTAGGAATATTTGTCCTTATTTTCCAATATCTAAATTAGGTCAGAGTTTTATAAAACAGTAATTTTTTAGTGAGTGCTGCTATCGCTTAGTGGGTAATTTTACTCTTGGACCTACCAAAACCATAAAGGGAATGTCATTTTGAAGAAAACATTACTTCATATTTATAACTAATTATAAAATCCTGTATTAAGAATATTGTTTGGTTCCTGTTTAAAAATGAACATTTATTGCTTACAAGGGAATATGATCTTAATAATAATCAATTATAAATAGATTGCACATACAAAAGAACTTATATTAATAGAAAATTTTAGAATTACAAATGTTTATTAACATTTTGAATAAAAAAAGTTTGCAATAATAGAAAAATGAGAATAACATTCTTGTGAATAGTTGGGAAAAGTCCTGCATTGTGACTTTATAAAGTGAAAATTGATCAAGTTCATATCCATAGTGTATGCCAGTGTTTTTTAATTGATTTTAATATGATGTGTATTTATCTAGATAGTCTCCTCCTTCTCTCCTTTCATCCTACCAATGAATTTGAAAACAAAATTTTTGATGTAGATGAGCATATATTTCAAATTTGATGTTGGTCATGTTTTCAGGTTAAACTCTAATATTGATAAAAATGTAAGATCAACTTATGAAAATATAGTTAGTTAAATATGTAGAAAAATTCAAGTGACTCTGTACACAAGTCCAAATGAAACACATAATTTAATTTTCTAAGTACAAAAGTTTGGGAGTTATAGTTTATTTGCAATAAAAGTGGAAATGATCCCTACATTGTCCACTCAAAGAATGTCATATAAAAATGGACATATACATTATTGTAATTGGAATGGGAAGTAGATTTTTGTTTCCCATCATGATTGTGTACGGACAGAGAGATTGGAGAAAAAAATTCTATTTTAAGGGAAAATAGCTATGCTGTTATATCATGGAAACATCCAACTGCCTGAATGTCTTAAGATTTTCTGACATTTTCCATTTGTGAACACTCCATAGTCACACTTTGCCTGTTGTAACTTTTGGGGGCTTCACACTTAGATATGGTATAAAGGAAAGCTTTAGTTTTAAATTCTTTGGAGATAATGAATGAATTTAATCATAAAAATGTTGAGGAACAGGGGTGCCTGGGTGGCTCCGTGGGTTAAAGCCTCTGCCTTTGGCTCAGGTCATGATCTCAGGTTCCTGGGATGGAGCCTGCATCTGGCTCTCTGCTCAGCAGGGAGCCTGCTTCCCCCTCTCCCTCTGCCTGCCTCTCTGCCTACTTGTGATCTCTCTCTGTGAAATAAATAAATTAAATCTTTAAAAAAGTTTTTCAAGAACAAAAAAGAGCTGTACAAACCTTTTTAAAGAGAGACGAAGAGAGAGAGGGTGAGAAACACAGATTCGTTTATGAAGCAGCATCTGGATAAAAGTCATTATGAGAAATTCTGTAGGTTTTTAAAAATTCATTTAAAAACTATCAACTCAGGGGCGCCTGGGTGGCTCAGTGGGTTAAAGGCTCTACCTTCAGCTCAGGTCATGATCTCAGGGTCCTGGGATCAAGCCCCTCATCGGGCTCTCTGCTCCGCAAGGAGTCTGCTTCCCCCTCTCTCTCTGCCGGCCTGCCTCTCGCCTCCTTGTGATCTCTCTCTCTCTCTGTCAAATAAATAAATAAATAAATAAATAAAATCTTTTAAAAAACATAACAAACAAAACAAAACAAAACATAACAAAACAAAAAACTACCAACTCAGAAAGCTAGGGAATCCTCTCTGTTTTCTATGAATTATTAGCAAAGTCTAGGCCAGTATACACAGGTCCATTTGAACCAATAGTAGAATACAGTCAATCGATTACTTACATATTGTTTTAAAACTATTGGTTAGAGCAGTTTATCTCATGATTGATTTCCAAGAGTTGTGTATGAATAGGCACAGCTAAAGAATAACTTAAAAGTGTTGCAGTCTGATGTTAGAATTTATTTTGATTGCATTCTGTTTGATTTTAATAGCCTGCAGCTGCGTGAATATAAGGGCAGCCTTCTCCTTTTACCCCAAAAAACAAACTCTACATGACAGAAGATAATTTCCTCTAGTCTCACTTGGAACCACCAAGTAAGAATATAAAATCATAGCATTTAGCTCCACCTTCCCTCTACTCTTTCTGTTCCATAGGAACAATAAATTCACCAGAGAAATAGTATGAAAAAAAAAAATCATGTATATCTCAAAAGGTGGATTACTGAGGTTTCCGTGGCAACTATTTCTTTAAAAAGCATTGCAATACAATCTAACCAGGAAGAAAGTACTTGAGATCCTAAAGCCCATTGATTGCTTTGAGGCTATTATACTTTAGCTACCTCTTCTGGGCAATTTCTTATGAACGTGAAGTCCCACCTAAGAGTGGCAACCCTAGATATACATTTAGGCTAAGCATCCAGCAGTTTAAATAGTATCTGTGCTATGTGAGAAAAAGATTGGAAGATGAAATCTAAGTTTTAAAAAACTGGTTTAAACTTTGGTATAAACTTACCTTAACTGTTCTTTTTGGCTCATTCTCTCCAGCTTCTGTTGACTGTTGAAAAAAAAATTTTCTTGATACTAAATATCTTCCTTTTTTCTGCTTTGCCTTCCTTGTCATGTTGTGGCAATCATTTCTATAAGAATTAACTTCCACGATTATAAAGTAATTGGTAAGTTAGCCAAAAATGATCCTTGAGCAAGATGCATTTTTTTTCCTTTCCACATGGCTATTACCTTAAGTAAATGATTAAATCTCTATTCTTTAGAAATTAAATATTCTTTACTTTATTTAATCTCTAAATAATAAAGTATTCTTTATTTCCCAACTTATTGATGGTAGTAGTTCAGAAAGCAAATATGAAAATAAAACATACTTTAGGACTACTGGTTAAACATGTAATGAAGTAGGAGAATTTTTTACATATCTACTCTCAAATCTCTCCAAAAGGAAAATATAAAGAACAAAATGGAAGATAAACAATACAACAAATAATTTCCTCAACCCCATATGACCAAGAGTGAAAAGTCAGAAATGAAACAATGATGAAGGTTACCAGTGCCACCATAGTCCTATTAAAAGTTAAGGACCGGGACCCCTGGGTGGCTCAGTTGGTTAAGCAACTGCCTTTGGCTCAGGTCATGATCCCAGCATCTTGGGATCGAGTCCCACATCGGGCTCCTTGCTCCGCAGGGAGCCTGCTCCTCTCTCTGCCTCTGCCTGCCTCTCTGCCTGCTTGTGTTCTCTCTCTGTTAAATGAATAAATAAAATCTTTAAAAAAAAAAGTTAAGGACCAACATCCTAAAAGGTATTGCCAGTGTTCCTTTGGTTATAACACATTGAGATCTAATGTCACAGGAAAGGTTGAAGAGGTCCCTGCAGAGTATGATAATACAGAACCACAGGGGAAGGGAGTTAAAGGAAAACATGTGTACCTGCAGTCCATAAGCCATTTTTCTTAGAAGGGGAACAGAATTTGCCACCATGAAATATGTCTCTTTGGCATAAGGACTATCTTGATCTGGTTATTTTTTAAGAAACACCAGACACCAAAAAAAATATAAAAACCAAGTGGAAGTTATCCTTTTGTAAGTGACATTTACATTTATAAGGGAAATCCTTATTTGTAAGGGTATCTCTCTTTCTGTACCAGAATGAGAAGAATGACTCTAAATCTCTAGAAACTTTGATGATGGAGAGGGCATGGACTTAATTCTGCATCACAACCTTACCTTTCATTACTGTGCTTTGCCTGATAATCTCTCATAACTAGCTGCCCCCCCCAACATCTTGTTTCTAGACATGGTATTTAAGGTAGTAGCTTGGGCCATTGTGGGGAGTAACTCAATTTCCTGGGTCTCTCCCATGTTTAACATGTTATTAAACTTCTGGCTTTTTCCCCCCCTCAATCTTTTATTATAAGGGATCTCGGCCAAAAACCTAGAAAGGGAAAGGGAAACTTCTTTTTCTCCCCTACATAGTATATAAAATCAAACCATGAAAATAAATTGTACTTCTATATATTAGCAATGATCACTCCAAAAATGAAATGAAAAAGCAATTTAATTCACAGTAGTATCAAATAGGTAAAAAACTTAGAAGTAAATTTACCAAAAGCTGTATAAGATTTGTATATTGAAAACTATAAGATATTTCTGAGATAAATTAAAGAACAAATAAATTAATGGAAATAGTCATAAATTAGAATACTCAATATTGTCAAGATGGTAATTCTCCCCAAACTGATCTATTAATTTCTGGCAATTCTTCTTGTGAAACCAAATAAAGAAAACCTCATTTAAAATGGTATTGAGGGGCACCTGGGTGGCTCAGTCGTTAGACGTCTGCCTTCGGCTTGGGTCATGATCCCAGGGTCCTGGGATTTTTTAAAAATCTTAAAAAAAAAAGAAAGTTTCTTTTTTTTTCTTACCCAGAAGTCTGGATATAAGGAGTTAGTTATAGGAGTTGTTAGAAGCCCAACCATATTACCACAGAAAATGGCTTTTTCATCCTTCCAGTCTACCACCTTCACCTTATGCAGATTTCCCACTTTACAGTCACATATGGCTGCTGCAACTCTAGGCATCATATTCTCGTAACAGAATCCCGAACATAAAGTAATGCAGAAGTGTAAAAGGACTTCTCCTCTGAGAAAACAAAAATTTTACCCAGCAGACAAAAATCTTTTTCAGAAGGCTCATAGAAATATTGTCTTAGATTTCATTATCCAAAAGATTATTCTAGTAAAGGGACAGTAGAAAATTAATAACTAGCATTCTTTGAGTCTAGGTGCAAAAAAGTGCCAGTTTTTTTAAAAAAAATTTATTTGAATTCAATTTAATTGACATATACTATATTATTAATTTCAGAGGTAGAATTCAGTTATTCATCAGTTACATACAACACCCAATACTCATTACATCAAGTGCCCTACTTAATGTCCAGCACCCGATTAGCTCATCCCCTCCACCTATCTCCCCTCCAGAAACCCTCAGTTTGTTCCCTATAGTTAAGAGTCTCTTATAGTTTGCCTCACTCTCTGTTTTCCTCTTATTTTATTTTTCCTTCTCTTCCCCTATTTTCATCTGTTTTGTTTCTTAAATTCCACATATGAGTGAAATCATATGGTATTTGTCTTTCTCTGACTGACTTATTTCATTTAGCATAATGCCCTCTAGTTCTATCCACATCGTTGCAAATGGCAAGATTTCATTCTTTTTGATGATTGAGTAATATTCCAGTGTGTGTGTGTGTGTGTGTGTGTGTGTGTGTGTACACCACATATTTATCCATTTATCTTGTCATTGGACATCTGGGCTCTTTCCGTAGTTTGGCTATTGTGGACATTGCTGCTATAAACATTGGGGTGCATGTGCCTCTTTGAATCACTATGTTTGTATCCTTTGGATAAATACCTAGTAGTATAATTGCAGGGTCATAGGGTAGCTCTATTTTTAACTTTTTGAGGAACCTCCATACTCTTTTCCAGAGTGGCTACACAGTTTGCATTCCCACCATCAGTGTAAGACTGCTCCTCTTTCTCCACATCCTCATGGACATCTGTTGTTTCCTGTTTGTTAATTTTAGCCATTCTGACTGGTGTGAAGTGGCAGCTCAATGTGGTTTTGATTTGTATTTCCCTGATGCTGAGTGATGTTGAGCATTTTTCATATGTCTCTTGGCTATTTGGGTGTCTTCTTTGCAGAAGTGTCTGTTCATGTCTTCTTCCCATTTCTTGACCAGACTTTTTGTTTTTTGGGTGTTGAGTTTGATAAGTTCTTTATAGATTTTGGATGCTAGCCCTTTATCTGATAAGACATTTGCAACTATCTTCTCCCATTCTGTAGGTTGCCTTTTAGTTTTATTGACTGTTTCCTTTGCTGTGCAAAAGCTTTTTATCTTGATGAAGTCCCAATAGTTTATTTTTGCCTTTGTTTCCCATGCCTTTGGAGATGTGTCTAGTAAGAAATTGCTGTAGCCGAGATCAAAGAGGTTGCCTACCTTTTTTTTCCTCTAGGATTTTGATGGATTCCTGTCTCTCATTGATGTCTTTCATTCATTTTGAATTTGCTTTTGTATATGGTGTAAGAAAGTGGTCCAATTTCATTTTTCTGCATGTGGCTGTCCAATTTTCCCAACATCATTTGTTGAAGAGACTGCCTTTTTTTTCCATTGGATATTATTTCCTTTTCTAAACATTCATTGACCATGTTGTTGCGGGTCCATTTCTAGGTTCTCTATTCTGTTCCATTAATCTATATGTCTGTTTTTATGCCAGCACCATACTGTCTTGATGATTATAGCTTTGTAATATATCTTAGAGTCCGTAATTGTGATGCCTCCAGCTTTGCTTTTCTTTTTCAAGGTTGCTTTGGCTATTCAGGGTCTTTTGTGGTTCCATATAAATTTTAGAATTGTTTGTTCCAGCTCTGTGAAAAATGCTGATGGTATTTTGATGGGATTGCATTGAATTTGTAGATTTCTTTAGGTGGTATATACATTTTAACAATATTTGTTCTTCCAATCCATGAGCATGAAATGTTTTTCCATTTCTTTGTGCCTTCCTCAATTTCTTTCATAAGTGTTCTATAGTTTTCAGAGTACAGATCCTTTACTTCTTTGGTTAGATTTATTCCTAGATATCTTATGGTTTTGATGCACTTGTAAATGGGACCAATTCCTTGATATCTCTCCTGCCTCATTATTAGTATATAGAAATGCAACTGACTTCTGTGGATTGATTTTATATCCTGTGACGTTGATGAATTCCTGTAGCAGTTCTAGCAATTTTTTGGTGGAGTCTCTTGGGTTTTCTACATTCAGGACCATGTCATCTGTGAAGAGTGGAAATTTGATTCTTTGCTGATTTGGATGACTTTAATTTTTTTTTTTTGTTTTCTGATTGCTGAGGCTAGGACTTCCAGTACTATGTTGAACAACAGTGATGAGAGTGGATGTCCCTGTCATGTTCCTGACTTTAGGGGAAAAGCTCTGCTTTTCTCTGTTGCAGATGAAATTAGCTGTGGGTTTTTTGTATGTGGCTTTTATGAAATTGAGGTATGTTCCTGCTGTTGCTACTTTCTTGAGGGTTTTTATCCAGGAAGTATGCCGTATTTTGTCAAATGCTTTTTTGCATCTATTGAGAGGATCAGATGGTTCTTGTCCTTTCTTTTATTAATGTAATGTATCACATCGATTGATTTGCGGATGTTGACTCACCCTTGCAGCCCAGGAATAAATCCCACTTTGTCATGGGAAATAATCCTTTCAATGTACTATTGGAACCTATTAGCTAGTATCTTGATGAAAATTTTTGCTTCCATGTTCATCAGGGATATTGATCTCTAATTCTCCTTTTTGGTGGGATCTTTGTCAGTTTTGGGATCAAGGAAAACAATGCCAGGATTTCATCAAGAAGGAATAAGAGGTGAAAAGATGTTAGGCAGTTAAGAATGTCTCCCAAAAATGCTTTTAACTAAAAACATCATTTTTATATTTCATGGAGCACTGGGTGTGGTGCATGAACAATTAATCTTATAACACTGAAAAAATAAAATAAACATATTTGGGGAAAAATAGCATTTTTAAAAAGATTTATTTTGTTTTATTATTTATTTGTCAGAAATAGAGAGAGAGCACAAACGGAGAGTGGCTGGCAGTCAGAGAGGTAGGCTCCCCAGAGAGCAAGGAGTCTGATGGGGGACTTGATCCCAGGACCCTGTGGTCATGACCTTAGCTGAAGGCACACACTTAACCAACTGAACCACTGAGGCATCCCTAAAAACAGCATTTTTAAATTATCCAATATTTCTAAAGTTATGTCTATCTAAATTGTTACCAAAATTCACATGGAAATATAAGCAGTGATATTTACCAAATGCTGGTATTGTTTATTTCTGAATTATTAAATTTGAGTTTATATTTCTGTTTTCATCTTCATCTGATATTTGAATCATTATTGAGCATGTATCAATTTTATATTAGTAAACCAGTTTTTCTTTAAAAACGTTTCCTGTGAAAATCAGGATGTTTTCAATGGCAGTATTGTTACTAGGGATTCTACTGAATCAAAAACTTGTGTTTGTAATTTTCTCAAAAGCTTTATTTTTTTTTTAAGCTACGAATTTCCATTATTTGGTAGTTTACTAGATACATTCTAATGAATTCAACTTGTGACCCAATACCTCTTAAAGAGAGAGTTTAGATTTGGTATTAAACAAACACAAATATATTATGGAACACAAGATTAGGATTAACAACACTCAAATGTCAAAAGGATGAAGAATAAATCTCAAAGCCTTTTCTTATAATTTTTCCTTTTTCCTCATACATCTTGCCATTGGTTCTGGAGAGTCTTACCTGTGCTCATATAGTACTTATCACTAAGGCTCTATTTTTACCTCTTTGGTTATAATGTATACCACTTTACCATTTCACACATTCAGAAAAGAAGAAATCAAGAGACTTCCTCAGAGTAATAATGTTTATTTACATTGGAGTCCAGACTTCTAAATATCCAAGGTCTATCTTGCCCTCTAGAAGTACATGATTCTGGAGATGTCGCTTCTTTGTTTTTACAATTTTTAATCACTCCTCTCTTTTCTCCTAAAAAGGGAATGCTGGGTGAAGGAGGAAGGAAATTAAAAATGAAAGAAAAATTGATAGTTCTCACAAATGAGAATACCTATTGTTGCATATATAGAATTTTCATTTCAAGTTTATGTTTTTTAAGTATTGAAAAAAGTTATTTGAACTATTTGGAAACTATTTGAATTTGAAAAAGATATTTGAAATTCTTTCAACTTGAGCTTCAAGGTCACTGGATTAAGCTGTATTCTTTATTGTTTCTACTAAAGCAAGTATGACTGTACTATCTTTGTAGCCATATGTTTGTCAGCTCATTAGTATCACTCATTTTTTTGCTTACTCTTTATTCTTTCATATACATTTTTCTCTTTATTGATTATTTCTTGAAGTGTAAAAGGCAAATCTTGCCATCTAAGAGGAAAACCAGTTTATAAAATTCCATTCTCTGTACTTATATGACACATAAGTCATTCCCTATTTTCCTGGAGACATATACTGCTTCCAGTTAAATTTTCTCAGGAAGATCTTATCTTAACTAAAACTATGTTAACTTTCCCTTCTTAAACTGTTCATATTTAAATTCTCATTTCCACGGCTTCAATTTATTGAAAAACTTGATTTGGATTAAAAAGTGACTCCAGGGGCGCCTGGGTGGCTCAGTGGGTTAAAGCCTCTGCCTTTGGCTTGGGTCTTGATCTCAGGGTCCTGGAATCTAGCCCTGCATCAGGCTCTCTGCTCAGCAGGGAGCCTGCTTCCCTGTCTCCCTCTGCCTGCCTCTCTGCCTACTTGTGATCTCTCTCTCTCTGTCAAATAAATAAAAAAATAAAATCTTTAAAATAAATAGATAGATAGATAGTGAATATATTTCAAAATTAAGGTTTTGAAATCTGTAAGTTTTGAAAGAAGGAAAGCACTAAATAAAATATCTTGTTTTTGTTAACAAAATTCTCAAGTTATTTTTATGTTTTAAATGAATCTAGCTACATTAGTTATCTGTTATTATATAATAAATTACTCCAGCTAATTTAGCACCTAAATTTAGCAGCTAAAAATTTGACAGCTAAAAACAACAAAATTTATAATCTCAGAGTTTCTGTGGGGCAAGAATGCAGAAAGAGTTTCACTAGTTGCCTTTTGCTTAAGGTTTCTTAAGAGGCTACAGTTAAGCTTTTGGTTGGGGATGCTCATCTGCAGTGTTAAATGGTGTGAGGGTTGGGATGTATATCCGAACCCCCTCGTGTGGATATTGGTAGGCCTTAGTCCTTTTCCAGGTAGGTCTCCCCATGGGACTTCTTTATAGCATGATGGCTGGCTTCCTCAAGGGTAAGCAGTACAAGAGAAAGTGAGATACAGCACCAAGACAAAAGCTGTCATCTTTTTTTAAAAGATTTTATTTATTTATTTAACGGAGAGAGAGAGATCACAAGTAGTCAGAGAGGCAGGTGGAGAGAAAGGGGGAAGGAAGCAGGTTCCCCGCTGAGCAGAGAGCCAGACACAGGGTTTGATCCCAGGACCCTGAGATCATGCAGAGGCTTTAACCCACTGAGCCACCCAGGCGCCCCAAAAAGCTGTCATCTTTTTATGACCTAATACTAGAAGTCACACTTTATCACTTCTTCCACACTCTATTTATTAGAAATGAGTCAGTAAGTTGGCAAGTCTCAAGGAGAGAGTAAATACACAAGAGAGTAAATACCAGAAAGCAGGAATTTTGGGGAACCAATTTTGAGGCTACTCACCAAACTAGCATACTAACACTTTCTTCTCCAGATTCACAAAATTTGCTAATAAACTAGGAATAATATAGTTTTCTTCATAGAAAACTATAAATTTGCATTTTTGGGAAATTATGCACATAATTTGCTATCACTGAGCTGTAACTAAGAAAAAGGTGCTGCCAAACTCCATCTACATTTTGAAAGCATGAAGACTGGAATTTTAGGAAGAGATATTTAGGAAAGAATTTTAGAGATAGAGACAATAAAGGCAGAAATACAGAAAGACAGAGATAGACATATATATATATATATATGTTTATCAACACATATATAGATATCAAGATAGATAATATATTACTATATCATTAAGGTATGGTAGGTAACAGATTGTATACTCAAAAGCATTTAACTGGAAAATAGACTTTAAAAGAGTTTATTTATGGAGGTGTGTACAATTAAGGGATCTAATAAGGGACTAGCGACAACAGAAAGCCATATGGCTCCTGGGCCAGAAGAGGCAAGAGGAGGATATGGTGTTGTCTTGGTGAAATCTGGAGCATTGGAAGAGGATGTGCCATTTATGAGCATATAAAACACCTAGAGATTCTATTTAAAGGCAGATTCTGGTTCAGCAAGCTTGGGGTGAACCAGAGGTTCTCTGTTTTCTAACAAGTTCCCAGGTGATGCTGATGCTGATGGTCTACTGAAAATAACAAGAGCCTAGCTACTCAATCACCAAAGAATCACAAGGAGGCAGGAAAGAAATGGGAAGAATGAACACACCAGTCTCTCACTCTTCTCTGCCCATATTCTAGAAATTACTCGCATTGTTTAAATGCAACCAAAGCCAAGGGCAAAGAAGACTAGGTGATATAGTCTGTGAGGAGAATCTCTCTGGGGCCCCGATCAGAGCAAAGAGAGCCACAAAATATATAGGGCCTTTTATAGTTTCTTCACATATGTGCACATCATTCCTCAGCTAAATAGTTGAGAAGGCCACTCTCTGGCTTCTCTCTGTTCAACTTTCCTCTCAGGTAACCTGTCCTATGAACTCTAGCTACTTTGGTTTCCTCAGATTCTTACCTCTGTCTCTTCATCTCAGGGAGTTTTCTGGGCTCTACCTAGGTTCCCCTCTCTACACTATGTTTTTGTTATTTCCAGGTTTTTGGTTTTTTCCAAGATTTCCCATTTTTAGATACCTCCAATACATTGAATATTTCTAATCTAATTGCCTGTTTTATCATTTTTTTCAGACAGGAGAGTAAGTCTAATCTTTGTTACTCCATCTTGGTTGAAAGTAAAAGTCTCTCACATGAATTACTGTTAATGATTTACTGTTTAATCAGGGATACTCTTAGTTATAGAATCACATTTTTTTTTTAAAGATTTTATTTATTTATTTTAACAGAGAGAGAACACAAGCAGGCAGAGAGGCAGGCAGAGGCAGAGAGAGGAGCAGGCTCCCTGCCGAGCAAGGAGCCCGATGCGGGACTCGATCCCAGGATGCCGGGATCATGACCTGAGCCGAAGGCAGCCGCCCAACCAACTAAGCCACGCAGGCGTCCCTAGAATCACATTTTTTATGTACACGTTGAATCTAATAATATTTTTTTAAAGATTTTATTTATTTATCTGTCATAGAGAGAGAGAGAGAAAGCACATGAACGGGGACGGGGGAGGGTAGGGGCAGCAGGCACAGGGAGAAGCAGACTCCCTGCTGAGCAAAGAACCTGATGTGGGACTTGATTCCAGGACCCCAGGATCAGGATCTAAACTAAAGGCAGCTGCTTAACCAACTGAGCCACCCAGGTGTCCCTGAATCTAATATTTTTAAGGAAGATAAGGGCAGGAGGTTGGATAAAGAGTTGTCTTTTGAAATTTAAAAGACAAGATTATATTAGTATTTCAGCTTCATTATTTAAAGTCAGCAGTGGTAGAAGTGTGTTAAACAACAAAATTCAACTGAGTAAATTTGAAGATCTAATATGCTTTATTAAACGATTCATGAATTGGGCAGCGTCACATCAAAGAGAAAGGAGTGCAGTTGAGTTTCAGGAAAGAAAAGGATTTTAAAGGCAGAGAGGGGAATGGAAAAAGGGAAATTATTAGCAAAGAATGCATTATTTTAGGCAAGGTCATTTTCCTTAGGGGAATGGAATGAGTCTATCAGTAAATTTCCTAGTTCTAACCAGGAAATTCCTGGTTGACAGGTTAAGGGTTACATGCTTAGGGGACTTGAAACTATAGTTAGAAAGGCGCCTGGGTGGCTCAGTGGATTAAGGCCTCTGCCTTCGGCTCAGGTCATGATCTCAGGGTCCTGGGATAGAGCCCCACATCGAGCCCCACATCGAGCTCTCTGCTCATCAGGGAGCCTGCTTCCCACTCTCTCTCTGCCTGCCTCTCTGCCTACTTGTGATCTCTCTCTATGTGTCAAATAAATAAATAAAATCTTTAAAGAACAAAGCAAGTTAAGTACATACATTATTAAAAAAAAAGAAACTATAGTTAGGTTAGGTATTAAATCATGATTTATTGACGTGGGTCTCTTAACATAAGTGACTCCATTTTTTGGCCTGTGGTTTTCTTTTGAACAAGTATATCAATAATTAACTCCCAAGTTCTTACATTTTCATTCCAGTCTCACTTCCTGAACAGTTTTGCAAATTATTTAACACTTTTTTAAGGATATTTGATGACCCATCTTGGTCCAAGTTAAGAATTCAAGATGTCTTATAGGTATAAGTAAAGTATGTCAAGAAAATGTAATTTATAGGTAGGTGAAGAAAAGCAAAGTCAAAACAAAAACAAGAATAATTCATGTAGTATGACATGTCTTATACAAATGTAACATTATATAGTGGTCAGAATAGTGGTTACCTTATGTACAGTACTGATAGGGGAAGAAGACAATACTCTGGGGTGCTGAAAGGGGAAGGAGGCAATATTCTGGGGTGCTGAAAAGACTCTTTTGAACTAGGTGGTGAATTCATGTGCATGAAAACTCACACAACATAAAAATGTCTCAACCTATACACTTAAGATTTATGGCCTTCATTGTATAGAAATTGCATCTCAATAAAAAAGTAATTGAAAATCATTGACTTCTCCTTATTTGCCACAGATCACACTGAAATCTACCACTGAGCTTCCCAATAGCCAAAAAACAAACACAAAAAGAACATCTATGTAATTTTACAAATCACAGTATAGAAAAGATAAAAGAAACATATCATAATTAACTATAAACCTACTTCTTCAGAATATTTAGAAGTCTGTGAAGAATTGCATAGAAATATCTGCTCTTAGTATCTGTTCAGGGGGATGGAGGGAGAAGGATGAAAGCACTGGGTATAGGTTGAGTTATATTAATAATTTATAAAATTAATTAACCAAACTTGCTTAACATTATTTCTTACGCCTTACTTAAGCACATTCTAAAACCATGTCCTGATTATGTTATAGGAAATAAAGGTCATAGTTGTCGCGTGAACAAACAGGAAATGATTCATCCAGCTATTGTGGAATGTACTGAACATTCCACAAAAATTCCTTTCCCCTTTCTGAGACAAATACCTTGGATCATGAGTCTCATTGAACAGCTGTGCAAGGCTTCCTGCAATTTCCTGTGATATTGTATATTGTGTTACACATTCATGAAAATTCCCTTATAATTTGTAACCTAATAAGGTAGAGAAATATTGTTAAATAATCAGAAATGTGTTGGCCTCTGTCAACAGCGACCACCTATCCACTCACACAGGCAGGAGGAATGGCTTGAAAATAGGAAAGCATAATTAAAATAGGCTGGCCTAGAGGATTTATGGAGCTATAAAAAAATTATGACCTCTTGGAATAAATGTGAAAATCCGTATATGTTTATCAACATTAAAAACACAATTCTCAAAGATATATTAATCAGACACCAAGGAAAAATGATGTCAAAACTGTTTCTTAGTCACTCGTTTTCTCCTCAGAGTTGAGATGATAAAATAAGTTTTAAACTAAGCTGTTTAACTAGTTTTAGACATTCAGAGCAACAAAGGGCTGGTTTCCCATTAGCAAATATTGTGGGATGGGTGGCAAGAAGCAGGTGAAAACCAGAAGGAAATTTCTTCTAGCACTTTCCTTTTCCCTAAGATAATTTTGCTGTTCTATAACCTCTGGAACTGAAGTTTCATTAATTTGTAATAAATTCATAAAACAGGAGGCCTTTCTACTACGTTCCTAAAATAATAAACAATAATAATTATTTTAAAAGAATAAAGTAATTTTTTACAAAAACGAAACTTACAATTTTCATAATAATTACAAGCAAATGCATTCAGCTTTCAGTTTTGCAGTTAGCAAAAAGCCACTGCTTTTAATATAATAGCATTTACTGTCAGTGTGAATTTTTCCCTTTTCCTTCCAAAGAGTATTTTAACAAAGCTACTAAAATAATTGCGATTGTTGGGATATTTTACCTTAGAGCAAAATTTATGACAAGCAGAGATGCAACCATATAATAATAAAAAGCATTGTAGTACATTATTTTAGGCTAAATTGCTAAATTCTTCCTGTGGAATTACAAACTCTACCTCAAGAAGTGAATTATCCTTTTGTTCCATTGGCATTTAGTATCATACCCTAACAAGGCTGAATTAGTCTGTGGTTTGCCATGTAACATAACCTCAATCTCTGCAAAAATTACGATTTAGGTAATATCCTTAGATTCATGGGACCAATTTTAACATAAATTAGAAGAGTAGTTGGGATCATTTCTTCCTAAGTTTTTCCTGTTTAATGAAGTATATTTTATACCATCAATTATAGCCAAAAGATACCTTTTTTAGAATTGAATGGATCTTAACAAGTCCTTTTATTTGACCTCGCATTATATTTCATTTTTTGCTCTGAGAGAGGTTAAATGCTTCTTTTCTTTTGAAAACAGTCTAATATATTTGTAAGTTATAATATGTAAGTTTGGCTTTTTTTTCCTTTAAAAGAGAATGATAAATGGTCACGAATGTATGCAGGTTTTATTCATTCTTTGGAAATAATTTTCCTTGTGTTTTTCACATATAATCGCAATTAACTCTAATTAGAATTTTGCACATGTATAAGAGGGGGAATTCCCCCCCTTTTTTTTTAAAGATTTTATTTGTCTATTTGACAGAGAGAGAGAGAGAGAGAGAGAGATCACAAGTAGGCAGAGAGGCAGGCAGAGAGAAGGGGAAGCAGGCTCCCTGCCGAGCAGAAAGCCCAATGTGGGGCTCGATCCCAGGACCCTGAGATCATGACCCGAGCGAAGGCAGACGCCCCAACCCACTGAGCCACCCAGGCGCCCTGGGAATTTTCCCTTTTAAAGGTAGGAACAAGAGTGTTTTTTTTTTTCCCCCAAATTTGTTTATTTTAATTTTTCAGTGTTACAAGATTGATTGTTCATGCACCACACCCAGTGCTCCATGCAGTACGTGCCCCTCTCGATACCCACCACCAGGCTCACCCACCCCCCCACCCCCTCCCCTCCAAAACCCTCAGTTTGTTGCTCAGAGTCCACAGTCTCTCCTGGTTCAACACCCCCTCCGATGGAGGAACAAGAGTGTTTTAAACAGCTAAGCAGATGGTCACTGCTTACCATGCTTTTGTAAGATAAGTGCTGCTGAGCAGAAGTGCATAAATAGAAATTTCATTTCTAATAAATGTGTGGTTGCTCTGATATCCCCACTTGCTTCTTAAGAGAACTATCTGGATAATCCTGGGCAATTTATAGATATGATAGGTTGGGACTATGTAGACAGTGATTCACTTACAAGAAGCAAATTAAGAATACCTGCTCTGAGTACAGCAGATCAGCTATTGTCTTTGTGTTACAAGTCAGAAAATATTTTAGGGGCACAATCTTGATTGGAAATATGTTTGCCTCATCACTTGCCTTTAAGTTTTTATTGGAAGTGTTTGCTACTTACATCATCACTATTCTACTATCCAATTTCCTTCCTCTTAAATTATCTAAAAAATATCACTTTTATATTTTTACTAAGTTGCTTAAAAGTATTCTTGCTCTCTTACCATTCATCGTTAGAAATTTAAGTCCTGTCACATGACAAAATAACAATAAAATAACAAGTTTGGTGCCCCTTATTTAAGGGGAAAAATACATGGATTGATGAAATACAGTGCCTCACAAGCAGTGAAGTATTGTTTCTGAGGGATTTGGAGCAAGACTGAGTTTTATAGAGCATTAGAAGAGATAATACAGAAAAAGGGCACAATTGGCCAGGAGATCAGGGATTTCCTTATAAGGCTACCAGGTCCTATTTTCTGGAAGGTAAGCTAACTAAAGCTGAGTTGGAGGATTGTGATTAGTATAGGTTTGGATTCCTTGACAGGTGTTTCCTGTAAGTGGAAGCTGATTTAGGTTTAGATTTGTGATTATAGGTCAGGCCAATGGGGGCACCTCCATCTTGTGGGGCCTGATATACAAATTAATTTTATCAGTCTAAAGTCCTGAAACTATTTCAAGTCCCCTGGCAACCTAATTTCCAGCCTTTTCCTCTCACTACTTACCTGCAACGGAAACTCTTAGCTGCATCTATCCCAATGTTCTCCTCATACTTTTTCTATTCCCTTTTAAGAGTCATTAACTTTAAAATATCTAACATTTGAATTCTTTTTCTTTTTTGGTTTCTCCACCCTTTAATGTTTTTGTAACACTTCTAAGAACATATATGCTAAATATTTATTTAGTATCTAATCTCTTACTATGTGTAATAGATTAATATTACACTGCAGTGCCAATCTTGTATCAGATTTCTTACTTCTATGTTACCCTGATCTGTTAAATTATTTTTTAATGTCATTTCATGTCTTCATTTTTCTTTCCACATAAAGAATAAATCGCGGGCGCCTGGGTGGCGCAGTTGCTTAAGCGACTGCCTTCGGCTCAGGTCATGATCCCGGAGTCCCGGCATCGAGTCCCACATCGGGCTCCCAGCTCCATGGGGAGTCCGCTTCTCACTCTGACCTTCTCCCTTCTCATGCTCTCTCTCACTCTCTCTCTTTCCTAATAAATAAATAAAATCTTAAAAAAAAAAAGAATAAATCGCTAGATTCCTTGAGAGTAAGCAATAGAATTTGTGTGGTATCCAAACCATTTAACCAAAATGCAATGAACAAGAAACATACAATTCATGTACTATGAATTTTATATTCCAGTGGGAGAATGGATAAAAGTATACAATTAACTCCACAATTATTATTTAATTGCAATTGTAAATGGGTGCTCTGGGGCATAAAAATGCACTATGAGTTTTTTTTAATCAACATGTTTTTATTTTAAGGGAGGAAAAACAATTTTGCCTTTACTGTTCTAGGTTCTTGACTGAAATCCCTATAATAAAACACATATTAACCAAAAAAAAATGAACAGAAATTTAATAATATGTATACCTCCTGTATAGAAGGGAGAGACCCAGGAAAATTGACTAACTCTCCAAAATGACCCAAGCCACCACCTTAAATATCATCGCCAGCTAAAGATAAAAGATGTTGGGGGATGGAGGAGCCAATTTATGGGAAGCTACAGGAAAAGCACAGTAAACAAGGGTATGGTTGTTTTGCAGTTTTAGGTTGTTGCCTTCTTCATTGGTAAGAATTTCTAGAGTCATCCTTCTCTTCTTGGTACAGAGAAAGAGACACCCATCAAATGGAGATTGCCCCTATAAATGTAAATATCCCCTACAAACGAGTAACTTCTCCTTGGTTTTCAGAGCTTCTCCTGTGTCTGCTGTTTCTTAAAAAAAAAAAATAAATAACCAGTTCAAGATAATCTATGTGTCAAAGAGACATATTTTGGGGTGGTAAATTCTGCTCCCCTTTATGCTACTATGTACCAGTCACTATTCTAAATGCTGGAGACACAACCCCCCAAAATTTACCTTCCTGCAGCCAGCATTCTATTAAGGAAGGTTTATAATAATTAATTAACAAATATATTTCTTAAATATATAACACTTTTATAATGTGACAGATGATATAAAGAAAATTTAACAAAGAAAGATTAGAAGTGGGAAAGGAGAAAGATTGGGATCTTTCTGATAAGGAATTCAACAAAGGCTTTTCTAAAAAGATGACATTTGAGCAGAGACCCAAGTGATGATAAGAACTCAGATTGGGGAAGAGCATTTCAGAATGAGCAAACAGCAATAGTCTATACAGCAACAAGTGAATTTTTATGCATGTTAGGCAGGCAATAAGCATTCATTATTATACAGATGTACACTTCTTTAAGAGGATGAATCTGTAAAATATTCTCAGGCAGTAAGTGAAAAAATTCATGAGCTCCTTAGAAACAGAGTTCTAGATTCTCGAAGAAAGCCCTGAAATATTTAATTCCCAGTGAATCTAAAATGTTAGATCAACTTCAACAGCATGGATGTATACACTAAGTTTATTTCATTCATTTATCTAACTCTGGAAACAGCAAATGAAGAAAACTTAGCCAAGGAAAATAACTTCTTAGCCTTGTTCTGCATCTTACTAATGGTATGACTTTAAACCAGTCATTTCTTCTTTTGGATTCTTAGTTTCCTATTATGTGAGAAAATGAATATTAATTCCTACACTACCTAGCTTACCAGGTAGCTATGAAGATTAAATGCAATAAAAATGTGCAATACGTTTCTTGAACAAAAGGCAATATCAAAAAAAGAAAGATAGCTTTATTTGAAACAAAATGGCATTTCATAAAATTTGCAAGTAGTTACTGATCTATTATAGCCACAAATTTAGGAAACAAATAGGTGAGCCCTGGCACACTGCCGTAGCCAACTGCTCCATTCTGGGGAATCCTGAGGGGGCTGAAAAAATTGAAAGCATAGCTCCTGGCTGGGTTTGCCATTACCATTGCCAAACAAACTCAGATAAATTTGTGTCAGGAGAAGCCAATAACTCAAGATGCGTTTGGAAAAGAGAAAGGGAGAAGTTTATATTAGGTGCCAGGAGCTAGAGGAGTTGGTGGGCTCAAGCTTTACTACCTGACCTCTCTGTCAGCAAGATGGACACCTAGAATTTTAAAGGGAGAGTTTCAGGGGGTACAGGCAAGAGAGCAGGTAAAAAGTGCATGATTGCAGTTAGGGATTCAGCACAGGCATGTTCATCATGGGCAGGGAAAGGGATATGTGGAGTGTGGTCTTCTAGGCCCTGTTGCTATCAAGGCTTTTATGGCCTGGTGGTTGGAATGTTCTTGTCATTGCAAAACATCTTCATCAGTGCCTCAAGAAAGTACAATAAGAAATAAGCACAATGGTTTTCAATTAGAGCATGAGTTAAGTGGTCTTCTCTATTTCTGGTTTCAACTATTGGAGTCTATAGTTGAGCAAGAGATTTATTGACATAATTAGATGAAAAGAAATAATACTTATTGAGCAACTACTAAGCAACAGGACTGTTCTTTGCACTGTACATCCAACAATACATGAAAAGGGCAAAATTCTTGCCCTTATGGGGCTTACCTTCTAGTGGTAAAGTAAAACAAGAAAAAAGTAAAAAAAAAAAATAGTAATAAGAGAGTGATAAGTGCTATAGAGAAAAAGCAGAGTAAAAGGATAAAATGTACTTAGCCAAGAGTGAGTTATTCAATTTTAGGTAGGATGGCCTGGGAAGAGTACACAGAAGGAATATGAGGGAGGGAACTTTGTGGATAGCAGGAGGATAAATAGGCCAGGCAGAGAAGACATTGAAAGGCCAAAACCTTGATGTAAGAATTTGCCTGGCACACTTAAAAACATTGCTGAGGTCAGTGGGACTATATTGGAATGAATTCTGAGGAGAGTAGTAGGAGATGAGATCAAAAGTAATTACAGGCCAGAAATTAGAGGATGTTATTAGCCCCTATAAAGATTTGGGTTTGATGATTAAAATGCAAGCCCATTGAAGGGTTTGAGAAGATGAGTTGAAATAATCTGACTTAATTTTTGTTTGTTTATTTATTTATTTACTTATTTACTTATGATTTTCTTTATATTCAAGATGGTTAACATACAGTGTATTATTAGCTTCAGGGTTAGAATTTAGTAATTCGGCATTTGCATATAACACCAATGGTCATTACATCAAGTGCCCTCCTTAATGCCCATCACCCAATTACCCCATCCTCCCACTTATCTCCCTTGACTCAATTTTAAAGGAATCACTCAATTTATATATTACTATTATTTTATCCTATATATTATTGCCATCATTCCAAATCCTTTGTGAAATAAAGCAGAATACATAAAAATAGAATATACTAATAGTTAAGATAAGTAGAATATTTCGTAAGGTCTTATGGATGGAGTACATGTCTACATTTTTAAAAAATTTTACTCAGAAACTCATGGAGTAGATTTTAGATGTTATCCCCATTTTATAGATGGAGAAACTGAGGTCCATAAATGGCTCCCAAATCATGTATCTGTTAAACTGTAGAGCCAGGATTTGAACCAAGATCTGTCTGACTGCATAACCAATCCTTAGACTACTAAAAAAATTACGGTCTGATATGAATAAACAGACATAGTATATAAATTATCTTTTTGTATTTTTAATAATGTTTATTAAAAGTCTATACAGACTTCCAGTTTTCCAAGGCACATATTTTCATTAGTATTTATACTGCTCACTAATGTAGGGAAGGAAAAGCAATTTTTCCTCTACTCTTCTAGGTTCTTGCTGAGATTCCCTCCCACAATCCCATAATAGAAGACAAATTAACAGAAGAAAAGCAAACAGAAGTTTAATAACATGTATACCTCCTACAAACATGAGCAAGACCCAGGAAAACTGAGTAACTCCCTGCAATGGCCCAAGTGACCACCTTAAATATTATCTCCAGCTAAAGACAAAAGAAGATGCTGGGGGGTGGAGGTGCTAGTTATGGGAGGTTACTATGAAAAGCCTCGGTTAACAAGGATAGAGTTATGAAGATTTATGTTTTGCCTTTTTTATTGATCAGAATTTCAAGAGATTTAGAGTCATCTTCCTGTTCCTAAAACAGAGAGGAAGACACCCTCACAAACAGATTTCCCTTATAAATATGTGTCTCTTACAAAAGAGTAACTTCTATTCTGTTTTCAGAGCTTCTCCTTTATATACCATTTCTTAAAAATAACTAGCTCCAGTGGTGCCTGAGTGGCGCAGTCAGTTAAGCTTCTGACTCTTGGTTTCAGCTCAAGTCATGATCTCAGGGTCTTGAGATCAAGCCCCCAGTGGGGCTCTGTGCTCAGCACAGAATCTGCTTGGGACTCTCTCTCCCTCTCCTTCTGCACCTCCTCCCCCCAAATAAATAAATAAATCTTAAAAAAAAAAAAACAGCTCAAGATAATCCTTGTGCCAAAAAGGTATATTTTAGGGTGGCAAATTCTGCTCTCCTTCACTAACAATCTAATATTTTCTCTAAAGATGAAAAATATATTTTTAGATGAAAACCTAAGGAGTACGGTGATAGTCTCTTATTCTCAAATCCTAGTCATTCTTCAAATCCAGTTGTGAGCCCCAATTCCCCTGGAGACTTTTTCATAAATGTCAGACTTTAATGATCTTCCTCTTTTATAACCTGTTAAACTTATCATACAGATTTTTGCTTAACAGTTCTCTAATAGAATTACTTCCGTTTAGTGTATCTTCCCAAATAAGAACCAAATTTCCTAAAAGTAAAAACTATATCTTCTGTTTATTTTGTACTATATACAACATTTAAAGAAATTTGGGGTCCAATAAATATCTGTTGGTAAGACTGCTTGATTGTATAAGAAATTATTCAGACGACTTGTAAAAACTGATGACTTGTAAAAACTGATGATTCTTGAGGACCCAATTCAATAAAGTACCTAAGCATTACAGTACAATTTCATATAATACTTTTCCAAGCATTCCAAGAACAATTTTGGTGATATTTTAACTTTGTTAAAAGTACTGTTTGAATTACAAAGCTTTCTCAATGTGTAAAGAATATTTTAGGGTTTTTCGATGTAAATTAGAAATTCATGAACTTCTGATGTTCGTGATTTAGATTTTGCCATTCTACTTGCAAAGGGAAGTAATTTTCACAATAGCAGGGAAGGCTATCTTTGCTGGAACCAAATGAAAAAATATTGACTTGAAGACCCTTAAAGAAAATTTTCAAAGCAGTGTGTGAACAGTATTGGAAACTTGTCAGAGCCATTTTTCAAGTTTATACTAAAAAACAAACACCATTTCCTACACCACAGTGAGGAGCTGAATAAAAGTTCTATGTGTTGTATATCACTTTTATTTTGGAATAAACTAAGTGCATAAAAGTAGTGTAAAATATCAAACCTGTTTTTAATTATATTCTTTCAACTATACATACAAAGGAATGAGTTGAGACAAAAACTCCCAGGTTTAATAACCATTCTTTTGATGCCTTTATTATGTCTGAAGTATAGGTGTCAAGGAGCATATGATATTTCACAGTTAAGTCTTTATGCAGGTTTTACTTAACCAAGCAATGAGAAATGACAGGCCTCACTGGACTTGATATTCAAATTATCTTCTTAAAATTCCCAGTGTCTTCTGCCAGCTATTATGTGCAGAAAATTATATTGAAGTGGTTGGCAAGTGACTGAGATACCAGTTATTCCAAATAAAATAAAACAAATGCTTAGCTCATATATTTAATACTAAAGTCTTAGATAAATAATGATTATGAGGTCCTAATTTTAATTTGTCAAATTAGAAATTTTAATCTGAAAATAATTGAAACATATTAAGTGGGGAGTTGTATTTCTAAAAAAATTACCAAAAAAACCCCATAACTGATTACTGATTTTGAATAAGTTGAGCAATGATTTTTAGCACCAGAGAACAGAATTAGATGTCCAAAATGCATATATTCTAACTTTGAAATTAAAAACTTCTGCTCTTTCCTAATTGGCTTATAATGGCTAATGCACATCTGAGTATCTATAAGTTGTTTAACTGAACATCTTTAAAGTTAGGTTTTTTTACTATGTAAAAAGCATTTGTTTTTCCTTGTTTGCTGGGGGAGAAGTTTCAGCACACAGTAGTGCCTTTGGTTACACTGAAAATCTACTTAGTCGTAGTCATTCACTAAATGGAAGCCAACCGATTACATATGAATTTGTCTTGCCAAGATGTAGAGTTTATCATTTAGTTTTTACGATGAATGAGGAAACTAAGCATTCTGTAGCTGATTGGTATGTCAAGGTTTCTGTAAATGTATGCTGTTATCATCCATTCTTCTTTTTTTTTAAAGATTTTTTTTATTTATTTGACAGAGAGAGATCACAAGTAGGCAGAGAGGCAGGCAGAGAGAGAGAGAGAGGAAGCAGGCTCCCCACTGAGCAGAGAGCCCGATGCGGGGCTCCATCCCAGGACCCTGAGATCATGACCCGATCCAAAGGCAGAGGCTTTAACCCACTGAGCCACCCAGGCGCCCCTCGTCCATTCTTCTTAATCTTTCAGAAGAAGGGAACACAATAAAAGTTTGACTCTACCTCAAAAAAGTCACAGAACCTATGCAAATCTGGTATATGACAGAATAACAGAAATAAGAAGCACAGCCATAACACCAAGACCAGTGACAGTTAACACTTACTGAGCACTTACTATGCCAGGAACTATGATTTGAATTTTACGTGCATTAACTCATAGACTTTTCACAGCACCCTACAGAGTGGGTGCTATGTTTGTTTTCATAAAGGTAAGTAACTTCCTTGAAGTCATATAAATAAGCAGCGGAGTGTGTATTAAAATCCAAATTCTAAATCCTAAGTTCCTAATGACTATGATTAATAACCAGAACACTGCAGAGTGCCTGAAACACAGAAGGGAGTTTAAAATATTAAGTGAGACTAATTAAATGCTACTTTTATGAATTAGTACATTAAAAAAAGGTAGCTTCCTGTTACATGCAGACAGACTGGGTAATTTAAATCACTCCTGTCATTTTTTTATGGTTTAAGGATTCTCTTGTTATTATTGTTAAATTTGAGGCAGATGGGAGAAAATGGAGAAAGGCCAAAATGCATTCTGGAAATGGCTTCATTTATTTAAAAATATTTTAAACACTGTCTTAAATCCTATATTAGATGCTAGTGATATAACCCGTGTAATTCAGGAAGGGTCCTTCCCTTCTTAGCGTTCACAATGGAGCTCTTCTCCCACAATAAAATAGTCTACCAAATCCCTTTCCAGGGAAACTATTATCAAAGTAGAATCTGTTTTCTTTGCTTAAAATACCCCTCATTTCTTTTCATCCTAGTGGATACCTACTCATTCATTCACCCTTCAAGAATTTGTTTAAATGTTAATTTCTCTAATGAGACTTGCTAATGATAACCACTCCTTTCTTAGTAGTATCATTTTATAATATATATTTCCTGTGTTATAGCATAAAATACTGTAATCATTCAATTACATCTTTGAAGGCAAGAGTTATTCTTATTGCTTCACATCATGACTTAGACTTAGCAGGTCCTTTTCTTAGGTTTAGAAAAAGACTCTGAGGGTCGCCTGGGTGGCTTGGTGGGTTAAAGCCTCTGCCTTCAGCTCAGCTCATGATCTCAGGGTCCTGGCATCAGCCCCGCATAGGGCTCTGCTCAGTGGGAAGCCTCCTTCCCCCCCTCTCTCTGCCTGCCTCTCTGCCTACTTGTGATCTCTCTCTCTCTCTCTCTCTTTCTCACTGTCAAATAAATGAATAAAATCTTTAAAAAAAGAAAAAGAAAAGGACTCTGAGACAAGGAATCCTGGTGTAAGTGATTTATTAAGGTAGTGTCTGGTAGTGTCTGACTCAGAGGAAACTGATAGGGAAGTGGGGCAAGCAGAATAGGCAAAGGGAGGAAGTCAAGCAAGGATGTGATTTCAGGGAAATTCCTATGGAAAGCAAAACATCACCTGATCCCGTAGGGTAACTCTGGAGTTAAAGTTAAGTCCAGAGTATGGTTACCTTGATCCAATAAAAGAAATTGCCCTGTCAGTCAAGCAGATTGTAAATCCCCAGGTACTTCCAGCTCTGTGTGTGAACTAAAACAAAGAGGCACCATTCACCCAAGGGCAATCCTGTGGAAATGACCCAAATTTGCTGGCTGTTGAAAGCAAAAGCCCATCAAAGTGTACAAAGGTACACATGTATCTGGTAAAACGGAATTGGATGGATTTGGGCACAGCAATGATATTATCAGCTATGGTACCTAATATTTGTTTCATGAATTAAAGAATGAATGATCCATTCTTGATTCAAGCCAAGGTGGTACACTTGGAATAGGTTGCATGAAGAACCAATGGGCTAGAAGTCAGAGTTTAGGTAGGGGTGAAAAACAAGCAATGCCAGTTAGACTATGGACATTGATCTCTCTCAGTCTGCTGCTTCCTTATTTAATTTCCGTTACATAATCAGCAACTCTCTCCGCTCTCTACTATAGGCTAGGCTAGAACAGGTATTGTAAAGGAGCAGCTACTGAAGAAAGAATAATACTTAGCACAAGCATTTCCTCATCTGAAAAGCTGAGAGTCACAGTCTGGGTCCATAGCCAAGTATTCTCAAATTCTTTTTATCCAAAAGAAGTGAAAAGAACTTTGAATGTAACGTGAATTTAGAGTCATTTATTTCTTCTCTGTTTTCTCTTTTGTTGTACAATTCTCAGATTTATGTTAGCTGTAGAACTCCCCATCCAAGAAGATGTATACCCGAATTGTGACTCTTCCAACAAGTTTTATTCTCCAGGGATTAGGCATAACAATGGCATACTGGCATACTGTTCAGTATGCATGAAATGTTATACTTACAAACTTCTTATACCTCTCAATTCCTTCCTAACATAAAGCAAACTCCAAATATTATACCTCTCCCCATACTTAGCAAACCTGCATAACAGTAATTTATCAACTAAGATTTTAACTGTGGGTAAATTTTGACAGGTGTGGACCTCAATTTTTCCTCTGCCGTGCATTCAAGGAACATCTTAGGGAAGTCATTTAACCTAAGCTTCAGTTTTTTTACGTATAAAATAAAAATAGTCATAATATCTAACTGGCAACATTATAAGAGCATTAAATGAGACAATCTATATAAACTCCTACCTACAGTGCTTAACAAACAGAAAATAGCCCATATTATGCTAAGCGAAATAAGTCAATCAGAGAAAGACAATTATCATATGATCTCACTGATATGAGGAATTTGAGAAACAAGACAGAGGATCATGGGGGAAGGGAGGGAAAAATGAGACAAGATGAGACCAGGGAAGGAGACAAACCATAAGAGACTCTTAATCTCAGGAAAGACTGAGTGTTGCTGGAGAGGAGTAGGGTGGGAGGGATGGTGTGGCTGGGTGATGGACATTGGGGAGGGTATGTGCTATGATGAGTGCTGTGAATTGTGTAAGACTGATGATTCACAGACCTGTACCCCTGAAACAAATAATTCATTATATGTTAGAAAGAAAGAAAGAAAGAAAGAAAGAAAGAAAGAAAGAAAGAAAGAAAAAGAAAATAGCCCATAGATGGCAGCACATTACCAGCACTCAAGCCTCTTTTTCTCTTTTTTTTTTAAAGATTTTTATTTATTTATTAGAGAGAGAGAGACTGAGAATGAGAGGGGAGAAGGTCAGAGGGAGAAGCAGACTTCCCTTAGAGCTGGGAGTCTTATATGGGACTCGATCCCGGGACTCCGGGATCATGACCTGAGCAGAAGGCAGTCGCCCAACCAACTGAGCCACCCAGGCGCCCGCTCTTTTTTTTTTAAACAGGAGGAACTGTATCCTTCAAGCCTTAGTAATCTAGGCATAAAGGTCTACATATTTTGGTACAAAACAGGGTACAGATCAGATTTCCCAGTTCATCTAGTGTGAAAATTCAGAACCTCGAGGAAGTAGGTGCAAAGATGGAGTTAAGTATAAGAGATTTATTGGGAAATGGTAAAGACTCTTGACCAAACTTTCAATAGGCTCCTCTGAATCCACTTGCCATCTATACCTCATCCTTGGGCATTGACTTTGGCCCACCCATCCCACTTTTAGTAAGAATCCTGCTAAGACAGTTTAGTTAGAATCCCTACCTCCCCACCTTGATCTGATCACCCTGACTTGCCTTCAGCAAGAATCCAATTAAGTCAATTTAGCAAGAAACCTTCTAGCCATGATGTCTCATCTTAGTAATTTTCCATCCACTGACTTCCCTCGTTCTGTTCACTGGCTCTAATTCACAGCTGTCTTTGCTGTATTAAAAGTTGAGCCTGAGCTCCCTCCCCTATTATGATGGTGTCAACATCTATCACAAAGATCCTAAATAAAGTCTTCCTTACCATTGTAACAAATGTCAGACTAATTTTTGTTACACAGGAAAAACCTATATAAGATAAGGGCTAGGAGAGCAAGAATAGGCAGGGAAAGCCTTCAGACCATGATACAGGTCTGACACCTGTGAAGGGAGGGGGGCAGCTAGGAGGAGGAGATTAGAAAAGCCTCAGATCACAGTACAGCTCAGAGAAAACCCCAGCATTCCAGCAGGGAGCCCCAGAATGAAGATTATCCATAGAGGAGACATTGCATTGGGCAGAAATGGCCAGACCCAAATACCCTTATCATGCTCAGTCATTGGCAGGTGGTGGTGGGGGGAGCTTCTTGGGGAGAAGGTATCCTAGGTTTAAATGCCTTCAGCAAATCTGGAATCCTGAAAGCCCTGCAACTGGAGGTTGTGTTTATTGTAGTCCTCACAGCTGCCACACCTAGTCAGGTACTCTCAGGTGACAGTGTAATATATTTGAAAGCAATGCATTTTAAGCCTCTCTCTTATTAGCTGTGTGACCACAAGAAAGCAGCTGAAATTCTCTGAGCTTAGAAAAAATACATGTCAGTGGCTGTTGCGGGATGGTCATGAGAGCTCTGACCACTATAGTCTACTACAGGTCATGGATTCTAACAATGGAGTTATTACCAAGGATTTCTTTCCTCCTTTCTCCATTTCCAAGGCCTGACTCTTTCAGGTGCTTATAAAATCTTGATATACCCTTTATGAAAGCAATTGCTTTTTTTGTTTTTGTTCTTCTTTTTCTATGTACTCATATTTAGTTTTTGCTAATACTAATGCCTAATAACTTGCATCAGTCAAGATGGCTTAGATTATGTTGCAGTCACAAACAGTGAATATTTCGGTGGCTCGGTCATTCCACATGCCCATCCAGGGTTAGGTGCAGCTCTGCTCAACATTGAGGGAGCAGCCTTAGCCTGGAATAGTGCTGGTCATTGTGGCAGAGGGAAGAACATATGGTGAACCACATATTCAGTATTAAAATTTGTGCTAAAAAGTGACACACTGCATTTTGCCAAACCAAATCATATGACTAACCTTATGTCGGCAGAGCAGAATACATCATCCTCTTATAGGATTATTCAATAATAAAACCTACTATATAGTCCCAGTTTCACACCTTTAACCTAGAATCTGAATGTCATTTTTTCCTTACAACGTGTATTCTGGTAACAGTACTTTGGTTGGTACAGTCAACAGAAACTAAGAAATTAACTCCATGTGTCTTTCTTAAGAACTCCTTCTGAAGCTCCTTACTTGAGCTCTGTCATTTGTTTGCCTTCTTATCACTGTAGCACCTTAGCAAATATATTCTAAGGATATTGTGGGTTTTGTATGAAATGCATTAATCATTCATGCCATTTTGATTGGCTTCTCTTCTTTTTGCGGTATATAGCAGCCAAACAAGGTCACTTCTATAAGATATATTACAAAGTATCTTACTGACAATTGATTTTTCTCCTTCTAAAACCTTACTGTGATACATTAGCCTATGAGATTTTACTGCTTTTTTTTTTCCTTAGGAGGAAAAAAAATAGCACTCTATCCACCCTAATTCTGTGACAATCAGCCATTGTAAAAGGAAATTCAGAGGGGATGAATTTTTTATGTTCTAATATCTCCCTAGGCATAAATGTGAGATAAGTTGCTAAGGCCAATGGATTCAGAACATTGACTGGTTCCAGCAATTATTGCCATAGGTACTGGTTCTGTTTTAGTTAGAAGTGTACTAAATTTCAAATCTGCATTAATATGAGGTTATATCTCTTCTTTTTTTTAAGATTTTATTTATTTATTTGACAGACAGAGAGATCACAAGCAGGCAGAGAGGCAGGCAGAGAGAGAGGGGGAAAGCAGGCTCCCCGCTGAGCAGAGAGCCCTATGTGGGGCTTGATCCCAGGACCCTGAGATCATGACCTGATCATGACCTGACCCGAAGGCAGAGGCTTAAACCCACTAAGCCACCCAGGTGCCCTGAGGTTATATCTCTTCTTAGATGGGCCTCTCCCCATTTTTCATGAGAATGAGTTTGTAATTCCATGGTAATATTGAGCATCGAATGCTAATTTATTGAAATAGTTCTTAAAATTCCTGAGATTAATTTATACCTTATAATGTACTTTTTTCCATTAATGTGTTTTGGAGGAAAAGGTATGGAAATAAAAAATATGTTATAAACTTTTTAAGAAGATACTGAAAGACTTACATCGCAACTTCCTTTTTTTTGTAAAGATTTTATTTATTTATTTGAGAGACAGAGAAAGTGAGAGAGAGCATGAGAGGAGAGAAGGTTAGAGGAAGAAGCAGACTTCCCATGGAGCCGGGAACCCAATGTGGGACTCGATCCCGGAACTCAAGGATCATGACCTGAGCCGAAGGCACTTGCTCAACCAACTGAGCCACCCAGGCACCCGCAACTTCCTTTTTTTAATACTACCTGTCACCTCCTCATATTTTTAATTAGAAAACCTGGCTTTCCAGTTCTGAATTTTACTTTGTCTTCTGTTAAACAACTGTCACTGCAGTTCCCAAACCGCGTATGAAAGTACCCTAGGACACCAAGAGATGTTTTAAATTTTCAAAAAATGTCCAGTAACATTTATCAGACATGGTGTGCACTACCAGGTCAAAGTAGTTCACAGTTCTACCATTAGATCATATGAAATTCCCTTTGATTAAATTGTATCTTTATGAGGCCGATTTTGGGCAGTTGCCACGGTAAAAAGTAAGCACTGTATGCAAACCAATACAGAACAAGAAATGAGGGTGATGGTATCCAAACTGATTCCAAGGTTTGAAATGCTGTGCCTGACAGGCAAATATATATTGTGGTTATTTAAGAATGAAATAAAAGTTCCTTTTTTCTTTCAATTTATATGTATTATTTTTTTCCAAATGGTTACTAAATCATTAGTACAAAAATATCTGTTAAGTTGTTTGGATCTTGCAATTCAATAAACAGAATTCTTACATATTTATATTGGCCTAGGATCCCATATGAAAATAATACAAAAACACTAAGAGCATCTTGATGTGAGAAAGTTTATATATATATATATATATATATATATATATATATATACTCTATATATTATTTCCAGTGTAATATTTGAATAAGACAGGAAAGTTATAGTGGAAAATTTTTTTTGGTTTACTCTAAATTATAGATAATATGGATTTATAAATGTATATAAGATAATATTGTGCTGGATACCTTACATTCTTCATGAATCTAAAAAGGAAAACTTTTGTTACATCTTTTTTTTAAAAGATTTTATTTATTTATTTGACAGAGAGAGAGAGAAATCACAAGTAGGCAGAGAAGCAGGCAGAGAGAGAGGGGGAAGCAGGCTCCCCGCCGAGCAGAGAGCCCGACGTGGGGCTCCATCCCAGGACCCCGAGATCATGACCCGAGCCGAAGGCAGAGGCTTAAACCCACTGAGCCACTCAGGCACCCCACATCTTAATCCCATCTAATATTATAACCATACATGTTGGTCAACAAAAATGTTTATATACATTCATGAATTCTTATTAATGCTTATTTGATCAATTGTTTAAATGTGTTATTTTGAACAGTGTAGTAGACATTGATGATTACTTTCCCTGGAATCTACCTACTTAGCATCACACATACACACACATATACATACACAGGAGACAATCTTGTCATTTGAGTGAGGCTGGCCATCCCCACCCCACCCTACCTATCCCCCTGGTTCCAGTTCTGGTTCTACCCAAACCGATCAACATAACCCTACCCCCTTTGGACAATTATTGGTTAAGGATGAGCATGTGATATAACCTAGTTGGTCTAAGTAAAGTGTTAACCAGGACTCTGTTTATGACTGGAAGAAGAGAATTTTACACGTGCTCACTGAATAGGAACTAGGAAGTCTGTGGCATGGCTTATGTTGGAAACCATCCTGAAAGAGCTAGGGGAAGTAGTCCCAGGAACAGGTCAACCTCATGAAAGAAAGAGTGGAGAGAAATTTGCTTTTGGTGACACTTTTTACCTTGCTGAATTATTCTAACTTGAAGCCATCCACACCAACCTACACTATAAACACCTTCAGAAGTTTCAGAAAATTAAGCCAATATATGTCATCTTTGTCAAAGATTTTTTTGTTACTTGCAACCAAAAATATTCTGATACAGATGTCTTACTCTTTTTGTAACTGCAAATAAGAAAATCTTTTAGAAAAGACTGCTAAAACTCAAATCAGGATTTTTTCTTTGGGGAGAAACAATTGGTTGTCATTCAAACAATAACAGAAAGTGAAGGGTAACTGGGTGGCTCAGTCTGTGGAGTGGCAGACTCTTGGTTTTGGCTCAGGTTGTGATCTCATGGTCATGAGATCGAACCCCTCATGAGCCTCCACACTAAGCGGGGATGTAGGGAGGTGGTTGGCTTGAGATTCTTTACCTCTGCTTCACCTCCATCTCGTGCATGTGTGCATGCTTTCTCTCTCTAAAATAAATACATAAATATATATTTTAAATGGAGAGTAAGATTGATTCCATATTTCCATGAAAATATTGTTACACTTATTTAGTGTCCTGTAACTATATGTATGTTTGCATATGTGAACATATCTATAAATACATAGTTTCATTGCAAAAAGAAAAAAGAAACTAACATTTATTAAGTTTATATCATATACCAAACAAGATGATCATATTTTAAATATGTTTTAGCATAGTATTGTTCTACTAAATACCCTCAGACTGTGAAAATGCTCTTTGAGTAGAGAAAAATAGTTTTAAAAAAAAAGATTTATTCATTTGTTTTAGAGAGAGTGAGAGTATGGGCATGGGAGGGATAGAGGGAGAGGGAGATAGAGTCTCAAGCAGACTCTGTGCTGAGCATGGAGCCTGATGTGGGGCTTGATCTCATAATCCTGAGATCAGGACCTGAATTGAAACCAAAGTCGGATGCTTAACCAACTGCATCCCCCAGATGCCCCAAGAAAAATAGTTTTAAACAATTAATTAAATATTTTCGATTAAAAATTTGCCTATCACAAGAATATGCTAGGAAAAAGTTATGATCATTTAAATCAGTGATTCTCAACCATGGCTGCACATGTCCATGACCACCTCTGAATATATGGATTTATTTTTCTGTATCAAGGTCCAGACATTACTAACAACTCTCCAGTTGATTCTAAATGTGGAGTGAGGATTAAGTAACTCTATTTTATGTGATGTAACTCAGAGAGTCTAACTTTGTCCCCACTACCTATGTTTTCTTTGACCTTCTCTGCCAGCTTTCTGACCTAGAAATAGTAAGCCAGAGGCTGTTATCCTTTTTTGACTCAGTATGGAAAATCAGACTGCAGATACATGTTGGACTTTGTCAAGAACTGATACAAGGGGTGACCAGCTGGCTTAGTCAGTAGAGCTCAGGGTTGTGAGTTCAAGCCCCACTTTGGGCATAGAGTTACTTAAAAAAAAAAAAGAAAGAAACTGATACTAAAATTTTAACCCCATTTTTTTCTTTCTACATCTTCTTTCAATAATTCACCAGTTGTCAAGCAGCTCTTGTGGATTTTCTGGCTCTTAAGAGTCAGTGCTTAGCAAAAACACCAGGCTACTTCCTTAGCTGGGTTAAAGGGCCTCACCAAGAAATCTGGGAGGTGTAAGAATGGACTAGGGCATAGACCTTAATTTAAGTAATTTTCCTTGCTATGTCCATGAAGCAACAGTGATTGAATGATTGCTTTTTCCCATGTTTCCTCCCAGGCTCTTAAAATGCTAAGCATTACTAATCAAAAGCAGGTAAATTAGTTTCATTGAAACTGCCGGTGTTTATTCTCAAATACATTATCACAGAAGGTCTGTTGTAAATGTAACATCTGTGTTTCACTAAAAGAGAAGATAGGAGAACCATGACTGTTTATAGCTCAAATCATTGCCTTGTTTTGTTTTTGTCTTAAAAATGCTTTCTTACCAGCTTTCCCAAATTGCAGGTATCTCTAGAAATGAAATAAATTTCAGTCATAAGTATTATATCTCATTACAATAGGAGAAACAAAAAGTCTTCAAAATAATTTGATTACTAATTTTGTGAGATTCACTAGAGATTTTCTGGGTAAGGTGGAAACAGGATATACTCTCATTTTCTTGTGATCTGAAGCGTACACAATAGTACCAGCTGCTTCCGTTTTCTTACACTGAACAATGTCTTCACATATTGTCAGTAGAGAACAGCACTCTCGAGCGTATTAAACTCATTTGTAAATTGTTGAAGGTAAAGATCACAGTTGAATGTACGTTTCCCGAAATGCATTGTCATTAGGAGTTGTACTTATTAAGTCACTTCCTGTCACATCAATGAGATTCCTGGGTCTTGTATATGAGTATTATGAAAATATAACATAACAATATACTGAACCATATTCTTCCTGACTCCTTCAACAATTCACAGAACAAGCCCTTTAGAAAGCATTGTGAAATGTAAATAAAGTGTAGAATTTTATAGAACTAATATCTAGAATATTGGCTAAATTTATTTAGTTTTTGATGAAATCATAAAAATCCGGCTAAACTCTGTGTGACATAAAGTGCTGCTAGAGCCAATTTAGAACTTTTCCCTATTATTTTGTGGCATTAATGCAGCCATCTGATATAAGTGGTGATGGGGGCAAAAAAAAAGCTTTCTCTCATCATTTTCTATACCTTCTGAAAGACATTATCTGATTTGAAGAAAAAAGCGTATCTTGGAGAACAAGCTACAGACAAATAGAAAATCTACACTTGAGAGACACAGTTAAAATGGCATCTGCAGCAAACTAACTTGTTCTTCCCACCTGACAGAATTCAACTCTTTTCATCAGCATTCAGTTTTAATGCATTTGCAGCAATGCAAACAACAATAAACAAATGGAAAAGCGAAGGAAACATATCGCTTAGAACCAGACGTTTGATTCAATTATCATGTAATCAGAGGAATCAAAAGCCAATTTCACTCAGTAAAGAAAAAGTGGATATGGAACTTTTATAGCCTATGATTCTTTCACTGGAGAAGGAAAAACGTTGTTAATGTGATTATACATAGAAGGTTTACTACTGTCTTTAACACAGGCTTGCAATATTTTCAGTGCTGAGAGAAAATACTAAAGAAAAAAAGACTCATTTTCTTATTTAATGAGCAAAATCAGTAGCACCTTAATATAGCAATAAACTGAAGATGATTATAAGTTATACTTTCTGTCAAGGATTTAGAAGGTCCTCTAAATTGGCCTCTGGGTATTTGTGTTGTAATAGGTTAGAGGAAAAATATGTAACACATGCAAAGTTCAAAGGATTTTTGAATATGCAAATCATTGCCTATACTATTGAAATTCCAATTAAGAAGATTCACATATTATCTTCTTAAATTGGTACCAAAAGTATCATGAAAGTTTTGAGCTCAGGTAGATCAACTTCCTTCATTTTATAAAGAAACTCAACTTTCTTTGAGTTTCTTTACTCAAAGAGAGGTCAAATGACCTTCACAAAATGAGTTCTTTACAACAGAGAGATCAAATGACCTTCACAAAATGTACAGCAGTGAAGTCTCTCAGTTGAGTGGTATGTTTGCCACTACAGCACACCTTACATGGAGGAACCTGAAATGCCACACACTATTGCCATATACAAAACAAAATACAGTGCCTTGAGACACAAACACAACCTTATTGTAAATACTGAAATTTCTCTCATTAGACAAATGTGTTAAATTCAGGAAAGCATAAAAGTGAAAATAGAAACCACCCAGTCACCAGCGTGATTATTTTATTGTGTTTCCTTGTAGATTTTTTTTCCCTTGACCACACTTTCTCTTGACCTTTTTAAATAAGCTTTATTGAGGTATAATTTAGATACAATGGAATACATCAATTTTCTATAAACAGTGCGATACATTTGTCCAGAATATACAGGCATGTAACCACCACCCACTCCAGATAGAGAGTATTTCCATCACATCTGCCTAGTTCCTTTATGCACATAGTCAATTTCCATAACTACTACTGCCTCAAGCAATGCTCATTTACTTTCTATCTCCATAAACTATCTCCTATTCTCAAATTTCATATAAATGGACTTATACAATGTGTACACTTTTATGTCTGACTTCTTTTACTCAACAGAATACTTTTTAGATTCATCCACATTGTTGAATAGATCAGCAGTTTGTTCTTTTTTATCACTGAGTAATATTCCTTTGTATGACTATACCACACTCTTTATGTACTCACTGTTGACCATTTCAGTTATATCCAGTTAAGGGATATAATGAATAAGATATTATGAATGTTCATATCCATGCATCCTTTTGTATGAATTCTTCCTTACCTGGGGTTTGTCTGGTATTCCTCATGATTAGGTTCCAACTTGTGGCCTTCACAGGTTATCCTATCTTATCCATCTGCCCTACCTACATTGGTAATGTTAATTTTTATTACTCTGTAAAAGGCTTATCAATTTTTTCAATGTGTAATTAGTATTTTTCTTACTTTGAAAATCATAAGCAATTTGTGAATAAGCAATCGAAGGCTGTGAAGATATCCCATTTCTCATTAAAACTTCACCCTGGATTTAGCATCTATTGATGATTCTTAAATGACCCAATTTTTATCATTATGGTTGCAAAATAATGATTTTCCAACTCCAGTAATTCCCTTCCCATTTATCAGTCAATCCTCAGAATTCTACTACAAGGGAAACCTGGGTGGCTCAGTTGGTTTAGCGTCTTCCTTCGGCTCAGATCATGATTCCAGGGTTCTGGGATCAAGCCCCATGTCTGGCTCCTTATTCGGCGGGGAGCCTGGTTCTCCATCTTCCTGTTGCTCCCCCTGCATGTTCTCAATCTCTCTCTGTGGCAAATAAATAAATAAAATCTTAAAAAAAAGAATTGGGGTGCCTGGGTGGCTCAGTAGGTTAAACAACTGCCTTCAGCTCAGGTCAGGATCCTGGGGTCCTGGGATCGAGTTCCACATCAGGCTCCCTGCTCAGTGGGAAGCCTGCTTCTCCCTCTCCCTGTGCTGCTCCCCCTGCTTATACTCTCCCTCTCTATCAAATAAATAAATAGATAAATAAAATCTTTAAAAAAAGCTTTCTGCTATAATCAAAGCCTCCCCTGCCCTACCTCATACCCATTCATTTTTTAATCTATTTATTATGATTGTGGACCCTTGAATTTCTATTTTATCAGTGGTTCAATATGGGTCTTAATTATTTTGATGCTCAAATTGTCCTAGACTTGGTCAGTAGGAGCCCTGTCAAATTAGTTCCTATGCCCTTATGAACTGACTTATCAATTTTTTCTTTACTCTTTCTTACTTTCAGGCAGAACAAGATGCTCTAGGTTTATCTTGTATCTATTTGCCTCATTACTGGAATCAACCATTTCTTCAAGGAGTCCTGACTCTTTCATGAGAAGTGGTATTGGAGACTTAGATCTGGGTGTCTTATGTGCTCATTGCTTCTGGAGTAACTTTGCTCTGTGGCCCTCTTACTGAGTAGAGCTAGGAAAATATGCCTGTACACAGGTATCTAAATATACATCCAAACATGCATACACACATACATATGCACATGCACATGAATTAGTGCACACACACACACACATGCACATTTTAGAAATCATGGATTCTCAGTGACACTTCCAAATCTAGTCCATTTCCACAGAGCTTTCTGTTGCCTTTTCCACATTTTATGCTTTTTTTTTTCCCTCACATTCTATACTTTAATGCCCCTTCTTCCACAGTGAGAACACTGGCTCCCAACATCATCAGTTTTGCTCATATGCTATTTAAGAATTGCTTCCTCCATACCAGTGCAATAAAAAAATCTTTTAAAAAGAAATCACGGGGGACGCCTGGGTGGCTCAGTTGGTTGAGCAGCTGCCTTTGGCTCAGGTCATGATCCCAGCATCTTGGGATCGAGTCCCGCATCAGGCTCCTTGCTCCGCGGGGAGCCTGCTCCTCTCTCTGCCTCTGCCTGCCTCTCTGCCTGCTTGTGTTCTCTCTCTGTTAAATGAATAAATAAAATCTTTAAAAAAAATTAAAAAAATAAAAAGAAATCACGGGGTGCCTGGTGGCTCAGGTGGTTAAGTGTCTGCCTTTAGCTAAGATCATGATCATGGGGTCCTGGGATCGAGCCCCACGTGTGGCTCCCTGCTCATTGAGGAGTCTGCTTCTCCCTCAACCCCTACTCCTTCCCCCGACCCTCCACTCATGCTCTCTCTCTCTCAAAAAATAAATAAATAAAAATAAAAAATCTTTAAAATAAATAAAATTTTTTAAAAAATTTAAAAAGTCAAAATTTGTTTACAAATCTCCTCTCTTCCCCACAACCCTGCCCAAGACTAAGAATATATGATCAAATGCCTCATTCCTAAATTAATTATATTAGTCTTTTCTTCCTTTCTCCTCAATGTTTAGATATAAAAATCATTTGAAATAAAATAAAGTTCATTTATTTCCATTTGCTTTCAGTTTTAGATTTTTTCCTTCCTCATTCTTATTGATTTGATTTCATTTTTTGAATATGTAAAACATTAGCATATGTTCAAAAGTCAAAAATATTCAAAAAGATGCATTCAAAGAAGTGTCATTCATTCCCTTCTATATTTTTCCTACCCTATTCCTCCATATGTATAATGACTCATTGTTTTCTGTGTTTCTTTTTGTAAAGATAAGCAGACATATGCATGTTTTCTTATCTCTCCATCTTTCTATACACACAAATGGTAGCATATGTTTATGTCCTTTTGCACTTTGCCTTTTTTACTTAATATCATTCCCCTGGAAATCACTCTTTATCAGTTCACAGAGATCTTTCTCATTATGTTTCACAACTGTATAATCCTTATGTGTACATATCATAGTTTATTCAACCTCTCTCTAAGCTCAGGCATCTAGGCAGTTTCCAATATTTTGCAATTTTATGTAATGTCCCAATAAATAGCTTTGATTATATGTATGTTCACATTGTTGGAGTCATAGCTTTTGGGTAAATTCTGAGTACTGGGACTGCGAAATTGAAGGGTAAATGCTTTGTGGTTTTGTTCAATATTACCAAATTATCCTCCATTTGATGTTCTATCATTGTGCATTGCCACCAGCAACCTATGACAGTACGTTTCCCCCAGCCTCTACATGAAATTTATACAAAAATTAACATGACGCTGGGCACCTGTGTGGCTCAGTCGGTTAAGCGTCTGTCTTCAACTCAGGTCATGATCCCAGGGTCCTGGGATGGAGACCCACATCAGGCTCCTTGCTCAGCAGGGAGTCTGCTTCTCCTCCCTCTGCCCTTCCCCACTGCCCCCACTTGTGCTCATTCTCTCACGTTCACTGTCTCTCTCAAATAAATAAATGAAAGCTTTAAAAAAAAATTAACACAATGCTGTTAACATAATATTCTTTCCTAATTAAAAAAAAGTCACACTGTATCACAGGTACTTTCACATGCCACTAGAGCCCTTTGTGAATGTGATTCTATACAGTTGCATGATAATGCACGGAACAACTATACCATAACTAATTTGGTTTTGGATATTTAGATTTTTTCTGAATACTAATATTTTATATTAAGTGATAATGGACATTTTTAGTGTATAATCATTTGCCTATATGTAGAAGGATTATGTCACTAGAATAGATTTCCAATTTTTTGCTCAATATCCTTATTTTACATATGAAGGGCAGTGAAGCTTGGAGAGATAGCAAAAACTTTGCCCATATGTTTGAGAAGTTCATGCCTTCTATGAGACTACTTTAGCAGAAATATTTTGCTAAAACCAAATCATTTACACCAATCTGTGGGCAATAATATCTTTGTCCAGTATAGTCATTAATGCAGGGAAGAGAGGAAAACTTTAAAAAGTATCAACTGAAGCAATCCCCATGACCTCCACGAATAATTCAAAATGATTTTTTTTTTCATCTGACAATGCAGGGTTTAGTGAGCTTTAGGGTTTTAATAAAGAACTTCAGAATGATTGCCAAGTACTTCAAGTGCTCTTGGAGTGCACTTGGTATTTGCAAGGATTTTCATTTCATAGATTACTTTGCGCAGTAATTTGAGAAACTAAGTGCTTTCCTTTAAGCATCCAAAGTTATGATACAATCTGCATTGAAAATGTGAGGCCTTATATGGCCTTCCTATCTCAGCATTGGTCACTCTTCTGAGAAGCAAGTTGAATTTTTAATAGAATTTGCCTTTTCTTTAGGAACCATGGTAGAAGGCCTGCTTCCATTAAAACTGCAACACAGCTGTTGGGATTGGAGGTTTTCCCTGCGTACGCAATCATTTTATAAGCTACAAAATACTGCTATTTACACTGACAATGTTGTATCAGTCCTATTCAGTGACATGACTGTCCTTCCCTTTGATGACTGACACATTAGGCCTCCAGCCTCCCTTAGTGTCATACTCAGTAAGGCACCCCTCACTTAAAAGTGCTGTTTCTGCCTCAAACCTTGCCTTGCTTCCTGGCTGCTACCTTTGCCTTGGATTTTGTTGGTCTTAAGCTCAGGTTTGTTTGACAAAGCACCTGCCGACTTCAGCTTTGGCTGTTTCAAGAATCTTACTCCATATTGCATATTTCTTGGCATAGGGCACATCCATGTCATGTCTCGGCCTGTTTGCATTGGGCCACTTCTGAGTCTAGGTCAGGCAATTTCGATTAATCACTCCCTGCCATGAGATGGAGGTGCTCACATGTCAAACTGCAGTCTGCATCCTGCTGGCAAAAAGATTTATAACCTCTGGCTCCAGAATTTCAGAGTCACTGTCCCAATTAATATTGTAGGTTCAAATGTTGACCAGAAGAGGTTTTGTCAAGGTTTTATTCCCAGCCCAAATTTTTTCCTAAAGTAAATGAGTTGGGATGAGCTCTTCTACACATTTTTTTAAATCAAAAGGCCAGTTAGTCTCTCACCAAGATAGGGAACATGTTAGTACCTCCTCAAACCCCTAAAACTCACCCTTTTTTCCCCTCTCTCTCACACAAGAACACGATTGCACTATAATTTAATAATTTTCACAAGATTTGTTAATGTGTCCTTCTCTCATTTTTTTAAATATTTTATTTATTTATTTGACACAGAGAGAGAGAGAGGGAACACAAGCGGGGGGAGTGGGAGAGGGACAAGCAGGCTTTCCACTGAGCAGGGAACCCGATGCGGGGCTTGGTCCTAGGAACCTGGGATCATGACCTGAGCTGAAGGCAGAAGCCTAACAGCTGAGCTACTCAGGTGCCCCTCCTTCTCTCATTCTAAGTTGTGTACTCCTCGTGATTAAAAAATGAGTCTTATGCATGTTTGTGCTCTGCCCCCTTAGGTCTAGCACATGACCTAGAATAAAGTGTTTTTTCCTGATTATTCTCTTTGAGTGATTAAAACCATAAATATAAGTGTTGATTCCTTTGAAATATTTGGTACCAAGGTTAAACAGGTGCTCAAGAATTATTTCCAAGCTCAAACAGTTTTTCAAAGACTAAAGCAAGAGAAAGACAAATATCAACAAATTCTGGAGATCCTTTTAGCAATACTTCAACCTAATAACAAATAAGCACATTCCTTCCATTGGTACTTACGAGCTAGAGAATGGTCCCAATTGGCTAGTTTCATGCAGGTCTGAATATACACATTTGGGTTGAATTTGAGCAAGAGAAGAAAGCTGTGAAGGTGGTCAATCATACTACCCATGAGTGGATCTATAGTAAGGACCTTTAATTGTTCCAGCGTTAGAGAAATAAACTTAAGAATTATTACTGTGAAAAATGGGTAAAGGTTTCAATTGGAGATAATAGAAGGTAATGCTAAGCAACAATGAGATTTGAAATCATGCATTTATTATAGAGTTATCAGCCCATGACTCTGGAAATCTTGATATATTTGAGTTTCAAGAACAATTTGAAAAAACTTGTATTTTCTGTCCTATTTTTTCATTCAGTATAAACCTTCAGCAGGGAATGAATAAGTCACAGGGATGAAAGGTATAGCATAGGGAATATAGTCAACAGTATGTAATAACATTGTATGGTGACAGATGGTAGCTACACTTGTGGCAAGCACAGCGTAATATGTAGAGTTGTTGAATCATTATGTTGTATACCTGAAACTAATATAACATGGTGTATCAAGTATACTTCAATTTAAAAAAATAAAAAATGAAATAATTTAATTAAAAACTATATATATGTATATATATTTAAAAATTATAAGCTAGTTAATGATTGGGACCATGTCTTTGCCTCTTTAATAATAAGCACACTCTCATAGTAGGTATCCAAAAATATATTATTGATTGCTTCATACATGGATGGGAGAAATAGGAGTAAGAATACTAAGTATACTAGAATTCTCCATATAGCCATTATAGAATAACTGATGTCAGATTTACCCTCTTATCATGAAGTACTATAACATTTCACAACTTATTTGAGGTAACTGTGTCTAATATTGAGCATAGATAGCTCAAAACTTTGATACTTAAGGGAAACACATGAGGTGAGTTGGTTTTCAATCTGGCTTTTTGTCTGGGGCTACTTTTCAGGAGGTAGAAGAGGGAATTGGAACCTAAGTAGACTAACGGGGGAGAAACAATACAAATGGTGATTGACCTCTCACTAAAAGCAGTTGATGCCATAACATTATAAACAACATCTTTAAAATGCTGGAGGAGGGGCACCTGGCTTGCTCAGTGGGTAGAGCATGTGATTCTTGATCTCAGGGTCATGAGTTTGAGCCCCACATCAGGGTAGAGTTTACTTAAAAAATAAGTAAATAAAAAATAAAGTGCTGGAAGAAAAAGAGAAGAAATAAAACCTATAAATTCAGAATTCTATATCCATTGAAAATATCCTTCAAAAAAGAGGGTGATAGGGCCTCTGGGTGGCGCAGTTGGTTGAGCGACTGCCTTCGGCTCAGGTCATGATCCTGGAGTCCCGGGATCGAGTCCCACATCGGGCTCCCAGCTCCATGGGGAGTCCGCTTCTCACTCTGACCTTCTCCCTTCTCATGCTCTCTCTCACTCTCTCTCTTTCCTAATAAATAAATAAATAAAATCTTTTAAAAAAAAAAAAAGAGGGTGATAGAAGAAAATATAAGAAAAATATTTGTGACCCTGAGTTAGGCAAAGACTTCTCAGATGTAACACCAAAGGCATAGTACAAAACAGAGAAAACTTGTAAGTTGAACTTTATCAAAATTAGGAATGGTTGGCTTTTTTTTTTTTTTTTTTTTTTAGATTGAGAGCAATAGTTTATTACTATTACAGGCAAGGGGAAGAGGATTTCATATGCTATACAGAGCCACAAAGAGGTTGCATTTGGAAAGACTGAGAAAACAGAGGCTGCGGGAGAAAGGCTTTGTAGTATCAAAAGGGTGGAGTACCCCTTGGTTGTCCTTGGATCGTTTGAATAATTGTGCCACTTGGCAGTGAACTAACCTTACTACTTAAATAAATGGAAACTGAACTTGATCCATCTGATAGGGGTTGCTATTTGGCTAGGGAATTTTTCCATGGAAGCAGAGTGGGAAAGAGAACTCACCGTCAGGCCATTTGAGGCTCTCCAACTTTCACCTTATGTCAAGGTAGTGCATAATACTGGAATGAGTTCATAAGTATCCACTTCAAAATTTTTTTAACTGCATACACTTTCTCTCTTTTTATGTCTCTCTTTTTTAATATGATAATTTAAATATTTATAAGAAGAAGTGGTACTGAAGGAAGAGCATTAAAGTTGTTTCAATTAGCAATTTAAGTGAAACTAGATATCTTCAGAAGCAAAGATGTGTGTGTGTGTGTGTGTGTGTGTGTGTGTTGTTATTGGAATGTCTGCTCTTCAGAAGACACTGTTGAGGCAATGAAATGGCAAACCAAAGACTGGGAAAAATATATACGAGTCACATATTTGAGAAAGAATTTATGTCCAGAATGTATTAACCAAAACCAGTAATATGGAAAAAAATTTTAAACAAACACTTCACCAAAGAAAATATACACATGGCATCTCAATGAATGGAAAGATGCTTAATATTATTAATCATTAGGGAAATCCAAATTAAAATCATGATGAGATATCACTACTCATCTATTAGAATGACAAAAAAAAATCCTGATAAGTACTGGCAATGATGTGAAACAGCTAGAAATACATTACTAGTGTGAATGCTAAATGGTATAGCCACTTTGGAAAATAGTTTACTGGTTTCTTACACAGTTAAATACAAGCCATGTATTTACACAAGCAAAATGAAAATATATGTTCACACAAAAATCTGTTCATATATGTTTATAGTGGCTTTCTGCGTGCATAATTACCAAAATTTGAAACAACACAAATGTTCCTCAAAAGCAGAATGGATAAGCAAATTGTGGTGTGTCCACATGATGAAATACTACTCAGCATAAAAAGAATGAATTATTGATATATGCAATGACTTGGATATATCACAAATGTATTATGCTATGTGAAAGAAGCTAGCATCAAATGGCTACATAGAGCATGATTTCATTTATATGATCTTCTGGAAAAGGTGAAACTATGGGGACAGAAAGGAGTTCAGTGGTTGCTTGTGACTGGTAGTAGGTGGATAGGTTGACTTTTTTTTTATCATCAAGCATTTTTTATTTTATTATCTTTTATTAATATATAATGTATTATTTGTTTCAGGGGTACAGGTCTGTGATTCATCAGTCTTACACAGTTCACAGCACTCACCATAGCACATACCCTCCCCAGTGTGGATAGGTTGATTTTAAAGGGTCACATGGGAATATGTTTTGGGTGGTGACATTTGACATCAATCATATCTTGATTAAGGAGACATTTGACTATGGGCGCCTGGGTGGCGCAGTTGGTTAAGCAACTGCCTTCGGCTCGGGTCATGATCCCGGAGTCCTGGGATCGAGTCCCACATCGGGCTCCCAGCTCCATGGGGAGTCCGCTTCTCACTCTGACCTCTCCCTTCTCATGCTCTCTCTCACTCTCTCTCTTTCCTAATAAATAAATAAATAAAATCTTAAAAAAAAAAAAAAAAGGAGACATTTGACTATATGAGTTTGTCAAAGTCAGCAGAACTATATATGAAAAAAAATATTTGGGGTGCCTGGGTGGCTCGGTTTGTTGGGCATCCAACCCTTGGTTTCAGCTCCGGTAGTGATCTCAGGGTTGTGGGGTTGGGCTCTGTGTTCAATGTGGAGTCTGCTTAGGATTCTCTCTCTCTCTCTCTGCCCTCCCGTGGCTCTCTCTCTCTCTCTCTCTCACTCAAAATAAATAAATAAAATCTTTTTATAAAAAGGATTAATTTTACCACATATAATTTTACCTTTAAAAGTGAAAAATAGTAGGGTATAATTACCATTTTCAGGTAAACAAAAGCTGAGGAAATTTGTTGCCAGCAGACTTGATCTCTGAAAGATGATAAAGAAAATTCTTCAGGCTAAAGAGAAATGACACTAGAGGAAAACTCAAATCTACAACAAAAAAAATGAAAAGTAATAGAAATGGTAAATATGTGGGTAAATATAAAGGCTGTCTCTTTTTCTTTTAGCTTCTATATTTCTTTAAGAAAAAACTGATATTTAAAGCATAAATATTTTGGTATTTTTAACATATGTAGAACTTAAATGTATAACAAAATGTTATAAAGTATAGGAGGGAAAATAAAATCATAGTCTTTTATTTATTTATTTGTTTTTAAAAGGCAAAATGAGGGAAGGGGCAGAAGGAGAGAGAGAATCTTAAGCAGGCTCCACGCCCCCAGCATGGAGCCCAACATAGGACTTGGTCTCACAACCCTGAGATCATGACCTGAGCCAAAATCAGAAGTTGGACACTCAACCGACTGAGCCACTCAGGCATCCTGTGAATCATCCTCTTAAATGTTTCAAGTTTCACATGAAGTGGTATAATATTAATTATAAATAGGCTCTGATAAATTAGAGATACGTACTATAATTCTGAGAAAAAGTAGTAAAAGTAAGACAAATATAACAATCAAAATCCAATAGAGGATATAAAATAAAAGACTACAAATATTCAAATAATACAAACGAAGCAGTAAATGAGGACTGAAAAAAATGTATGGGACAAATAAAAAAGAAATAGCTTAGAAGGTAGATTTAAATGAAACCATATAAAAACCTGCCAATTCATTGGGAAGACATCACAATCTTAAAAGCGATTAGATCAAATAAGAACTGTAAAATAAATGAAGTAAAAGCTGACAGGACTAAAATAAGAAACACAAAAGGCCACATAATAGGCAATTTCCTTACCCTTCTCTGAGTAATTGATAAAACAAGTGGACAAAAGATCATATAGTGCTGTAGACTATTTGAACAACACTATCAACCAACTCAAACTTATTGACATTTATAGATCACTTCAACAATTACTGACCATAGTTTTCCTGTGCACATAAAATTTCTATCAAGATAAACCATATATTGGGCATTAAATATGTACCAATATTTGAAAAGACAACACTCACAGAGTATGTTCTTTGAAAACAACAGAAATAAATTAGAAATCAATAATAGTAAGATAATTAGAAGATGCCCCAAACTTTGGAAATTAATCAATACTTTGAAATAATCCATGAGTGAAAGAATACATCACAAAGGAAATTAGAAAATATATCAAACTAAGTTCAAATGAAAACTGTATGCCAAAATGTGTAGGGTATTACTAAAGTGATACATAGAGGGAAATTTATACCTTCACATGCTTATTTTAGAAATAAGATTTAAAATCAATGACTAAATTACTATTTTAAAGACCTTGGACTATCTAATTTCAGGGCTCTCTATAATGCTGCAATTTTGAGATATTGTGGTATTATAAATAAATATACAAATACCTCAGAGGAACAGAATACATCAAACAGAAAAAAACTCACACTTACACACTCAACTGATCTTCAAGAAAGAGCTCAATGCAATTCAAAGGAAAAAGGAAAATATCTTCCACAAGTTGGGTATAATAACCATATGGGAAAAATATTAACTTTGACTCCTTCCTTACCTGGTACACAAAAAATAATTTAAGGTAGATTAAGATCTAAATGTAAAAGTTAAAACTTAAGAAAAAGTTAAAGCTTAAAAAGTTAAACTTTAAAGTTTAAAAAATTAAAGCTTAAAAGCTTTAAAAAAAGATTGCAGAATATCTTTGCAAATATGGAATCAGCAAAGATTTCTTAGAACAGCCACACAAAAAACATTGAACTTAAAATGATAAACTGGACTTTGAAATAAAAAAGAATTCTGTTTTTCAATAGTTGTCTTAATGAAAAAAATGCAGGCAACACAGAGGTTGAAAATATTAACCACACACATATCTAAGGACTTGTGTCCAGAATATATAAAAATCTCTCAAAAATGGGTAATAAAAAATGGACAAAATACTTAAATGCTACCTGAAAGAAGATATGTGACTGGCCCATTAGTACATGTAAAGATTCTCAATGTCATTAGGCATCGTGAAAATGAAAATTAAAACCACAGTGGTACAACCACTTGGAAAACTGGTTGGCAATTTCTTAAACAATTAAATATATACCACCCTTATAATCCATTGATTCCACTTCTTGGTATTTTTTTCCAACTCTTTGGTATTCACTTAAAGGAAATTAGAAATTTTGGTTACACAAAGGCTTATATGAGAATGTTTATAGTAGTCTTATTCATAATAACCGAAAACTGGAAATAACCCCGAAATTTATTAATAAGATAGTAAAGTGATATGTTTATATAATGAAATAATATTTAGCAATAAAAAATAAGGCATATTTACAATCAAATGTCATTGAATTGTGCACTTGCATTAATGCTTATTTCGTTATATATAAATTTAATGCAGCAATTTAAAAAGTTTATAAGTTAACTCTTTGAGAAAAGATATTTAGGCTGAATAATACAAGGGGACATTGGCTCATCATGTAATTATTTTTCTTTTCTGATCCTGTTTATTTGACCTACAAATATTTTATATGTACCTATGGAACCTCAGTGAAAACAACTTTCTGTTCTATGGCTCTATTCTTAAGAATTATTCAAGGTCACCAAAGCACATTTATTGACTTTACGGTCAACATTAGTTTTTCTTTTCTTTAATTTTATTGTTATTATTTTTTAAATTTTTTTTTAAATTGAACTTGAACTTACGACTCTGAGATCAAGACCTGAGCTAATATCAAGAGTCAGTCACTTTACCAACTGAGCCACCCAGGCACCCCATCAACATTAACTTTTAACTGAAATCTACATAAACCATATAACTACTGTTATTTCTGTGAATCCAAGTTATTGGCTTTGGGGTGGGAGGAGATTAATTTATTTTACTCAGGGATAGCGGAGAATACACCAGGCAGATTATTGAATAATGCTTCCTAAAATACCTTGTAATCTGCAGTGTTGGATAAAAATTAGATAAAAATCCCAAACTACATTAGTGGTCTGGATAAAATGAATTCAAACTTACTTTTAAATTAGTTGGAGTACAATTATCCTACTTTCCTGCTTATCACTTCTCCTTTAGGAGGTGCGTTAATTTGCAAATAGTGCTGTTTCTGGAGGAAATATCAACTATTTGCAACTATTTGCAACACTTAGATGCAGCAGACCAGAGGACTCTTGACACAAACAATATGATTAGGCATGACATTGTAATTCATCCATCGTAGCAGGTTGCTGAAAATTTAAAGGGGATACCCTTTTTTGTCCTGATTAGAATGTCATCATTCATCTGTTCTAGCTAATCTCAAAAAGGAAAAGTATGGGGAAGCTTAGATGTCTGCAGCTTTTAGAAATTGGTTCATCTGTTTCCAGGCTAAGTGAATTATTTATCGATGACTCAGCACATCTCTGGTGTTTGAAGACATATTGCACAAATTTAAAATAAGTTTTTATTTATTTCTGCAGCCAGGAAACACACCCAATTAAAATAAACAATTTGGAAAGATTTTTGTTTCTGAAAGTTATGAATAATTTCTTCAGTATAAAAATTAAGTGTCTGCATTTTGTGAACCACTATATACTTAGACTCCAATGCAATTTCAGTTTCCACCTTTTCACACGTTAAATGGCATTGAATAGCTGTTAAATGCCCATGTGTTTTAAATAAAATCTCAGGAGATATTAGAATAGAAAATAAAGCAGAATGGAAAATAGCTGAAGCCACATTTAACTCCTTCCTAACAGAACCTCAGTTTTATTTAGGTATGTACTTCATTTCCTGCTCCAGAGGGAGTTCCCATTTGCCAAAGGAATAAGAGCATAGAATTTCTTCTGGTTATTCTTGCTCCACAAAGGTCATGTGACCTAAGTTAGATGAATCAGAGTAAATTTTATTCCATGTTTTGAAGAGAAGTTACTCTATTTGTTTTACTAAACAAGAAAGTAAATACCCCAGTTGCTGTTGGCATTTTCTTGAAAAGAAGTTGTTGTTAAGGAAAGCAAAGAAAAGAGATGGATATTTTACTGAATTGTTGAATCACTGATGTCTCTATAGTTGACCCTACACTACCTCTAGTCTTCCTGTTATGCAAGAAAATATATTTTCTGGGGCGCCTGGGTGGCTCAGTGGGTTAAGCCTCTGCCTTCGGCTCAGGTCATGATCTCAGGGTCCTGGGATCGAGCCCTGCATAGGGCTCTCTGCTCAATGGGGAGCCTGCTTCTCCTCTCTCTCTGCCTGCCTCTCTGCTTACTTGTGATCAATCTGTCAAATAAATAAATAAAATCTTTTTTAAAAAGAGAAAATATATTTCCTCATTGTTTTGGAAAGTTTAATTTAGTATTTCTTATCAAAAACTATTCTTCTAAACAACATGGAAGTATGTCATTATCTCTACTCTGGCCTTGATTCATAGTAAAATATTTTGTTGTTGGACTGAGTTTTAGGCTAAAATGGTTCTTGTCTACATTGTTAGCAACAGAAAATAAGTGAATACATTTTGGTTCATATAGGGTAATACAATTCAAAAGGGGTTTACCGAACCATCTCTAGGAATGTAAGAAGATAGCATTATTGGTAGCTGAGAGACTGATTCCAAAATCCTCTAAATTATGGAATACCTCAGAACTAAAAAAAAAAAAAAAAAGCCTTAAGTATTAAATTGTCACACACACAAATACACACACACACAACACAGAGATAAACAATTATGAACTGAAGGGAATTGGACTGAAGTATAGTAATTTTAGAATATTGAGATTCAAGGAGAAGTAATTTCTGTTACATCTACTCTATAACTACTGAATGATCATACATGGCAATAGCCTTGTTGAGGTTCTCTGCATTGTTAGGGAATTGTGACTCGATTTCATTGCAGATGAAACATGAGATCCTGATGAAAAACAGAATAGATATTGTTTCTCTTAAGTGTGATAAATAGGAAAAATATGACCTGTGCTTAAACTATCATGAATAGAAAGATAACTTTACAATGTGAACTTAACTTTCACAAGTTAGGAAAATGATAATCATTGGTAAATCATTAAAGAGTCAGACTACTGTGAGATGATCAGAAGAAAGGAAGATAGGAAAGAAAAAGAATCCTAAAAAAAAAAAAAAAAAAGCAATCTTTGTCATCCATGTAGCAGAATATCAAGAGTACTGTTGAAGCTGTAAGGATTCCAGCATGAGAGGGTGACATAGGAGGCTCCTGAATTCACCTCCTCTAATGAACACATAGAATCTATAGCTGCACACAGAGCAATTCTTTCTAAAACAAATCCAGAAACTGGCTGAGCAACTCCTACATACTGGGTGAACAAGAAAACACCCACATCACAGAATCAGCTATTTTCTTCACTTCTTTTGTCACATCTATGTCCCTCTCACACCCGGATTCTTGAAATGCCTACCTATGGGGTCCTTTGATTTCTTCTGTCTTCCAGTTCTCCTCTTTCCACTATTTTACATTGTTTTATTTGAACAATCTCCTAGCACAATAATCATCTATTCTTTCATCCTTTCTGCATTTAAGATTTTTTTTTTTTTGCCTTTACTCATTATCTTCTTTCCAATCCAGAAATAACCTACTATTTTCCTTCATGCCAACTCTGTCTTGAGACTTGGTCTACATAATGCTTTGAAATGAATAGAACGTGATGCTACTAAGCAACTCAAAGCAACAAACCACTGATAAATGTAACAACATGGATGAATCTCAAAAACATTATATTGGGCGAAAAAAGCCAAACCTAAATTGGCTGTGTCATTCCATTTATATTAAGTTCTTGAAAGGCCAATCTAAGTTATCGTGTTAGAAATCAAAACTGTTCTTACCTGTCTGGTGGCAGTTGACCTGAACTGAGAATAGGGGAATCTTTTTTGGGTAATGGAGACATTCTATAACTTGTTGGAGGTAAAGGTTACATGAATATATGCATTAATCAAAATTTATCATAGTACGTATTTAAAGTCTCTATAAATAATTTATATAAATTATATCTAAAAATTTGGAGGAATGAGGACTCTAAGTTAAGAAAACTAACAAAATTTGGGGTGCCTGGCTGTCTCAGTCAGGAGAGTATACGACTCTTGATCAGGATCGTGAGGTCAAGCCCCACAATGGGTGTGGAGCCTACTTTAAAAAAAAAAAAAAAGAGTCTTAAGAACTCTATCAAACAACTGCAGAGTGTGAACCTTATTTGGATTCTGAATCAAACTACCAAAATGAAAAGAATAAAATTAAAAAAAATGAAACCATTTTGAAAAGAAAATGAAACCAAAATGAAAAGAATAAAATTAAAAAAAAAAAACCTTAACAAAAGTTATTATAAATTAATGTTTAAGTAATTTTTTAAAATGGCTGCCAACATTTTCAACTTAAAAGTCTGTGTTTCTGGGATGGCTGGGTGGCTCAATTGGTTAAGCATCTGCCTTTGGCTCGGGTCATGATCCCAGGGTCCTGGGATCGAGTTCTGTGTGAGGCTCCCTGCTCAGCAGGGGTCTGCTTCTCCCTCTCTGCTGCACCCCCTGCTTGTCCTCTCGCTCTCTCTCAAATAAATAAATTTTTTTTTTTAAAAAGAGGTATCTGTTTCTGACTTTTTATAGAAAATGGGAAGACCTGGAAACATTGAACCCACATTTTCAAATAAGCCTAGCAGCTGGGCTTAGGACCAAATAAATTCTTACAATCCCAGTGGCACAGAGACCCTGCTACTCTCCAATATATCTTTCATACAACCAGTCTCATTCACTTAAGTTATTTCTGCAGGCACGTACTTGTGTTCATGACTCTGGTGATATCCCTTTCATCCATTTAGGTTTTTTGTTTGGTCCTTTGGTCCAAATTCTAGCTCTTAGACCTGATGTGACCATTTTCATTGTATTTGGGCAAACTGGAGTGTCTTAAGATTACACATACATTTTTTTAAAGACTTTATTTATTTATTTGTCAGAAAGAGAGCATAAGCAGGGGGAGCAGCAGACAGAGGGAGAAGCAGGCTCCCCATTGAACAAGGAGCTCAATGCAGGACTCTATCCCAGGACCCTGGGATGATGACCTGAGCCGAAGGCACATGCTTAACCAACTGAGCCACACAGGTGCTCCAGATTACACACACATTTCAACAACATACTCTCAGACTTACTGAAGTGACAGGCCCAAAATTTACCTGATACAATAGGCAGGAATCTAAGCAGAGACAGATCATTACCATTGACCCAGAAACCCTGGAACTAAGTACCTTTTATAAGGGTACAAAGATGTAATAAAATAATAAAAAATACAGACTTCCTCCACATAATGAAGACACTACTTTATGAATGATTAACCTTTCCCATATTTTTCCTGAGGTTCAATTTATTAAGAAATCAAATCCTAAAGTTTCTATCATTGAAATCTCTGAGTGTATCTCATTCCACAGTGATATTTTTTCCAAAGATCTCATAATTAAACACAGAATACCTAAGTGATTTTATTAATAAGATTTCCTGCTAGTTTAAATTTATTCCATCTTTAAGGCTGCCTGAACTTTTACAGGTCACAAAAATATTTTTAAGAATTTTTAATGGAAAAATAACTGAAATGGTTTGGATCAAAATAAGCTTCTCCTTCCATCAGAGACTAGGCATGAAATATTTCTATTCAGATGGAGGATTTTTTTTGGCTTATATTCACCTGATAAGTGAGATATGAAAATTAGATTTCTGACTTAGCTAGGGAATTTTAGGTCGGAGACCATATTCCTCTCATCTCTATTCAGTAGCACGTACAGGGAAAACAGAAACACTGCAATTAAGTAATCATCCAGTTTCCTCATAAGAACACATTATGTTTCAGATGCTATCAAGACGACATGATAAGCAATCTATAGGACTTAGAAATATAACATACTAGCAGAATGTTTTGAAACCCATTGTCAACAGTATTTACTAGGCATGGCAAAAGAGGGTGGGTGATAAGAAATGACATAATGGCTGGACAAGTCTGTTAGCAAACACCTGTAGATTGCAATTTGAAATTAAATTTTCTTGTCATTAAAGGGAAGTGAATTTTAAGTAAGCATGTCATTTGCTTCCCTGTAAACATCTCTACCAATTCACTCAATCTGGGTTGCTAGCCAACAAAGTCTCAGTTGCATTGTGCATTGTAGCATCTACAAGGCAGAATATAATAATTTGCATTACTAAATTAGGGAGAAAATACAAATTAAATTAAGTTGAATTTCTGTTTCTCACACTAGTAGTGAACAGAGAGTTCTGGTTTGAAATAAGACATATGGGTTTGGCCAAGTATTCTAAGCCCAGGAAGGCTAAGTGAGTTAACAATGATACATTTTTTTTATATGCATTTGGAAGGTTCAGATGAATTTAAACTTTGAGTCATGTTGGGGAAATGAAGTAGGAAGAGAAAACAGGGTGACATTGCAATCAGTCGTGCAATAGTGTTTACAAATGTTGGCCTGGATTTAGAGCTTTCAGGAACAGAGTTAAATTATACCAGGCCAGTGCCCTGAATGGCTTTGTGCAGTGAAGCACTTGTCAAGTTCCAGAATGATGCTTCCAAAGCATTCATGACCTTTCCCACCAAACTAGGTCAGTGGTATTTAGATATTAAGTTGGTGTCTTTATAGATATTAAACCTCCTAAAATAATATTTGATTTCCCTCTATATGACATAGTCAAGGGAGTAATAAATTTGAGAATCTGAATTGTCCAGATTATTGTCCGACCTTTTTGAATTTAATAGAATACAGTCAGATACATTTTTAAAACTTTATCTCTAATGCAATTAAAAGTAGTGATTTGAAACCCCCAAATAATGAGCATCTACTATACTTTGTGCTTTATATTAATTATCTGATATAATCCTCACTATGTGTCTATGAGATAAGGTTTATTCCTATTATAATTCTTATTCTACAAATGAAGAATCTGAGAGTTTAATTTGTTCACAGTCACTATGCTAGTAAGTGGATGATTTGGGATTTAAATTCTGGTCTGTCCTACTTCAAAGTATTTTAAAACATATGTTGTGACACATTGCTACTGGGATACTGATCAGCCATTTTTTAAAAAATTACAGTAGAACAGGCAGAGTAAAAATATTAGGCAGCAATGCAGATAGCAACAGTTCATGAAACTTTTCTTTCAGATGTGTATATATGTGTGCAGCATGTGTATAATGATCTAAAATAAAAATGCATGTCTTGCTGTATCACAGTAAAAAAGAAGTTTAAAAAACACTGAAGTCTACATTCTCAAATCAAAATAATCTGTGGTAATTATAATATGCAAAAAAAGAATCCCCCTAAAATAAAGTACCATAACTGGAAGATTTGCTGGGTAACTTCCTCAGCATTAGAGGCTGTGTGGGCTGTTTTTCATTTTCTTCTTTACTAGATGTATCAGCCTCTATTTCTCAGATGACTCTCTGGATTCTCCCATTCAGAGCTTGACCAACTACTGCATGGCACTTGAGTGTACACAAGATCTCATTTGATGCCATTTAACACTGTGAGTTATAGCTTATAGAGATATTCGAGAAAGAATATAGAGCTTAAATATCTTTCCCATAGTCACCCAACTAGTACAAGATAGAAATAAGAATCAACTATTGGGGACGCCTGGGTGGCTCAGTTGGTTGGGCGACTGCCTTCAGCTCAGGTCATGATCCTGGAGTCCCGGGATTGAGTCCCACATCGGGCTCCCAGCTCCTTGAGGGGTCTGCTTCTCCCTCTGACCCTCTCCCGCTCTCTCTCACTCTCTCTCTCAAAAAAAAAAAAAAAAAAAAAGAATCAACTATTGACCCTGTGATGTAGCGTACCCTTCTCCTCACACTTTCTTTAGATGGCATATGGCAGGTGTTCTATGCACACACATTTTTCGGGCCCAGGGCAGAAAACAGGATGCTTAAGAAGTGTGAGTCTTCTTTGTTCTTTCCATAGTTTGGCTATTGTGGACATTGCTGCTATAAACATTTGGGTGCACATGCCCCTTTGGATCACTACATTTGTATCTTGAGGGTAAATACCCAGCAATGCAATTGATGGGCCATAGGGTAGCTCTATTTTCCACTTTTTGAGGAACCTCCATACTATTTTCCAGAGTGGCTGCACCAGCTTGCATTCCCACCAACAGTGTAGGAAGATTCCCCTTTTTCTGCCTCCTCGCCAACATCTGTCATTTCCTGACTTGTTAATTTAGCCATTCTGATGGGTGTGAGGTGGTATCTCATTGAGGTTTTGATTTGTATTTCCCTGATGTCGAGTGATGTGGAGCACTTTTTCATGTGTTTGTTGGCCATTTGGATGTCTTTGCAGAAATGTCTGTTCATATTGTCTGCCCGTTTCTTGATTGGATTACTTGTTCTTTGGGTATTGAGTTTGATAAGTTCTTTATAGATTTGGGATACTAGCCCTTTATCTGATATGTCATTTGCAAGTATCTTCTCCCATTTTGTCAGTTGTCTTTTGGTTTTGTTGAGTGTTTCCTTTGCTGTGCAAAACTTTTGATCTTGATGAAGTCCTAATAGTTCATGTGTTTTTTATATATATATATATATACACACACACACACACACACACACACACACACACACACACACACAATGGAATACTATGCAGCCATCAAAAACCCTGAAATCTTATCATTTGCAATGGCATGGATGGAACTAGAGGATATTATGTTAAGCGAAATAAGTCAATCAGAGAAAGACAATTATTAAATGATCTCTCTGATGTGAGGAATTTGAGAGGCAAGGTGGCAGTTGTAGGGGGAAGGGAGGGGAGATATATGAAACAAGATGGGACCAGAGAGGGAGACAAAATATAAGAGTTATTAATCTCAGGAAACAAACTGAGGGTTGCTGGGGTCAGGGGAAGGGATAGAATGGCTGGGTATGGACATTGGGGAGGGTATGAGCTATGGTGAGTGCTGTAAATTGTGTAAGACTGATGATTCACAGACCTGTATCCCTGGTTTATCTGAAGCAAGTTATCTGAAGCAAATAATACATTATATGTTAATTTAAAAAAATGTGAGTCTTTAGTGCATCACTAGTGCTGATAAGATACTGTGGCTGTTTACACCAGTAATAAATATATGTCCTTCTTGATCTGACAACACCAACAAAATAAATCCATGCAATCATTTAATTTAAAAAGCATTAAATAACAGATTCTGGAGTCTTGAAATTACCAGTTTTTCAGAGAATGAAGAATCCTTCCATGATCCTGACCCTGGTAGGGGGGGTCCTCCTTTTCTAGGAGGAATAAAATTAGGTTTATTGTAAATAAGATACTAACTGACAGATAAGGAAACTTATTTTAGTAGTAATATATGATGAGGAGCTTTAATAGCTTATTGCTCTTTACAAATATTCTGTCCTTCTAAGCTATGTGAAAAATGATTTATAAATGTAAGACTAATTTGATTTGGATTTTCATTTAATTGACTCATCCAGATCCACACATAGGGACATCAATTGTATTGTAACTATATATCTGTTTACTAATCTAAGGTAATTTGTTGAATAGAGGCCATGTGAAAGACAGTACACAGAGCATCTCTAGAAACATGGTGATGCATAGTTTTTTGTGTTTGTTTTAAGGTTTTATTCATTTACTTGATGAGAGAGATAGAGAGGGAGCACAAGCAGGGGGAGCAGCCGACATAGAGGGAGAAGCAGACTCCCTGCTGAGTAGGGAGCACACCGGGGAGGGATCCCAGCACCCTGGGACCATAACCTGAGCAAAAGGCAGAGCTTAGCCAACTGAGCCACCCAGGTGCCCCTGCAATGAATAGTTTAATGTTAAATATGTAATAGGCACATATGTAAAAATAATTCAAATGTACATGTACACAGAATGTGTCTGTTTAACTGGCTAAAATATAATTAGATATACAAACAAGAAATAAATGTGAAAAAATACCATAGCCAGCATGTTTAGGAAACTGCAAGTGAGATAAGCACGAAATAATGTATTTAGCTGTAACTCACAAATTCTCAAGTGCTTTGAGATGGCTTTTCTGAGAGTACCAATATAGTGTTTAGCTACTACCAACTTCATTTCTATTTCTAGGAGCTAGTAACCAGGAGATTGAATGCTACATGGTTAGTGTTGGCAAAAGACCAGGTGTTTCAGATGTCTGTACTCACTGGCAGGGCATGAGTTTCATGAGGATAAAGAGCTGGGAAATTAGCTTCTTCTCTGAGAAAACACCAAATGGCAGATGACGCCGGTGCTGCAGGAGGGCCTGGAGGGCCCTGGGGCCCTGGAATGGGAGGCTGCCAAGGCTTCAGTGGAGGATTAGGCAGCAGCAGTCCAGACCTGGTCCTGGCCATGGTCAGGGGTAGGGCTCTTGGAGGCAAGGACAAGGACAAGAAGTGGATCACCAAGCTGGGCCACCTGATCAAGGGTATGACAATCAAGTCCCTGGGAGATCTGTCTCTTCTCCTTGCCCATCAGAGACTCTGAGATCATTGTCTTTTAACTGGGGGCATCCCTCGAGGATGAGCTTTTGAAGGTTATGCCTATGCAAAAGCAAACCTGTGCTGCCCAGCAGACCACATTCAAGGCATTTGTTGTCATGGGATATTATAGTCAACACACTGGTCTGGGTGTTAGGTGCTCCGAGGAGGTAGCCACTGCCATCTGTGGGACCATCCTCCTGGCCAAGCTTTCCGTCATCCCTGTGGGGCAAAGTTACTGGGGGAACAAGGTCGGCCAGCCCCGTACTGTCCCATGCAAGGCTGACCGGCCTCTGTGGCTCTGTGCTGATGCGCCTCCTCCCTACTCCCAGAGCCGCTGCCGAAGCTGCTGATGACGTCCGCTATTGACACCTGCTACACCTCACCCCGGGCTGCACTGCCACCCGAGGCAGCCTCGCCAAGGCCACTTGTGATGCCATTTCCAAGACCTGTGGCTATCTCACCTATGACCTCTGGAAAGACATTGTGTTCACCAAGTCTCCCTATTAGGAATTCACTGACCATCTTGTCAAGACTCGCACCAGAGTCTCCGTGCAGAGAACCCAGGCTCCAGATGTGGCCACCACAGAGTTTTATACAAGAAAAAATAAATTTAATTAAAGCCTGTTAAAAAGAAAAAGAGCTGGAAAATTATGACTCTGTGTTATATATAAAGTCATGTCATAGTTACAATCATTTATCTATCACCAAGAATTTCATAATGCTGCTGTAATATAAGAGAAGACAACTGGATTTAGAGTCAGAAGACTACATTGAAATAAAAGGCTAAAATTTATGAGCTTAGTAACCTTGAAAATTAATTAGGCTTCAGTTTCTTCCACTGAAAATTGTAGATGGCAGTTCTTTTTTACAGGAAGTTGTAATGGTAATTTGAGGTTGAATCATATAAAATTGCTGATATTTGATCATTTTTATTTATAAAAACAATCATTTCATTTGGATCAACCTAATAGTAAGAGCTATACATTTATTGAAACTTCTGTCATATAAGCGCTTTGTTATGTTCCACATGTTGTAGTAAATTACAATGATAGCTTCGGTGTTTTACCCCTCCCTGTATTTGTGCCCTTTGCAATAATACATCTTCAGTGTCCTCCCATCCCTAGTTGGCTGACCTGCCTTGGGCTCAACAACTTGACTTAGTTTTGTCGATGGAACATTAGCATGGGTGAGATTGTGCAGAGGTTTGAAGCGAACTTTAGCAATAGGTTTGTCCTATTTTGCCACGGGAATATATCCAGGATAGACTGCTAGAGAATAAGACACATCTAGACGGAGTTAAGCACATCCAGTCATTCCAGCCTAGGCCATCCTAGATCAACTGACATCCAGCCAACTCCTAGGATGTCAGGAGACCAGGTATGATTAGTATAACCAACCTCCAGCTATAAACTTGTAGTTTTATACCCTGCAGGATTTATATCAGTACACATATTATTGTGGCAATAACTAACAGATATAAATGATTCTCTCATCTCACGCACACAACAAATCTATAGGCACAATTATCATTCTCCCTGGACAAAAGAAGACACTGTGACCCAGAGAAAAGTTCAGTGAACTGCCCTGGGTCATATTAACAGACAGCAAATGACAGAGGAAAGATTTGAAATTAGGGAGCCGGGCTTCCAGTATATTCTAACCAGTATACTGAATGGCTTTGTTCTTGTGAAGATGAAATGAGATTATTTTTTGAAAGCGCTTTGTCAGTGTTAAAGCACACTAAAAATATAAGTCATTATTATGAAGCTGCAACTTCTTTACAAAGATGCTGTAAAATTCCAACTAAGTTTTTTCTTTATCTCATAAAATAAGAAACCCCAGGCAAGCACTAGATGATTTAAAATGCACTGTTCTTTGATATGCCAGTTACATAGGGAAAACTGATAAATGGTGAAATTTAGCATGCCACCTTCCTTCCAAATCGGTGATAGACCGCTGCTATTTGCCCGGCAACTACCAAGTAAACAGAAAAATAAAGCCATGGTTTTCTTGGCAAGTGTCATTAAAAATAGATTAAGTTTACAGTAAATGTAATCTGTAGCATAGATCACACAGACAAAAAACCTGAAGGGGAAATGAAGGCATTAATAAGATATTTCTTAATTTTATGAAGCGTTACACACATCAGACCACTGAACCAAAATAACCTAGGGAAATAGTAATGAAATAGGCGTTTATTCCTCAGCTTCGAGGAGGCATGCAAATACAAATGGTGCAAAACAAGAAGCTGATTATGCCTAGAAACTGGAATAAACATAAAAAAGAAAAGTCTGGAGATGCTAATAGGCATTAAGTTTATGAGGTGTGACTTTATTTACATGGAATATTCTCTATGGGCATGAATTTTTTTTTAAATTCCACTTGATTTTTCATATATATATATATACATACATACATATATATATATATACATATATATATGTATATATATATATGTATATATATATATATATATATATATCAAACCCCCCCACAATTGATTATTTTCTTCAAAAAAAAAATAAAACTAGAATGGTACCCTGGGTAAAATTAATAATGGGGAGAACTGAAGAGAAATAGAACTCTCTTTGGAAGGGTGTGCCTAAGCTAAGCAAGGCATGACCAGAATAGGGACTTCTTGATTTGGGAGGCTTTTTTCTGTAGGAGTCTTTTTTTTTTTTATAAAACACAGAACTGACACATTTAAGAAGAGAGAAAGAAAAAACTGAACTTAGAAGAAAAGGGAAGAAAAAACAAAAAGGAACCTTAAAAAAAATAGATGAAACAGAACAGGAAAAGAGAGTTCTCCAGAAAGAATAACTAAGACTTAAATGATTTATACAAAACCTATTGTTTCATCAATGTCTCCAAAATATCCTAGCCTTGATTTCGCTGTTCTCTATTTTAATCATTTGTTTCTCCTCTGATAATCACCACCTAATTGTCTCTGTCCTCTGAAAAAGGAAAGAGGAAGAATGCTCAGAAGAGCTTTGCTCTTGAGTGTCTTTCTCTAGTATTCAGCTCTGAACACAAACTATTCAACCATCCCTTCATTCAACTTATTAACTAACATCATCTACTGAGAGAAATGATAACTTCTCATTAGGGGTTGGGCATATACAAGCTCTGCTTTGAGAAAATTAACCCTGCTTAGTGCAGATATGGATATCAATTTTTTTCCTGACCATGACACCTTCATAACTTGCCACCAACTTTTTCATGTGAAATTCTGTGACACTTAGTCTCCTCGTATTGTACTTCTCAGATGAGGTAGCTTTGTATCGTTCTTGCTGAATTTTACCTTATTGTCATTGTTTCATTGTCTGAGCCTATCAAGAGTTTTCAGTCCTGACAGTTTAATCCTACAGTGCTATATGCAAATTTTTATGTATCCTTAAAAGTCATTGAAAAATTTTCCACAGGCCAGCTGACTAAAAACAAACAACAAAAAATCTGAAAAAATTGGCACTCTATTGCATGGCTGATGGGCATACAAATTGATACTACTGCTTTGGAAAACTGCTTGGAAATACTTATTAAGATGAACATGTGAATTCCCTCAAGAACTCATCAATTAAATTCCAAATTATAAATATACAACAGAAGTGTGTGTGCAGCTTATCAAGGGATCTATACAAGAATAATCATACCATCAATATTTGTAATAGTCCAAACTGAGAGCAAACTATATGTCCCACCACAGTAGAATGGATAAATAAGTTGTGGAATCTTCATATAGTGGAATACTATAGAGCAGTCAGATGGACAAACTACAGTTTACACACAACAATATGGATAAATCTCAAGGACATAATGTTGAACAAACTAAGACAGAAACAAAACAACCACTACATGAGTCCATTTTCTTGGGTTCAGAGACCAGACTAAATAAAACTGTAATATATAAGGATGAATAGTTACATGGTCAAGCTATTTTTTTAAAGGGAACAAGGAAATAATTATCTCTAGAGTGGGGGAAATGGGAGGGCAGTGATGAGAGAAGCATGACAATTTCAGTTTTTTGTTCTTGGTTATGGTTATATGGATGTTCACTCCATGATAAATTACTGAGCTCCACATATGCATTTATAGACTTTCGTGTCTGTTTTATTTCACAATAAAAAAGATTTAAAAATAAACAATATTAATTAAAACATCACATATGGAAGCACCCCTACATGATTATCTTCTGGTTTATCTGAATTCCGTTAGCCTAAGCTATCATTAAGCATCACACATTTTTCCCCAAATATGTTTATTTTATTTTTTCAGTGTTACAAGATTAATTGTTCATGCACCACACCCAGTGCTCCATGCAGGACGTACCCTCCTCAATACTCACCACCAGGCTCGCCCAACCCACCCCTGCCCCTCCAAAACCCTCAGTTTGTTGCTCAGAGTCCACAGTCTCTCATGGTTCATCACCCCCTCTGATTTCCCCCCATTCACCCTTCCCTTCCTTCTCACAATGTCCTCCATGTTTTTCCTTATGTTCCACACATAAGTGGGACCATA
>CM052801.1:26271104-26310171 GCA_028533885.1 Nasua narica
GTATGTCTTCTTTGGAGAAGTGTCTGTTCATGTCTTCTGCCCATTAATTGATGTGATTATCTGTTTTGTGAGTGTTGAGTTTGAGGAGTTCTTTATAGATCTTAAATATCATACTTTTGTCTGTAGTGTCATTTGCGAATATCTTCTCCCATTCTGTGGGTTGCCTGTTTGTTTTGTGGACTGTTTCCTTTGCTGTGCAGAAGCTTTTTATCTTGATGAAGTCCCAAAAGTTCGTTTTTGCTTTTGTTCCTTTGCCTTTGGAGACATGTCCTGAAAGAAGTTGCTGTGGCTGATGTTGAAGAGGTTACTGCCTATGTTCTTCTCTAGGGTTTTGATAGATTCCTGTCTCACATTGAGGTCTTTTACCCATTTCGAGTTTATCTTTGTGTATGGTGTAAGAGAATGGTCAAGTTTCATTCTTCTACATATAGCTGTCCAGTTTTCCCAGCACCATTTATTGAAGAGACTGTCTTTTTTCCACTGGATATTTTTTCCTATTTTGTCAAAGAATATTTGACTATAGAGTTGCAGGTCCATCTCTGGGCTCTCTATTCTGTTCCACTGCTCTATGTGTCTGTTTTTGTGCCAGTACCATGTAAGCATCACACATTTTTTTTAATGTTTGCTTTTATAAAGAGCAAATCTTTCAAATAAACTACTTAAATTCTTCTCTAATATTTTCATCATTATTATTTTGTGAATAAGTGACATAGTATTCTGGGATTGCTAGGCTGGAAATGTATCTCAGAAGATAAATAGGTAAGTCTACTAAAATTAAAAACACTGAAAAATAATAACTAAGATATATGACAACTCTTCTTAAATCTCAGATATTTTAATCATAACTAAGAGCTAATTCTGATGTGAAAGTCTTTTAATCACTTACAATAAGTAATAACCATATTTCATTAATCCTAAAACATATTTTCTCACACCTGTGAAATCAGAGTGCATCTTATAATCAACTGCACCCTCAATCTTTGTCAGTTTAGGTCAAAGTTGAGGACTTCCAGAGAGAATTTTCATTTGCTTTTGCCAGCCAACTTCAGGCACTATCCATCTGAGACCATTTTAAATTAAATTCTCTGCTTGAGGTTTCTTGGACCATACTAAAAGTGTGAATTCAGACCTCAAACCTGCATGAGTACTGACTAGTTGTTCAAATTTGCCATTCAGTGTCAAGGTTGAAATATTAAGGTTCCCTTGCTGGTCCTTTCTCTGTGGCCACTCTGCTGAGTGCTTCATTTTATACTGAAGGTATAGCCTTTGGTGACCCAGTTTTAATCAGAGGACTCCTGTTAGACCATTCCTCCACCCAGTCTTGGTTTTTCCTTTCTTATTGGTACATAAAGTTTTACAATCAGTGGTGTCTTAGATTATAAAAGGTACAGGTCACAGGTAGACATTTGCTTTTTTTTTACCCAAAAGAAAATATTTAGCCTACAATTAAACAAGAAAACCCAGACCGATTCTTACATATATCATTTTAACCATGTGTTAATTTTGGTCAAAATCTTGTTATATACTCTATATTGTTAAAAGTATCAGGTTGTAATAAAATTAGTGGACTTACTTTGAGAACTGCAAGTATTCCATAATTTAGGGCAGAATTATTGTTTCTGTATGCAATGCTTTGTTTTCCCTCCTTGAATAAGACCTGTGAAGTCTCAGATTATACATTTAGTAATGTCCCTTGACCTTGTACAACATCAGGCCCATATTAAAGATACAATAAAACTTCGTGAGTATTTGAAGAATTGAAAAACAAGCATGCAGGTTGCAACAAAGAAAACTTCTGGAAATAGGGTCGTCTGTGTGTGGGGGCACCCAAATGCAAAGGAAAGGTCAACATCTGGGCACAGAAGCAAAGAGTACTTCTTGGTTGGTCTTCGTTATGAAAATATTTTGGCCTTGGCAGGATTAGATATTATGGAAGAGTGCTTGAGAGGGGATTGGGAATCCTATCTACAATGCTTGCTCCAACAGATTCAATTCACAGCCTTAGCAGGTAATAAAAGAAGCCTCTGGACCATGTAAGGGATTGCCCAGGCATAGCTAGGTGTACTGGACATTTTATGTATTAATGCCAATCTCAAATAAATCACTTTTCTGGTCTGCGTGGGAGGAAAGAATATTTCTGTCAGTAAGTGAATGGAGGATTACTGACTTGCTGACCTTTCCTGACTGTGATAAAAGATGACTTCTTTTCTTTCAGCAATACTTTAAAAATGGAAATTGCTCTTTTAAATGTAGGATGTGAGAATGAAGGAGGGAGCCCACTATTATTCCATAAATAGATGGTGGCAGAGGGCACCCCTTGGGAAAGGGAGAAATTCTCATTAGGGCTATTTTTCCGAGAGTTGTCAGTATGCATATGTTTGCATTTAAAGATTGGAGAAAAGAGGAAGCAAGTCATGACCTGATGTATTTTTGAGATTCTATTCTTATTCCTGAAGCATTTAAATATAGTGTGTAAAATACAGCACTCCTAAATGCCTTGTACTGTGATTGTTATGTGGATTCTTATGTCATTTTCCTGATGAAGGAGTTAGGAATGCAAAATTTTTTTGCCTTGCATTATTAGTTCCAAATAAGAATGGAAAATACCAAGGCATGTATTTTCCCTTGACCCAGGAAATGGGACAGTTGCTGGTATTTCAAAAAACAAATGGCCTTTGCTGCACAGGCCAGAGGAAAAAAGAATGTGTTAAAGGATTGGACTTTTTGTTAGATGTGTTCAAGGATCTTTTGAAGACCTGAGAAATATAAACGAATGAGAAAAATGATGATGTAGGATATTTAGTGATATCAGATACTGAAACAACTAAAATGGGCCAGAGAAATTCCTACCATATCCCTGAAGCCTTCTATCACTTACATCTTAAGGGACCCTTTTCTCAATAGTACCAGTTGTCAGAACCACTCTTTGTCTCATGTTGTGCATGCATGTGGCTTCTCTGGACAACCTGAAGATATTGTTCACAGAAAGAAGGGATCATATATTATACCAGTGGTAGTGAATCAGTTTGTCTTAAGGGCATGAGACCATCTGCTGTCATCCACAGTCACAGAATAAGTGTTCATCAAAGCTGAAATTCACATCAATCAATAGAACTTTATTTTGAAATTAAATAGGAAAAAAAAACCCAAACCAAACCAAACAAAACAAAACTCTCCAAGTGGATCACTTAGCGCCGGGACGAAAGCTGTGGAGATGACAGATAATTTGATTGCCTATAATACTTTGCACCAAAAACTAAAAATTTCATCCTATTATGTCATGTAAATGCCTAAATATTGTTGGTCTAATGTTCTTTCTTTCAAGAAAGAACAATCCTTCTCTTGAAGTTGTTAGTATCTATGTTGTAGTGCATCAGATATTGAAATACATATTTCATCAGTGGATTTTCATGCCTTTAGGAGGACACAATAGCAAGAATGAGGGAGGTTTGACTTCCCATCTCTTGTTTAATCCTAGGTTGAGTTAGGAACATAAATGGGGGATAGATTAAGTCTTTGACCTTGAGTTTAGTTGTCTGTGCTTGTATAGAACTACTTTGTCATTTGTTGGAGCCACTATATAGCCAAAGGATGATCCAAGAATAACTGTAACCATCAGGTTGACTTGCTTAAGCATCCACGCGGATCAAATCTCCAGAGAAGTTGGATACATAGACTCGTTTACTATATGCAGTTATTGGGTTTGCTCCAAAATGCTTGATTCTACTTAGACTTCATTTACCTGAGCCCAATCAGCAGTAGAGTGAAGGTAATGGAAACTTTGGTTGATAATATTGTGTGTGTAAGAGGTGCCTGGTTGGCTCGGTTGGTTGAGTTTCTGCCTTCGGCTCAGGTCATGATCTCCAGGTCTTAGGATCAAGCAACTCGTTGGGTGCCCTGCTCAGAGGGGAATCTGCTTCTCTCTCCCTCTGCCTCTCCCCCTGCTCATTCATTCTCTTCATTCTCTCTCTCTCTCTCTCTCAAGTAGAAAATAAAATCTTTAAAAAATATATTGTGTGTGAGGTATTACTCTGAAATCCTCAAAATAAGCCATAAATTCAAAGAAACAGGCAAAGTCAGCAAGACTGGCATTCTTGGGGAACACATGTGAATTGTGCTTTATGGGGTTATGCAGCGCACCAGCTCTTAGGGGCTAATGTAGATTGCCAGTGCGTTCTAGATATAAGATGGGGGAGAAATTACCATAAGTGGCTTCCAAGATTCCAGGGCAGCTTTTGTGCCATCTGATAATTATTGATCTTTCCTCCTTAGCATATGACTTTGTTCCTGGAAAAAATATGTACAGAGAAGGGAGAGTTTATATTAAATCTTTTCACTGAGCTATATTGTATTGTGAATGAGGCATTGTAATGTGAATGAGACAAGTGGGAGTAAATTTTGACGGAGAAATGGAGTGTTGGGCACCCTGGGTTGGGATAGGAAGTGTGCCAAGAAATCTTCCCAGTTCTCTTTTGGACATTTAGCACAACCTAAATATTGAACCCTCTAATGAAGGGTGCTTTGTGTAACAGAAGGTGCTATTGGTTATAAAATAAAAATAAAACTGGCTTAATCAAAACAGGAAATTATTGGAAGGACATGGGAATATTTCATGGAACACAGGCAGCTTGACCTTATTAGGAACTGGTACTCTTTCCCACTCTCTGGGTCTTACATGGTCCTTCTTGACTGCTTCTCTCTGCATATCTATTTCATTCCTTTGTTCTCTGTAGTTTTTCTTTGCATCCCTGCACATACCCCCAAAACCCCATGGTTTATGCATTTTATTACTAGCTACATGCAGAAACCAATTCCAAATTAATGGGCAAGAGAAACAGAGGAGGCTAGCTTAAGGCGGGAACCATCTCCCCTGTAATTACCTCTGACCAGGGGTGCAGGGTCATGTGGTGCAAATATGGCTGCCTGCCAAGTCCTTTACTGTTCTCAGAAAAATCATTATGGGTGGAGCATATACTCCAAAGCTAATCAATTACACCAACCTTTCAGGTTTCTGCTTTCATACCTTCACAGTTTTATACCACACAGTTATGACTAAATGGTAAAACTTGGAAGATCCAGCTGTTTGATCTCCTTTTCCTATAGATATTTTCCCCCAATCCTTATTCTATCTGTAACCTTGTATTTCTATTAAATTGTAAATCTAAAAATGTTCCAGTTCCAAAATAGGTAATATGAAAACCATTCTAAGAATATAAATGCATGAAATTTGTACATATTTATACTAATAAATCAAAACCAGCCTTAGTTTAGAAAAATAGCATGTTACTTGTGTTTTCCCTGTCCAAACAGCACAATAGTCAAAGAAATCCTAACTGAAGCCAAATAATGCTTTTGGTTTGAGTGGGCATGAGAAGTCTTATTGGTTGCCTCAACTTCTAGAACATTTCTAATTCAAAAATGTTATCCAATCATTGACAGCAGAGGTTGGATCCTGGTATGTAGGATCATACTTGAACTTGCTAAAGCTCAAAGACCTGGCTAAATTATGTACTAAGTTTATTGACTTTCGATTTGGATAGGGAAAAAAATAATTTTATATGGGCTTGAAGAAAAGGGAGAAAGTAACTCAAAATATTCCATTTCTTGAAAATTAGCTAGAAAGATGTGCTAAATATTGAGGCTTGCACAGAAATACCCTGAGAATAGACTTTTCCAAAATTCTGCTTCATTAAGCAGCATTTAAAAATATCAAGGTCTTCGAAAATATAACTGAAAATTTTATATGAAACATTACACCTCCATAAGGATTTCTATATTATGTCAAATTTATGCCAAATTTGTCCAACAGTGAACAGCATTCAGTGGAGTTGAATGAGAAACATAATTTTCATTATTGTAAGTGTTAAATGTTTTATTATTTAGGGGAGCAAAATTTTCCTCCTCAAAATGTGTCTGTTGGCCTGTGGATTACTTTAGGCTGATTGTTTTTTAAAAAAACAGACGACTCAAGGAGCTTTTCTCTTTTGCTTCTTCCGTAACTGCCTGAAAGGATTTAGACAGAGGATCTGCTCCAGGAGAGAGAGCTATCTCTCATACAGATAACTATAATATAGTACAAACTAGGTGTGGTAGACAGGGAGGAACCTAGCAAGTCCTCTTTGATCCAAGTCCTCTATGTCCCATTGTTTCTGGAAGGCTCAGCAAATATTGTTTACCAAATATTGACTTTTTCATCTTCTTGTGAATTGCCTTCCTTCCCTTTGTAGCCCCAGACCCCTACCCACTTCTCCTTAGCTCGAATGTCTGACTGCCTGTGAGCCTCATAATCTTATAGAGTCACCATATGTGCATAATTAAATTTGATTTTCTCCTGTTTAGCCGTCTCATATCAATTTAATTCTTAAGACCAGCCAAAAAACTTGAATCTACCATTCATAAGGAAAATTTTTCCTTCCCAATGATTACAACTTCTCATTTTGCTTCTTTCAGACACATTACTATGCAAGTAACACGACCGTAATAGCTAATGTTTAAGAAGAATCACCTAAATGTTAAAAATTGGAAAACTGTTCTTGATGTCAGGAGTTGCCACATAACCACTGAACAGTGATATGGCCACAAAGGGAGACTTAGTCTCCAAAAACACTTTGATCGAGAAGTTTGTGAGTGGGAGATGTTCCCAAGCATGAGAGCATTATGTCTTTTCAGTTAACACATGGTGTCAAAGAGTTAGCACAAGGTATTGGTTAACACAAAGTATCTCCTCCATTTATCCTTTAACAATGTAATCCCTCATTCATAATAAGCTCAAGTCAGTTCAGATTTAAAACAATTTCTTTGAACTCTTCTTGTGAACCATATTTTTATTTAAAAAATAGGCTATTTATTTCTTAGTTTACCTTTATAATGATAAATTATATGCTGCCAAGGGGCAGTTTTCAGTACCATTACATATATGTAATGTGTAACTATATACTATATATAATGAGTATGTATGTCTATTAATATATCTATATATATGTTTAGATACTGTTTTCTTCATTAATTCTTGTCACATGTAGAAATTGAAGTATTCAAGGTTTTTGCTGGTTTGATGACATTATTTTCCAGCACTTGTTCCAAGTTTCTTTTTAATCATTATTCCTATGATGTCATTCAACTTGGAAATAATTGCTTTCCAAAACTGAGTTTCTCTGGTGAACCACTCAACACAGCTTTAGTTTTATAAAGAACACCATTCTTTGAGTGCTGTTAATCTTGGCTTCGAAACACCACATATTATTCTTCCCACTTGAACAGTTCAGCTCCTGTTCTCTTAGTTATACTTTGGAACCATTAGACTTACTGCTGGAATATAAATGTGTGAGTCACCCAGCTGGTGACTCTTTGAAAACAGATTTTCCAAGTATAGATATATGGACTCTCTGCTCCTAGCAACATGTAGTCGTTAAAAAAATCTGAGGACTTCCCAAACAGTCTGAAGACCTGCCTCGGATAAGAAAAATTGTTGGCATTTTATTAGATGGCGTTTTGTTACTTAGCAAAGAAAAATTGTTGGCATTTTATTAGATGGTGTTTTGTTACTTAGTCTGATCTTAACTTTGGCATTAAGTAGCTATGATACCTCATTCCAATAATTGCCACAGAAGTTAAGTTATTCAAGTAAATTAGTGCTTCCAGTGCAAATACTAAGCACAGAATTCTAATTTTTATTTGCTCTTTTAATCCCATCTCAGGTTCTGCTTCTGAAAAGCTATTAACAGAAGGTCATGAGAATTTGATAAATCAGAAATTCAGGTATTCAGTGGATTATTCTACAGAATAGAAAATGATTTCACTACTAATTTACTTTCTAACCCAAATGACTTAAATGGGACACTGTGTTGACATAGGATAGACCTGACTTAATAAAAGAAACTGCTAACAGGCTATATGGCCATCATGGCAGAGCAAATTGAAAATGCTTTCCTGTTTCATGTTCACAATGAAATCTCTGAAGGCAAAGGATTTTCCCTTGTCAAATCAGAGTAAAGTTATATCTCCATGTCTTCCAAATTCAGAGAAAGTGGGTCATGGATAATTACCAGGCAGGACATGTTTGTAAAAGTGTTTTGCTCATGAGAATTCTGTATACAAATGAAAGTTACTTTATCCTGAAAATGTAATACTTCAAATGAATGATGTTACTTCATCAAATTAGAATATAATAAGGCCATTGAAAGGAAAATTGATAGAAAATATTAGAACTTATAGCTGTCAAATATGCATATTTTGGAAGTTTGAGATTAAAGCTAGCATAGGCTTGCGGATGATTTACAATATTTTTTGGCAGAAATGAGTTCTGTGAACCTTTCAAAATTGAAGCGTTCATAAGAGACATGAAAGGATATCCTAACAAAAATATGTACTTTATATTCAAACTGATTTTATCAATACAAGAAAATTTATTTGATTAGATGTGGTTCTCTTTATATCTTCAAGAAAATTTTCTGGCAACCATACAAGTGCATTTTATTGCCTCATTTAAATTTCCTTCCAAGTACACTCACCATTTACATACACAAATGTGATGCAAAATTTCACTTTTATGGATTTGTTCACTGCACATGCACGTGTGCATGGAAAATGGAGTGTGCCTCTCTAATTAAAAATGAGAAATAATGCAGGAGAGGCTTTTAACCTACCTTACAAACACCAAAAACTAAACAAAATCCAAAACAGAGTATCAACCCTTTTGCTACTCCTGTTTCTAATTGTGTCATTAGAGTAGGAAAACCTGCATTGTATCTCCCTCTTGTGCATTTCAAAACAAAGTTTAAAGAGACATTTAACATTCTTTCTTTCTCTTAGTGTTTATGTAACTCAACTGCAGGGGACAGAAGGAATCCTGGGAGAGAGTATGAAACAAAACTAGTTTTAAAAAGTTTTACATAAAATGAGCATGTCATGGCAGGTTCTGTCTTATAAGTAATATACATACTATAAAGGAGAACATGAACTTAGACATGTAATTTGGGAACCTGTTAATGAGTCTACACAGTAGAGAAAACACAAGTCAAACCCACATCGGTGAAACCACTTTTATTTTTATTTTTTCCACATAGATAACTTCAGGTCAGCTACAAAAAATCATGAAATGAAGAACCAATCGTGAAACTGCAAACTCAAAACCACTGAAGTGATCAACAGGTTTCCCCCAGAGGACTGTTAGAAAAAATTACCACAAAACCATGGATTCATATTTAAGTAGTAAACATGTCATATATTTAAAAATAATAAATATAGAACAGCAGTAGAGAAACTATAGCATAAACAGCATGAAGTATAATTTTATTTTTTAAGACAGGTGAAATTTCTAGGCACAGTTTTAGGCATTAAAGAGGACACAGAGGCATAGGTTAGTGTGTGCTGCTCTGTACAAAAATACAGTCTGAATAAATTACATTGCTAGCCATACAATTAGACGTCACTTACCAGTCAGTTCATTGCATGTTTAATAATATACAGGTCCATGCTAATCCATATATATCATTTATATTTCAAACACATAGGTCTCTCTATATTTGCCTTTAAAATTTACATGTGAACTTACAAAAAGCTAAATAGTTGTGCAAGAAATCCAAATAACTAGCCCTGCTGAGTATTTTATGCTCTATGTGTGTATGCATGGGTATATATCTCTCTAAGATAAACAATGGATTTATAGTCAACAGTTTTGCTTATAAGAAACCATCAAACAAACCTAAAGCTGCAAAGACATAATGTAGGTGAAAATTCACATGTGTTCATTCTGATAGACAAAACAGTATTTCAGATGAGCAACAACTTTCATGTTGTACTGAGCTTGTTAGTCATGAAATACTTTCAAATATTAGTGATGGTAGAAATATAACATAGGGCTCTTCACTGGGAAGGGGAGAAAAGTTATATAAGAAATTTACTTTTCAGTGTACTGCAAATATGTGTGCCTTAGCCTAGAACATATTCTGTCATTTTCCAGCCTGTCATATTGACAGAGAATGAAAACTTGGTAAGACTCGTGATGTGATATTGGTCTAACAGCCCACTGCATCCTCTACTAGGACTAAGAAAAGTGCCTCATTGATGTCAGCACCAAAGTACTGTTCTTGCATTATTCAGGAATAAAGAGACTCTCACAATAGAGAGTGTTTAGTAGCTGAAATCCCTATCCAACAAATATTGTATTTCTCATGCTGCTCTGACAATATGCAATTAACTGCAAGACAGTCTGGCCCAGATTTTACTATTTCTTAAGAAAACTGCTTCGTAAGATTCTATAGTACTAATACTTTTCTGGAAAACTTCCACCCATAATTTCTTATGATTCTATACAGAATCATATACTTTTATAAAGGTTTCTCTCTAGGATGCATTTAATTACTTTTGTCTGTCATTGCTAAAGTAAGATTAAGCTTGGTTCTTTATATTTACTTTGTGATTCTATAGAAAAGTCACAAGATAGGAGGGTTTTTTTTAAGTGTTTGAATAATAAAATAGATTTTTTTCCCCTATTGTTTTGGCAATAGTTCTTAAGACAAGCTGAAAGCAGAACTCTGCTCTGGGAGGTAAAGCAAATTATTAAATACTATTGATGTGGTCCTGCTCTTAACGGATTTTGCAATACAATAGAACATAAATAGGTTTTAAATGATTTTTCCAATGCTTCTTTCTGCAAAATGGCCAAAACCAGGACATACTGTTTTAGTGTCTTTGTTAACAAAAATAACTATCTATAACTTTTATATTAGAACTGTATTATTTGATATAAAAATATGTTTATAATTAAACTATTCAAATTTGTATATTAAACAGGATTAGTGCAAGTTTGCAGTGTGAGATTAGCTGCAAACTTATTCCCTATCATTAATATTTCCTCCCATTTGAACAGCCAACAAATGATTCCCTTAACGTAAATCCATCATAATTGTGTGCACAAATCAGTTAGCCCATTAGTTAACTTCAGAGGACCAGGTGATAACCAGATGAATTCTACTCCTCTACTGAGACATTTAGACATTTCTATAAATCTATCGCTATTCTTTTATTTTTTAATAAAGACATTAAAGTACTTGAAAAAAAGCAGCCTTCTATTTTACTGAATTTTTAACAAAATGATCATTCTAATTCCTACTCTCTTTTGAACTACAGTGCTTACAGAAGAATCATGAATTTTCAGATTAACACCATTTCAATTTTTCTTCTTATACAATTCTATTACAACTTTCCAGTGAAACAGTAGAGAACATATAGCAAAAGCTTTAAGGTATATGTACTTTTGTACAGTAACTAAGTGTGAATACCAATCTAAGCCTCTTAATGTGTACAAGGTTAGTGTTCAAATCACTTCACTAGAGCAAATATTACTTTTATGTGTAATAGGCAAATGCATGTATAGGGCTAGGGAACAACTTATTACCATTTATACTAATGGTTCACCTTCTATAAAAATACTTAAGCTTGTTACATATGCACAATTATTTGCGGTAATGTTTGGTAAATGATTTAAAGGGTACTTAGGACAAAAGCAACTCATGCATATTTCTTTCAAGTTGCCCCAGGGAAAGTAGAGACTCAATTTTCCTCATTCTAGATATGGCTGAGGCACAATTGCTAACCACATAATGAAAAGCACATGTCTCCAAGTCTTGACTCCCTTCCCAGGGAGAAGCTGATTGCCAAAGCTTTGCCTCCCATTAAAAAGAGTATTCTTGAAGGTGGAATATGTACCCTGAACCAATTACATTCAGAACTTCCATTAGGTGCCGAAGGGCAGTTCACTTTTCAAAAGCTCACTCAAGCAAATAACCAATGGCCAATCTAGTCATTGGGCAGGATAAGCAGGAGACAAGGACTCTACAGTGGAATCCCTGTCAGAACAAAGAATTTCTAAATGTTGCTTATGCCAGCTGCTCCCCTGCAGGCAATAGGAGATTCAGGCATTTCTCATTCCAACTAGTTTCTCACAATGGTTGCTGTCATATAGACCCTTCACTTGTCAAGAAAAATGACATGAACATATTGGAAGTTTGCAGCATTTGCCTATGTCTAATCAGCTCTCTTAATTTGTGCAGGTCCCTAAAATGGATGTAAAAGCTGGTTATGTTGACAGCCAAAAGGCAAAAGATATTAAATCAATTGAGCAAACTGCTTGATGCTCCACAAGTGTTTTAGAAAACAGTGAGTTAGAAAAGATACAGACATTATCCTTTTGTTGGATGGTTGGTTGTTTTTAAAATCTCAGACTGTGGGTTCTAGTAGTAGTCTTCGTAGTTCTTAGGGTTCAGGCAATAAAGGATGGCACCCCCAAAAGAAAATATAGTTGCACCCCAGGCCAGGCCATAACCCCAGTTGAACTCATGGTAAATTTTCAAGCTCACAGTTTCAATGAACTTGATTGGGTAAAGGACCAGGCTGCAAACCTGTAAAACAACTGAAAGAAAAGCAAATAGAAATTAGAAAAATGTTATTTGCAGGAAATAAAAGGGATGTAATCAAACATAAAAGCCAAAAAATTTGAAGGACTGCTTATTCTAGATGGTATACCTGAAAACATTAACAATTTTTTCTTTAACACTGCTTCACAATATAGTAAGAATTACTCTATTAATAATTAGTAACTCACCATAATAGTACTTCATGAAATAATTAGTGCAGTAATTTACAAGAGCATACAAAATAGTGATTCTCACTTTACAGACATACATATATAAGCATCACTATTATGCAAGTAGTGCTATAAGCTCAACTGTTCCACTATACAAAACCTGTAAATAGTTCCCTGAGAACAGTGACCCCAAATACCTCAAATCCTTGCTATTTATTTATGCTCTTGGGAATTGAGGAATTCAAATTCACTTGTACTGATAAAAGTGGTCAAGCTGTGATTTTAAGACATGCTTTTCTTGCTGTTGCTTCTTTTTTTTAGATTTTATTTATTTATTTGACCGAGAGAAAGAGGTCATAAGTAGGCAGAGAGGCAGGCAGAGGGAGAGGGGAAGCAGGCTCCCTGCTGAGCAGAGAGCCCAATGCGGGGGGGTTCATTCCAGAACCCCGAGATCATGACCAAGAAGGCAGAGGCTTAATCCACTGAGCCACCCAGGAGCCCCTTGCTGTTGCTTCTCAATACCATGTAACTCAGTGGACGATTCTAGCAACTCCTACCGTGATGTCTTTGCCTGTATTTCTCTGATCAAAAATGATTTTCATTCCTTTCCTCTTATCCTTCAAAACAGGTTCAAAAGTCATCTTTGTCAAGAAGCCACATCCAATTATACCTTTGTATTAGATATAATAGATGACATTTATATATTTATTCTTCATCTACTTTCAAAAAAGAATGAAATTGGGTGCCTGGGTGGCTCAGTTGGTTAAGCGACTGCCTTCAGCTCGGGTCATGATCCTGGAGTCCCCAAATCAAGTCCCATATCAGGTTCCATGCTCAGCAGGGATTCTGCTTCTCTTTTTTACACTCTCCCCTCTCATGTTCTCTCTCTCTCTCTCAAAAAAATAAATAAAATTTTAAAAAATAAAAGAATGAAATCAATGAAGGCATAGGAAGGAGTTAATAGTACTGAAAACATCAGCGAATGCTGGCTACTACCTCAAGCACAAAACTCAGCTCTTTGTTCTCAGCTAACTCTCACTTCTTAAGTCAGTTGTCAGTCACAGCTAAAGGGGAACTGAGATGAGTCATACCTAATAAAATAAAACAAACCAATTCATCAGGAAAGGGAAGGGTTGTTGTTTTTTCTCATATATCTAAAATTAAAGTGGTCCTTATCCTGTGGCTATTTCTATATGGGAGACACTGGATTACACAAGAGATGATGGCTTCCATTCAAAATCATAACTGCATATTGCATCAACTATTATATAATTTCTACTTTATTTAAATCAACTTAACTAGAATTTATGGGATGCATCTGCCTCATTCTCTACTATAGAACAGCTTCCACCCTCAAGAAACAATCTTAAAAAAAAAAAAAAGAAAGAAACAATCTTAAAAAATCGGGGGTACTATGTACTATGGGGCAGAGGTTGGCAAACTACCAAATCTGGTCTGCTGTCTTTGAGAACAAGTTTTCTTGGAACACAGCCAGGCTCAATCATTTATGTACTGTCCGTGCTATAACAGCAAAGCTGAGTAGTTGCAAGAGAAACCATGCAGCTAATGACGTCCGAAGTACTTACTATCTGGCCCTTTATAAAAAAAGTTTTCCAGCCCCTGATACATCAAGTAAATGTTTAGTCAAAATGATTATTATTTAACTCATCTTAAAAATACTGTAAATTCCAAAAGTACAACAACAAACGTGAACTAAGGTGACAAGAATAAAATGTGATAGGGTAAAAAAAAAAGATACAGTTTATTACATTTCTTAGAAAGAGCAGTAGGATAGATAGTGTATTTAATTAAACTGGAGTTTTGTGCTTTAAAGTCTATGCTCATCTATTCTCAGTACCTATAAAAGATCCTTATTACCAATATGATTAATGTTCCCAGAAACTCTACATACATTAATGGTCCTCTCTCTAGCATAAAACTGATGAACTCCATAGAGCTAAAGGAGCTAGAAAAAGAGCATGCAAACTCAAAAGGAAGGAAATAATAAAAATTAAAGCATAAATAAATGAAATAGAAACTTACACACACATACGCACCCCCAAAAAGATCAATGAAACCAAAAAGGTTAACAAAACTGATAAATCTTTAGCAAAAAAAAAAAAAAAAAAAACTGATGAACTCCAGAAAATTTATGAGGGTGTGATTACACAAAATCATTCCATTCTATAAGGTTCTGACTAGGGGTGAAGTAACCTTTCTGGAGCCAGATATAAGAATTTGAAACACTTTTGCCATGTAGGTCAACACTGCACCTACTAAACTTCCATACTATAGAGAGTGAATTGATAAATAGGTCCATATAAAGGAAGAATCTCTTGGCATCCAAAATGGACATCACAACTTGTTTATAGTTTTAAAATCTCAGAAAAGGTTTTAAGTCATTGGTAGGAAAACTGACAGCTCATTATATAACCCACACTTGCTCTACTTCCAGCCAGTAAGTGCTAAATGTGTATTAAAAAAAAGAAAGAAAGAAAGAAAAAGTCAGCTGGCTCTGTGACTTTGTGAGGGAAAGGATGCTTTCATGTATTAAGTGTTAAAACTAATAAGAAGTCAATCACTATCAACCATGAACTACAGAAAGAAATTGCAAAGTTAGTAAGTTTGAAAAAAAAGGCATTTCTCCTCAGGCTTCTATACTCTGGTCACTAGTCAAAGCATGACTGATCCTGCAAGAGATGACTGAAATATAAATGTGAATTAGGAATAGTCATTCATTTACTCATTCACTAAATTCATTCATTCAATAAATGTACCAAGTGGTACAGTTCAAGGCATTGGTAACAAAAGTTGCTACCCTCACAGGGAGGCAGTCTGTTGGTAACTAGAAAGAGAATATGGCAGGTATTTTGCCAAGACACATGAAAATACAAGAATGCCAGAAAACCAGATAGACGGAGGAAGGCTGCTCTTTCAGATCAAAAGCTGGGGAAAGCCTCTTTAGAGGAGGAGTCATCTGAATACAGACCCAAACAAGGTGAGGGGGGCAGGTCAATCGAGTGAGGTAGAGGGCAGAGGCAGTACAGAACTCCTGACTGGTGGCAGCAGGACATCAGTAAGGATGCTGTGGCTGCCGTACAGAGAACGAGGCAGGGTGTGGCAGGACATGAGACAGAAGAGAGAAGCAGAGGTCTATTTGGAGATGGTCCTGTGAACCATGGGCGGGGGTCTGGATTTTATTCTCAGTGTGATGGACAGCTGCTAAAGGAGTTTGAGCAGAAAAGTAATAACTGATCTGAATTCTATTCTGGAAGGATTATATGGGGTTTTTTTTGTGAAACAGCCAGTCCCTAGGGTGAATTGTTTACCTAGACTGCTTTTAATATTCATTTCAATGTGTTTTATTTAGCAAATATTTGGCCTCCATGGTATAATACAATGACATAATTTCCCTCTAGTGGAAAAGTGGAAATACAACTCCATTAGGCTCCTCTGGCATATTCTCCTGAGCAGCTTTCTTAGAGATAAAGCTTTATTGTGTTGTAGCCAGATGAAAATTACCCTAAAATACTTTATGCCTCTGAATTATTTTACTCTCTTTAGAATCACTGAGAGAAAAGCATGTAATAGCAAAACTGAGGAAAAAACATACATAAGCCTGCATTTGTAAATAACTTTTTCCATTTAATAAAAATACACAGAAGCAGGTAAAAAAGCCTCTTTGCCTTTTATAGATGCTGTGAAGGGAAAAACAAACAAATACACAAACCAAGGCCAGAACTCAAGAAAACATCATCACACTTACATTTCTACTTTTCCACCAATCAATGAAACATAATAGATACTGGCTGTGGTATTCTCTGTGCTGTACCTCAGAGGCAACATGTAAGTGAAGTCATGTAGCATTTTAGAATTTGAAGGGAATTTGAAGTTCATTTTATACCTCTCTCCACTTTTTTGAAAAGAGGCAACAAAACTACTAACCATGAAATTGTGTGGATAGAGACATGACAAGAACTTAGAGGTACTAATTTTTATCTTACATCTAGTTTTCTTTTAGGGGCTATTTTTCAATGCTTTCAATGCTGAAACACTGAAAACATCCAATACTGAAACATTCAATACTTTCATTTAAGGGGATATTTCAACAAACACTTATTGGATGTTGACTGTGTGGCAGGTGAAAGGGATCAGACAGATAGGACATGGCTCTTGACTGGTCATATTTCATACCCTATGGTGCAAACAGACACATAGATAATTACAAATGAATGTGTTTGATAGTAAGAGCAGAGGAATGTTTACTGATCCATTCACTACACATTTCCTAAGCTCTAACAATATTCCAAACACGTTTCTGCCTGGACAAAGAAGGGAGGGCTTCCAAGAGGAAGCACCATTTGAACTGATTCTTGAAGGATGGACAGGACTTGGTCAGAAGACAAAAACGAAAAGACCTCTGGTAAAAAGCAGCAGCTTGTATAGAGCTTAGCAGTACAAGAGGGTGTACCCATAGAAAATTCACGAGGTTGGAATAAAGGGTAAATTCCTATAGAAAGATTTGGTTCAGACTATAAAAGGCTTAGTGTATCATAAAAATAAGAGACTGGTTTCTATAGGGAGACATCTCAGAGATTATTTGAATTGTAGATGCTGTTGGTGCCCTTCCCATATGCTCTCACCTTCATCACTCCAATACATGTCAGCCTGACTTCCACCTGTCAGCAGCACCTGCACTTCTTTGCCTGACTTTTCTTCTGGCTACGAAAGCTACTTTGCCTGATTGTGGGGCAGGCCTGGTGCTCTGGGAAAGTTACGATGCTGGCTCCCCTGCATCACCTCAGCCCTTACCAATGATTCTCAGAATTTGGATTCTAAATACCCCAGTTCCCTAGTCCTTCCAATGAAATAACTCCGAGGTGTGTGTTGTAAACCAGTTTCCGGAATTTTTCCACGAAGTTTAAGCTCCAGCTGCCATCAGCAACAACTGGTTTGAAAATGTCCTCTTTCTTGCCTACCTTCCCTTCTCCGTCTCACTTTCCATATCCCTGCTTTTGCCTCCCAGACTAGGTATTTGCACTTGTTTCCCTGTCTTAAATTCTTCCTCTGGGGAAACCAACAGGACAAGTGACAAGACCAGATGTGTATTTGAGAACTATACCTCATGTGTTTGTGCACAAGACATTCTGTAAGCGGGAAGGAGACTAAACACAGGAGGCCCCTAGGAGGCTAGTCAATACATGGATACCTGTATGCAGTGATGACTGAGCTGACATGAGCAGGAAAGAAAGGGGAAAGAAGATGAAGAAAAGGCGATAAAGGAAAAACTCAGTAACTGGATTCTAGGAAAGGGAAAGGAAGGAGTCACATAGATATTTTAAGTCAGATATTGCCATGGAAAAATAAAGTAGGGGAGGGGCGCCTGGGTGGCTCAATGGGTTAAAGCCTCTGTCTTTGGCTCAGGTTGTGATCTCAGGGTCCTGGGATCGAGCCTCGCATCGGGCTCTCTGCTCAGTGGGGAGCCTGCTTCCCCCTCTCTCTCTGCCTGTCTCTCTGCCTACTTGTGTTCTCTCTGTCAAATAAATAAATAAAATCTTTAAAAAAAAAAAAAAGAAAAAGAAAGTAGGGGAAGTTCCAATTTGGGAATGGGGCTATTTCACTTGACAAGTTATACCCTCAACTAAGTCAGTAATGGTGCTTCATGAAAAGAAACTATGGACTTAGAAGATAATTTAGAGACAGAACTATTAGGACTTAACAGCGAAGTCTCTAAATACAGAATGTTTACAAAAAGAAAATGGTAATTTGGAGAATGAAAACATTTGCCCATGAAGGGTTAAAATGAAGTGATCTTTTCCTTTTTATTCTTTTTTTAAAGATTTTACTTATTTATTTGAGAAAGAGAGAGAGAGCACGGGTGGGGGGAGTGGCAGATCGGGCGGGGGGAGTGGCAGATTGAGAGGGAGAAAGGGAAGCAGACTTCCCACTGAGCTCCAGAGCCAGGGCTCAATCCCAGGACCCTGAGATCATGACCTGAGCTGAAGGCAGAGGCTTAACTGACTGAATCACCCAGGTGCCCCCTTCTTTTCCTTTTTAAATTTAATCTGTAATTACCAAGAATCATAGTACATATGAAATTAATTATTGGCATTTATACTATAAACTGTTCTAGCCAAAAGGTAGTTCGATACTGATAAAGAACTGTGAATAGAACTCCTTTTTAGTTTGAAATCTAAGCTGGACATTGGTTTTTCTGCCAAAATCTAGACCCAAAATACCTCCAGGATGGTGTGGAGGGCTACAAAATGCAAGTCTCTAATAAGAGACAGCTCAGAGGTAGAAAGCAGTTGCGGGACGCTGGGGGAAAAAAATTACCATTCAGTACAAACATTCATTTACAGAAGGCTCTTTGCAGATAGAACAGAAAGGAAGTATCATTAGTAAAATTAATAGGGATTCTGTTATTTAAAATTTGAATTAGACTGAAAATATGCAATTTGTACTAAAGGCTCTTATAAAAGTCCTTTATATCATCCTAAGTTCCAGTGGGGCATAAAACAGATCTGCAAAACCAGATAATAGAAGAAGAGGACCTAGAAAGAAGCAGCCCCTTTAATGTCACCAAGTCTTAGTGAGAAGTAGATGTCACTTACAATCCTATCATATATTACCTATCGTTATCAGTTACACAATAAGAAATATGCTATAGTCTTCTGTATTGGAAATGTGCACATTTTCACAATGCGCTATGATTCAGTCACGTTGCACTGATCAATGTGTGGTCATTAGGACATTGCAAGTTGCTTACTTCCTTCAGGTGTTGCCCTCAAGAGATGGAGTAACTGGAGTTGTGGGATGGACTCCAGCTGCAGCACGCAGCTGGCAGCTGAATTCAAACTTCAAGGCTGATTCTGCTCTTGTTTTTCTATGTGTTATACATGTCCAAGTAAAGACGAATTGAAACCCTGGCCCTGCAACTGATTAGCTGGATAACTCTGGGGAATCACTTAATCTTTCCCAACCTATTTCTTCACTGATAATTTGGGGAAAATAAATACCCAATCTTAAGATTCCTAGGTCAGAAAGAGTATGTGCTAAGTGTCTAGCAGTGTTACATGTGGTAGGTGCTCAATTAATTATTGTTGTCAACCTTATTATTACAGATAGTATTTTATTCTGAAGTCCAGACTTCCAGGACCAGTGAGTGAGAGAGTTGTGGAACATGGGACAATGTTTTAGATGGGCTGCAGTGATGACAAGCTCTTAGCAATTCTAGTAACTATTCAAGCGGGTAACAAGCCCTCCCCCCAAATTAGGGACCTCAGGGACAAAGGGAAGATGAAAAACCTTTAAAAATACATTTGGCTGCCTTTATGAGATTTCATCATCAGCTTTTAGTAAATACCTTTGGAGTATATAATCTAACACCAAGGCAGTATACCTACATATTAAAAGTGCCCCACATGTATTTGTTAAATAAGTGAATGAAAACATGAATAAATTTTTGAGCTGTTTTGGTCTGAGCTTTGTGCTCACATGAAACTTGCTGCTTCATAAACTGCCAAGAGAGAAATGGTTTAAGAAAAATTACACTAGAATTAGCTAGTTGTTTACATGCCTGTTTTTCCCTGTCAGGTTATACGCTACATGCCTTCGACATCTTCCCAGCATTCATTCAACTATCTATTACACACCACGTTGTTGTACCGGGCATAGCACATGGTGCTGAATTAATTATGTAGTCCGGTATAGAGATGTTTCCAAGTGGTAGTGTTATGTTTGTTTTGATTTTATGTACTGCATGTGTCAGCAAAAGAAAAGATTTCTTTGCAGAGATACATAACATTCTCCGTGTGTCAACACCAAATAATGCTGGGTATTATTTGAAAAAAACATTTTGAGAAAAGAAGAGAAACAGACTATTTCCAAGCACACCAAGATGAGCAAATAGGGGAAATGGCCCCAAATACACATTTATAAAGAATCACTAAACTGAATTACAAGTGAGACAGGCCAACCAAGAGAATAAGTATGTTTACTATGAAGCAAGCGAAATAAACAGCCAAGATTCTCGCTCACTAGCGTTGTTTCAAGTGGGCAGATTTTCCAAATTTGTTAATCTTATGCCCAAATCAATAATGGAGTATTATGTGTAATGAATATCTTTTCCAGAAATCAGCTACAGGCAACTCTTTAATGGGTTTTCAGATGGGAGAGAGAAACCTTTTCATGACGTTTCAAATAACCAGTAAATTTTTACCTTGCTTATATGCAAAGGGAACACTAAACTAATGGTTATTTTATAAAAAACCTTCCATAAGCACAGTGTCAAAAGAGAATGAGTAAAATTAAATTTCAGCACATGTACATTTTTAAAATGTAGCAGTATAATGCTTGCCTTAGGTCTCGGCGGGTAGAATATGAATATATGAATATTGCCGTAGAGATTTCTTTCATTATTTTATAATTTAATAATACTTGTAGTAACTAGAGCTAAATCGGAATCTTTATTTTGACCAAATCCATTACCTTTAACTTATGTTCATTTACAGTATATTTTCTATTATGACCAGTACTTATTTTTTCACATTTTCATAAATTTTTCTATACTTGAGAAAACATACAGAGCTTTTTTAGAAAGAACTAGAAATTCCTAGTTACTTTTCTAAGCATGTTTAGAATAGGTGCTATAAACAGTGGATTTCTTTACAGATTCTGTATATGCTATTATTTGGTAAGTTAACGTCTAAATGAGACAGTAACTAGGTAGCACCATAATATTGGATATTTATAAGAGAATGTCTAGAGTACCTCTATACCTTTCTAAAATCAGAAATATCTAAGTGTTCTAAAGATTATTCAAAACATAATTCCAGTTTTAAGGAATGGTATATCATTTCAGAAAATTTATCAAGAAATTCTATCACAATTATCACTATCTTAATAAATCCTAGCTGCAAAGACAAATTTATACTAAAATTAAGATATCCAAGTTATTTCTTTCTAAGAATAGAAAAATCTGTGCTAAATCCATGAACCAAGATATAAACAAGACAACTGTGATGGAATCTTTAGGAGAATCTTCATGTTGTACTAAATGATTCACAATAATCTTTATTACACAGGAGAGCAACAAAAAATGAATAGTATGGCCACTGCCTAAGACTTCAAACTATTTTTTGTAATGGTGTTTTCTATTCTATTAGAAAGTATCTGTGGTGCTATTTAGCTAGTTTCGTAGGTCTCTTAATACCATGTTCCATCCATAAGAGGCACCTAATGAATGGCTGAATGAATGAATGAATGAATGAGTCAGTAGTGAATAAGCCACTAGTTCAAAATCCAGTAGCCTCCCAGCCCCAGCTCTGCCAGTAGCTACTACGCAATCTTGAGCAAGTTACTTAAGAGATTTGATTTGACTTAGATGTACTTCAGCCCTCTGGACCTTTGTTTTCATAACATTTACATTCTGATCAGTCTTCCTGGGTATAAAAAAATGAACATAAACAGCAGGGGGCAGCAGAATACTTCTGATCTTATACTTTTAGATTAAACTATACTTCAAATCCTGAGAAATTTCATCTGTTCCCATCTTTAAACAGCTTTTAAAAAAAAAATCCATCTAACAGCCGAGACGGTTCTGTCAGTGTCTTCATTATTGACAGTCACAGGGGCTTATTTTGCAGTCTTCAAATCAGATGTGACTGACAGGATAAATTGAAGGCACCACAAGAATATTTCAGTTTGAATCAAGAAGAACAATATATTCAAGGCTATTCTTATAAATGAAAATTAAAACACATTAATGGACTGGGCTTTTATAAACCCCCTTTCTAAATAGTTACCTGATTTTAGCAAAACCTCCACCCTACCTTGCTTGATATTTTCATCCAAGCTGTGCGTGCTTCACAGGACAATGGTTGTTTAATTAACGACTACGCCAGTGACTGTATACAACTGAATTGTTTGATGGTTCAAGTTATACATTATCATTTTTCATTACAAGCATGTTTGTTTCCAAACAGATTTAGAACTTTAAGGTTATATATATTGGAATTTTTTCCAGTTTTATGTCAGAAAAAATAATGTTGCCTTAAGATCACCAGGGGGGCAGTAAAAGGAGGGGGAAAAAGCTGAATATGAAGACAGTTAGTAAATACATCTGCTGCAACTTGTAAGGCAACAACCCTGTCAAGAACTATTACTTATTCATGTTTTAGTTAGAAGTTTAGAAATTGCCACTGTGCGCTGTGAAATGCTTAACAAACTAAAAACTAATAATAAGACAAACCCTTAATCAATTTACCATAAAATATAACAAATGTCTCTCAAATTTTATGTAATGCAGCAACCCCATACTGCTTTTACATGAGAAGGGAGGGATGGTAGAAAGGTTCCTGCAACTTGAATACCAGTTTGAACATAATAAATATATATTTACCTGCTGCAAAAAGCATGACAGCAACAGGTCTATAGAATCGCCTTCGAGATCCCACGCAGATAGAAATCAAACCCACCAGGAATGCAATAAGAATGATGGCAGCACCGCCCAAGAGTAAAGCCAGAGTAGCGATCTGCCAATCTGGAAAGAAAAAAAGAAAGGTATTGCTTTTAAGCAGTCAATCTTCAAAGAATCAACAGAATGATGTTCAGCAGCCTGCACCTAGCTGCAGCTAAATACATGAGATCTTACTGCATGCTAAGCATCCTTTGGGAACTGAACTGTTTTGCAACAAAAATTACCATAAACGTCCTTATTCAGAAAAGTCTCTTAGGCTAAGCTCAGCAGTGTTTTTAGACCAGGGGTTTGCCACATTTTCCAAGGACTCTACTAAGCCTTCATGGTAAATTGGAATTCCTTTCCATAACCTATTTTCATTATTTTATTGTTTTCTCTATTGAGCTATAAAGTTCACAAACCTTAAATATGAATGTCAAGACTATGATGAAATTTTATATATATTCATATGCCCATATAACCACCACCCACATTAAGATATAGAACAATTTTGTCACCGGGGTTCCTTCATGCCCCTCCCCAGTCAATAATCACCCTCCCACCCAAGCTAGCAAGGGACACTTGGATTCATTTTTGCCTGTTCTTAAACGTTATGTAAACTCTTGTGTCTGGCTTTTAAGTCTGTGATATTGATTTTGTGTCTGGCTTTTATGTCTCTGATATCCACCCATGTTGTGAGGTAGTAACACATTCCTTCATTTTTTTTTCCTGTCCTTTCTTGTAGAGCCTTCCTTCTCCTTACCACACTCCCCCCCCAAAAAAACCGTTTTCATTTGCTGGTCTTTTCCTCCCCTTCTCTAAAATAACTCCCCCAGCAAAATGGCATCAGGAGAATTTGTTGCTGTTTGTTCTTTCCTCCTCTCTTTCATATGATTTTAATCTCACTGTGGTATTTACCACAAGGATGGTTTGTGAAATTAAGTATTCCCAGGGAGCCAGAATGTACTCTAAATAGCTGCCAGCCCCCTTTCTTCATTCATACGTGGAAACAGCAAGCATATATTGACCACATGCTATGTACAGGTCTCTGTACACGGATACTTTGAGTCTCCCATATGCTGAGTGAAACATAAACCTCACAGAAATGCGCCTGTCATTTCTTATAAAGATATAGAAATAGCATGACAGAAAATTGGCCCATTTCCCATTCCGTAAGAAGAGGAGAATGTTCTCTAAGAAGTAGCGAAGTGAATATATGAAAGCACTATCCAGTTTAGGAAGCATCACAAAAAATGTTATTGTGCAGAACATTCTTCAGTGGGGGTCCTTTAGAAGTCCCAGGCTGCCTCTTCTGGCCCTCACTTTAATGTACGTGCAGAAAATGAAAACAGACTTTAATTCCATGGTTAAATTGCAATGTAGTCTATCCAAAGTCAAGAACTCGTGATATTTTGATGCTGCACTCTGAAATTATCCCTCCAGAAAGCTTTCAAAGTGCACTCTTTACCACTGTAGGATAAGGGATGGATGGAGGAACCTATAAAACCCTCAGATTTTCTTCTCTTCTTTACACTTATGTATCTCCGCCTTAAGTGTCCTCTTCCACATCCGTGCCTTCTAATAAATTCTGGATTTATAACTGGCACTGACCCAGAACTTGCACTGTATTCAGGAAACAAACAAACAAGGGGAAAACAGAAAAAATCCACACTTTCAAAATACAAAGGTGAATCACAAGAAAGTGGAGAGCATTTTTTTATGCCATCTATTTGTAACAAAGCCATATAACTTCAAACAAAAGTATATCTGGCTTTAAACTAGAGTTTAAAAGGATAGCCCTACTATGGATTTTTTATTCCATAACAGCACGTAGCTTTGAATTAAAAAAACCCCAAAGAATAATCCTTCCATTTGGAAATCTCTAAATTTCTTTGAAAAAGTTTATATATAGCACAATTATTTTTCACTTTAACATAATAGAAATCCTTCTGAAAACTTTTAAGTTGATATTTCTGAATAAGTAAAATTTTCATTGTATCGAAGTGTTTGGGGTACAAAAAAAATTCATCCATTCATCCATCAAATTCTTTAAGAGAGACTATGTGGAATACTGTCTAGTTGGACCATTATTTTTATAAAATCATTATTACGCTTAGCATCTCCAAATTACTTTAAATAAGAATTTTTACAGAACCAATTTTAAGTCAAGATACAACTAAATATTCACTAACTTAAAAGATTGCTTTTCTGATAAGGTCTTTCACACAGCCCAATATATATGCATAAAATGCCACACATTTGACTATTTCCACTTTTAATCCAAAAGAAAAAAGGAATTTTGATCACTTTTCTCTCCTTTAAGTACCCTCAAAGAATATAAAAAGACATTTGTTTATTTGCATTTTCTAAAAACAAACTACGACAGAAAACAGTTGGCAAGATTTTCCCATAAAGGGCCAAACAATAAATATTTTCAGTTTTGTGGGTCACAGTCTGTGTTGCAACTACTCACCCTCTGCTGTGTAGTGTGAAAACAGCCACAGACAATATGTAAATGAATGAGCATGGCTGCATCCCAATAAAACTTTATCTACAAAAACAGATGGTGGGCTGGTTTTGACCCTTTCGATAAAATTTACTGACCCCTGGTCGGTACTTTATGTACTATTTAAAAATGTTGAATTTTTTTCTATGTAAAGGTCTCTCAGACAATAATAATTTCATAATAAAGTCAATTTGGTAAATGCATAATAAAGGAGTGCAAAGTGATGCTTATCCAATTTAGCAAGCGAAAACTACAAAAAACCCAAATCTCACAAAATGTGGAATTTCCTTAAAATAATAATACTTCATGTCATAGAGAAAACCAGTAAAATGCAATAGAAGCCACTAGGAGAATAACACTTATTAAAAGGGACTACAACCTAATTAGGAAGGGAACCTCTTATAGCACAGGAAGTAGTTCTAAAAAGTAAGTGAATACAACCAGTTCTGATTTTCTTTTTTCTTTCTTTCTTTTTTTTTTTTTGAGATTTATTTATTTGAGGAGGGGAGGGGCAGAGGGAGAGGGTGAGACCATCTCAAGGACACTGCTGAGCACAGAGCCCAAGGCAAGGCTCCACCTCATGACCCTGAGGTCTTGGTCTGAGCCGAAACCAAGAGTCAGAGGCTCAACTGACTGAGCCACCTACGCACTCCGTTTGTCTTCTAAAAGTCCTATATCTATTTTTAGTACTGAGGGTTGTGGCTAATTAAAGTCATACTAGACATAAAATCGAAAGGCACATCACACTATAATATTGCGACCCTTCCCTTTAGTCCTTAACCATAGATAATGCCTGTTCACACAGAGAAGCCATTTTATTTTACGAGAGACTAGAATTGGGCCATATCTGCCGCTGTTCTGGCCAGAAGCTGGGGCTTAGACTGAAGTATTGAGCCCATATCTCTGGTAGACAGTGCTAAGTTTTGAGATTGTTGTCATTATAGCCATTTGGAATGATTCACTCGGCAGGTTGCCCAGGGCCAAAGCTTTAACTTGCTGATCAGCTGAACTATCAGGAAGCCAAAACTGTGTGGTTCACTAAGGCTACCATAGTCACTGAGACCCAGGGCACTTTTCCCGGTTCAGCACTAGGTACTCTGAAGCTGAGAACAGTGCTTGTGGCATCATGCCTCTTCCAGGAAACAGAATCCACTGTCCAAATGTTAGGACCTACCTGCCTTACAGGTGAGCTAAAGTCAGGGACCATGTAGACCGGCCTGATACAATTTCCTCTTTCTTGTTGAACAAAACTAGTTTACAGAGAATTCTAAAAAAGTGAAAAATAGTTTTATAGATACCTAGCAATAGCCATTAAAACAATATACTCTGGGCATCATGTATACACATATACTTCCTTATCTACCAAATGTAGATTTAACAAAATATACATATAAAATGTTTTGTACTTGACTGATTTTTTTGATAATATTATAATAAATGACCAGAAAACTTATCTCTACACTAATGGTTTTTCCATTAGAAGGTTTGCATGCCACAAATACTCGCTATCCCATATTCAGCGTTTGCAAAACAAATTAAAATGTCATAAAATTCTCAATTTTCAGCCCCATTTCTTAAAATCATCTATTTTAAGCTCTCGTAATTGGTTAATTTCTACATCAATCTTAGTTCCACAATTTTATAGCCCTCACAGTATTTAGTCAGATGAAGTGTTAAGAGTCCTTAGAGATTTATTACTCTGCATTAGTTTTATACATTTCTATAAATGATAAAGTGACACTGTAGTGGAGCAGTGAACATAAACCAGCTCTGCAGAACATCAATGGCCATGGTGTTACTTTACAAATTGCAGTGCTCTGCATAGTTAAAACTGATCATTGTTCAATGTCAGGCCAGTTGATTCGAAATTTGAGTTGGGCTTCCGAGAGCTCAGAAAACAAGTGATAATCAGTTTTGATGAAAAAATGTACATCCTTGGTCCATGAACCAGGGAGGACTCACACGGGCTGCTAAGTATGTTTTGGATCTGGAACTGCCACCTGAAATGAGGCTGCCATAGTACATGGCAGGTTCTGTCTGCTTAAGAGTATAGCAGTTCCCCCCTTATCTGCAGTTTCGCTTTTCATGCTTTCAGTTATCCGCCATCAAACACAGTCCAAGCTGGAAGCAGATGATTCTCCTGCCGAATCACCAGAAGGTCAATAGTAGTAGCCTAATGCTACGTAACAATGCCTATATCAGTCACCTTACTTCATTTCATCATGTAGGCATTTTATCATCTCACATAATCACAAGAAGGATGAGTACAGCATAATACAATATTCCGAGAGAGATATTTACATAACTTTTACTATAGTATATTGTTATAACTCTTCTATTTTATAATCTTAGTTATTGTTGTTAATCTCTTATTGTACCTAATTTTAAAATTAAACTTTTCCTGTGAACAGGAAAAACCATAGTATACATAGGGTTCGGTACCACCCACAGTTTCAGGCATCCACTGAGGTTCTTGGAATATATCCCCCACAGATATGGGGGGGAACCTACTATATTTTGGCAAAACTGACACAGTGGCCTACAGAAGGCACTAAAAGTGTACCTATGGAAGCCAAGGCTCAAGATAAATGTGTGCTTCTCTATCTACTAGTGCTTTCTCTAAAAATAATAATAATAAGTTAAAATTTTTAAAAAGGAAAAAAATAACAGGAATGAATATATGTAATGTTATACTTTCCCCTGTAGTTACAGAATCAAAATTGGGCAATCCTTATATCACAACATCAAGTCCAGCATTAATATGCAACTCAGGAACTAAATTCAAGTCCCCTTTCAAGGTATTTTTATTAGCTGGCACCAGAGTTTCCAATGTCTATAAATGCTTTAGTATTCTGCAGAATTGGGCTGAGTTTCTTTACAGTCTAATACAAGAGATTTGGTATGAAATTGCCATTGCATTATGAAAATTCTATGAGCCACATTATAATTGCCAAATTGGAGAATTCACATTCCTTTAAGGAATTTGTGGTCAAAGTTTACTTCCAATTTTCAGGAAGGGCAAAATCTTAATGACATTACATTTTCCACAGTTTTAAGCCAAGGTCAAATGCACCACATCAGTGTCTAAAGCTTTCCTCCACCCACCTCATTTCAAAACCTTTAACTTGTCAAACATTGGCTAATTTATTTACCTCTGTAGGTATTATTTATATGCTGAAATTAGTTCTACTATATGTAAATCCCTGAGCACACAACTGCTACTTCTTCTAGGAAATTAGATAAAATTAAAAAGCAATGAAGAAACATATTTTTAGTCTTAGAAATTCAACTCCCACAATTTGGGTGGATAGTATTTTCCTAAATGTATTTTAATGTTTTAATATGGGAGTATCACTGTTCTATAATTCTCATCACAAATTAAAATACTGATTTTTAATTAACTTTTATAATTCCATTCAAATTTGCCAGTCACTTTTATTTTCACCTTTGAATTCCCTAAAAGACAGTTAAATTAACCAAAATGATATCCATAACTGTAATCAAAATCATACTGTTCCACCTTGAAGAGGCAAAGGGTGAAGGGGTTTCCTATCATCTTGACACCACCTCACAGGTCATCCATAAATCCTCCCTAACTCCACATAAGCTGGATCATTTCACTCATCCCCAGGACACCTTCAGTTTTTCTAAATACTTTTATTCACTTGTTGGGCATATGTACAGCAAAACACTTAAATTTATTTTAATTATATTGGTGCGAACTCAGAAAGTGAACTCAATATTGCCAATTTCATTTTTATCATCAGGAATGGGAAATACTGGGATGGTTTATATTTGTTGGGGGGGGGGAGGAATACAAGCTCCAGTTACAGAATAACTTTTAAAACCCAAATTCTCTAACACATCGATCTCTTCACAGAAGACCATACCTTTTTCCTGACTAGCTCATCTCATTAGAAACTATGGCACTGAATTATTTTCATCAACTATAATTTAGGAATTTGAGATTAATGCTACATATTTATGGCTTTAGACAGTAAGCCGATATCCTCATGTATGAAGAATGAATCAAAATGGTGCTGTTATTTTGTGTAAAAGGAAGGTAACTATAGACTTCACAGCCAAAATATTTCCAGAGGTATCAAATGATACACTTCACTTTTTTAATCTGCATGTGGCAAATGATGTGGAAAACTGAAACCATTACTGAAGGAGTCTAAACTTTGTTTTCTTTGTTAAGTTGCATTCTAAACTACATCTGCCAGTGTTGCATTAATTTTCCACTATTTCATGAGATATAGACACAAAGACAGGCAAAAGAAGAATTCCAATTCCAATTTCAGTAATTAAAATGACCAGTCTTTTCAATCAGCTAATATCAAATCTAACATTCTTCATGTGCAAATATTTAAAGCAAATAACTACATGCCTTTTACAAAATGACAATATAGACACTGTACACTGTGCTGCACAAAGTGAAATGGAATATTAGAGAAGCACCTACCTTGTTAATCAAGTTGCAATGATACAACTTAAGAGTCCCACTCTTCAGGCCAATTTATAGATAAAAAATGTATCAAAAGTGCAGTGCTGACCTGAATTTAGCACATATATGATACTAGGAAACCATGCAAGTAAGTGATGCAACAACTCTAATAACCAAAATGTAGGTCAATTTCGCCAAAATTCTGGAAAATTCTGATTGTCCAAAAGTACCAGACAGGTTACTAATTTTCAATCCATGGCAATTTCATTTAAGCCTTTTGAATTATTCTGTGTGGTGTTAGATGAATACGTATCTCTTTTTCTTTAACAAATCAAGGGTTGTTTTAACTGCTTCCCAGAATTCTATCTTACAAAATTTGGTGAAAATGCAATTTATCATCTAAATATCATAACATATGGTATCTTTTCCCTCAAATAAGACCATTATATACAGTGCTTAGCAAAGAGCCCTCCTATTAAAAAAAAAAAAAGACACACCATCACCGCTATCACGCACTATGTTAGAAATCTTTCATTAGCATTTGATGGTAACTAATATTATCTCAAGGGTACAGGTATTTCTCAGTAGTAATTTCTAATCATACTATTTCCATAAAGTTGTGAGGAGTTTGTTACACTGAACATCGTTTCTTCCCCACTCTTAGGAAGAAAAAATAACCTAAAGTTACAATTTAGAAAACTTGGTTAACTGGAAAAGCAGAAGAAAGCCCAAACCAGGATTAGGAGTAGGTGCCCTTCCTCTATTCAACTAAAAATCTTCTGTGATGGGTTTAGAGTAGCTAATAATAATCAAAGCATAGACAGAAGACTGCCAGTCAACCACAATCTGTACTGAGATACCCTCTTAGTAAATATGGGGGGGGGGCGGATAAAATTGGCAAGATAGCAGTTCCCTGTTAACAAACTTCTTTAGATAAGATCTCTTCCATCCCCTGCAGAATTGGAACTTTTATTTCCTCCTTTTCATTACTTTGCACATTTATATGATTTTGTTGTTTAAAAGCAAGTGTTTCATTCATCACCTTGCTGTCCCTAACTAGCACAGTGCTGGCACACAAACTGGCTAATATTGTACCAGAATAATGCCTACACCCTGCTATGAAGTCAATGATTATGCTTTAATGAAGTTAACTCCTTGGGCACATGTGACAAGACAGAAAAGGAAAAAGGTCATTTCTCTCTTTAAGTCACCTAGTGGTTCTAGGAATAGACACCAGGTCACATTCACAGGTCATGTTACTATGGCAACATTTTGATGAACTTTTGGTTTAGGGACCTTAAAATGCAAGAGCAATAAAACCCCCTTTGATGAAAATGTTAGTTCTTTTATGGGTGTGCCTTTTTACAGATTGAGAATATGTCATTCATGGGTCCCAGCTTCTATGTTTAAACATCTTTTTGCTAATAAACATATAGTTTAGAAAGAGAATCAATAGGTGACATTATGTTGAAACATGGCTCATTAAACTATCATTTAAAAATCTCCAAACAGTGGGGTACCCAGGCGCTCAGTGGGTTAAAGCCTCTGCCTTCGGCTCAGGTCATGATCTCACGGTCCTGGGATCGAGCCCCACATCTGGCTCTCTGCTCAGCAGGGAGCCTGCTTCGCCCCCTCTCTCTCTGCCTGCCTCTCTCCCTCCTTGTGATCTCTCTCTCTTTCTGTCAAATAAATAAATAAAAATCTTTTTTAAAAAAATCTCCCAACAGTTAATATAAGCTTCTAGAGACAAAAATGATTTGGTATTTTTTTCTTGGTTCTTTGGAAACCATAGATGCCTCATTTTTGAAGATTTTTTGTTTCACTTTGTTTTTTAATGGAAGTCTTTAGTGCCAAAGGCAAGAAGACTACAACAGAATAGGAAATTGATGATCTACTAGTGTCTCAAAAACCCACACAAATTAGAAGCAAAATAGGGCAAGGAAAGATGTCCTTGTCTAATTTTCAAGGGAGATGATCCAATTCTTTGAAAAGACTGGTAAGATTTAACTGCCAGTACCTTTGACATATAAAGATGAAATTCTGTTTAAGGAACATCAGTCTCTTTTGATAAATAAATGTATCTTAAAAAAAAAAAAGCCAAGATGCAGTAATAACTTGATCTAGTGAAATTTATATTCATTTAATCAATTTAAGAAGCTTACATGGCTGCCTTCCACATACTTGCAATTATGATTTTAAAATTGATAAGATGTTTGAAAGCATCCTATCATGGCAAAACTTAAAGAAAAAGTTTTGTTGATTTTTAAGGACTAGTCATGCCAACAATGTAAATTTGATGATAGAAAACATCTAAAACTTCACAGACTTACTGAGATATGAGTCTATCTGAAGATCTTAAATTCTATCTGAAATCAAATCTTGGATGATTGTAAAAAGTAGACATCTATTTCATGTGTAGTACTTAACCTCTGCAGCTGAAGTGCCATACCTGAGAGCACTCAACAAACCTTCCAACACCAAAAGACAGTTACCTGCAGTGTGACAGAAAAGTTTTAAAATGCAACCTGCAAAAATAGTTCAGCCAAGTACAATTCCTAGTGAGTCACTATCATTGCATCTTCCTCATTTTTTCTTATCCAATCCATGCAAGAAATTTGCCTGGGCAGGAATACTTTTAAAATCTTTTCTATTCCAAATGTGCTATGATTCTGTAATTCAATATATGGGCAATTGTCAAGAAAAGAAAGGAAAAGGAAAGGGAATTTTGTTATTAAGGGAAAAACCAGCATATGAAAAATAATCGGGCAACTCCAACATCTTTCTAGTGCTATAAAACTTGGCTCCTGTATGAAATTTTTACATTTTAGTGTTCATGTACAAAGAATCTATCGCCTCAAACTCATACAGAACTTTCTTTAAACGAACAAACAAACAAAAAACCTAAAATTTTATCAGCAATACGAAGTAGCAGGTTATACTCCAGATTCAAATCAGTTTGAGCCTTGGTCATCTGAGACTATAAACCAAAATTTGAGACTATATACCACTCTAAAGAGAGTGGTAGAAGTTCTCTATTTGTAGACAGGTTAGGTTTTTAAGCTCATTTGATTCCAGATCCAAATAACTCCATACAAGTGACTAATCATTAAAGCCAAGTGTTAAGGGCAGTTTTCGCAACAGCCAAACTTTACTTATATAATTGATTCAAAGTTCTTTTTTTAATTAAGATTTTATTTATTTATTTAGCTGAGAGACAGAGAGCTAGAGCGAGTGAATACAAGCAGGGGAGTGGCAGAGGGAGAAAAAGCAGCAGGCTCCCCACCAAGCAGGACCCTGGGATCATGACCTGAGCAGAAGGCAGATGCTTAACTGACTGAGCCACTCAGGCGCCCCCTATTGAAAATTCTAAAAGAAAGTAGCTATGTCTTAAAGAAAGTAGCTGTCTTTGTTCTTCAGAGGCAATAAAGTAAGAATGCAGATTGGCAGCTAGTCTTCAGTGTGAGACTCTATGGCTCAAAAGTGGTTCAACAGCATCTCCCATCCTTCATGCTCTTCTATAATGGGGCCTTCCTGTTGCTCCATCAAGAGCAAGAGGGGGAATCCAACTTTGCTCCCCTGGAATCTGAGCTGTCATATGGCTCCTCTGTGATTTTCCAGCTAGTTAATACAGAGACTGGTTCTCTTAGGACCCTCATTCTGGGAAAAATCACTCATCCTTTAATAAGTTTGACTACCCTGAGACCACCATGCTAGTAAGGCTGGTCCCAGCAGCCAGACTCCAGTCTTTCTGCCATTTCCACCAAGGTGCCAAACCCAGTGAAACCATTTAGAAAAAGATCCTGTAATTGCAGATGTTCCAGTCCCCAGCCATTCAAGTCATCCTCAGCTATGTCCCCCAGACATCCTGGAGCCCCAGATAAACCATCCTCATTATGCTCTATCTGAATTCCTGACCCACAGAAGTCATGAGCATAATAAAATGATTGTTGTTTTGTACCACTCACTTTTGAAGTGGTTTGTTTTCCAGCATTAGTAACTGGTACTCTCTTGGAAAAAAATGTGTCTACCACCAACTGAAAACTTAGTAAAATTACAAAACACCTGGTCTCTTCAATAACATAAAGCGGTAACATTAGCTACCTTGCAAGTTTACTCTGACATTGGGACTAATTGAGATGTCTGCTCCATAATAGTACTGACAAAAAGGGTAGCTATTAGACAGTAGTTTTGTGATCATGATCTACCAAGAGCATTGTTAAATGCTTGGTAATGCATAGCAAAATTTAAATTTGAAACTAACAGCATACTTCATTATTTAGTGCAAAGAGTTTGCCTTTCAAGGGGGAAGGGGGGGCCTCAATTATCAAAAAAAATTACTTTGGGCTCGTTTTTCTGAATATAGAATAAGGAAGGAACACAACTCTAATGTGCAGGTACTTTTATATATTTAATCTTAATGACAAACCATTTGAAGCCATTAAATTGCATGAGGTCATGTGAATGGTAAGTGGCCAAGTTCAGGGCAGTTTGAATCTAAAGCCTCCTGTATTCTCCACAATACTACTCTGCCCTCCCCTACAGGATTATATTATAATTTAGCACAGTTCATATAGAAATTTACTGTGGCATTTAGGTAATGTATTCCAGGGACTTATTTTGAAGCATCTACAATCCTTTTCACTAATATATCTAGTAGTACTGGATGCATCTGTGGTCTCATTAAGTAATCTTACCATTAACAGAAACTTAAAAGAAATTCCTAAAATATATTCTTGACAGCAGGCAAAATCTATTGCCTGAGATATGCTTTTGTTTGTTTTGGTTTTATTGTGAAATGTTTTATGAAAGGCCAGGCTTCTCACACACCCATCAAATCCCTTTGCTGACAAAGACTGATCCAAATGGTTCCCTGGAGATTACAATCATTCTATAAATTTGAAAAAGAGGAATTATATCTGCCCACAAATTAAAACATCTTTTGAAAGTCAACCTTGGGAGCTTGAAAATCTTAGGGGATGATAAAAGAAAAATCATCAGGAAGATCGTGAAATAAGTTATACTTGGTTTTTTTCTCCAGTTTAGTGAGAAAGTTTTGGTGCTGAGTGCTACTCTTTGTATAATGTTCCATCCACCTGTGCTGTGTAGGTTAAATAAAACTGCATTTGTTCTACTTATGTTCTTTTTCAGGAAGCCAGAAGAGGATCTAATTGACCTCCAGGCTTGCAGAACTATTTGTAAACACGCATCAGTATCAACTCATTTCGAGAAAGAAGCTGAACACTTCCTGGAGTAAATCACATTATGAGGTTTCCCAGTGCAATTCTGTTTCCCAATGAAGGTATGGATTCAAAATATGCACAGAGGACATATATCTGAATTCAGAATCGCTAAACCTTAGATTTTCCAAGATTTGTAGTTGTTTGGGCACTTTGGTTTCTCTTAAACTACAACCCAAGGTGGGTTTTCTTACAATTCCTGTTAAAGTGGAATTTTCTACTAGTTTTAGGAGAAGGAGCTACATATAAAGCACTCTTAAGAGAACCTCTTGTCAACTGAAAATAATAATATTCACCTGTTATTAGCATACAGCACACACTGCCATTTCAAAACTGCCAGTGACTCATGTTACAAATGAAGCTATTTTTAGGACAGTGCACGAATGATGTTAACCATATTCCTTGAAAAAGACACTATTTGATCAAGTATTTCACGGATGGAAAAGATGCATAAAGATTCTGTAGATGGTAAGATGGATGAATGCACTTGTTATATTCTAAAATTACTCTTAGTAAAACATGTTCATTTGGCTATCTCCATGTCCTTGCTTTTTTGCTTGGGCAATAAATCACATGGACATCAAAAAAGGAATCTGCCTTATATGAAAGAGCTCCATATTTATAAATTTTAAAACCACCCTAGAGGTTATACAGCACATTTGATGTCAAGTTTAGGGCATCAGTGTTCTGTATCCACTTGAGCAATCCTATTTGCACTAAGGATTCTTTTGTAATAGCTATGAAATCCTAACAACTATATTCTAAACAAAAGTTATCAAAACTAAATGTGACTAAGCATAAGCCAAAAACACGACTACCATTAAAAAAAAAAAAAAAACTGATTAAAGATGTATTAGGAGGCTGCCCAAATCAGTAGTGGGGAAAACTATCCTTAGAAATTCTGTGGCCGGCAGCCACGGGAGTACTACCTATTCTAAACTTCTTAACGAGCATACTTTATTATTTTTGCTTGTTTGTTTCCACTGTAAATGACAGTCTATTGGTCGTTGTTCTCATTTGTCTTTTTGGAAAACTTATAGCTTAGATGAATGCTTGGACTGTCCCTGTACTCTGAATTGGGACACTAGAGAAAAGCATTACAGTTGACTGACACTCGGATTACTGGTTCGTACTAGAAGTGCTGACGCAACCTTCAATACACCAGGACACAAAAGGCATGGTTCTGCTTTCGCTTAAAACCATAAAACGGGCTATAAGCAGCAAACAACACATATTTGGTACCAAAATTAAAATGCAGATTTAAAAATAATAGCTGAGGGGAAAGTTTCCGTAGGAACTGGGCCTAAGTAGGACATATTGTCGTCAGTAGAAACATTCCTGAAATTTCCCTTTTGTAAATACACGCTTGCCTCTTCATAGCTGTTTTAATTCTAATTAAAGACAAAGGTTTTTAATTAAGCCCCGAAGATCCTGGTGAAGGGCCTTCAGTAAAACTGTCCTCGGTGGCTCCTCCCGAGGTAATTCATTTCAAGAGACAATGAAGTGGATCTCTTAAAAAATCTTCGAAGAAGACATTTCCCTCCCTGCTTTCTGTTACTCCACACAGCAAATAGACTGAGCAAAGCTGCATGCCCTCTGGAACAGGCAAGAAAAGCATTGCTCGTTTCAATTCAAGCTTCCCTCTTCATTTCAAAATATTTGTGGATAGAAACTTCAAGTTCACAGAACATTTTAAGAAAGCACATTTTGTAAAGTGGGGGAGATAGAGCAATTTTCCATATTTTGTTTCCTTTCCTCCTGCACCCCCCACCCACCACCTTGGAGAGGAAAAATGAACTGCTACTACATAAAGAAAGTCAAGAACTTGTTCCAGTTAGCCTCAGACAAAACCATCTCTATGCCTCCCACATCATTTGCTCACCAACTACACTTTTTCTGGGATGAAAACTATTTTAAGCAAAATAGAACTGAAGCTGATTTTCAGGAACCCAAATAGAAAAAAATGCTGTGGCATGCGTTTTAGCAGAAGGGTAGGATAATGGGCTTAGGGGAAAAAAATCAGAAACTGCTCCTACCTCCAATTTCTGCCTCGTAGAGACCTCTTATCACTACCTTTGCCTTAAGCTTGAGTCTCCCTATTTCCTTGCCCAGAGAAGGGAAAAAAGCTGAGATAAATGGGTATGGAGGCAATTAAGGAAAGATTAGCAAACACTGCATACTGCTCAACAAACTCGCGTTGGCTTCTCCCTATTCTCCACATTCCTGGCCAAGAGAAAAGGATATGGGTATGAAAAGAAGAGTAGAGGCTGGTTTCTCTAACCTATCTGAAAAGTCTTTATGCAATCAGGGGGCTATTATTTCAGGAGACTGGAGAAAGGGGCAAAAGATTCCGGTTGCTAAGGAGACATGCTGAAGCTAGCATTCCTACATAAATTTCCATTTCTATTGGAGAGGGGAAAGAAAAGATATTTTCTCCAAAGTTTATTTGGATCCCCTGGTTACTGAAGAAAGGCATTTTAGCAATTTATTTTATCTTTAGTTGTAAACAACAAACCCTGAAAGAATTAAAAGACCTAAATGTTGACCTCCTGCTGCCAACCAGTCCCCTCCACAGTGAATTAAGCAACAAAGACAAAACCCGTCAATGAGAATTTTGAAGCAAAATCAAAGAAGCAGCCTTTTGTAAACATAAAATCAAATTTATGGAAGAAACTTAACCAAGTGAACTAATCTTTCTTGAAACAAGAAACCAAAGACAAAAGTAAGTCAGGTTTGTGTGGCATTTGTGCTATTTCAACTTTCTTGGAACTTGAAACGTCTCCAGTAAAGCTTCATAAATAGTCCCAGAGAAGACAAACTGTCACGAAGGAATTTAATCAGTTTCTTAGGGGTACGCGTGGGTAAGTGCAAAATCACGGGCAGGTCCTCTCCCTTTATTCCCCTTTCTCTGCACTGACAGCAGCAGCTGAAGAATCAAGATTAGCGAGGAAAAGGGTTTACTGCAAGAAATCGGAAGTTGGCAGATTTCTGCTAATGGCATAACTGAGGCGAAGGGGACGCCAACTGGGGGTCAAGGAGAGAGTAAAGACTCCCCCTCCCCGGGGCTGGGTAGCCTCAGTGACTACCTTCTTCTCCACTCTCCACCCCATCCGTTTGCAGCTTCCAGTGCTAGCTGAATAAGCCACAACTTTCCAGGCATCTGTGAGTAAGTAGCTCACGGAGAAGGGAAAGGTCTGAAGAAGAGAGGAAGTATTTGGAGAGGAAGAGAAAGGGCAGCAACTCACATCCAACGACGTGTCACCAAAAAAGGAAAGGAAATTACGCCTGTCTCTCTTCCAACTCTCCATAGCCCTCAAAAATTTAAGGAAATAAAACCCATACCGAAACTCCCTGGAGAAAACCGGACAAAGTGTAGTAGAGCAGGCAGAAATGTGGGCACTAAGAGGTAAACTCAGGCAAATTCCGCCTTGAGAGAGGAGGGAGAAGAGAGTGGGGAAGACCGAGCAGAGAACCCACGGCGTCTCGGTGGAGTTGGGGCGGTTTTGCTTGTCTCTTTTTTAACGAGAGTGTGGAAGGCGTTGCATTTTTAACACAGCCCCACGGTTCTCGCCCTAAATGACATCAATTACCCCAAACAGCATACGTGTTACTCCAGAGCCCAGGGAACGGCCACCGGAGGACGGACAGGGCGTGGGACGTCGTATTGGGTTTGGCGACCAAGACCGGGGAGAGACAAGGGGTGGATCTCAGGGAGGCGGTTGTAGCTCAAGGGTCCGCGAAGGGCCAGGATGCAGCGGGGTGCAGGAGGGTAGGGGACACAGAAGGCGGGGAGAGAGGCGGTGGCCGTCCAGGCAGTGGGGCACCGGGCAGT
>CM052801.1:26310671-26362976 GCA_028533885.1 Nasua narica
GGCCGTGACCCAGGCCGGGCTCAGCACGGCCCCCAGGTCCAGACACAGCGCCAGGAAGATGCACACCAGCCCGACCAGCTTCAGCGGGGTCAGCACCGACACGCGCACCTCCTCCATGCCGCTGCCCGCCGAAGCCATGCCCCGGGCGCCGCAGCTGCCTGCCCCGCTGGAGGTGAGATGGCCAGGCGGGTCCGGAGAGCGGGGAGCCGGACCTCCTTTGGAAGGAAGCAGCGGAGCCGCCACGCGCCGCGAAGGTAGGTTTGTGGAGGCTACCGGCCGGGGTGGGGGCTCTTTGGCAGCCGCAGCGACGCCGATCCCGCCGCGGACCTTCGCTGCCAGCCCCGCGCCGCGCTCTGCCGGCGCCCGCTCCGCCCCGGCGCGGCCAGGCTAGCTCCGCCCTGGCTCCTCCCCGGACTGCGGGAGGCGGTGCCGAGTGGGGAGGGGCGGTGGGTCCGCACCCCGGCGGCGTCGAGCTCCCACTCCCGGCGCGAGAGGCTAGCTCGCGCCCCTCCCCTTTCCAATGCGTGAAACGGGTGCCTCTTCTCCGACCCTGGTGCGTGGCGCGCTCCCAACGAGTTGCCTCCTGCACATTTCCAGCACGCGCGGAGCCCAGAGGGAGCCCTTCGCCCAGGGCCAGCTGTGTGAGGTAGTTCCTTGCAGCAGCTTGGTCTCCGGCCCCGCCCCTGGCCTCTCTCGCTCCGGGGTCGCCTCGCTTCCCACCCCCACCTTCCGCTGTCACGTGGGTTTCCTTTTCTTAGCGAGCCTGGGTGGGTCCTTTTCTGGAAGGCGTCAGCTGTGGATTCAAAGGTTTCTTGGGCTGTGGCCGTTGTAACCAAGAGCGGTACTAGCGGTACTGTCTGTGGGTCTCTCTGATGTAAACTCTCCCCACCCCAACCCCCCAGCCAGTTTCTCCTCCCGGTGGATTTGGAGGAAGGAGAAGAGTGACAAAAGGCACACTCCTCTTCAAAACCCGGACGGACTCAGTCTCGGACCCAGGAACCACGCAGTTTTTCCTATTTCCTAACTTTCCCCCAATCCTGCCGCTGCTTCTATTCTCTAGGCTCGCCTCATTTTGCGCCCCCTGTGAAGGGCAATTGCTCAGGGAACGCAGGCGCTAAAATGAGTATGAGAGCTCCTGCAAAATGTGAAGTAAACCTTACTTGCCTTCTTTGGGACTCTGTTCTTTGCGCGTTGACTTTATTCATTCGGCTTTGCACTACGCCAAGTTAGATCTGAATTCCTCCCAGGGCATTAACTTATTCTTCTGCCCCGCAAGACCTAGTGGCTTGGCACAGGAAAAGTGGCATATTTTTAAGTAATTAATCTATACATATTTATTGAGCACCTACTGTGCGCTCCGAATTGAAGATTCAGCCCAAAACGACCTAGAGCTTTTTCTTACGTAGACTCACTCACTCTTTTGTTTGTTTGTTTTCCTATCTGTGAGGAATAAACACCCCTTGAAATTGACTTTGTGGTTCTGTAATTGACTAGTGCAGCTTGCGCTTGGCGGGTTGTCTATTGTATCTCTTTGACTACTTTCCATTTTTCCTATAAAAGAAGCAATTATTGAATAGATCATTGTGGATGGGGATGTTCCCAGATATTTCACCATCTGGAAAATTTGGCAGAAACTCAAAATAGTGGTTCAGATCTGAAGAATGAAAGAAATGACTCTTCTCTTTTATTGTAACACTGTCCTTGGCACTATATTTCACACTTCTTGTTCATAACAATTTCTTTCCTTGTAACCACATCTTTCCATAGAGCTTACCGCATTTTGACTGAAGCAGCATTTTGAATGGAAGAAACAAACGAGTTAGCGTCAAATGATTTGAGGATAAGAATCAACCCAATGTGAAATAAAAACCCATCGTCTTCTTACATTTGGAAATTAGCAAATTGACAATTTCACTCTTACCTCTCAATTATGATATGTATAGCCCTTACAAAGGAATGCCTAGACCACTGTGAGCTCCTTAACCTCTAACTTCCAATAAGCTTTTTGATCTCCCAACCTTCCAAGGAGGGAGAAGCCTAAGCGTCTCCCTATGAAAACGAATGAAACACGGAAAAATCAAAAACCCAGACGATTAACATGGATGAACAGGACTGTGATATTTTTCTTTTACCTGGCTTTATGTTTGTGGGTTTAATGTACATTTGCAAATAACATTTAAGAAAATTTCTTGACTATGCCTCAGTTATAAAGAGATCTTTTTTCTCCAAGTTTTATAACCTGCCTTAAATAAGTTTTATTTCTAGTCAGCCAATATTTTTCTTTATCTTTGTTTCCTCTAATTTGAATTTCCCTCCTTCTCCACTTCCACCCTAGCTGCTCTGCTCTCCTCCGCCCACCCCCACCCCTGCCCCCCTCCCCCAGCCACACACACTCATTTTGTTTGGTTTTTCTGGCTTGTTCTCAACTGCTTACTTGAGTGACTCTATCTTTATACTACCTACAAAATTTTCTCTGTACTGTCTCCAAAATTAGAAAATTAAGCCATTTTTAACTGCAAGCACCCAAATTCTCCTGAAATACTCCATCCCTCTGTTAATCGTTTTTAGAATTTGCACAACATAATACAGATCTACCACCCTTAATCCTCACTTTTAAAACATGAAAACCTCTCGAGAGAAAGTATTTTATTGTTGTTTCCCTAAGTTTGTAGCAAACTCATTTGGTGGAAAAAACAATTCCGGACTGATGTGAGGCTGTTTATGGTTTGGGGTTATACCCACTTAGCATGAATAAACATGCAGCCACTGAATCTTTTGAGTATTGTCTAAATTTACAGTATATTCACCAGAGTATCCTTTAAAAAAAAACCCGGATTGATTGATTGATTAATTGATTGATTGATTTAACAGAGAGGGGGAAGGAGAGCAAGCACAAGCAGGCAGAGTGGAAGGCAGAGGGAGTGGGAGAAGCAGACTCCTGGCTCAGCACAGAGCCCCATGGGAGTCTTGATCCCAGGACTGTGGGATCATAACCTGAGCTGGAAGCCATGGCTTAACAAACTGTGCCACCCAGGCACCCCTGCACCAGAGTATCCTTAAAAAATCTGAAAAAATCTGAATTCCTCAACACAGCTAGCCCAAAAAGTTTTATATAAGGGATGGTGGATTTACATATACCCTAAGGATAGAAAAGGTAGTGTAGAGGATTCCAGCACTTAGTAAACAGTGAATGAAAACTACAAAAAAAAAAGTTAATTGACTGGGAGTGGGATAGAAGTGACAACTAAGAAGTGTGTGAGTGTGTGTGTGTGTGTATAGGAGGGAGATAGAAATGAACATTGAAATGGACTTCTATCTGAGAAATGATTCGGACCTATACTGAACTTTAAAGAAAGTTAGAGTTTCTAGCTTAAAAGAATTTACTTGAAATCTCTTAAAAGCAATGACTTTGTGGGCCCTGTACTACATAGTGTCACATAAAGGCCAGAGGTCCCCTCTTTCACCTGAGCCTGGCCTGGGACAGCATGGCACTCTGGTCACCACTCCTCTCTCTGGGCCTCAGGGGTGCAAAGGCTAGAGGCCCTAACTCTATCCCATGGTGTAGGAGTTCCATGAAAATTGGAGTCACAGAACTCCAATGTGTGACTCTGTGTGAGATGTATAGCCAGGGAAAGGCAGGGAGGAGTCATTCCCTAGGCCCTGAAGTAAAAGAAAAGATGAGCCCCCTGCTTGAATGAGGCCAGAAAAATGGGGCAGCAGTGTGAGATGTGAGGTCAGATGGAAGAGATTGGGAAGTTCCTCAGAAAAATAAAAAGTGTCATGGTGGGAGGTAGAGGGTATGGAAGAGACGGGGAGGAGGAGCACATTCCAGACTTTGAATGTGTCTTAAGAGAATAAAGAGGAGTAAATGTCCGCTCAGTCTGTCAGCAAAGGCACATCTTTGCATTTGCTTGGCATTTGCAATGTACAACTCCTAATGCGCAGCTACTAAGGCTCTTTTGGCAGGAATCACATCCAGATGTGGCATATAGGTTAGACCTGTTTGCTCTGAGAGAGGAAGAAATAGAAAGGAGGGGAAAGTGATGAAGCAATCATTAAAAGATTAGAAACACACAACAACTGTTTTTCCAGTGTCACAGATAATAATGTTGGCAAAATATTTTAAAAATCAGAAACAAAGGGTACTTTGCTGGTTTATTCACTTTACTCTAATTCCGTTCTTGACTTCCATGCCAGAAGGATTCTGATGGGAGTGTACCATGATATAATGAGGCCCACCTGCTATTTATGATAATAAGGTCCAAGAGAGTTCCAGGTTATGGTGTATTCTGTATTGCATTATTGAGATTTCTTATTGCATTGCGACAAAGTTCTTGGCTTAGAGTTATAACAAGAATTGTTACTAACAATTGCTATTTCTGCTTTTATAAGAAACAACATTGATGAAGATAAAGAATTGCACATCCCCAAAACCTAAATTCCGTCATTTGCTAATGTCTTTTCCAATTTAAAAATGTATGATATTGTTGAATCAGTTAGATTTAAGTCAATAATAATATATTCGCTATTCACATTATGTGTTGATGTTTAGATTTCAAGTTAATTGTTGTTTCATAATGGTACCTGTGGCCATAATAATTTACTTATGCACAGATAAAGGAAATACATCTTGGAAGTGAAAACACAAGAGGCCACTGTGTTGAAGGATGATTAGTTTTAAAATAAATGTTTGTTGTAATGAAAGAAGCATGAATCAGATGCCCAGGAGGTAGGAATACATGGAAAATTAGAATATTCCCAGTGGGACTAACTCTAAATGCCTTTCCATCTTTTTCAAGCATCTCTTTCCTTAACAGCAATCACTTATAGGCACAAAACTTCCTTCATATTTATATTTTCTTTGTATTCACTTTCAGTTTTATGGGTAAATGAACAAGTGTAAACACTCCAAGCACCTCGTGCCTGCATTTTTATACATTTTGTTTCTTTCTTTGTTTCTACAACTACAAGTTGAAGCTTTTGGTTACCCTAAAGCAAGAAGCGAATGCATGCCTACCAACATATTCTCTTTCTGGCAGAATTTCATTTGTCCTTGGCCACCACCAACATGGTACATCAATTCTACATCTCTCCTGGTGTGCCACATACTGGAGGACTGAATTGAAAATGGAACACTGGAAGCCTCAGAAGTGGTTTCCCTGAATAGTTGAATACTTGGTAACACAAGCAGGTTTAGCATATACTTGGTGGAACTTGAAGGGAATGAGTGTTGAATTATGATTTCGGTGTTGACTTAAATGTAAGCCAAGTGAAGTTAGAGTAGAGATGGAATCATTATTATCAGGAATCACCCTGGGAAATTGCTCATCCTTTCCATTGCTCTCTTTGAAACTTGTTAGCTGAGTTTCCTCTGTAACTTTAGTTTTGGGGCTAAAGTCAACTTTGTGTACTTTGTGAGTTTTCATGGATGCCTTTTACCCTTGGACATTTGAATGAAGACACTTGAGACTGATGGGAAAATTCTAAGAAATGCTGGCTTAGGAATCCCCCCTTCCCAAATTGGTCACAACAGTGTCAATTTCTCATCTCAAAAATAGTTTCATCCATGATGTTTTTTGCATTGTTGCATTATTTACCATGCATTTATTTTTTTGTAGTATAAAGTCTCAAAATTGTAGATGGGAGCTCTTCCCAAGTCTTCTTCTGGTAGAGACTATATCTATAGTGTAAGAGAGTTCTCTTTCATTAGAAAGTGTGGATCCCTCTTCTTCTTTTGGGCTGAAGGACTCACATTTGCAATTGTGAAAAAATGAACCCCACATTCGTAAATCTCAAGTATAGTGTTGGCTCAAAGTTAATTGCAGGTAAGGCTGAAATTTAAAAAAAGATTAAGTAGAAAGGATACCTGGAACAATTTATACTCATACTTCTAAGAAGAAGAATGCAGCTAAGCTATTTCTCTCTGGAATTTCCAAAAGGTGGTCTTAAATGTCAGCAATGCTAGGGGATTGAGGCTAGTGGAAAACAAATCCTCTTAGGAATTGTATTTCAGTGTAGCTCTCACCTCTAGATTTCACCTTTTAAAATTTGTCTCTGAAGTAACTGAGTAGTACTGCATGATTTGTCAGCAGTCTGTCAAAATTCAAAATGTCAGCTCATTCGGGTTCAAACAAATTTAGGCGGAAATATCAGAACAATATGAGGATCATTGCTTTTTGTCATTCTGTGAGTCATTTTTTTCAATTTCCTTAGCCTACCTTTTTCAGCGCCCCTTCCCTGCACCCCCCCCCCCCACATACACTCCTTCAATCTTTTTGGTCTTCAGCAAGGGAGGATGGGAATTGCTTTTGATTTAGCCAGACCAAGGTTAAAATACTCACTCTAGAACCTCCTATCTATATGGATTTGGGCATACCATTAACCTCAGTTCCCTCTTTTATAAAATAAGGTGATATCTATGTCATTGAGTCATTGCAAGAATTAATGAGGTGATTTATATAATGTACAATGTCTGCCATATGGTAAGCACTAATCATAATCATTATATTATTATAATCCAGATGTCAGCTAGGGCCTTCTTTTCCCTGGGAGATTTATTTTTATTTTTTTAAATATTTTATTTATTTATTTGACAGAGAGATCACAAGTAGGCAGAGAGAGAGGAGGAAGCAGGCTCCCCACTGGATCCCAGGACCCTGAGATCATGACCTGAGCTGAAGGCAGAGGCTTTAATGCACTGAACCACCCAGGTGCCCCTCCCTGGGAGATTTAGAGAAACTTTGTTCAAATCACTAATTTTATGATCCTTTAGAGCCCCAAATCCTTTTCTCAATCCTTACTTCTGTTATTCTCTATTTCTGGTTCTGCATCTAGTAGAATGCTTAGTTCTACCTCTAACCAAGGTAGGTGAAAATGCCAGCTTATTCACCAGTTACCATGAAAAATACATCAAATAACACTACTGTATATAATTTTGAATTATTAACCTTTTGGACTACTAGAGAAGTCACAAGTAAGCGGTGCTACGCTATGAAGAGTAAAGCCCTGTATGTCTCGCTTGCCTCATCAGATCCGCATCTATCCCACATCTCTGTTGGTCCCATCCCTCCCTCTTCTCCCCATGTGCTCATTCAGTAGATTTCATATCCAGTGCTCTCAATCCTTGTTACTCAAAGTGTGGCCCAAGGATACCGCCAGGGCTGAAATCACTGGGGAGTTCACTAGAAATGCAGAGCCCTGACCTCTCCCCAGACCTACTGAATCAGAATCTGTAGTTATGGGGATCCATAGTGATTTATGTACAAGTTCAAGTTTGAGGAACATCGGCTATATCATCTTCTCAGGTGTCTCAGGGCTCAATTTCTTCTACAAGTAGTGGTATCAAAGCAGTTGCCAAGCAAAAATTTACAACTTTATGCCCTACCCTTTAACACATTACCTGCTGCCTAGGAGAATGGTGTTTCATGCATGGCCATTTCTCAGCAGGCTCTGTCATTGAGTTTGGAGGCATTGACAATGATTAGTAAGCATTGTGGACCTTAACTGGCATCCGTGTATGCTAGACTCAGTAGTTCTAAACCATGCTGTCTTACTTCCGAGAGAGCCATTATTCTCAGTTCAGTCTCAAGATTCTGATGATGTGTTAATTGACTGATGAAGATAAATGTTGGTCCCTCTTCAAGTATACCTTAAAAAACAACTTCTAAGACCAAAGAACACTAAGGTTGACCCCTGACTTCTTGCAAATTCACTGTGAGGCATTTTTGCAGCTGCATAATACGTAAATAATTGCTAGGCACCTAGAAGTAAAAGGCAGAAGTTCAATTATCCAAGTCATCTGAAAGTACAGCATGGAACAAAGTACAAAAGGGCAGCTAATCCCCGCTGATAAAGACCATCAAATACAGAGAGTCACAGGCCTGGAAATGATATCTCTAGGTAAAGTAAGAGGATGAAGCTGCATTGTTGTGGTTTTAAACTCTGGCCACTTTGACATTTGCTCTCCAGACTCCTTTTAAATTCCTTATCTTTAGCCACCCCGGTTATTAGATTTTAGAAACTCTTACATAGTCTTCTTAACTGACAAATCGACAAACAAAAAATGGTGTGCCAATGAACAGTGTTGAGAACAGAAACCGCCCATGGAAACAAAAGTAAGTGAAAGATGGCATGTGCAAAACTTGACCCAGGGCACACGGTGTCTAGAGAGAGTGAGTACAGGATTTTCGGCATGCTTGAGAGAACCAAAGTGGCAGGCAAGTCAAATTTACTTAAGAAATTATAAAAGCTCAAATTCCTCAAGAAATTAAATATACAGCTACCCTATGACCCTGCAATTGCACTACTCGGTGTTTACCCCAAAGAAGCAGATGCAGTTCAAAGAAGGACCACATGTACCCCAATGTTCATAGTTGCAATGGCCACAATAGCCAAACTGTGGAAAGAACCAAAATGCCCTTCAACTGATGAATGGATAAGGAAGATGTGGTCCATCTATACAATGGAATATTATGCCTCCATCAGAAAGGATGAATATCCAACTTTTTTATCAACATGGACAGGACTAGAAAAGATTTTGTGGAGTGAAATAAGTCGAGCGGAGAGAGGCAATTATCTTATGGTCTCACTTACGTGTGGAGTATAAAGAAAATCATGGAGGGCATCGTGAGAAGGAAGGGAAGAGCGAATGGGGGGAAATCGGAGGGAGTGTTGAACCAGGAGAGACTGTGGACTCTGAGCAACAAACTGAGGGTTTTGGAGGGGAGGGGGTGGGGGGGAGGGTGAGCCTGGTGGTGGGTATCGAGAAGGGCACGTACTGCATGGAGCACTGGGTGTGGTGCATGAACAATCAATCTTGTAACACTGAAAAATTAAAATAAACAAATTTGGGGAGAAAAAAAAGAAATTATAAAAGCTCATTAATATATATGAATAGTTGGCAGTTCAAGAGAAAAAATAGAAAATAAAAGTTTTTGATTACTAGATTTCCCAATTACGACCAAAAGACCGGCTAGTAACCCTCACAGGAACCAATTTTTCATAGCCGGCAGAGAATCAGGGTGATTGACACTGCCATTCTGTGTTTTGACACCATTGCCCTACCGTGAACTAAGTGAAGCTATGATTTCTGATAACCCTGTATTATTTTTTGACAAGATATCACCAATTTTGATAAAGCAAGAGAGATAAAGCAGATCAGTAGGCATATTCAGAGAGGTACATTTTCCCAATATATTCTTCTATTCAATGTCTATTGCAAGTTTTCTCAAAACGTTTGGAATCTCTTTACCAATTCACTATCACTTTCATTTCAATCTCTGGACACTTTTTGGTCATACGTTTAATACTTTGAGCCCAGGAGGGAGAGCACATATTTTGCATGCGTTGTGTGTGCTTTGGTGTTTCCTTTCTTTCTCTCTTTCTTCTTTCTTTCTTCCTTCCTTCCTTCCTTTTTTTTTTTTTTGACATTGACTCAGTTGATGTGTGCTGCTGTTGTTCATGGCTTTTCTGGAGTACCTTTTTCTCTGAGAAAAACAAGCTTCCTTTTAGAAGAAAAACCAAATCTGGTTTTCATTCTTTGCTCAAGTTTCTAAGTGCAAGATTAAGTAATATAAGAAAAAATAAACATATTAAAATTGTGCTTTGGAGTCAGCAAAATTAAAATAGAAATTATTTTAAAGGTTGTGGTTTTAATTATTGATAGGCCTGCTGCAAAAGACTCTCAGCGATTCTATGCTTCGTACTTCTACTTTCATTATCCTATCCGTTTAAACTCATTGTGTTTTCCTGATGATTTTCGATGTTTACTTCCATTCTTTAAATCCAGTGAAAGAAATAGACAGAAAAAGAGAGAAGTAAAAACAATCAAAAGACATTTCTAAGTATGGATACATGACTTGCTTTTTACCGTTTAAAAAAATCTTACTCTTCTTCATTCCTTCTTCTGCTGTTGTCATATTTAGTCTCTCACATGATCCACATCCTGACTTTTTTTGGGAATAAACAAGCAGTGAATCACATTGTCTGAAAACACACACACACGCACACACGGCATGCACAGCTCATAGTGTATTATTTGTATGACATCCAATCCTTGTTAATATCCTTGTCTCTCCCCAGGAAATATGTAGAACCATCTTTCCCTGAAGTATAGTCAAATTTCACTTGGATATGAGCAATTTCACCAAACTGAAAACTCTGCATATTTGGGGATAATGATCCTACTGCTGTTTTACTGAATATGGGGCTGTTTTTGCCATTACCAAGCCAGATTCATGCCAACCAACAAGTCATCAAACCCAAATTTAGGAGATCAGCTAACTGTTTTAAAGGAACAACCAGCCAAAATATTTAAAATGAGGAATGTCCTACAAAATCCAGACGTGCAATTGCAGAATCTGTAGTACAAAATGTTCACTCTGTCCTTGATCTCTGTTCTCACTCAGACTGTACTGTTTAAGCCAAGTATTTGAGTGGCTTTGTCACCGCTCCATTTTTCCTTCACTCTTACAAATGTTTTTAAAACCATGCCCAAGTTTCTCATCATATCCACTAATGTTGCAATGCTTAGTCTTGTAAGGTGTTTCTTGCCTTCCTATCATCCCTTCTGGGAACCATCAGAAGTGTAAGATAGTAGATAACATGCAGAAATGAAAATAGTTTTGGTGGCGATCATTAATAGTGCTTTAAACAGAAATAGATCAGAAGTGGATAAATTAGTCTAGATTGGGTTAGAGTTGACTGTACTCTTAATAATTTATTTGACAATGACTCTATAAGAAGAAAAAGTATGGAAAAGCATTATATAGAAAAAAAAAGGCAAAACCCGTTTGGAAGCAGCCAAGATATGTGGGTACTAAAGAATGAGGAGTTGTAAATGATTTCACCACTTATGGGTAACAGGTCTATTTGAAAAAAAAACATGATTCAAAAGGCAATTTATAGAAAGTAGAATGGCGGTTGCCAGGGGCCAGAAGGAAAGGAGGAATAGGGAGTTATTGTTTAATGGATTTAGAGTTTCAGTTTTACAAGATGAAAAGAGTTTTGGAGATCAATAGTAGTGATGGTAGCACAACATTATGAATGCATTTAATTCTACTGAACTGTACACATAAAAATGGTTAAAACAGTAAATTTTATGTTATGTGTATTTTACCACAATAAAAAAACACTGGAAGCAAAAAGGCAACTTAATTTTTTTCTTCCTCTAAGGTCTCTTTAAACATTTTTAGTGTGAGGTAATCTTCCTCCAGTCTTTATTGATATCTCTTACAGAGCTCATGGGTGTCTATTCACTTTCAGAGTCCCATGGTCACTTTAGGTGGCAAATACAATCTCGATTCAGTGATTATAATGTGCAGCCGCAATATAGTAATCGAAACTCCAAATTTTAGTCAGCATTAAAACTTCTCTGTAGCTCAGGCTTAATTCAGTTTGGACATATAAAGCTACTTTATTTTTCTTTTAAGGAATGCTGCTTCTATTTTAGGTCTTTTTTTATGCCATTGATCAGGCTGAGGGGTTTAAGAGATATGGAACTGGTCCACTTTATATTCTTTGTATATCTAGTAATTGGAAGAGGGAGTCTCTGTCACCCTCACTCTGGCGTCCCAATATCTGTTTTCTTTGGTACTTTATGTAAATTTGAGGCAAGTTCCATTGTAAGATCCTGTGACAATGTACTGTCATGTTTGGTTAGAAGGTTGGGAAAGAGAAAGGTTACTGTGGCTATGGTTCAGCTGGCGGTCCAGGACTGCCGGAGAATTAAATGTCATGACACACTTGTATTAATGGCCCGGAGTATGAAAGATGTGAGTAGCTCCGAGTTGGATTTCATTGCAATAATTTTGTTAATGTTATTATTATTTAGAATTTATTGAACACCTACCAACCACTAGCATTTTTTAGGTGTTTTGCACATGCTTTTTAATTACTGAATGAATACAACCACACAGAGATAGGTGCGAGCACAGCTTTTCAGGTAAGATAACCAAGTGGTGTAAAGATTGAGTTACTTACCTAAGGCCACACAATTAAGTAGCAAAGCTGAAGTTTCTATTTATGTCATCTGAAAGTGATAGAACATCAAGATGGTTTCATTATTCCCAACTAATTTTTTTTTTAACAAAGAGGCCTAAAGCTCTGTTATGCGCAGGGAGCAAGAGTTGAAAAGCACTACTAATTGCCTTTTGCTTTATTCCTGCCAGTAGACTTCAGCCCAGGACTGACCCTCCAGTCACTCTTTTTCTTCCCCTGGCATTACTAATCACCTGTCTTTCCACCTTGAGACTTACTCTTTCAGACTAAGCAGCATTTATATATATAAAAAAAAAAAAACCACCCACCATGCTCACTTTGTGTAAGCATGATCTGAATACTAACACAAATAAAAAAATTTTAAGACTACTGTATTAGCCAAAGATGAGTGAAGACATCTTAAGTGAAAGATTATCAATGTATGTGTCTCCTAGTTCAGATTTCTTTTGTCCTGTCATACTTTATGTATCATTTAATGTACCCATGATTTCATGTAAGAAATCTATTTCCTACTCAGCCAACTACTCAAATTAACTAACACTCTCTCCTGTCTCTGTAAAGCAAGCCAACTGATACCCAAGGCATACTCAAGACTCAGGGCTAGTAGGCAACTCTATTATATTCCCACTCACCATGGAGCTGAATGTTTACCAGGAACGATTTGTGTTTGTTATGATACCAGTTTACGGTGTTTATGTGTGGTCTGGTCATCATCACATTAACTGTGGGAGGAGCAATGATAAAAAAATGGGAAGTAATTAGACAAAAATCCATATGTAGTCCAGATCCAGAATGACTCCTAACTGTGTAAGTTCTCTTTGTACTTAAGGAAAAAAACCCAAAACAACAGGATAATCATTTATTCATGAAAGATATTAGGAGACTTTCATCAGTGCTCTCTTATTCAAAGGAATTATCTTGGGTGTCTATCACAAAATTGGTAAATAGGTGCTCAGTCTCTGAGGAGGTCCCATTTTACTTCAAAGAACAAGGACTGAGAATATGAATGTGACATTAAGAACCGCCCCCCACCGCACACACACAAAGGTAAAGTTAGATCCCTAGACTAGGGTACCCCTGTGTCCCATAAAGGATCCAAACCACCAAAAGCTTCACCTCAACAGTGGACAAGTAACCATCAAAGAACCAGCATCCTGCTGTGACTCCATATGGCAACAACACAATGATATTAGAACCAGACTTTGTAGTTTTCTATGTGGACACATTCTGGGAAAAGAATAGATTCTTTGGACCAAGTAAACTCTTTTTTTCTTGGTTAATGCTGGCTAAAGCTAAATTTCTCCTTTTTTTCTCCTCAAAAAGGAGAAACTGGCTATACTGCTAATAAGGACCTGTGAGGTTTTAAGCAATCAATTTGAAAAACAGAAGAGATATGAACTTGTTTACATCCCAACCTATTGAAAAAGGTTGTAAACATTAAATCCCATCTTAGGAAATGTTGTTAGATCAAATATAAAATGATCTAGTTATCTTTCCAAGACAAGAAATAAATTTATGTAATATTAAATAAATATTTAATTTAAGTGTAAAAAGCTACAGATTTAGAGAAACCATGATTTGTATAAAAAGGCATTATAATATCTGCATTTAAGGTTATTCCCTTGCTTTTAGTTCGTCCAATAATTTCACTTACAAGGACATATCCTAGAAAAATTCTTTATAGTTTTTGATATTAACTTCACTGTTTTGATATTGCAGTTCGACCAATATTTGCACTCAACTCCATCCAGGTTAGTTGTTTTTTGCATCACAAAAATCATATGAATTTGCAGTTAAAACAACTAAAGCCAAAGCAGGTAGTTATGCCCTTTCCTCACTCATGAAAGAGCAGGGCAGGTTTTGGCCTTGGATCAGAGCATTACTTATTCATGGCAGTGCAAAGAGTACAGATAATGGAAGTAGAAGCTGCATCCTGAGGAGAAGCCAGGTAGACCACGTAAACAGATTTTCAACCCTAAGGTGCCAGACCTAGAAGTGTAATTTAGGTATACGGCAGCCAGATGAAACTGAGGGAATGAGATGATATTTAGGAGGTTTGCAATGGAGAGAGGAGAGTGGAATAGAGAAAAATTCTCTGAGAAGAAGCAGTAGCTGCCATAGATCTTTACAAGACATCCGAAGCCTTACACTGTTTAAGAGGGAACTTTCACAGGTTTTCCCACGGCCTGAAAGGCACTGGGCAATTGATCAACTAAAGACATATTTTTCAGTGTTCACTGGGTTTGTGTACACTCTTCTAACTTTGTGAGAACACCACTGAGCCTGAGCGAGGTGGGGATGGGTATTGTAGCATGGTGTGGGTAGGTCCTCAGAGGGGGTTATGTCCAAATCACCATAAATGTTGTAAATCAGTTCCTGAACTCTAGAGAGGCAAGTCTAGAGAAGCATCTGACAGATCTACTTCTGAGCAAATTATCAACACTAAAGCCATTATTCTTCACAGTCATAATTTTTTCACATTTAACTATTATTTTTATTATACTAAGAAGCCAATAATGAGTACATTAGAATATGACAATGTGTGTCCATAAGATACTGCAGACTGTACCATGTGCTAACTACTTATAATCATTTTTTGTGACTTAGAATGTACAGAGAGGAAAAGAAACACAACATTAATTTATTTTAGTGGTAATTTTTAGAAATAGAATGAAAAATAGGAAAAAGATGCATCTGGAGTTCAGGTCCTTATATAACAATGGTATTTAAGAAATGCCACTGCAAATATTTTGAATTTAGCCCAATACTATGAGAACATTGAAACTTTTCATTCATTGCTCAGTTTTATATATGAGTCTATTTTAATTTTAATTGAAGTATAGTTAACATATTATATTAGCTTCAGATATACAATATAGTGATTTGGCAATTCTGCACATTACTCAGCACTCACCGTGATAAGTGTAGTCACTATCTGTCCCCATACAATATTATTCAATATTATTGACAATATTCCCTATGCTGTACTTTTCGTCTCTGTGACTTCTTTGTTTTATAACTGCAAGTTTATACCAGGATCATATTTTTTATTATGCATATTTACAAAAGGGAGTTATATCAGTTTAACCAGTAACAATTAAATGAGGGCTCATGTATCAATACCGAATTTAGAATTGAGTATTAGCACCCAAGAATCCCCTGCATGCTCCTCATAGATCCTCCTTTCCTTTCCTCAGTCTAGACGGACTCATAGTCCAAAAATTTATATTATTTTCTCTCACTTTATATTTTTACCCCATAATATCGTATTTAGCTTTGTATCTTTTAGTGTGATACCCTACACTGTGTCTTTTTCTGTGACTCTTTTCTGAATTTTACAAATGCTGATGCATGCGGTTCTGGTATTTTCCCATTTAATATTCCCATATAATATTGCAGGGCTTATTGATACAATGAAGGGGTATTTGTTCATTGTCCTGTGAAAAGCCATAATAGCTGATTCCATTTTTTGCCTTTAAGAGCAATGCTGTTCAGAACATTCTGGTAAGCATGGCTTAGTGCCTATGTGCAAGTGTTATGGAGTAATGAGTGAAATTCTGGGTCCTCCAGTATGCTCTTGTTTACTTTTGTTGGACAATACCAAACTATTTTCCAATTTATACTTCTACCAGCAGCACATGAATGTTGGAGGAGATCATCCAGGAGACATGACCACAGGTTCTGTGAGCTGCATTAGGACAATCAGAGGTTCCTCACCACCCCACCTACCCGCTCCTTATCTTTGGAATGTATATTCCACCTGCCATTCCCACACTAGAAGCTGTTCTAAGGCTGTAGCCTTAAGAGAGTAAGGTGTTGTTGAAACCTTCTGGACGGGACACGTGACCAATCCCTGTTAGAGCCTGTAAATCAACCTTAAGTTTCTGGCAGGCAGGTATAAAGATCAACTGGTCTTATGGCTACCCAAGACAAGGCTTATAAGTTCCCTTGCTTATTAAAACCTGCCCCCTAGCAGTCTGGAGTGGCTTGCCTTTCTTTGGTCTTTCTTTGCCCCCTGGGTACAGGGGCCAGTTTGCGAGCCAACAAATATTGTTTCTGTTGCTCCATCTCTTCATGAACATTTGGAATTTCCGAAGAGCCTTAGAAAGAACATCTCAGAGGCAGCATAGAAATGGTTGCTGCAGCAGGAGATGAAATAGGAGTTGATATATAAGAGTGGTACATAAGAAATTTTATAGTTTTTGTAGGTTTTTTTTTGTTTTTGTAGGTGTCCTTTATCAAGTTAACAGTTCTTTTAAAATTTTTGTCAGCTTTTTTGACGTAAAAATAAGCATAAGATAAACTTCACCAATTTGAAGCGTGCAATTCAATGATTTTTGACTAATGTATATAGTTGTATACTCTCCAACATTATCATGAGATACACTTCCAACACCCTGATAAGTTCCCTCATGTTCCTTTGCAATCAATCCCTCCTGACCCCACCCCCAGTCCCATCACCTAGGTTTGGCAACTGCTGATCTACCTTCCATAATTTAATAGATAGATTAAACTTCCATAGATTAATGCTTCCCTTTTATATATAGTTCTCTAAAAATTCTTAGTAGGAAAAAATGTTGAATTCTAGTAAATGTGTCTTATTGATGTATTTAATGATCATGGTCATCATGATCATTGATGTATTTAATGATGCATTTAATGATTCCATTTTACAGTCTCTTAATGTAGTGAATTTTATTGATATTTTTATTAATTTTAAAATAATTCCTGGGATAACACCAATTTGGTAATGATGATTTATTTTTTCCATGGGAATGTATTCAGGTTGCTGGTAGTTTGTGAGTAGTGCATCTGCATTCATGAAATGTTTCTCCAACTTTCCAAACTATACACCTTGAAAAGAAACCATTGTATAGTTCATGAATAAGGAGTGGAGACATCTCCCTCCTTGAGGGAGAAGTATTTACTTAAATTATTTGGAATTCTTCTGCATGGGAGACTTGTTTCTTCATCCTTAATTATTTGCTTATTTAATCATTTATTTATATCACCATGGTCTCATGGATATTTATTTTATACTTTGGGTTACAATTCAATACTATGTTTTTTATTTTGTTACTTAAATGTAGCCTCCTATGTTCCTTTGGCATATCCAAATCATTGTGCTGTTTTGTTTTGTGTTTGAAAAAGAAAGAAAGAAACTTTCTTTCTGTGATTGCAGTATACTCCAAGCTCATTGTGTGTATTTTCAGCCCCTGTCCTAGAATCAATCAGCCATTTGTCCAAGGAGCCCAGTCCTATAACTTTTTAGCACACTAATTAAAAAAATTTTTTGCTACTGTTATGTCATCATCAAATGAATTGGAAGAAGTATTCCTTCTTTTTCTCTACTGGAAAATTTGGCTTGTTATTGGAATTTCTTGTTATTTCATGTTTTCTGGAACTTCCTATAAAGCCATCTGATTCTAATGTGTTTCTTGATGGGATAATTTAAACTATTTATTCTATATTTTAATGGTTTTCTATTTTTTCTAATTGAACCAGTTTAAATAGATTGCAATTTTCCAGAAAATTTTCCCATTTCATCTAATATTTTAATTTACTAATAAAATTATTTATAACATTTTATTTCTTTAATCACAATAGTATCTGTAGTTATGTCATTTCTTATGTCTTTGTCACTTCTAATATTGTCTATTTTGCCTTTTCTATTTTGTTTTATTTGTTAATATGACCAGAGATTTGCGCAAGTTGGTAGTCTCTTCAAATGTTTTTTTGAGGCTTTGTGGGCCTCTTGTCTTTGGTTCCTATTTTATTTATTCATGATCTTTATTATTTATTCCCTACTAATTGTGGGAAGTTTATTATATTCTTATTTTGTTCTTAGATTGGATGTCTGGCTAATTATTTTTATTTATTTTTTAAAGATTTTATTTATTTATTTGAGAGAGAGCAGCAGAGGAAGAAGGAGAAGCAGGCTCATGGGGCTCAGTCCTAGGACTCTGGGATCATGACCTGAGCCAAAGGCAGATGCTTAACCAGCTAAGCCACCCAGGTGCCCCTGGCTAATTATTTTTAAATGATTCGTCTTCTCTAATATATATACTGAAGGCTATAAAAATTGCTCTAAGTACCACTTTAGCTATGTCCTACAGTTTTGATATATATGATTTTGGTCACTTAGTTGAAAATAGTTTATAATTTTATTATGATTTTTTTCTGACTCAAAGCATATATAAAAAAGTACTTTTTTAAATTTCTAAATTCATTTATTCTTTCTTTATTCAACTAGTATTTGTTACATAAAGATAAAGTACCAGGGACTTTTGTAGTCACTACTGATATAATATAAACAAAGCAGAATAAAAACTTTAGGCTCCAGGAGGTTACATTGTAGGGAGGGGAAAAATGCCATAAAATTAATACTTGAGGTGGTGTGAAATGATTTAGAGAAAAATTAAGAAGGGTAGAGGGATAAGGAATGAGTTATGGATAGGTGTTAAAGGCCTCAGTAATAAAATAGTGTTTGTAAAATGACCTAAAAGAGATGAAGGAGTGAATGCTCAAATATCTACAGGAAGGATCCTGACAGAAGAAATAGCAAGTGAAAATTCCAGAGGTTAAAAGTGAGGTTTAATATGTTAATAGAACAATGGAGGCCAGTATACCTGGAGCACACTGAGTAAGGGAGAGGGAAGAAAATGAGATAGGGGAAGCAAAACCAGATAGGGGGTATATACATTGCCCCTGTGGGCTATTAAAGTGACTATGGATTTGAGCTTTCACTTGTAGCATTATGTGAAGCCACTGGCGAAGTCTGAAGAGAGATATGACTCATCCAGGTTAGGTTTACCCATGATCATTCTGGTTGTGGAGTTGAGAATAATCAATATGGGTAAAGGGGAAGCAAGAAGAAAAAAATGCACTGCAATTTAATTTGTATTAGAACATGGTGGATTTTCATAATGTTCCTCAAGTTCTTCCAGAAAACATATATTCTTCATTCATTGTATGCAATATTACATATACTTTCATTAAGTCAAACTTTTCACTGTGATGTTCACATTCTTGCTAAATTCTTATCTGTTTGGTCCATTAGTTGCTACAGATATTTGCTAAACTCTCCCAATATGATAGTTTTTGTAACTTCCCATTTAATTTTGTCAGTTTATGCTTTGCACCATTTGAGGTTATACTATTAAGCCAATATGAGATAAGAATCATTATTATCCTCTGGAAAATTAAAACTTTTTGTTCGTTATGCAGAATTCTTTTTATCTTCACAAGTAGGCAGAGAAGCAGGCAGAGAGAGAAAGGGAAGCAGGCTCCCCACTGAGCAGAGAGCCCGATGTGGGGCTCGATCTCAGGACCCTGAGACCATGACCTGGGCTGAAGGCAGAGGCTTTAACCCACTGAGCCACCCAGGCACCCCTGACATAATAAGTCACTTAATACAACAACCATATCAATAAGAATTATTATTATACTCATTTTTAGGAAACTATGGCCGAGAAAGTTTAAGAACATACTTTGCTGAATATCAGAGTTAAGAGGTGGATGAGCTTGGGTACAAATCCAGGATATGTTGCTTCAGAGTCTATAGTCCTTTTTTTTTTTAAAGATTATTTATTTATTTGATTGACAGAGAGAGACACAGAGAGAGAGGGAACACAAGCTAGGGGAGTAGGAGAGAGAGAAGCAGGCTTCCCGCTAAGCAGAGAGCCTGATCTGAGTCTACAGTCTTAACAAGTCCAATACCAGCTATTTGTCAAAAAAGAATGGATTCGTTAACATGATTTGGCAAAATGAACAAATTGTGGCAATTTCTAAGGGAGAGGAAAGTGTGAAAAATGACTTCCAACATTTTTATCATGGCTAAAAGGTAAGATACAAGTTTATAAGCAATTTTTTAAAAGAAAATTCTTTATTGCATAAAATGCTACTAAGAGGCATTTATTTTAATAACAGCAAAAAAAAAAAAGGTGTTGGAAGTTTATTTTATCCCTACAGTTAAAATAAACGAACCCCAAACTGCACTAATTTCTTCCAAGAAACTGATACACATGTTTGTGGCCAAAGAGCTAAAATATGAACTAGCTCAGTGGCAGAGAGTATAGTATTTTGTTTGCTGGCAATTTGGCAGAAAGAGTCTGCTGGCCTAGGAATAAATGGCCCTTTCGGCAGGAGGGGCTGATTTTTGTCATGATGTGAAAAGTAAACCTAAACATGGATAAATAGTATCCTTATTTATGGTGGTCATTTTACATAGCTTTAAAATTTTTAAACATTTCTCTTAGAGAAAAAGATGTGCTCTGCTTCAAGTACTCTTTCTCTAACGATGGCTGAAATTATGTGGAAAACGAGCTCGAATGTTACTTTTGGTGGTACTGACAGCCAAATAAGCACCATGAGTGTTGTTGTGGTTCTACTGTATACACTTAGGGTGATAATCATTAAGTCTTCATTTGCAAGTACATTTCCTGAGATCAAAGGTTTAGAAATATATTTCACATGCTAGGTGAGTGGTGTAGGGGAAATGTGTTAAATATTGTGAAGAGCTGTAGTTTCTTGGAAGAGGATGCTTAGAATTGGCAATATTCTTCTTGAGATGATCTGGGTATCATGATTTTTTTAATTGTGATTTAAAAACACATAACATGAAATTTACCATCTTAACCATTCTTTGAGTAGAGTTTAGTGATGTGAAGTATATCCACCTTGTTGTGAAACATCTCCAGAACTTTTTCATCTTGCAAATCTGAAACTCTGTACCCATTAAACAATAATTCCCCTTGTCCACCTTCCCCCAGTCCCTGGTGATCACCCCTTACTTTCTGTTTCCCTGAATTTGACTGCTTTAGATACTTCACATAAGTGAAATCACACAGTGTTTATGTTTTTGTAACTGGATTAATTCCCTTAGCATTAAGTCCTCAAACTTCATCCATGTTGTAACATGTGACAAGATTTTCTTCCTTTTTAAGACTGAGTAATATTTCACTGTATGTGTATACTACATTTTATTTAGTTTTTCATCTGTGCAGGGCCCCTTAGGTTGCTTCCACCTCTCAGCCCTTGTGAATAATGCTACAATGAGCATGCAGATGCCAATGTCTTTTTGATATCCTACTATAAGTTTTTTGGATATGGGATTGCTAGATTGTGTGTAGTTCTATGGTTAATGTTTTGTGGAGCCTCTATACTGTGTTCCATAGCCATTGCACCATTTTACATTTGTACAACAGTCCACAAGGCTTCCGGTGTCACCACATGCTTGCCCAACCTTGTTATCTTTCTTTCTCTCTCTCTCTCTTTCTTTCTTTCTTTCTTTCTTTCTTTCTTTCTTTCTTTCTTTCTTTCTTTCTTTCTTTCTGAGAGTACCCATCTTTATGGATGTGAAATGATAGATCATTGTGGTTTCAAATTGCATTTCTTTGACGATGAGTGATGCTCAACATCTTTTCATATGCTTGTTGGCCATTTATATATCATCTTTGGAAAAATGTCTTTTAAGGTCCTTTATCATTTATTAATTGGGTTATTTTATTTTTTGTTGTCAAGTTATAGGAGTTTTTTAAAAAATGTATATTCTAGCTATCAATCCTGTATCAGATATATGGTTTGTAATTATTTTCTCCAATTTTGGTAGGTTGCCTACTTACTTGGTTGTTTCTTTTGATATACAAATGTTTTCAAGTTTGACATAGTCTCATTTGTATATTTTTTTGCTTTTGTTTGTTCTTTCGGTGTCATATCCAAGAAATCATTGCAAGTCTAATGTCAGGAAGCTTTTTTCCTACTTTTTCCTTCTAGGAGTTTTATAGGTCTTTAATCTATTTTTAAAAACTATTTATTTGAGAGAGAGAGAGAGAGAGAGCACAAGCAGGTGGAGGGGCAGAAGGAGAGGGAGAGGAAGAGAATGCCAAGCGGACTCCCCAGTGAGCCCAGAGCCTGACATGAAGCTTTATCTCAAGACCCCGAGATCATGAGCCAAAATTAAGAGTCAGATGCTTAACTGATTGAGCCACCCAGGTGCCCCTCTTTAATCCACTTTGAGTCAATTTTTGTATATGGTGTAAGATAAGGGTCCATTTTCGTTTTTTGTCTCATGTGGGTATCCAGTTTTTCCAGCACCATCTATTGAAGAGAGTGTCTTTTCCCTTTGTGTGGTTTTGGCACTCTTGCTGAAGATTAGATGACCATATATGTGAGGATTTCTTTCTGGGATCTCTGTTCTATTCCATTGGTGTATTTTTTTTTTCCAGCACCACACTGGTTTTGTTTTTTGGGTTTTTTTCATTTTTAAAATTTAAATTAAATTATTTAGCATATAATGTATTATTGGTTTCAGGGGTATAGGTCTGTAATTCATCAGTCTTATAAAATACCCAGTGCTTATTACAACACATACCATCCCCACTGTCTATCATCCAGTTACCCCATCTCTCCACCCCCTTTCCCTCCAGCAACCCTCACTTTGTTTCCTATGATTAAGAGTCTTTTATGGTTTATCTCCCTCTCTGGTTTTGTCTTGTTTCATTTTTTCCTCTCTTCCCCTATGATCCTCTGCCTTGTTTCTTAAATTCCACATATCAGTGAGATCATATGATAATTGTCTTTCTCTGATTGACTTATTTCGCTTAGCATAATAACCTCCAGCTCCATCCACATCATTGCAAATGATAAGATTTCATTTTTTGATGGCTGAGTAATATTCCATTGTATATATACATACCACACCTTCTTTATCCATTCATCTGTCAATGGACATCTGGGCTCTTTCCATAGTTTGGCTATTGTAGACATTGCTGCTATAAACATTGGGGTACACATGCCCCTTTGGATCACTACATTGTATCTTTGGGGTAAATGCCCAGCAGTGCAATTGCTGAGTCGTAGGGTAGCTCTATTTTCAACTTTTTGAGGAACTTCCATACTGTTTTTCCAGAGTGGCTGCATCAGCTTCCTTTCCCACCAACAGTGTAGGAGGGTTCCCCTTTCTCTGCATCCTCACTAACATCTGTCATTTCCTGAGTTGTTCATTTTAGCCATTCTTACTGGTGTAAAGTGGTATCTCATTGAGGTCTTGATTGGTATTTCCCTGATGTTGAGTGATGTTGAGCATTTTTTCATGTGTCTGTTGGCTATTTGGATGTCTTCTTTACAGAAATGTCTTTCATGTCTTCTACCCATTTCTTCATTGGATTATTTGTTCTTTGAACGTTGAGTTTGGTAAATTCTTCTTAGATTTTGGATACTAGCCCTTAATCTGATATGTCATTTGCAAATATCTCCTCCCATTCTGTCAGTTGTCTTTTGGTTTTGTCAACTGTTTCCTTTGCTGTGCAAAAGCTTTTGATCTTGATGAAATCCCAATACTTCATTTTTGCCTTTGTTTCCCTTGCCTTTGAAGACATGTCTAGCAAGAAGTTGCTACAGCCGAGGTCACAAGAGGTTGCTGCCTGTGTTCTCCTCTAGGATTTTGGTGGATTCCTATCTCAAATTTAGGTCATTCATCCATTTTGGGTATGTTTTTGTATATGGTGTAAGGAAATGGTCCAGTTTCATTCTTCTGCATGCGGCTGTCCAATTTTCATTTGTTGAAGAGACTGTCTTTTTTTCCATTGGACATTCTTTCCCTTTTTGAAGATAAGTTGACCATATTGTTAAGAGTCCATTTCTGACTTCTCTATTCTGTTCCATTGATCTAAGTGTCTGTTTTTGTACCAGTATCATATTGTCTTGATGATTACAGCTTTGTAATAGAGCTTGAAGTCCGGCATTGTGATGGCACCAGTTTTGATTTTCTTCTTCAACATTCCTTTGGCTATTCAGGGCCTTTTGAAGTTCCATACAAATTTTAGGATTATTTGCTCGAGTCTGTGAGAAAAGTTGATGGTATTTTAACAGAGATTGCATTGAATGTATAGATCGCTCTATGTAGCATAGACATTTTAACAATATTTGTTTTTCCAATACATGAGCATGGAATTTTTTTCCATTTCTTTGTGTCTTCCTCAATTTCTTTCATGAGTGTTCTATAGTTTTCTGAGTACAGACCCTTTGCCTCTTTGATTAGGTTTATTCCTAGACCATACTGTTTTTTTTTTAATACCATAGCTTTGTGATATGTTTTGAAATCAGGAAGTATAATGCTTCTTTTTTCTTCTTTCTGAAGATTGTTTTTAAGGTCTGGGGTCCTTTGAGATCCCCTGAGAATTTTAGGAATTTTTTCTATATCCCAAAAAAATGCTGTTGAGATTTTCATAGAGATTGCATTGAATCTGTAAATCACTTTGGATAATATGGACATCTTACCAATATTAAATCTTCCAATCCATGAACAGGATGTCTTTCCATTTATTTGTGTCTTCTTTAATTCCTTTTAGCAGTGTTTCATACTTTTTAGTATTCAAACCTTTCATCTCTTTGGTTAGGTTTATTCCTATGTGTTTCATTCCTTTACATGCTATTGTAAATTAAACTGTTTTTTTTTTAATTTCCTTTTCAAATTATTCTTTGTTAATGTATAGAAATGCAACTCATCTCTGTGTGTTGGTTTAATATCCTGCAATGTTGCTGAATTTTTTTATTAGTTCTAACAGGTGTTGTTTTTTTTTTTTTTGATGGAATCTTTAGGGCTTTCATGCTCATAGGGTTTTCATATCATCTGTGGAAAATAGGTATAATAGTCTTGAAATCCCCCCCTGTCAGGGGGCCTGACACCACACATCAGCTATAAAATTGTATCTTAATCAATTGACAATGAAATTTTTCTATTGCTCTGTCAAGGGAAAGAAGTACATTGATCTTTTATTCCAATGAATCAGGAGAACTGACATCACACTATATCCAAATAGAAATGAAGTGTCATTTTTATGCACAGATTCTAATTACATTTCTATTTACTGATACTTTTGTATCAATAAATAGAAGTAAAGTTTAAGTTCTATATCCCCCAAAGATTATTTTTATAGCACTGTACATAGATACATATGTAGTATGGAGGGAAATGTCATCATTGCCTCAGAAAAGTTTTTTTTTTAAAGATTTTATTTATTTATTTGACAGAGAGAGAGAGAGAGATCACAAGTAGACAGAGAGGCAGGCAGAGAGAGAGGGGGAAGCAGGCTCCTTGCTGAGCAGAGAGCCTGATGCGGGGCTCGATCCCAGGACCCTGAGATCATGACCTGAGCCGAAGGCAGAGGCCCTAACCCACTAAGCCACCCAGGTGCCCCAGAAAAGTATTTTTTTTAAAGACTTTACAAATGAGATTAATAGGGGCGCCTGGGTAGCTCAGTGGGTTAAAGCCTCTGCCTTCAGCTCTGGTCATCTCAGCGTCCTGGCATTGGGCTCTCTGCTCAGCAGGGATCCTGCTTCCCCCTCTCTCTCTGCCTGCCTCTGCCTACTTGTGATCTCTCTCTCTGTCAAATAAATAAATAAAATCTTAAAAAAAAACAAATGAAATTAATAGTCTATTAAGAGCAATATCATCTCACGTTTGGAAAAAAAAGCTTTGTCAATACTATTCCTTTCATCCCCACAGTACTGTCACACAAATGGTTATTGTCATTTCCTTTTCTGAAGTTAATTTAAAATATTTATTAAGTTTTAATTATGCATTTAAGATTATTTTATATTTCCTAGTCTTTTCTACTTATAAAACAATTAAAAGTACTCCTAGCTTGTGAATCTTTTTGAAACTCCCACCAATAGGAAATTGGTTCACTGGTTTCATGTAAGTCTTAGGAAACCATTATGGTCTATCCAGAAAATAATCTACTGACAATCTACTGACAATGGAAATAAGTACATAAGTAACCGTTTCCAGATTATGAGCCAACTATCCATTGAATTCCACAAGCACCCAACAGAGAAACACCTGCTTGAAAAGTGCAGCAGAGAAATAGGCAGCAGGTGCCATCATCTTGAGATTTCCTTGGAGTAAAACAATCTCTGGTTCCATCGAGGCAGTAAGAGAGTATTCATTCTTGTAGCTGTTATTGTTCTGTTCCCTAAAAATGCACAGTTACATTTATAGTTTATTTATAAATGGATAGAAAATATCTCCACATTTCCAAACTGACACATTGTGAATACCTCTCAGTCTTTCAAACTTGCTAAAATTGTTGATTATTTACTTACTGGCTGACTGATCACTTGTGAAATTTTACCTTTTTTTTTTTTGTCATGGAAACTCATAATAAAAATAAGGTAATATTCACTGAATTATACGATTTAAATTCAAAGTGACCATTTTAAGCTATGACTCTTCCACTAACTACCTTTAAGATCTTGAGTCAGGGAGTTAACCTCACAGTTTTGTTTCTTAATCTGCAAAGTAGGGTTGCTCTGATTACTAAATGCACATGGTCTAAGGTATAATTGCTGAATGTATGTTAGCTGCTCTTTTATGCTAAAATACCTTAGAAATAGGAGTGAATGGGTAGCTCAGTTGGTTAAGTATCTGCCTTCTGCTCAGATCATGGTCCTGGGCTCCCTGCTCAGTGGGGAGCCAGCTTCTCCCTCTCCCTCCTTGTGCTCCCAACCCCCGGCTGGTGCTCTCTCAAATAAATAAATAAAATGTTTTAAAACATGAAATAAAATACCAAGATAGAGTAAGTGAACTTTAAGGGTTCATTAATGATCACCTATCCCAATCCTACATTTAACTGGTGAGGAAATTGAGTGAATTGCTGGTGATTACAAAATTAGTTAGTGGCAGAACTAAGGTTTGGATCTAGATTTCTTAATTGATGCTCTAATTTTCATGAACATTTCTTAATTCTAGTTCTTAAAAAGAACATTTCTTAGTTAAAAAAAGGAAAGGAAACAGTTAAAAGCAGTTGCTGACTACTCATGGCAATTTCTAGTTGTAATAGCACTTTCATGAATAAAGAATCCAATAAATAAATATTATAGTAACTCCGGATGTTCAATGTAGAACAAGATAAAGTGGCCAGATGGTTCATTTCAATGTAAAAATATTTTTCTTGCCTATTTTAAGACTCTTCAAAAATCTAAAAGAGAGCACTTTCTTCTCTGAGTTAGGAGGAGAAAAACCAGAACAGCAAAAGTACAACTGTTGAGAGTGGCAAGGATTGGGTTGGGATAAGGTTGAACTCACCACCTCACAAAATTTTATCTTGTAATGTGGAGGGGATGGATCCATACTGATTTTTCCATGGAGAGAGTAAACTCCAGCAGAATAAGAAGAGAGAATTTCAAATTATTTTGAAAAGTAATGCTTTCTGTATTGCTATTATAAATATACAATGCATAATACCCTCTAGTTCCATCCATGTTGTTGCAAATGGCAAGATTTCGTTTCCCTTGATGACTGCATAGTATTCCATTCATTGATTAAAAATTCAATATTAAACTAGTTGTCATTCATAATCCTGAGCATATTATACATGCTAATTTAATTTACCTTTAAATTTATCCTATTAGGTATGTACCATCTCCACTTTTGGTTGAAGAAATTGAGGCTCAATGTAGTTGTTCATTGAAATGAGAGAATCACAGTTTTATTCTGGGTTTCTTCTAAAAAAATATTGTTCAATTCTAATATTGTTCTAATTCTGTGAGGTTGCTATGCCTTATTTAGGCCACAGGATAGTCCAGAAGAGTCCCACACTCACTGCCACCGGCTAGGCCATGGATGAGGGTAGAACTAGGGCTGACATTCAGCCAGTAAGAACTGATTCAGCTAAAATGATTGTTAACATTTGGCAATACTCTTGCACCACTCGGTGAAGGCTGTTGCCATGAACTTCCATGTGAATCTCCTACCTGCTTCATACCAGCCTGCCTGACACCTCCTCCCCTAGGAATTTTTAGATTTTCCCACAGTCCAGTCCAGTAGGCAGGAAACATAGGTCATGTAGCAGAAGGTTACTCTACCCTGCCCATGGTTTTGCCCAGCAGCGGAGTGAGGGATAGTGAACCACCTACCTCCTGCTTTGTCATCCCATTGGCCAAAACCCACATGGAAGCCGGAGAATAAAGGAGTCTAGGATATGCAATCTGTCGAGGCCAGCCTCCTGGAGCTCAGAACCAAGCAGGGTACAGGTGAGAATGGATCTTGTGGGGCCAATGGAATCTAAGCAGCATGGCAGTGGGATGGGAGATCATAACAGAAATTAAAATGAACTCTAAAGCAGTAAATGAATCTGTAGTTCTGGCACAGCTGAGTTTATGGCCCTATGTTCATGTCTGATATAGGAACCTTAAATTAAAAGGAAAAGAAGAGGATTTGGCTTTCAACTCTTTCCAGGGCTAGTAGGTTTATGCTGCTTTTGTTTCCTCTTCTGATCTAGAGGTTTCTGAAATACCCCTGGAGGGTTTATAGGGGTTATAGATTCTAGAGGAATCTATGTAGATGCAGGTCCCTGAATTTTCCCATCATCCTCCAGCTATTGGAAAATGTCAACTCTTAACCTCAAATTTACTAATAGTCACCTTGTTAATGTGGGCATATCTGCTGAAGAGATCTTTGGAATTAGACTGTGGGGCTGCTGGCTTTTCAGAACCCTGGAAGGCTGAGACATGGATATTTTCTTAAGGAGACCTATTTAGGGGAAAAAAAAAAGGAAATCCATTTAGGAAGAACTTACTTTCTCTTGACAAATAAGTAATGTGAATATGCTCTTATTCAGCTTTGTTCAGGAGACAAAATATCTAGTATTTATAAACATCTGCTAAATAGAAACGTACAGATTTTCATGTTAAGTCTTCTAAGAAGACTTTGCGTGTTTACAGAAGAGCAATAATATGAAAAAAGCAGGAATTGGAATGTTTTGCAATTCTGACAGGAATTTACTTGCATTAGAGGATCACAGGAAGCTGTTTATGATGAAGGAACTCAGAATCTAGTGAGAAGTCATGTAGCTGTGTGATACCCCCGAACAAACTGTGTTGTCATGGTACTTCCATTAAGTTCTATATAGTTGGTTAATGAATCTGGAAATTACATGATTTCCATGTATTAGTTTTCTGAGGCTGTTATAACAAAATTCTGTGAACTGGGTGGCTGAAACAACAGAACTATATATTTTCACAGTTCTGGATGGTAGAACCATTTAAGGTGTAGGTGGGTTTGGTTTCCTCTGAGGCCTCAATCCTTGGCTTGTAGATGGCCGCCTTCTTGCTGTGCCCTCACTTGGTTGTCCTTCTGTCTATGTTATTTGTGTCCTAATTTCCTTTTCTTTTAGTGACATCACTTATATTGAATTATGGCCCACCATAACAACCACACTTTAACTTAATTATCTTTTAAAGACCCTATTTCCAAATAAAGTCTCCAAATATAGTCATATTCTGAGTTACTGGGGATTAGGGTCTCAACATATGAATTTGGGAGGAACTCAATTCAGTCCTCAACACTCTTTACAGTGATCCATAACCCTCTTGATGTGCTGTACTTAACTATGTGCTGCGTGCAATAGGTATTGACACATTTTAGTTGGATGTCTATGCAATATCCAGTTATCTCCTCCCCTTCTTCAAACTACCAAAATATTCCCTTAGGTATCCACATGTTAATGGTGGTTAGTATATTCCACTCTATTTTTTTTAAAGAGTTTATTTATTTGAGAGAGAGAGAGAAATAGAGAGCATGAGCTGGAGGAGGAGCAGAGGGACAAGAAGACTCTGTGCTGAACATGGAGCCTGACTTGGGGTTCCATCCCAGGACCCTGAGATCATGACCTGAACCAAAATAGAGTTGGACACTTAGCTAACTTAGCCACCCAGACACCTCTCCTCATTCTCTTTAGGTCAGTTGGTATACTCCATTCTCTTTGTCCAGTCCCTGGTTCAGTGCTGGACATATGATCTATGACAGCCCAGTTACTATAAACCTGTAGGTTTCTTTCTTTTACTGTGGCAGGTATTTTTTCTTCTGAATATGGACACGAAAGCATGTAATCTTTGGAGTTGTTGGCAGCCATCTTGTGACCATGGAGGGGAGCCAGGTCTAAGATGATGCTGTAGAAGGAGAGAGATGAAAAGGATCAGAACTCTTATAGACCCTGTTGATCTTTTAAATCAAATCATCCTTGAAATTCACTCCACATCTGGACTTTCTCACTATGTAAACCAGTAAGTTACCTTTATTGTGTGGGCCATGTTCAGCTTGTCTTTTTGCAGCTGAATGCATTCTGATACAAGGCAGTGATACTTTGTGTTTTTCCATCTTTCAGAGACAACTTTCCATCAAATCAATAAATATTTATTGTTCATCTACTATGTATGTGCCAGTCATTCTACTAGATGCAAGAGAGAGACTATTATACACATCAGATAACCCTTGCTTTCTTAGCTTGCAGTCTACTACAGAAGATAGTCTTTCATTAAATAAATCACACAAATAAATGTACAGTTGCAATCTTTCTTGGGCACAAAAAAAGAAATATACCCAAGGTTATAAAAGAAGGGCTCACTTAGTACTTGTTCCAGTTAAGGTTTCCCTAAGGAGGGAACACTTACCCCATAATTTGGAAGAAAAGTACCAGTTAATTAGGTGACAGAAAGGAACAACATGGATGAAGTCTCTGAATAGGAAGGAAGATGGTACAGCATTTAAGGAACTAAATGAATGCCAGGGTGGGTGGCTCACATAGATTAAGTGAGAGAGGGTATGGCATGGTATTCTTTTAAAACAATACTTGTTGCAGAATTTGTGATCTGGGGCTTCTTTAATGCTGTCTTTTTGCTTGAAAAGAAGGTTATGATTGCCAGATCATTGAAATTTTCATTAAATAAACCCTGATTGCCAGAAAAAAAATTAGGTGTCATTAGTTCGTGGTGTTCCTTACCTCAAGGGTGAGACAACAGACACTCCTCATAAATTTTATGCTGAGAACAACTTGGACATTTCTTTCTCTATTTTACCTGGAAATCTGGCATAGTCAATATATGTAAGGATTAGTGTAGAGTTTTCATGTGTACATGGATATTTGTGTATATGTGTGAATATGTGTTTATAGATGTGTTCGTGTTTATTTTTGAATGTGTGTGTGTGTATTTATGAATACCTCTGTGTCTGTATGCTTATTTATGAATTTATGTGTAGGTGTTATATATATATATATTAATGAATATGTGTGTATGTGTGTGTGTAACAAAGGCACTAGAGTCTTGGCTCTGTCCCTGCTATGGGCCTGGCCTAGGCAAACATATATAGTTATTTTCAGAATCCATTATTATAAAGTTATTTTCCTGTAAGATTGTCAAAAGGTTATATTAGGACAAATGGAACATTTACCAAATTCTTCAAAGTTTATTCCAAACTTTAGCATCAATACTTTCTGGCTCCTCTCTGCACTCCCACAAGAACATTTTAGGCCTGTCGATCTTTCTGCCAAGAGTCAAGTTCCAAGAGCAGAGAGAAGTAATGGTTTGAACAGAAAACACTCTGGACTGACTCTTTGAGAACAGACTCTTAATTTCTTAAGTTTTTCTCTTCTAGAAATCCATTTATTAAACAAAATCTTCCTTATAGAAAATATCTGCAATGTTTGCCTCCAGGTTCTTTATGCAGTGGGATGTCAGGAGTACAGTCTAATGGATATAATGGGAGATTAAGCAAAAGAACTACTTGAGAGGACAATACTAGGCAACATCTTTACAGATACTTTACAGATTCCCAACTTAATCACATAGTGGACATGTTTTGAGAAAATATTTTCAGCTATTATATCCTACGAAGTAGAAGGAAATATCAGAAGCTGTACTTTCTGTTAAGTATATTTCTGACTCATCTAAGACGACTATGATATATTTAGTTATATTGGATAAATATGAAAATAGTGAAGGTACATGAAATATTAAAATAACAGTTTGAATAGAAAAGGAGCAATGCTGCCTGGCAGGAGAATATTAATGGATAAATGAATCCTAGAAATCAGTCATGTTAATTCAGAGAAGAAAAGTATTTTTCTAGCTATAGAAAGCAGTGTCATTATTGGGAACAGACAGAAATTGAATTTAACAAATGGAAGGAATTTATTAATCAGGATTACACATGGCTGCTAGCTCAAGAAAACCCTCTGAACAGTGGCTTTCACACACAAAATTCTAGGAATAGGCAATCCACAGTATTAGGAAGCTCCCCAGTCTTTTTTTATTTTTAATACATTCTCTCTCTCTAACATTTTATTTATTTGTCAGAGAGAGAGAGAGAGAGAAGGCAGAGAGAGAAGCAGGCTCCCCGCTGAGCACAGAGGCTGATTCTGGGCACGATTCCAGGACCCTGGAATCATGACCTGAGCCAAAGGCAGACACTTAACCAACTGAGCCACCCAGGAGTCCTGGGAGGTTCCATATTCTTTTCTTTTCCTTTTTTTTTTGTTTTTTGTTTTTTAAAGATTTTATTTATTTATTTGACAGAGAGGAGAGAGATCACAAGTAGGCAGAGAGGCAGGCGGGGGTTGGGAGGGCGCTGGGGGAAGCAGGCTCCCCAGTGAGCAGATGCTGCCAGATGCAGGGCTCGATCCCAGGACCCTGAGATCATAACCTGAGCTGAAGGCAGAGGCTTTAACCCACTGAGCCTCCCAGGTGCCCCTCCATATTCCTTTCAAGCGCCCACATTCCTTTGATTTTTCCTGCCTTACCACATGTGGTGTGTATGGCTTTCACCCTCATGGTCACAAGTTGGCTGCTGCACTTCCACTCATCATGTCTCCCCATTTTCCAGGTAGGAAGATAGGAAAAATATAAAAGAACAAGGAAAATGTTTTTCTCCTCATAATCATTCACATTTTTATTTTTTGATAATAATCTTCCTCAAGGACTTTGGTGTGGGACTTGTCACATGGCCTCCCCTAGCTGCGAGAGTGGCTGGGAAATAAAAGTATTTTCCTGTCTAGATTTAATAGTAGAGGAAAGTGAAGAATAGGGAGTTAAAAAAGCTGTTGAGTGAGCCAATGTATAATGTCTGCCTCAAGAGTAACTGATCTTAGCACACAGTCTGTAAGTCTGAGCTGCCAAGGAGGAAAGCCCAGGGTATATTTTAGGGGGCAGTAACTAAACCTTATTGGTTTAAATACAGGAAACACTAAAATAGTGGTGAGTGAAAATACTACAAAGATGGTTGGCGCTCAAACTAGGGTGAATAGTGTCCCCTCAAAATTTATGACCACGTGGGGGCACCTGGGTGACTCAGTCAGTTGACCAATCATGACCATCTAGAACATCAGCAGTCAGCATGTGACCTCAGGGCATGGCCCCCGCCGACACCTTGATTTTGGACTTTGAGCATTTAGAATCGTGAGAGCACAAATTTCTGTTTTTCTGAGGGATTCAGTTTATTGTACTTTGTTATGACAACCCTAGGAAACTAATATAGGGCCCTATTATGAAGTTCAGGGAAAGTCAGAATTGAGTCATCATACTGTCAACTAATATCTCAAAGTGTTCTTAAGTGTCTTAGAAGATGTTGGAAGATGTTCTGCAACAAATGGTTTTGATGGAGAAATAAGTTTGAGAAGTGCTTCATAGCTTAGCTCTAACCTGGAAATTCACACTGAGTTTTTGGGACATCAAAGTTTATGAGAAGTAGAGAAATTAACTTCACTCTGTTCACCCTGTATTTTCCAGGTATATTTGATTGCAGATTACTGTTTTTCCCTCATCAAACAGCATGTAATGTGTTCAGATATCTATGTGTTCTGAGGATCTTGGATGAGAAACGCTAATGTAAAGAAGGGCAAGTCCCCTGAAGGGGTGGTATGACCAGTGTTACATTTAGGACAAGGGATCCTGCAGAAGTGTGTAAGATAACATGGAAAGGAAAGGAGCAGGAGGCAGGGAGAGCAAGTCTCAGCAGGGAGGGTGGTGGTGATAAGAAAAAGATTAGTGGTGGGGTGCCTGGGTGGTCCAGTCAGTTGGGCATCTGCCTTCCACTCAGGTCATGATCCCAGGGTCCTGGGATTGAGTCTCACATCAGGCTCTCTGCTCAGTGGGGAGCCTGTTTCTCTCTCTCCCTCTGCTGCTTCCCTGCTTGTGCATGCTCTCTGTCAAATAAATAAATAAAACCTTTTAAAAAAATTAGTGGTGCAGAGATTACCAAGTGTGTGACACACAAGGTGTGAAGACATTAGCTGAACAACTCTCTCCTATTTACAAAATGGCAGAATTAAGTAGACCTTTTAATATGTGAAAGTTCTTTTGTGAAATTATGGACCAGCATTCACTGTAGCCCTGTAGGAGTTTCATGATTATTTTATTTTTTAATTTTGGTTTGTTTATTTTACTAGATATATGTAAAATATATTTTTCTGTTTTAGCTGAATGTGATAGTTCTTTTATTTTTTAAAAAAGGATTTATTTATTTATTTAAAAGAGAGAGAGAGAGAGAGAGAGCACATAAGCGGTGGCGAGGTGGGGGGTAGAGAGAGAGAGAATCTCCAACAGACTTTCCACTGAACACAGAGCCCGAGGAGGGGCTCAATCTCATGAACCTGAGATCATGACATGAGCCAAAACCGAGTCAGACACTTCCCCAACTGAGCCACCTAGGTGACGCAGGTGGCATTCATTTCTAAGCAAGGTCTAGTATCAGTAAATTAGTTTAAAAGGTTTGCCTAAAAACATCTGTCATAAACTTGTTTGTGCTACATCTCTTACCTAACATCTATCTAAAATTAATATCAGAATGTTCTAGGCTTTGATGACAGGTAATTCTCTGAAACTTTCTACTGCCACTGCACCTAACAATTCTATGCCATGGTGCTTATTCCAGGTTGAGTGCTATAGATTTGTTCTATTCCTACTTGAGGGAACAACTGAATAAGAAATGGCAGTTGCATTTTAAATTGAGGTAACATTCAGAAATGATTTAAGAAACTTGATTAATGACAACACAGACTTTTAAGATTTAGTCATTAGGAGGCTTTTTTTTACCTTTTTCGTGTTTGTAGCAGGTTCTAAATAATGTTCCATCAACCTGTTACAAAGCATTTATAAATGACATTGCATAGAATTATTTACATGTCTCTTGAACATGATAAAACACTTCTTATAATAAATTATTATGAGCAAGGCAGTGCTATTAATCATTCATTAAATGTTAATAACATTTGTCAATGTTTATTTCCTTTAAAGTGGCAAGAAAAATAGATATTTCATATTGAAAAATATCAACTGAAAAAATACTTTTTTCAGATTTGACTCTGGACTGAAACAGATTTTTACCTTTTAAAAATTCTAGTTACTGATATTAGTATATATGAAAAGAACATGTTTGCATGTTGTATGATACACAGTCTCTACAATAAAGAAGATCTCTGAGAATATAATACATAAGGAAAAAAATTAAAGTATTAAAGTATTCATGCACTCTAATTTTATTTCTTATGCACTATAATTTTAAAACATCCTTTGTATTCCTTAACAAGGAAAGAGTCTCTAAATATTTATTCACATTCTTATTTAGTGTATTTATGCTATCTTCTGGTGATGATCAGTTAAGTTAGAAATATTCAAATTAGTAGGTCCTGATAGCATCAAAATACTTTGGTATTTTCACACCATGGATAAGCTGGAAGAAAAGTCAAATTTGGGCCAGACTGAACAAAAGAACCTCATTTTGAAATGTGCTTTGTTGAGTTTAGATCTTTAGGAATATAGAATCATGTATGTATGGCCTCCTTTTCATGACAGATACTTCATGAGAGAAGACTTCATGGAAATAAACTATAAGTTTCACAGAGGCTTCTCTGTAGAAGTCCTCAAACTGAAAACAGCCAGACTGCACCTTATAAATCAGATGGTCTAGGTTCATATTTTCCTCTGTGTTTACTTCCCTTTGATTATCCTCTAACTCAGGTCTTTTAAAGCCCTTCTCAATGGAAAAACCAAGGGGTTCCAAAGACCCTCTTTGAGAAGGTAAGCATTAAGATTCCTGAATTCTGCTTCATCTGGAACAGTGCCATGTTAATTGAATTTTTTGAAGATGTCAAACTAAAACTACTACTTTAACTTTTAATAAAGTCAATAATGCTGTGAGATGTTTAGAGATGAATTTTGTAACTATTCGGGAGTTTCTCTACTTGTCTCTCTTCCAACTTCCATTTCAACCCCCAACCAAGATGGTGGTTTGTATAGTAACTAGCAAGAAACACGGAGAGAATGAATTTCAGGAAATATTTTGGGGCTTTGAGGCACAATGGTAATTGCCTTCTGGGAAATTCTCATTCCATTACTACTGGGTGTTTTATTTTAATAGGAAGGTCATAGTTTTCTTCCCTAACCTAATTCTTCTTCTAAGAGTTGCAGACATGGCTGGCAAAATAAGTTAGAAGTATGGAGAAGTGAAGTGACGTTTACAGGACATTCATTCTGGATTAATATAACTGTAAATTTATTTCCTCAAGGTAGATATCTATGATTTGGAAAAGCCGTCATTTAACACACCTTCAGATAGGCACAGAACAAACTGATTGGTGAAATATGCATGAAATTTTAAAGTATCTATAAGCACAAGTTCTGCTTGACTATTATATGGTAAAATGAATTCCTCAGTTCTTGGTTTAACATTATTTAACTAATTTTGCCATTTTTTATAAAGACATTCATTTGCTGATATGATTTTATTCAGTAAAAACATCCAGAATAACGTATTTTTATTATGAAAAATTTAACCATTGTTATCGAGTGCTTACTAAGTTCTAGGCAGTACACTAGGTACTTTACATACATTTAATTGCATTTAATTCTTTTTTTAAAAAATATTTATTTATTTATTTGACACACAGAGAGACAGAGATAGTGAGAGAGAGGGCACAAGGAGAGAGAGCAGCAGGCAGGGGGAGAGGGAGAAGTAGGTTCTCCGTTGAGCAGGGGCCTGGGATCACGACCTGAGCTGAAGGTAGATGCTTAACCAACTGAGCCACCCAGGTGCCCCTATTGCATTTAATTCTTTTTTTTAAAAAAAGATTTTATTTATTTATTTGACAGGGAGAGAGAGATCACAAGTAGGTAGAGAGGCAGGCAGAGAGAGAGAGGGAAGCAGGCTCCCTGCTGAGCAGATGCTGCCAGATGCAGGGCTCGATCCCAGGACCCTGAGATCATGACCTGAGCCAAAGGCAGAGGCTTTAACCCACTGAGCCACCCAGGCACCCCTATTGCATTTAATTCTTCAAATAATCCTATTACCTATTATTTTACTCATTGTAGGCAGGGGTTATATAGACTTGTCAGATTAAGGATCTATCAGTTCTATAGATATGACCATTGATTTTTTATGATAACCAAAGTAATGTAACCACACATATTTGACCACTATCATGTAATTTCAATATCCTGGCCCATTAGTAGATTTCTTTTTTCTCAGTAGGCATAGTGGGATGTTTTCATATTGTATCATAAATAAATCTTCCATAAATTATGAAGGCTGTATTAGAAATAAAGAACAAAAACATAAAAGGAACATAGTAAAACACCAAAGTAATCCCATTTTAATTGATAAGACTAATATTTTATAATGTCATTGTTCATACTAATCACTGTTCTCATTTTAAATTTGGATGTATACCTTCTAAATATTAATATATAGATAAATATGTATTGGTAGCTACATAGAATATGTATAGATTTTAACTAGGATCACATTAGTTTTATCACATGATATGCTTTTAAAAACTTAAGGTCAACTTTTCATATATACTGAGAAATCACTTGAAGCTATAATTTCTAATGGTTGTAGTCTATCATATTAATTAAATTATCTGTTTCTGGATATTTATTTTCTGATACAGTACTTGATTTCTGTAACCTTAATTTGCAACCTAAATCCTGTGCTCATAATAAATCTAAAATTTTATATTTGTACACAGGTGTATATAATGCTCTATGTGTGTATGTTTTACCATGTTAAAGATGCTGAGTGAATCATATCTATATTATCTAGGGTAATATAATTTTATTTGAAATGGAAATATGATAAAGAGTTTATATCATATGTCTTGTTGACTAATCTTTTTTTTTTTTTTTGACTAATCTTAATGGCAAAGTGATCATGGCTTTCAGGTTAAGAATTGTCCTTGGGACTTCAGTTTAATAAGTTAGAGAGGAAGAGAAAAGGTGAAAGGAAATTATCGGCTATCATAAACCAACTCGGACACCCTATAATTCCTCCTTAGTCCTTTGATCCATAGCTAAACATACTTATGCTGATCTAGAATACTTTCTGAATGATGACAAATATATTCAGCTACCAGTTAAGACTACTTTTATAATGAAGTTTCTTATTTTTGTATTGAGTTATTCCTTTAGTACTTTTAGCACTTTTTTTTTTTTGCAGAGTAGATATGTGGGGGAAAGAATAACCAGAATTGAGTACCAACCATCTGTTTATACAGTAATAATTTTAAAGTATTCAGTGATGCCTTATTTAATGGATTTTAAGTTTTTTTTTTTTTTATTTTAGGAGGAAGCTTTGTTGCCGACGGAGATATATTGTCATGAGAAAAGAATGGAAAAGGTGATATTCTGCTTGAGAATGCCTTCACATACACCTGATCATGTGACAATCTACTGCACACCTACTAAAGTCAACTTTAGAGAGAACTTTTAGTACCAGGTGAGGAAGTCAAAACTAATAGAAGCCCCATAGCTGACTGTATGTTGATTCCAGATCCTCCTTTTCTGGTTCTGTCAAATGCACTGCCTCATGTGGAACACTCAAAGCCTAGATGTGTTGTAGTGTGTGCGTGAGTAGCCAAAACCAGTAGAAAGAAATTACTTAACTTTCAGAAGTTTCCAAGAGCAATAATTAAAATCCTGATTTGAACAATAATTCTACAGGCATTGTAACAGTAGTGATAATGACCAAAGTAAAAATCAGGATAATATGGTTTCAAGGAGAGGGATATAAAATTGAGTGATTTCGATGAGGCGAAGTTATGAAAAGTCACAGAAATTGGATGGAGGGGTGCCTGGGAAGTTTAGTTGGTTAAGCGTCTTACTCTTTTTTTTTTTTTAAGATTTTTTTTTTTTTTTTTGACAGGGAGAGAGAGAGATCACAAGTAGGCAGAGAGGCAGGCAGAGAGAGGGGGAAGTAGGTTCCCTACAGAGCAGAGGGCCCGATGCGGGGCTCGATCCCAGACCCTGAGATCATGACCTGAGCTGAAGGCAGAGGCTTCAACCCACTGAGCCACCCAGGTGCCCCAAGCGTCTTATGCTTGATTTCGGGTAAGGTCATGACTGTGAGATTGAGCCCCGTGTTGGACTCCATGGACAATTTAAGTTCTCTCTTTCCCTCTCCCTCTGCCCTTCCACACTCTTCTCTCTCTCTCTCTCTCTCAAAAAAAAAAAAAAATTGGATGGAAAAGTCTAGAAGTGGTGCAGCAAACAAAAGGAAGACCTTTAATTTGGCAGAACGAAAATATTTTTGGAAAGATTAATCAGGGATAATAATTTTATCTTTTAGTTGCTAAAAACTAAATAAAATATTGAATTACATGGATTAATGACATCCTATATTATCAATTAAGTTCACTTAATAGAGCGTAGAAGCAACCTATATAGTATGTTCGATTATCAGTCATCAATAGAACAATGACTTAAATCAGTCTTCAATCAAGTAACAGCTTTAAGCACAAGAAAATAAGAAAATCACAAAATAACAAATCATTCATGAAGGGCAGATCAGGAAAAACATGAATTAATAGAGTATAAACTGTCCTAAAAATTAGGAATCTTATCTAGTTTCTACCACCATCTGAAATGGCTTTTTTAATTCATTGGGCCTCATGGACCTACCGTGGAAAATGAGGGAATTGGAAATCATTATCTTTAAAGTTTCACCTTGCAATATTAGTGTAATTCACCTATTCTAAGATGCACACTTTCCACATTTTAACTTCTCTGAAATCAGGACATATCTGTATCTTCCAGGTGCCATTGTCCAGCTACCAAGTATGTTGTATTTGTTGTTGCCTGCTCATATGCACTCTTAGTCATAGCTTTTAATACCATTTCAGCTGAGTTATGTTACTAAACATGTTGAGTTTCATTGTTTTACACTTTCATCAGTAATTATATCATGTGTTTTGGAATATAGAATTACTTGGCCATGAAAATACAGCACTAGGATGCAAATTTAATGCTATTAAAGCAAATATTTATCATTGGGGGAGTAAACACAATTTCATGGTTTTGTTCAAAGAAATACAGTAACACTTCATGAGATGGAAGAGAGAGTCCCATCATGAATAGACGTTGCTGTTGTAGGTTTTGTTACATTCTTTTGGAATTGCCGTATATACTCTAAGAGATGTCACTTTAGGCAAGAGAAATTTCCAAATCTCTTGGAAATAGAAGACTTCAAAGCAAAAAAAGCTGGTATGACCAGATCATGTTAAAGCAATATATATTAATTTAGTTTGTGGTCTATTTCTTCTTTAATTGTTTTAGTGAGTCTTACAATCGATGCTGTTTTAGATCTGAAGAAACTCAATATGTGATTCTAAGCAGCCAAAATTGATTTTTCAAATTTCAGGCATTATCTCACATATTTTATTCACATGTGTGATTCTGGATCTCTTATGTAGTTAACTCTTAAGTTATGCAGAGTCTTAAAAAATTGTTTTAAATGCACAACAGATTGGAAAAACAATTCGATTTTTATGGGAGGAACATAAGTTTTAGTTTCTACTTTACAATGTCTGCATAAAACTAGATATAGAATCAACACTATATCCAATTTTGTACTTGTAATATCACAAGGCACTTACAAGCAAACTCTAAACAAAGGGTCTGAACCACTAAGCATCATTTATTGAGCTGCACTGACAACTGGGAATCATTAGAAAGAGATTTTTCTGTCCTTAATTCAGTTGTAATTATCACACACAAAAAGTTATGATCAGAGGCTAAATGTCATCTGATGTCATTGATGTCATTTCTCCATCAACAATCTTGATAATTTTTATAACTTTCAATCAGTTTTCAGATTCCAAATGAAAAAACCCAGATTACCCTCCAATTATGAAGTGCCGTCAGATTCTCTAATGCCAGAGTAAAGTAGGCACAGTCCTTACCTACATATTACATAGAAGGCTTATATATGTTTTTTAAATAGCCAACTCTGCAACATTTTCCCAAGAGTTGCTTTTCTGGGCTTTGTGCGTCAGTTCTTTTTCTTCATGGGTGCAGCAGTGTTTTGCAATTATTGGCCATCTTTTACCCCTGATTTCCCTTGTAGAAGATTGATTAGCACAATCAGTCACTGGAAAGCAATTTTCATCACCAAAGGCAGCTTCTTTTCTCTCTTGATTAGCAGCCCTGCTGCAAGTTATTCAGCAGAAATAGATAATCCGCAAGAACACTGCCAGACGAACATTCTGATAAGAAAAAGAGGGTTGAACCTGAATATTGCTGACAGTATCCCCAGTAGACAATTGATCAATGAAGACTTGCTGCCTCTTGTTTTCGTGATACTCCTCTTTTATTTAGAGAACTGGGCCTCCAGTACCGGTTTTTGTTTTTCTCACTTCCGTATGAATCTGTGTGTCTTTGAGAACACACATTTGCCCGTGATCTGTGTGAAGAGAGGGAAGATGCCTACCACATATCACTATCGCAAACCGATGATTCCTTATTTCCATATGTATTCTGTCAGCCACACTAAAAGTGGTGTCTTACTGGAGGAATAAGTCTAATGAAAGTCAAGTGAACCAGGTAATTGTTTATTCCTTTAAATTATGTACTGTTACATAATAAATATTAGCTCTCCAATTTCCATTTAAAATCATTTTAGGGAGGAAATATTTGTGTTGTCAGAGAGATAAAAGGGGAAGTTCAACAGTTCTTTCCTCTGCCGGATTTACTTTCTCTGCTCAGAAAGAATAATGCATGCAGAAGTAGCAGAATAGAGGGAAGTTAATAGATTTTGGGACCATACGTATTAGTAGTAGGCCTACTTAATTGCTGTGTGGCTTTGGGCAAGTGAATTAACATTTCTGAATCTCCATTCTCTCATCTGTAAAATGAGCACAACTGTGTCAGCATTAGAGGTAATGTATACAAGAAGCCCAACTCAGAGTAGATTCTCAGTAAATGATAGCTTTTTATTACCTGCATCTATATCTACCTACCTGCCTACCTATTTATTTATTTAGGTATCTAGATAGGTAGATAGAATAACAAAGAAGACTAAGTTGAAGAAGTACTTTCCTGCCCTTACCTGAAAGTGAAAGAGATAGAGAATCCTCATCTAAACATTTAATTTCAACATAGTTTTAGCTCACACAGTGCTGAGATACTAAGTTGCCCAAACAGTGCTGCATCAGATGAAAAAACAATCTGGCCATCCAAATCCAAATGGACAGTCATTTCGTTTTTTAAACTTTAGTCTCTAAAGAAATGGCTATGTATGTTTACATAGACTCTTTCCAAGAAAGGTCTTAGATCTAATTTATATAATATGTCCCCAAACATAACATCTTCTAGATTTATGAAAAATAAATAAACTTTTCAAGGATTTCCCATTATACCTAAAATACTATTTTGAATCCTTTGGGAGCTGATCTTTGCCTTCTCTGCACACTCTTCACACTCTGTTGCCCTGCCAATACCCTGTCTATGCTACTCCCTCCTAAATTTCTTTCATTCCTTCTAACACCCAAAGTTCTTAACTTAGGGACTTCATGCATCTTCCTCCTTCCCTTTCCATACCTGGCTTCTTCTCATCCTTGAGGACATGCTGTACATTATTACTTTTCAGAGAGGACTTCCTTCAGCTTTCAGTTGAAATTAGGTTCCCCGTACACTTTAGCAATACTAATTTAGCCTTCATACAGCACTTCTCATGGCTCTTCTCTGTGCCTATTTATGTGATAACATGTTTCCTACAGACAAGTCAATATGTCCGTGTATGGGCTTTATCTGTTTCACTCAACACAGTATTCTCAGAGCTGAGCACAGTGCCAACATTTCTCGAAACAGATGAATTAATGCTGTCTCAACTCTCCTTTAAATGGATGGGACAAATTCAGTCGATGGATCTGCTAAAAATAAATATATATTTCTCCCTTCTGAGGATCTCCTGTCCAACATGTTTTGATGTTTTCCTTGTTCAGGTGGTTATAAATGGTTGTTATAGAAATTGATATTAATAATCTCTGAAAAGTTTTCTATAATGGAGTAAGAAAATAGTGTCATTAGGGGAATACGGTTTAACTAATGAGTAGAGGGATTCAGGAAATGTCAAGAAGCCAGAGTGCTCTTTGGGGCCATGGAATCAGGGAGAAATCTATACCTAGGTGATCAATGGATTTGAAAGATAAGCATATCCAACATGCAATTTAAATTTACTTGATATACCATGTTTATACATTATTCAATAGAATGCTCTTTAAAATCATATCCTATTCACTTTTGGCTTGGGGCTTCAAAGAATGGAGTATGTGTCTCATATTAAGTTTTCCCTTATGGTGGAGGAAATGAACACTCCTGAGACACAGAGTTGAGGATAAGAATTAATTTAAGGCAGATAACCAGAGCTAGAGCTCTTCCTCTTCTCTAATACCTCTACCAGGAATTTACAAAAATCCTTGATGGGACATTGGACTATCTACAAGGATTTGAGACCAATAATATCTAGATTTTTTTTAAAGGCACTAGACTGTGTTTCTAACAAAGAGCTTAGGGTTGTTAAGCTTAAGGGCATCCTATAGTTGACCCAGGGCTACAAGTATAACTTCTTAAAAGTAAGCTTCAGATATTGATGTTAGAAATATTGCCTAGGAATTATTTAATAATTCAGCTAACATTGTGTCATCTCTGCCATAAAATAGTCCATAAGCCCATTAAAACCACATGAAAACATATATAAAAAATCACTTTGGGGGCCCTGGGTGGCTCAGTGGCTTAAAGCCTCTGCCTTCAGCTTGGGTCATGATCTTGGGGCCCTGGGATTGAGCCCCGCATCAGGCTCTCTGCTTGGCAGAGGGCCTGCTTCCCCCTCTCCCTCTGCCTGCCTCTCTGCCTACTTGTGATCTCTCTCTCTGTCAAATAAATAAATAAAATCTTTAAAAAAATCACTTTGGTTCTTAATGTTTTAGAGTTATCCAGGATCTAGGAAGGCAACTATAACAAAATGTTACAACGTTTTGTAACTGTAACTTAAAAAAAAAGTATTATATGTATGCAGTGAGATAGACAATAAAATGCTTTTGAATTGCATACACATACATACATACAAACTCAATAGATGGAGATAGAGACATACACATATCTATGCATGCATATATACAGTATATATTATCAATATCAAAATATATCTAGTAGAAGTATTATAAATGATTTCCCAAGATAACTCCTAAATGTATAGATAATAAAACCTATCATTAAATTTATCTAACCATTTAAAATAAAATCTAAATCTCTAGCTCTCTCATGTTTGTTATAAATTAATAGCTCTGAGCTATTATTTTTATGTTCTTAACATTAAAAATACTATACTCTTGTCACAGAAAATTAGAAATACTGAGCACAGTTAAATATATTTACAATCCCAGTTCCTTTAATGCTAAAGATTTAGCATATTTCATCCCTGAATTTTTCTCCTAAAGCTTGGTATTTGTTGTTGCTCCTCTTTCTTCCTCTCTTCCTCCCCATTCTCTCCCTCCTTCCATCTCTTTCTTTCTTCTGTTCTTTCTCTAAGTTTGTTATGTTAAAAATGTGTTTTTAATTCTGTTTATAATATAGCTCTTGAAAAATAAAAGGAGTCTAGATAGTTCAAGGCAAAACAAACTCAAATTCCACTCATGAGATACTACATATATCATGTGAAAGCAACAGTCTGATCTCTAGGTTATGAAAACTAGAATTAAAAAGTCACTACACAGGGCGCCTGGGTGGCTCAGTTGGTTGGGCGACTGCCTTCGGCTCAGGTCATGATCCCGGAGTCCCGGGATCGAGTCCCATATCGGACTCCCGGCTCTGCGGGAAGTCTGCTTCTCCCTCTGACCTTCTCCCCTCTCATTCTCAGTCTCTCGCTCTCTAATAAAAAAAAAAAAAAAGTCACTACACGGAAAATGTCCAACTATCCTGCTTGGCAAAGTTTGGGTGCAATTCTGTGAAATGTTTAATAAGCTGAATTTTCCTCCATTGTGTCAACAAAATAGCAAAACCGAAATCTGTGTCAGGCAGTTTCAATCTAAATCCATAGCTACACAAAACACCAGATACTGCATTATATCTGTTAGTGTAACAATACTTTCTTAGGGGGTGGGAGGGAAGGCAAAGTGACTACAGAGAACAAAAATGTGGGAAGAAGAAATAGTGTCTACTAGATAGCATAAACTAATGGTGAAAAGAAAGCCTCAGTGTATCTCCTAAGGGTGTTAAGACTATACTCCAACTTTGGAACATAAATTTAGAAAGATGGAGGAAGGACACCTGGGTGGCTCAGTTGGTTAAGTGTCTGCTTTCAGCTTAGGTCATGATCTCAGGTCATGATCCCAGGGTCCTGGGATTGAGCTCCCCATTGGGCTCCCTGCTCGGCAGGGAGTCTGCTTCTCCCTCTCCCTTTTTCCCTCCCCCTGCCTGTGCTCTCTCTCTCTCTCTGCCTCAAATAAATAAATAAAATCTTTTTAAAAATTAAAAAAAGAAAGAGGAAGAGTTTGAATAATTGCAATTTAACATGAAGAGTGCATATATGATAGAATAAAGCCCAATAGAGGATTCATAAAACATGTTTGGAAAAAATCTGTTAGTTTTCTTTGTCCAGATTAAGAAAGAGTAAATTTATCAATACCTGACATCCCTCATATACTGTTGTTAGCAAATTAGTAATAGCACTCCTGCCTCTGCACTTACTAATTAGGACTTCTGAACAAATGTGGATTATCCCAGGAAGGGAGGTCACCAAATAAATCTAAACCTTTTTTTTTTCATTCATGTTAACCTTGTCCACTCTATTCTCCTTTTTTTTAGCACTTGAAGACAAGAGGTTGAGTTGGCAGATACTGTTTATGGATCCCTGAAGTTGTTGAGAGGTAAATGTCAGTTTTATTGAATCCTTGATAGTAGGAGTAGGGTTTGCAGGCTGAGCAAGGATATTGGAAAGGTTCATGCTAGGTGTTTTGTGAGGGGCCAACAGAGAAGCCCCTTAGTTTCTAGCTGAGTTGTAATTTTCTTCATATAAAGTTGTTCATTTGTTTCTGTTTTCTCATGTCCATTCAAAACAAGACTGTTAGCTTCTTTACTTGTTTTATTCCCTTCTGTTTTGGTTTTCTTCAGACACTCTTCTTTATTTGGCGAGGATGTCCTCTTGAGTCCTACTACAGGAATTGCTGCTATATTCTTGAAGGTCTAGGTGGTTGGTTTATAAGACATATTGAAGAATGGACTCTAGGGACTGTAGGCTTTGGTCATGGAAAAATGGTTGGTTGTGTGGCACTTTGAGACATGTTTATACTCGAAATACACCCTGAACTTTCACTCAAATTTACTTGTGGAACAGAAACTTCACTAGCCTGAGCGTTGGTCACAGATGTTGCTGTTACAATTGGAGCAGGACTGTTACTGTCCCAGGAGCTGTCAGAACAGTCAGTGAACCCATCTTCAGAGCACCAGAAGGTTAATACATAGGCATGAAGTTATGACTGTCCACTGAGAAGTAGAGACTGCGGTGACTCAGACATATCAATCTGACACCTTCCGTTGAATGATTTTACCTTTTCTGAGGCACATGATTAGGTAGTCGTTGAAGTTGATTTGTTTCTGCATGCGCTACAGCAACTTTCACATAAACTTCAAATAGTTAACTACCTGTGGCATGCCTATAAACTGCATCTGTGAATGATTGAATGTCATAAGGTAAAGTAATACTGAGATTATCAGAGCTTTTGTTTTTTTTTAGACACTAAGTCAATCACCTCTATTGTATGAATTTTTTTCATATTCTTTCTCATCCTCCTTTTAAATCTTACTGTGGACCAGTGTTCTCCTTTCCCCTGGATGAAATTCCTGACATTCCCTCTAGTTTTTCCAGTCCCTCCTAAATGATAATAAAAAAAAATTAATCTCTTTAAAGTACTGACAAGTTCAATTTCATCTCATAATGACTTAACTCCAATCTAGTGTAGTGGTATTTCGATTTGCCAAACTTATTCAGAGTTCAAGTTTTCTCCCTTCTAAGCACAGAGCTTCTTGAGTACTGGAAGCCCATAATGGAAATGGACAGAATTAGTAGTGTCTTAACTTCATTGTTTGCTGATTACTATATGGCTGACTCTAGGGCAACGGTGAAAAGGATATGAGCTTAAGTGGCTAGACGCATTGGAATCTGGTGTTGGGGCACTTTGGCGATAGTAGTTTTCCAATGATGCCTCTTTCCTTCCCAAGGTGTGCATTTAGAGGGTTCTTAGCAATTTTCCTATTGGAGACCTCCCACTATAACTCCTTGGTGGGAGGAATGCCTTTTGTCTGGCTGCCTGTATCCAACTTCACCCTTGGCCTCTGGGATTTCAACTCTTTATAATTGAGGTCCCTATGTATCTCTAACCAGTCATCTAGGTCAGAGTTAATATTGATAAACCCAAATGGGATCCCTTTTTTCAAGTTCATATTTGGTCCCCAGGAAACTGCCCCTCTGCTCAACCTTTGTTGGAAGAGGAGCTGGCTCCTGGAGCAGCCCTCTCCACTCTGCCAGCAGAGTGAGGGTTAGTACCAGCCAGAGAGCTTGCTTTTAGAACTAGTAGGCAGAAGTCAGAGCTTGTCCTCTTGTTCCTTGAGCTCTTGCAAACACACGTAAAGATTTTCTTATTGATCTCAAAGCTCCTCTCACTTAAGCTGAGGGAAGATGAAGCACAGAACAATTAAATATTTCTTAAAATAAATCCTCACCACTATACCCCCCTACATTCCCACTAGAGTGGGTAAAATGAAAAAGAAAATACCAAGTGTTAGTAAAGATGGGGAGCCACTGGAACTCTCATAGACTACTGGTAGAAGTATAAATTGGTATAACAACTAGAAAATGCTTTGGCACTATATCCTCTAGCTGAACATATCTATTCTCTGTGACCTAGCAATTCCACTCTTGAGGCATATATCTAGCAGACATGCATGCATATGTTCATAGAAGCTTTATGTTCTACATACATACACAGCAACACACACCAATACATCAAAAACACAATATTGAGCAGATGAAGCCAGGCATAAGAGTATATATACTATATGACACTATATAAAATCCTCGACATAGGTCAAGTTACTCTATGTTATGTTAACAGTCAAGAATGGTGAGGAGATTGGCTGGAAGAAGCTTGAAGAAGGAATCCATGGCACTGGTAATATTCTGTTCCCTGATCTGGTGCTAGTGTTCTGGGCAAATTTAGTTTCATAAGATTTTATTGAGCTGAGCCCTTAATACATGCACTTCTCTTTTGGGTGTAATACTTGAGTAAGAACTATAAAGCAAAACAGTACCAAAACAAGTCAACAAAAATGAAATTAAATGTCTTGACTTTTTAATCTCACCCTCTTATCTGAAAGGAGATCGGTGACCTGTTAATTGTGTAACACTGAGCATTGGGCCACCCCCTTTGCAAATCCTGCATAGATGAGCCAGCCCCTTGGCTTAGATCGAGTGGTTACCAGGCAACTATTGCTCTCTTCTTAGCCTTTGTGGCCTCTTTCTGAGCCTACAGGAAGAACTGCATTTATCATCCTGTGACATAAATGATATGCTTGGTACAAAGCTATCAGAAACTTAGGGACCCAAATGAAGGCTCTGCACATGCTCATTGGCATATACTGTAGGTCACAAGGTATCCAAAGCCTTAAAACAATAAAACCTAACCAAATGGGACCCAAAGTGACAATGTTTCTACATTAGCCTCGAGGGTTATGATTCCAGACTCATTCTGCCCAGATCTTTTGCTAATATCTCTATTAATTCATGGGACATGGATTGACATAGTGATGAAACAATTGGGAGGGCTTTGTGGAAAATGGGTCAGAAGGGAAAAGAGATTTGCGCCATTAGTCTTTGTTAATTCTTTTATCATGATGCAGGCAGGCTTTCTGAAATGAGCAAATAATTAAGGTTCTTTGAGTCTGGTTGTTCTTTCTCATAACCACACACATACTCTGGACCCAAAAGAGGCTGCACCGATTCAAGCAGCACCCAACTAGCAGGAGATTTGGGTAGACTCTCTGAAACTAGTCAGAGGCATGAGGATTTTCATGTTTCAAGATGCACACTGACAAATTGCTTTCTATTTGGCAATGTCACTAGCAACTCCCATTATTATCAAATTTCCCACATCTCCACTGACACTGGGTAATATTATTTACTTAAATATCTGCATATGTTATATGTATATATGTATATGTACCCACATATCTATGATGGAACTTTCATAGGTGGAAATGGTCTTCCTGACATTTTAAATTTAAAGAGAGAACCATATTGGCCATCATTTTACCTCCTACTTGTCAGGAAAAATCTTTTCAGCACAAAATGACCATTTTATTGAGTTGCTGTTATTCTAACAAAATATAAAACTGAGCTTCTGATCAATCTCTAGCAAAGAAACTCTATAAAGGAACATAAGGACAATGGTCTCAGCTTCCTCAATTAGTTTAAAAATTGACAATTACATTAATCTCAGAGGACCTTGGTAGATACTATCTGAAATGGTATTCATTCTTTTGTTCAGAGCATTATCTAGTGCCAAGCTAATGCCAGAGTAAATTATTAGCAATTATGTTTTTCTCTTTCAATAGCTGGAATATGGAGCAATTCCTGTGGGGTTTTTTTGTATGTAGTTTATTATAACACATGTTGTAATTTCAGAACATATTCTCTTATAACTATCTGAAATTATTATTATCATGATTTACGAGACCACTTATGAATGGGAAAATTTCTTCAGATATACCAAGGAAAATAATGGGGCTCTTAGAATTTTCTATTTTAGTATATTATGAAGCAATAAGACACTTGCTTTATAAAACTTGCTTAGAATCTTAATAATGCTATTTCAAGATGCTTCATACTTCAAGAGAAGCTAGATTATTATAACAGAACTAATGATTATTCTGTGTTAGTGCTAAATCCTTACTCATATTTTCATACTTTATAAAATATCAATTTTTAAGAGCTTTTTTGAGGTACACTTATATACCATAGAATCCACCCATTTTAAGAGTACAGTTGTTTTTTAGTAAATTATAGAGTTGTACAACCATAACCACAATCTGAAATATTCCCATTTGCTTGTTTAAATTCACTCCACTGTCCTACCCTCAGTCCTTGGCAAAGACTAACATGTTTTCTGTCTCTATAGAATTGCCTTTTCTGGCTATTTCATAAAGTGCAATTATATAATATGTGGTCTTTTGTACTGGCTTCTTGCACTTAGCTGTTTTTTCAAAGACTCATCTTTGTTGTAGCATGTAGCAGTAACTACTTTTTTGTTGCTGAATAATCTTTTGTGTATACCAAGTTTTGTTATACATGTGTCAATTGGTGAACATTTGGGTTACCTTTAGTTTTTGACCCTTATATACAATACTGCTATGAACATTTATGTTTAAGTCTCTGTGTGGATATGTGTGTTGATATCTCTTTGGTAGATACTTAGGAGTAAATTTGCTGGCTTATATGGTAAATTACTCCATCCACTATCACAACTCAGAAAGCTGCAATGTTGGCCTTCCTTGATCCTTTGCCACCAAGATAAATATTGTTTCAGACAGTCCCTGCACGTGTCTTACCAGATCAGGTCAGCTTCCACTGGCAGTAAAGCTCCTGATTCTCATGGCTTACCCACCTTAGTAGAACCACCATCCAGAATGAGCTTAGTCGGGAACAGGAGAAAAAAGGGAGCAGGTACACCTAAAAATGCCATAGAGTGACACTTTATATCTGAAACCTGAATTTCAGTAGTTTTTCAAACTTCTCAGATTGTTGGATGGATGCCTTTGGTCAATTCCCAAATGATGTTCGAATTTAACTCTTGTGGCAATTAGTCCAGTTTTGTGATTGTGTGTTGAGGTAGAGGATTTGCCAATCCCCTTACTCCACCATTCTGGAAGTTTTGTCTCCTCTTAATACCAGTTTTTAAACTTTTTTTAAAAACAAAACTATTGGGGTACCTGGCTGGCTCAGTTGGAAGAGCATGCAGCTCTTGATCTCAGGGTTGTGAGTTTGAGCCCCAGGTTGGGTATAGACATTACTTAAATAAATAAAAACTTGGGCGCCTGGGTGGCTCAGTTGGTTAAACGACTGCCTTCGGCTCAGGTCATGATCCTGGAGTCCTGGGATCAAGTCTCAAATTTGGCTCCCTGCTCAGCAGGGAGTCTACTTCTCCCTCTGACCTTCCCCCTCTCATGCTCTCTCTAGAAAAATAATAATAATAAAATAAAAAAAGAAAAACTTGAAAAAAAATCCCAAAATATCAAGGCCACTTATTTAGGTACATACATGTTTTAATATATAGATTACTAAGAATCTTAAACATTTTTCATGAAGGGCCTTAGGAAAAAATTGTATGAGTATAGATAGGGTACACTGCTTTTTCCTGGAAATATACTAAGTTGAGGATGCAATAAAATATAAAGAACTTTCCTTTTGTCATGCTACCTCCCTGTAAAGGAATAAATATGAATCTTACCTTGCACCAATAATGGGGCGACACTAATGTTTTACATTGTTTAGAACTCTTCGTTATCCTACTCCCAAAGTCTCCACCTGCACACACCCACACCCACACACATCTTGCCATGAATAGTGACATTTAATTAATTGCACACATGATTTCCAATAGCTAATTGTGGATTAGCTTATTAATGTCAGTGGGGGGTTCCATATGTGCATAGTACTGGCCTGTTTCTTCTGGGAAGAAAAGGTAATGACAAGAAGATTTTGGGCTCCACTGCTGATGTCCCACAAGCCATTTAAAAATACTGAAGTAATGTTCACTTGGAAATCTCTCATTATAAGTCTCTCTCCACCCCGTATCCACCTTCTGCTACACACACACACACACACACACACACACACACACACACACTCAGTTTGTCAGTTAATTGCCTGTGGCAAAAGTTAATGTTCTAATAAACTAGGTATTAACTGATGTAATGAGTGGTATCATGTGGGTTATTGCCATTATAAACCATACTTAACAGTTTAGAAAATCAATAACATATTAAACAAAGGTTAGTGCTTCTGGAAGAGTTCCTTGGCAAACAGTTGTTTTCTGACAGATTGTGACTGATTCTTTTGCTTCTTGGAAGGTAGACATGTTCTGCTGCCTCAGTAACTATTAAGAGTTTGTGCATATGGCAAAATCACACACACACACACACACACACACA
>CM052801.1:26363476-26388741 GCA_028533885.1 Nasua narica
CCCTTTTACACTTTCTCATTATGGATGTGCCATGGGCTTTCCTCTTACTACTCTAACTCCTGCCTTCTGGGCCTCCTTCCAACTAGGAATATGGCAGAGGGTTGTTTCGAGGCACGGCCCAGACTGGGAGTCCAGACCAAATTCTAATCCCAATTTTGCAGTAGCTATACAATGTTTGACGAATTTCATCTGTTGTGAAACAAGGAGGGTAGTTGAGAAGACCATCCTTTAGGTGACTTCTTTTAGTATAGGGCTATTTACAGAGGTGTGAGCAAGATTAGGGAAGCCCAGGGGAATGATTGAGGCACCTAGGGACATGCAACTACAGAAGCCTTTACCACACCTGAAGGAGAAAGGTATTTTGGTGAGTGGTAGAGAGAGGAAGCTTTGAGGGAAGGGTTGGTGGCAGAAGTTGTAGATCTACAGGGGTATAACCACTGCAACAAGTGCCCTAGTTGGGAGAAGGGATGGGGACAAATTCCATAACCTTGCTCTGCTTCTGCCCTCCAAGCTCCTGTAGACACCTCCCACTGACCAAACCCAACAGAAGCCAGAGTGTAGAGGAACCCAGGTGGTGTACACTCAGCCTCCCTTAGCATGAGGAAGAACAGAGAATGGCTTTCAGTGAGTCTAAGGGCAAATGGAACCTATCTTCTGGAGACCCAAAATCCTGATTTGGTGGTTCTCTTTGCAGTGATAGGTTCTAGCTGCCATTTGTTTATTTGACTGTTTATCCACTTAAACAGCCTTTATTTCCATCTCTATGTGCAAGTGCTCTCTGGTAATTTGCAGATAAAGTATCCATTTCACAAATCAGCCAGTTTCTCCAGGATACCTAAAAAAAAAACATTGATCTTTGTTTGAGGACTGGTCAAAATGTACAAACTCCAATTTAGAAACAAGTACTGCATTTTCTTGCAGAGAATAAAATTTTATCAGCAACATAGCTTTGGTAGTCTTCTTAAGGTAGGTGATATTAGAATAATTACAGTTTTGGTAGCACATGTTTAGTGTTGAAGAACTTTTAATGGAGAAAACATTAAAGTGTTTGGAATTTTACAGCTAGCATCATTCTATTTAACATTGCAAATGAAAGCATGAAGAGTGAAAAATCCCTGATTTTATTCTTTACAAGAATCAATATATGTTCATATACTGGTGTGTGTGTGTGTGTGTGTGTATCTGTCTCCTGACTAATGGCTCTTCTTTCTTCCAAGTAGATGAAACATAAGCAAATACTTATGAAGCAAAATACAGTCTCATAGATTTACATAGTGTTATACAATCTCATAGTTTTTACTGTGCTTAATATTGAAACTAATGGAGTTTCTTCATCGGTATGATGGAAGATTTTTTTTTTATCTAACTTATGAAACCACTCACTCTGGTTTTCTACTTTGTTACTACTGTCAAAACTCTATTGGTCAGGTCTCTAAAGTTCTGAGCAAAATGTAGAAAGGTACAATGAGTCTGCAATGCCATATCATATCTAACTTTAGAACTGTTGTTAAATAAACTTGAGAGTAAATATTAAGGAGAGAGAGAATCTTATCTTCAAATTCCAGGTTTAGGATCTGTGCTCTTTGATTTCATTCAATTAATTTGTGAAATACACATTTGCTTTAAACACTATACCACAATACCTTTCGACAAGCATTGAAAGCTTGTGTCCTTAAGCCTGTCTTTTAAAAATTTAACAAATAACATTAGGTGGCTCCTAAGGGACCTGGTGGCATAATAGGACAAGTGGTTTTATCTATAGTCAGAGATGAAGACACAATTGATGTACATTTTTACGTGGTTTCCTCCAAATAATGTCATGCTGTGAAGAGCAGCTTAATTGCCCAACTGAAAGGCAGGGAGTTAATAGAAGTGCATAGTCCACAAATGTGAACTTGGGGATGCTGTATAGCAAGGACTATATGAAGTGAAGAGAAACAAGGGCATGTTATGAAGTCTCGGTGGAGAGTAAGGTTGGAAGGATAAACCTCAGGTCTCCTGTTCTATTCCTCATTCCTCTTGGCAGACTGTCTGCCTTAAGATGTTATGATCTCAGACCTTGTGCAAGGAGTATGTGGGGGAGTCCAGGGTGTTCATGTCCACAAATAACTAGTCAGTAAAAACAAAGAAGAGAAAATAGTGGATTCTTCCTTCCTTCCTTCCTTCCTTCCTTCCTTCCTTCCTTCCTTCCTTCCTTCCTTCCTTCCTTCCTTTCTTTCTTTCTTTCTTTCTTTCTTTCTTTCTTTCTTTCTTTCTTTCTTTCTTTCTTTCTTTCTTTCTTTCTTTCTTTCTTTCTTTCTTTCTTTCTTTCTCTTATTATGTTCAGTTAGCCAGCACATAGTACATCATAAGTTTTTGATGTAATGTTCAATGATTCATTAGTTGGGTATAACACCCAGTGCTCATCACAATACATGCCCTCCTTAATAGCCACCACCCAGTTACCCCCTCCCTCTGCCCTCCCCTCTGAAACCCCAGATTGTTTCTCAGGGTCTGCAGTCTCTCAGGTTCATGTCCCTCTCTGATTTCTCCCGCTTTGGATTTTCTTCCTTCCCCTATGGTCCTCTGTGCTATTTCTTATGTTCCACATATGAGTGAAACCATATGATAATTGTCCTACTCTGCTTGACTTACTTTACTTAGTATAATCCCCTCCAGTTCCATCCATGTTGATGCAAATGGTGGGTATTCATCCTTTCTGATGGCTGAATAATATCCCATTGCACATATGGACCACATCTTCTTTATCCATTCATCTGTTGAAGGGCATCTCGGTTCCTTCCATGGTTTGGCTATTGTGGACATTACTGCTGTGAACATCGGGGTGCATGTGCCCCTTCTTTTCACTACATCTGTATCTTTAGGGTAAATACCTAGTAATGCAATTGCTGGGTCATAGGGTAGCTCTATTTTTAATGTCTTGAGGAACCTCCATACTCTTTTCTAGAGTGGCTGTACCAGCTTGCATTCCCACCAACAATGTAGGAGCATTCCCCTTTCTCCACATCCTCGCTAACATTTGTTGTTTCCTCTTTTGTTAATTTTTGTCATTCTAACTGACGTGAGGTGATATCTCACTGTGATTTTGATTTGTATTTCCTTGATGGCTAGGGTGGATACTTTCTACTCAAGTCCTTACTCTTCATGATGCAAGCGACTGACAAAGTCCCATATTGATAAAGTCTCATATTCAGACCTCCCTGAAGGAAGAGTACTAAAGGTCCTTATTTACATGGCAAGCTGTCAGTCCACATGGGGTCACGGATTAGCCACCATTCAAATCTGGAGCATACGTGATTTTACTGATTAGTGAGACACTAACTAATGTGATATGGAGAGAAGACAGAAAGCAGGGGTGCTGCATTGGGAATGGGAAGACATGATATTTTACCTCAGCCTCAGGGTAGCCCTGAAAATAAGGCACTTGATTCTCAAGGGTTGAATGGGAGATGGAGATATGGGACAGAGTGGAGCTTTGATAAGACGAGTCTCCCTGAAACTCACTTGGGTCCAGCTCTTCCCTGGTAACTCAAAGGAAGACAGTCCAGCAATGGATTCTCTCTGAAGCAGAGCCAGGGAAAGGCAAACCTGTCCAGTTCAACCTCATTTCCAAGTCAGTTACCTGTCCAGGTCCTTAGCCCCATGCTCTTTAATGTCCCTTGATTCTGCATCACTTATGCTCTTTTGTGATGAGAGTCTTCCCTCTCCTTTCAGGAAATATTTGGGGATGAACAAACCAGAGGTCTATGAGGGTCCCTCAAGCTCCTGTGCTTCAGTATCATAGCCTGTGGCTTCTGGAACACAGCCAAGTGGGGCTTGAGCAACTTGCTCCCAAAATGGCACTTGCTTGTCTAGGATTCCATTGTGAAGTAAAGTTAGGAAGCAAACCAAAAGATGAGACAATTGGCCTTACCTGGGATATTCTCTCTCTCTCTCCCTCTATCTGAGGGGAAAAGGAACATCTTTGAAGTTCATTTATATAACTAGACAGTGTCTTTTTGGGTTATGATTTGCCATTTTGGTAGAGCAAAAAATATTGAACTGTCAATACCATATTTTTGAAAAAATAACCTATTAAAATTAAAGGAATAAGAATGAGCTAATTATCTCACCAAAGTTGCTTAGTGTTGGCATTCTGCTCTACATATCCCTGTTACGGTCTTATGAAATGCAGAGTTGTAGAATTGGTTCAGTTGATATTGGTAATCTTTTTATTTACAATCATGATTTATAAATGCTAACCTCCACCTGATTTTAAATGCAATTTCTTTTCCTGCTTATTTATATACGCAATTCTTGAGATAACTTATTTATAAATCAGAAGCTACAAATCTCTAATTTAGTGTCTGGATTTACAGACCCCTGACTCTTCATTAACTTCTTGATTTATAAACAATGGACCAAAAGTCCCAGTTGATAGATGCAAAAATCTTCTGCTAGATTTATGCACTGTAACCAAGAGCCCTGCCGTAAATCATTGTCGTGTTTGCAAATGTTCCCATTAGTTAGTGCTTTGGCTGTCTGATTTGAAAATACCTTCTCTCTTTACTATTTAATTCTGACTTATCTTTTTAATATATGGCACATTCTGATAATTTGTTACTACTAAGTGCTGATTTATAAGGGCACTATAATAAATTTTATAACATAAATTTTAAAAGCTTTGAATTAAATGTACCAGATTTTTGAAAGCTTTATGGCTGAAAAACAATTCTCAGAAGCAAGAAGTAAATTTTACAACCAAATCCTACAAAACAAAATATTGGCCATAAGGATATTTGCCTTTTCTTTCTATATTGTCTCCCCAGCCCCCGTATTAAGACTTTCCTTTTTAAACAAGGGTATATAGTTGTTGGCTGGACTTAAGGAGACTTCCAAGGGCAGAGACTATTTGTATTTGACCTGAACAGATTGATATGATTACTGGATACTAAGCCTCAGGTTGAATTTTGGGGGCCTACATGCTTTTATCTTGGTTCTCTCTTTTGTCTGCTTTTTGTCTGTTGGGGACACACTGGTGCATATTTGGACTTAAATCTCTGCTTGGGGAGCTTAGAACACTGTCTGGGCAGCCTGCTCATTACATATCTGTTGAATTTATTTATTGTTTTCCTGGCTAAGGGCAGAGGGATTTATGTTTATCAGTTATATGCCTTTGCCTACTGGTCTACTGGTAAGTGAACTAGTGGCCACTGTCTGAGAGAATTGCCCCTCTGGGGGATAAGAGGAAGGCCTAAGAGCACTGAGTAAGGATTAGCATTTTAGAGTGATACTATTCTCAGAAGTGTTATGCACAATGAAGGAAATAGACGATTTTCTTCTTGATTATATCAAATCTAGCAGATCTGTGTGCTTCAATTTGTTCCTTAGGTTCATGTGGTTTACCTTTGTACTTTTCTCCTCTTGAGGAGGTGGGGAGTGATATATAGTGTTGCACAATATCTTTACTGCATAGGTTTTACCTTACCGAATTTCTAAGAGCTGCAAAGTATGTAAAGTGGGCAGTCAAAGGCATAGATTTTCTTTTGGAAGAATTACCAAACAATAGACAGAAATTTTTATCCCATGTTCTCTACTTTGCCATGAGGTTTATAGGAATCTGGGAAATTTTTGGCAAGGAAAAATGGGGGGTCAACAATTTATAATGTAGCAGCTGGGTTTGACCATAAAACATTTTTTTCATAAAGCATTTTTTAACAACACCATTTTTAGAATAAAGTAGTCCATATGTGTTTTTGTTTGTTTGCTTTTAGAGAGAGAGAGAGGGTTGGGGGAAGAGGCAGAGGGAAAGGGAGAGAGAGAATCTTTTTTTTAGTGATTTATGGGAATATGATTTAATCAAACACAGCCACACAAATGTGCTATACAACATTGTAAGATAAAATGGGAAACAAGTCCCCTACTGATTATAGTATATTGCCCCTTAAGCCAGGTGTCCAGATGGTAATTTGAACCTTTCTTTAATTTTTTAGTTTCAGAGGTAGATTTAGTGATTCATCAGTTGCATACCACACCTAGTGCTCATTACATCAAGTGCTGTCCTTAATGCCCATCACCCAGTTATCCCATCTCCCCACCCACCTCCCCTCCAGCAACCCTCAGTTTGTTTCCTAGAGTTAAGAGTCTCTTAAGGTTTGCCTCCCTGAGAGAGAGAATCTTAAGCAGGCTCCATGCCCTTTGTGGAACCCAATGCTGTGCTTGATTTCACAACCCTTAGATCGTGACCTGAGCTGAAATCAAGAGTCAGGCGCTTTAACCGACTGAGACACTGAGGCACCCACCTTTTTTTTTTTTTTTTTAAAAGACCGCCTGTGAAGCAATCTCTGAGCCAGGCATTTGTACTGGAATTGAGCATAGGGTGGAACAAAGACAATGTTCTGGAAGTTAAACCCATGGTTTGTGTCCTCCAGGCAAATAAAGGAAGCAAGGCAAGATTCAAATGCAAAATAGTTAATAACAAAAGATTTTTACTGGAAGATCCAGGGCTTCACTTTGTTTCCCTGTTAAGTAGCTGTGTAAACCCTGCAAATCACATCAGTCTTTCAGGATTTTATTTCCTCTACCTCACATAGAGAAGATTTGATTAACAAATATTCATTGAATGCCTATTATTTGCAAGGCACTGTCAAACCTGTTGGGGATTGAGTGATCAATTAAACCACAGTCAGCTTCACAGAATTAAAGTCTGGAAAAGCAAGAAATTTCTATAACTAATAAGGTCACATACATTAGAAAGGTTTAAGTACTGTAGAAGAGGAGAAAAATACCTAAAGTGTCCTTTAGCCCTGTAGTACTGGTGATTTTGTGATAGATGTTTATAAATCCACAAATGATGAATGTTATGCACGTTACTGTTACTTTTTATATTTACTCCACACACACAAAATGACCTATCAGGCATAGTTATCCTACTATTGCGATATTTTTTTACAGACTCATCTTATTAGACTAAGTAGTTACTGCATAGAATTAGTCATTTCAAACACGAAAGAGAGGGAGAAATAAAAATTGAGTCAAAGAAGAAAGTGAAATACAAGGAAAAAATATCTAGGATGGATTATATTTGTTACTTGTTTCTTGCATACAAGAAAAATAGTAGCGGTGTGTGCCCCACTGCTATTTCAATACTAGACTTGATCATGATGGATAAGAAGATTGGTCACATTGATGTTCATCTTGAAATATGAATAAATTTGGTGGGATGATCAAGGGCTGTGTTTTCTATTGCGAACAGCATTTTAGGCACACAATAGGACCATGCAGTGATATTCCCAAAGAGCAGTAACTTGGCCAAGAAACGTTGCCCTCTTGAGCAGATCCTGACATTGAGGATTAGCCATATCAGTAATATCTGTGGGCTTCATCGACCTCTCTTCTGGCAGTGTTTCTTCCTCCTTTACCAAAAGGCTTGGGATTGCCTTATCTTCTGCATCTTGCCTAAACAGTATCCTGCAGGGCCTTGGGGATGTACTTGTCATGGATTTATCCTCTCAAGCTTGGGTGTATTCCAGATTTGATCACTGCTTTGCTACAACTACTAAGGAATTAACCTAATTATAATACTTAAAAACATAAGTTGGGTCCTCTCACTAGAGCAAATTTCCCAATGGCAATTTAACCAAGAAAAAAAATAGCTTCTTCATCTTGAAAATAGGAAAGTTCTAAGTAAAAATGAAAGTAAATGGTTTTGTACCTAAAGTTCTTCTGGACTAGTCTTTAATTAAGATCACAACTATATATGGGCATTTAAAGTATCATTTCCTTCATATCCAATATTATCCTTCTGCCTTTTTTCTACATTCAATGCATTTATTAGACATGAGAGCTTTGAACATAATCATGCAAATATAAGCATCGAAACATAATTGCAAAAAAAAAAAAAAAGGAAACAGTTCAGCAGGCGGATGACCTCTTTGAAAAAAGGAACAATTGTAGCTAATAAAGCTGCCAAGTGGATATGAGAAATTCACTGCTTTCTGCAAATCTAAGAAGAGAAAGGGCATTTTTAATTATTCATTACACTGATGCTCAGGAAAAAATAAATTAAGGGCATCTCATTTTATGAGAATTTAATTCAATTTATATGCTGTCCTTCTCCACTACCTTTCCCATGAGGCCTGTTTAACTATAGATCTGTGTGAAAAATAGCAGCTTTCTCCTTTCCATTAGTGTTTCTTCCTGCCACAGTCATCTCATATACCCCATGCCTGGGCTAGTGACATCAGACTCATTTCAATTCAGGGCTATGGCTCTCCTGATGAAAAGCAAGACAGGGTTATAAACAGAATGATGTCCACCTTCGGACAAGATGCCGGTAGAACAGACATGTGCTTGGGTTTGGATGTATACTGTTCAACGTTTTAGTGAGTTGAATTAATTCGTGGAAAGTATGTATATTTGTTAAATTCATGGATAATGCGGAATTGGGAGAGTCAGCTATGAAGGATGACAGAATCAAGTGTCAAAAAGATCTTGACACATTGGAAATATGAGCTAACAGCAATATGGTGCATTTATATCTTGCAACAATACATATGAAGTTCTTCAGTCAGGATAATAAAATCAATGACATATATAAACATGTTGGGGAAACCTTGATAAGTGGTAGATTATGTTAAAGCAACAATAATGACCACAACCACAGTACAAAAGGAACCTGAAGTTTTAGTTGACTTTAGGTTCAATATGAGTCCCGGGTTGCAAGTCCATTGCTATGAAACTCAATTTTGGAAAATGTGATGAAGCTATATAGTAAAGTTGCCTTTGGGGGATGAAATACATTCTAGAAATGCTCCAGTAGGAAGTTCTTGCATTCTCTTTGATGTATGACCTCCTGGATTGCACATACCTTATTTGTGTCAAGGGAAACCAGCAGCACTTGAATATAAAATACAAGAAATTAGCAACGGAAGTTCTGATTACATCTCTCTTTTCTGTAGCTTCCTCATTTACTGAAATGCCTCACTTTGCTCATCTAAAATTGTAACTAATAATACCCAGCTCCCAGGGTTTGTATAAGGATAAATTTAATAGAAAGGACAAAATTGCATTAAAACCCAAAGTACTATCCAATGATCATTTTAAATCATGTCTTTCCATAGGTTTATCCTTAGTAGGGACGTATAAGTATTTTAGCACATGTAGGCTAACAGGACTTGGATATTTTCAAATACTATTGGAGGAATATAAGTTGACACTGGGAACTTGTATATATCCTTCAAATTTTTCACTGCATGTGTTTTTGATCAAGTAATTTCATTTCTCTTTATTTTTTTCTGCAGAAATACTCAAGACATATACACAAAGATAAAAAGGCTCTATAAAGACCATTTTTCCCAGCTCTTTTTTGTAATAGTAAGACTTAGGGAAATAATTAAAAGTTCATTCATAGGGAAATGACTCAAAAATTTTAATAAATCATAGCATGTAAGTACTATGGAATACTATGTAGTTGCTAAAAAGAATAAGGTATGCTAACAAGGAAAGATGCCCATAGCAAAAGCATGTCACAAAATATATTAAAATTGATCCAATGTATGCAATAATTAACTTTTATGAGTGTGAAGAGTACAAATAATGTGTGTGTGTGTGTGTGTGTGTGTGTCTGTACATACATACATACACTTGGGGAGACAGACATCCATGGATTTCCCACATTTTGCACATCTTGTATCAGCTTTTGTTTTGGACTACATTTCAAGGCTGTTTGTACAGCAAAAAAAAAAAAACAAAACAGCATTAAAAGATTAAAAAGTGTCTCCCTCTGGGACAGGGAATAGAGGGCAGATTTTTTTTTTCTGTCCGGAATAATAAAAAAAAGATAGTATATCCTTCAAGAGTAAAGGCTGGGCAGGTTCACTAGCAATCCCTTTAAAAGATTGTGGTTTCCTTAAGTCAGTGTTCCTGTGCATTCACATGTTGTTACCTTTTACTACCTCTTTGTGTATGCATATGGAGAGGGAGTAGTGATGAAATTTTCCATAAGAGGTGAGAGAGAGTAAATCCTACAATTCCAGCCACTTCTTGAACAACTATTCAATTGGCTTTACCTGTTTACATCCAGAATGTGGGGCTAGAAGAAATCACTGAGAGGCAGTTACAAAGAAAAGAGAGATATAACTTGGATTAGTAAGAGGAGAGATTTTCAGATTAACTCAGGCTTTCTTTTCCTCATTATTCTTTCTTCAATAAAATGTTATATTCCTCATCTGGTGAGTCAGTCCTTCATTGGACTTAGTGTTTTGAGTATGTAAAGGGTCTGCTCAAATGACCTTGACCTTTCTCTCCTGTCTCCACTCTTCTTTCCACCCATATGGTTTGGCCTCATCTGAGCAACTTTTCTTTTTCTCCATTGACATGTCTTTTCTTGTTCATAGGATTGAGGCCAAAGGACTAGGATTTAACCTGAAAATTGGGTGCAGCCTTTTGTCTAGTTGAAATAGTAAACAAAAACTTGACTGTGGGCTTATGGAAGCCAGAAGGTCACTCAGCCTGCTATGAATCTAAGTTCTAAGTTTCTCTCCTCCAGACTATAGGATTATGAACCGTGACAAGTGACCTAGATCATCTTGTAATACTCTGTGTGAGGTTTAACAATAAAGCCCCATTGAATAATAAAGCATGTCTTTATATTCTCTTCCCCTCATGTACCTTCCTTAGGAAGGTGATAGGGAAGATCTTGCTGGGCTAAGTAGGATTGAAGTAATTCTGGGTTCCTGGCCCAAGCCACAGTTAACACCTTTCCAAAACAGGACCCCAATCTTTTCTGTTTCCCAATAAGTATTAATAGGAATATTGATGAGGACTTTGTTCTATTGGGCCAGAGAGGTTGGAGTAGAGGCCTAATAGGAAGTTTCTATAATATATTCCATTCATATAAGAATTGGTTTGTGACAGATCTTTCAGGGAGGATGGCGGAGTAGGAGGACCCTAAATACACCTCATTCCACAGTTAAAACTAGATAACACCTACATCAGTATAAATAACCCAGAAAACAACCTGAAGACTGACAGAACAGACTCTCCACAGCTTAATGTACAGAAGAGGTTACACTGAAGAGGGTAGGACAAGGGAGATGTGGTTGGAAACTAAATGGACCCAGATCCAGGGAGGCTGTCAGTGAGAGGACGGAAAGTCAAGAACATAAAAAAGGGAGAAGAACAGATCGTACCCCCAAGGGCTCCAGGCACTGGGCACCTGCATGAAAACCATAATTTCATGAGTTTTTTCAATCAGTGGGGCTTAACAACTGGAACTTCAAAAATCAGCTGGCTTGGCTATGGGAGAACTGGGAGGACAAGAGAAAACTTGAGTCACTGCCCTTAAAGAGATGGCACAACAAACAGCCCCACAGACAGCATAGAAACAGCAGTTTGAAAAATGCCTGAGGTTTAGGGGAGGGAGATTTGTTTACTAATTTCAGAACCTGTGCTGGAGGGCCAGAGATTGTTGGGAGACTTCTCCAAGAATGAAAGAACTGGTGGGTGTGGTTTCCTTCCCCTGCCCCACAGCCTAGACATACAGACATCTGCAGAAACCAGCATAGCACGATATTTGTTACCTAACTTGCTAAAGGCACAATGTCCCCCTGCCCCCACTCTCCTTCAGACCTGCCCTCTCCAATGTGCCCTTGGCTGGAGCCCAATAGAAAGGGTGCCACAACAGTGAAGGAAACAGCAAAACTAAAAGGGCAACCTTCTGAATGGGAGAAGATATTTACAAATGACATCTGATAAAGGGAGAGTGTCCAAAAGATATAAGGAGCTGATACCACTCAACACTCAAAAAACAAATAATCCAATTAAAAATGGGCAGAAGACATGAACAGACATTTCTCCAAAGAAACATACAGGTGGCCAACAGGCACATGAAAAGATACTCAACATCACTCATCATCAGGGAAATGCAAATCACAACCACATGGAGATATCACCTCATACCTGTCAGAATGGCCAAAATCAACAACACAAGCTTTTGTGAGGATGTGGAGTAAGGGGAACCCCCTTGCACTGCTGGTGGGAATGTAACTCTGGAAAACAGTATGGAGCTTCCTCAAAAAAAAAAAAAAAACAGAATTACCTTAGAATCTAGGAATTCCATTCTTGGGTATTTACTCAAAGAAAATGAAAACACTAATTTGAAAAGAGATATGCACCCCATATGTTTATTGTAGAATTATTTACTATGGCCAAAATATGGAAGCAGCTCAAGTGTCCATCAATAGATGAATGGATAAGGAAGAAGTGAAGTAGGGACACCTGGGTGGCTCAGTGGGTTGAAACCTCTGCCTTCGGCTTAGGTCATGATTTCAGGGTCCTGGGATCGAGCCCTGCATCGGGCTCTCTGCTCAGCGGGGAGCCTGCTTCCCCCTCTCTGCCTACTTGTGATCTCTCTCTCTCTCTCTGTCAAATAAATAAATAAAATCTTTTAAAAGAATGTGAGGCATATATCTATATAAAATGTGATATCTTTTCTCTTGCTTCTTTTTTCCCTAATGGCATGCATATATGTATATATAGATATATAGAGATATATATCTCGCTTATATATCTCACATATATATCTGACATATATGTGATATATATTATATATATTATATTTATATATAATAGAATATTACTCAGACATGCAAAAGAATGAAATATTGCCATTTGCAACAACATGGATGGAGCTAAAGGGCATAAGGATAAGTGAAATAAGTCAGTCAGAGAAAGATAAATACCATGTGATTTCACTCATATGTGAAATTTAAGAAACAAAACAAGCAAAGGGGGAAAAATATAAACTACAAAACAGACTCTTAACTCTAGAGAACAGACAGACTAAGGGTTACCAGAGGAGAGGGATGAAATGAGTGGGGGATAGATGAAACAGGTGATGGGGATTAAGGAGGGCACTTGTGCTGAGCACTGGGTGATGTATGGAAGTGTCGAATTGCTATATTTTACACCTGAAACTAAAATTACACTATATGTTAACTGTACTGGAATTAAAAAAAGAATTTGCTTTTGTATTGTCTTCACATACCACAGATATTAGTAAAATTAAGGTTGTAAATGGAAGCAGGAATAAAAATTTAAATGCTTATCTGCAAAAACACGCATCTTAAAACATGTTTTGTTACGTCTCCTTGTTTAACAAGCCAAATTACAAATGAATCCCACATATTGGGGAAGTCTGAGAAGATAAATATCAGACAAATCTCAAGTGTGTTTCAAAATCTTTCTGTCACAAACATAGTAGCCTAATGTCCATGGCAGTAAGCAATACATTAATTCATCACTCTCCCTTTTTACATGTCAAAAGCAGCCATGATGCTTGTATGTTTCTTAGAGTAATATTATTAGAGTTTTTTAATCTTTACTTTTGGCATCTTTATCTTCCTTTTGGACCTGTTTCCATCTTATGAAGACATCATGCTATCAAACTCTCCAGACAGGGATGATGGGGACTGGCCTGTCCTTCTCAAGCCATACTAGTAGAATTTCCATCCCTTTTGTTAACCCTTTGGAAATGTCAAGCAATGATTTACAACTCCTTGCCCCTGCAGGGCCTTTGTAAAGAAGTCACCCAGATGGTGTAAAACATTCCCGAACAGTGCAATGTGGATGCAGGGCTGTGGGTCTCAAAAATGTCTTGGAGGCTTTGTGCAGTCAGGATGAGGCATGAAACATCCATAGAAAAGGGGGATAAAGAAAAAAATAATGGAACCCAAACTCGAAGCCTATACCCTAGAGTTCTGAAGAATGGAGCTATACAAAAGAATCATATCCTGTATTTATGGATTGTGATGTTTAATTAAAACTGAATAAAATATCAAAGAGGTGGAATAAAGCAAAAGATAGGATTATAGATATGCACACATATAAATACATACATTACACATACTAAATACAATATATGCATGCATTCTTTCTTTTTAGGGTGGTTTTCAAAACACAACATATTTTAGAGAAAGGATCAGAAAACTTTTTCTAAAAAGGGAGAGATATATTTTAAGTTTTGCAGGCTACATCCAGTCTCTGTCTCAACTACTTGTCTCTACTGGTGTAGCTCAAAACAGCCACAGACAATATATAAACCATGTGCGGCTGGGTTCCAATAACCCTTGATTTATCTGCTCTGTCCTTTGAAGATCACAGTTTTCAGGCCATTAGCTATTACTCTTCTTTTCATTGTGTTCAACCATTTAAACATGTAAAAGCCATTCTTAGCTTGTGGACTATCCGAAACCAAGCAGTAAGCTGGATTTGGCCCCTGGGTCATAGTTTGATGATCTCTGCCTTAAAGGGTCAAGATCTGTGAGAAAAAAGAAAATTTTATGATATCTAAACTTGAAAAGTATTTCAGATTTGAAGAAATCTCCTAATACTTAATATAATGTAGTCATCTTAATGGATGTGGCTATTGCAAAGTTTTAAAATAATCATAAGTTAGCTCTGTATCCTTTACGTTTCCTCTGTGGTGTATTGCACAGCATATTTTTCATCCTCTGCTAAGTCACCAGCAATTTTGACTGTGTTTTTTTTTTTAACTATTCTGCACCAGAGAGACATCACATCCATTTGAAATTTAATAGTATGTATTGAAGATAACTACAGTAAATGGTCATCAAATCTAAATTACTAAATAAAGCTAAAAACACAGAAATCCATATCATGTCCATATCATATACATGTCATCACACTCGACTATCCATCTGGTGAAGTATTCTATTTAATTTCAGACCATCAGACAAAATTCTCTTCACCATAACTATCTTGTTGCTAGAGCTTCCGAGTGAAAACAAACCTTGGGAGTATCTTAATATATGTATTTAGATTAATGTGTACATTAATACAATCTCTCAAATATAACAAAGAAAAGGATTTGAAATAAATCAATGACCAGAAGAGAATAAAACTTAGACATTGTCATACTTTATTCACCTGAGGCATTTGTTTTCACTTTTCCTGTTTCTCTTTGCTTCTTTTTTTTCTTAATGGCATTTGTATTAGTCATCTGTTCTGACATAATAAAAGATCATAAATGTAATGGCTTAAAACAAAATACATTTATTATCTCATGGTCTCTGTGAGTCAGGAGTCCTGGCATGGCGTAGCTGGGTTCTCTGCCTCGGGTCTCATAAAGCTGCAATCAAGGTGTCAGCTGGCCGCTGTTCTCCTCTGAATTTTGGCATCCTCTTCCAGACTCCTGTGGTTGTTGGCACAATTCAGTTCCTTATGGGTCCTTATAATTATAGGACTGAGGTTTTTGCTTTCTTGCAGTCTTTTGGATGAACTCTCAGTTCCTAGAGACCCCCCACATTCCTTGCTAAATGGCCTTCTGAAAACATAGCTTGCTTCTTCAAGGACCAGCGAGAGACTCTCTCTTGTTCCCATGTGCTAAGAGGGAGTTTTGTGTGGTTTAATCAAGAGAGTGGTTATCTGATCACCTTTGCTATATTCTATTGGCTACGAGCAAGTCACAGGTTCCATGGATATCAAGAAGAAGGGATTATATAAAGACATGACTCACTGAGGGCCAACTTAGGATGTGTCCGCTGTCATATTACTAATACTGATTCAAAATAAATTATCTCTGTGACTTCATTAGTCGCATAAGAATATTGGGATGTGTTCTTAGAAAGTGGCTATACACTGGTTCTACATTCTAATCTGTAAATGTGTCTTAAGAGTCCTCCAACTTGGGCGCCTGGGTGCTCAGTTGGTAAAGCAACTGCCTTCGGCTCAGGTCATGATCCCGGAGTTGCGAGATCGAGTCCTGCATCAGGCTCCCAGCTCCACTGGGAGTCTGCTTCTCCCCTGACCTTCTCCCCGCTCATGTTCTCTTTCTCTCTCTTTCTAAGAAAAAAAAAAAAAACTTATAAAAAAAAAGAGTCCTCCAATTGGAATGCAAAACTCTAAGTTGGAGTTTATCAGTTGAGATACTACTGACACTTTGGTGGGAGAGATTTTGTTGTGGTGGGACTGTCCTATGCATTGTAGTATGTTTTGTAGTATCCCTGGCCTCTAACAACTAGGAACCCCTCCCTCCCCATTGTGACAACCAAATAGGTCTTCTGACATTGCCAAAGGTCTCCTAGGGTAAAATCCTTAGTTGAGAAGCACTGTCATAGATAATTCTAGTCTTTATTTTATAAGAGTAATCTCAGCCAGTCTTTGAATCTTTGAACTCTAACTCACAAATGCTACAGTGATTCTTGGGGTGTTTTCAGAGAATGAAAGGAGAAATAAATGAATGGGGGATATATTTTGAATATTTTTGAAAGTATGGCAGAAAAAGAAATTTAGGAAGAACATAATTCTGGTTTGGCTAACTTTATAAATGGTATATTCACTGAGAAATGGAGTAAAGGAATACATGCAGATCTTTGGGCTGTAGAGTGAAGAAGGAACCCAAGTTTGAGTTTTTTTGTGGAATTTTCAAGTGGATGTTTGCAACAAACAGTTGGATATATAATTGTGAAGCTCTGGGGTGAGATAAGAACCAAGGGCCGTTGGAATTTAAATGGTAGTTGAAAGGAAGAAAAAGGGGGATGAATCATGCAGGCCTATTATGTATAACGAACAGAGCAATGGTCTGGATAGAGCCCTTGGGATATGAAAGGTAAGGCAGGAGACAAGGACAGAGAAGTTAATTACAGACTTCAAAAAGGAGCTAGGATGAAAAACAGGAGAAAATGAGAATGTTCCTATGAAATTAAAAGTACTTGATACTTTAATCAAAGAATGTAGTTATTGGTGCCCAACAGAGTATCAAAATCCGGCAAGCTATCTACTGGATCTCGCAATATGAAATCAGTTTCTTGAATTTTTCAATGTGAAGTCTAGTGGTGCAATGTTCGAAGCCCACTTAAGTCTCCTTCATCAATGGTAACTTGCTTCAGTCAGACCAGCTTATACTGATCTACTCTAAGACAGGCTTCCTAAGGCTTTTGCCATGCAATAATATCACACAATTTCACATTTCATCCCTGTTTTATCAAATATCTTGGATTTCAGTTCAAAGGCATCTCAAAAGAGAAGTGTAACTCCCTTTGCTCAGTGTTTGCCCTGCATTTCACAGAGACTCTGTAAAGGAAATCTTGTTTAAAGCTTGCTTGAGACTGCAGTTGTAAAGAGGAGAGTGAGAACCAAAGTTTAAGACTATTGACTTCTAGAGAACACCATTGATTTTCAATTCACTGTTCCTTCTTCTTGGCCATATGTTCATGTATATATCTTTGTTAAGTATTTGCATTTTAGTAGCCTATATAGGAACTGCTAAGTGTTTTATTTGGGTCTTTATAAGGAAATAGTATGTGTGTCTAGAAACTTGTTATTTTGAACCTCAGTTTAAAAAAAATAGTGATTTAAGTGAATGAGTTACATATGCTCATTATATAGATATTGTCAGAAGGTATAAAATGAAATCAGTGATATCCCCCTCTACCACACTCCAATTCCGCCCCTGCAATGTTACCACTGTTTGGAATTTAATGGGTTTTCTTTCACCTTACTTCCTTCTTCATGCACATATATAAAAACAAATATACCTTTATATGGTTGGAGATGTACAAAAACAGATTTTATGAAATTACTATGATAAAATACAATATTATTATGCATTTAAAATTTAACTCTATATTGAGGATATACCTTCAAGTCAATACATCTGGATCTACTACATTCAATATAATAGAAGTGTGCTATTTCAAAGTATCAATGTGAAGTTATTCATTTAGTAACATATCTATTAATGCATATTCATGTAATTTTTAGCTTGTTAAAAACAATGTTTTAATAATGAACATTTATGGTTAATATGGGTACATTCAAGTAACAGTGTTTTCTGCATTTAAAATGATATTAGGATGCTTGGCTGGCTCAGTTGGTCGAGCATGCGACTCTTGATCTTGGAGTCATGAGTTTGCGCCCCACATTGGGTGCAGAGATGACTTAAGAAAAATTTAAAAAATCTTTTCAAAAATGTTAATTGTGCCCCCCAACAATTTCCTTGACCTAGCTTTTCTTTCTCTCTCCTTTCACTTCCTGGGAACTTAACTACTGTTTAATTGGCTTCTAGGTAGAGTTTACAACCACTTAGATCACTCACCTACCAATCAGAGCAGGCCTTAAAGGTCGAATTTAAGGATTAGATTTTTTTTAAATTATTTGTTGCTAAGTATTTTCAGTCATTTAACCTTTTCTCTATGGTAATTCTTGATTTGCCAGGTGCTTACGGTGCCACAAACTTGGGTTCCAGGCAGCCTGGATCTCTCATCTATTGTAGTTAAAAATGGCATAGGCTTGGGATGCCTGGGTGGCTCAGTCAGTTGAGTGTCTGCCTTCAGCTCAGGTCATGATCCCAGGGTCCTGGTATCAAGGACAGAGTCAGGATCCTTGTTTAGCAGGGGACCTGCTTCTCCCTCTACCTGCTGCTCCCCATGCTTGTGCACTCTCTCTCTCTCTCTGGCAAATAAATAAATAAAATCTTTTTTTTTTTTAAAGATTTTATTTATTGATTGATTTATTTATTTATTAGGAAAGAGAGAGAGTGAGAGAGAGCATGAGAAGGGAGAAGGTCAGAGTGAGAAGCGGACTCCCCATGGAGCTGGGAGCCCAATGTGGGACTCGATCCCGGTACTCCGGGATCATGACCCGAGCCGAAGGCAGTCGCTCAACCAACTGCGCCACCCAGGCGCCCAAATAAATAAAATCTTTTAAAAAAATCGCATGGGCTTGGTGCCTCTTGTGTTAATGTCAAAACTGGGCATGAATAGTCTTTAACTGAAACGACTAATTAAGATAAAATAAAATATATGCCTTTCACTTGATCTTAGCTACGATCAGTTATGTCACTCATTATGGAATGCTTGGGAAAATAGGAGTACTTGGTCATTCTGCTACAATTTTCTTCAACTACTTTTTTTTTTTGCCTTTTTAAAAATGTTTCTTTCTTATTCTCCATCAGATTTCAGGAAGTTGAGGAGTCTAACTAAGATCATGTGAGATTAGAATACTAGAAAAGTTAATGACCCAGGAAATTAAGAAAATTACTTAAAGAAATCCTACTCAGAACAAATGTTCACTGTGTTCCTCCCGGAATCCACTTTTACTATATTGAATTTCCTCATGTAGTCAAGTATTCAAACCTAGAAAACCTATAGGAATTTTCAGTGAGACAAAGGCACACTGAATGATTGCCGTTCATTCTGTTTCATGCCACATAATTGCTAGGAATAACTGGTTCCTAATGTGTATTTTAAATACCAGATTTTGTGTGGAACATAAGAAGAATTGAATTACATATTTTTTCTCTTCAATGATTGTGCTATATAAAAAGATCAAAGGGTTCAAAATTGGGCTCTAGTCAGAGCTATTTACTAGCCATGTGATCTTGGTCAAATAATTTAACCTCTTTTGGGCCTTGGTTTCTTAGTACAGAAATTGAGGGGGAAGGGAATAGATTCTCTAAAGAATTTTCAGACTCTGAAATTGTATGACCCTTAAATTCTATTGAGGATAGAATCTCATTAAATGTGGACCAGTGGTGTCCCTTAAAATGAAAATGTCTTGGTCTGATTGCTGTTGTAATGTGCAAATGTTCTGAAATTAAATCAATAAAGTGAAATCCTTGCTGCTCTTTCATATGCATGATTATATTGTGAGATGTTAAACAGCTGCCGTATTCTATCATGGCTGTAGCCCTTCAGTTCTGGTTGAAATGACTCCTGTGTGTATACTGAGAAATAAGACTAATGCATGATTCAGCGCCTTTATAAATCAAAGATTCTATTACAGGCAGAAAATAGCCCAACAATAGCTATTCTATTACACTTCAATGGCATTAGAAAAGAAGAGAATACATCAAGTGAAGAACATAGGTGCTGCCTTTTTATTCTGCAATACAATAAAAAAAACCATGTAGGTTTTAGTAGTTTCTTCTGCCGAGTGGTTAGCACGTTGATAGCTATGTTGAATGACATTGTCCAAGATGTACCTCTGTTTTTTTCAAAATATCAGTTCTCTTCTGTGCTTTGGTAAAGAGATGGAGTTTACTATACAGAGTATGGTGGATCATTTTTTCAGTGTAGCTCATTTGGATATTTACTTTCTGATGCCTCACAGGGAACAACTGCGCAAAATATGTATCGGGAGAACAACATATGTCTGTATTTGTATATAAAATGAGTTGATTTGATAAAACAATTATATTTAATATAAATTTTTAGTTGTAAATGGCCCTAAAGATATTTTTGTTGTGTAGTCTATCCCCACTCTTCCAGACCTATGTTTTATTGTATAAAGAAGAGTTAGACATTTATCTTTGACATTTCTTCTACCATTTTCTCCTCCAACAAATTTGGAACTGTCATGAGAGCTGCTAACTATTATTTAAAGATTATATTTATTTATTTGTCAGAGAGAGAGAGAGCACAAGCAGTGGGAGTGGCATGCAGAGGGAGAAGCAGACTCCCTGCCGAGCAAGGAGCCCAACCCTGACTCAATCCCAGCACCCTGGGATCATGACCTGAGCCAAAGGCAGATGCTTAACCGACTAAGGCACCCAGGCATCCTGAGAGCTGCTAACTCTCAGGCTATTTAAAAGCCTACAATTGTAGGCCCTATATAGAATTGGTTGAGTAATTTACTTCACCTCTGTACTACTTAGTCCAAAATGTCAAACTTATGAAATTTATTTGGTAGAGTAATGAATTTAATTTTTATAAGAGGCACGATCTCAAATTATTTAATAAATGAAGCCATATTGGTACATCACATACTAGACAGCAGCAACTATGGAAAATATGTGATAGTTGTCCTACTTTATAAAATTTCAAAACTTATAAGATAAAAACAGCAAAGACAGGGCTAAACCCAATTTGTAGAAATTTTTAGTACACAGAGGGTTTGAGAATGAAGCAGTGAGTGATAGAGGCAAGATAGGGTAAAAACAGGGCCATAATCCCCAGTGCCATACATATGATTGTTATCTTGATTGTCTTGTTAAAATCATTCAATCTTGAAGGTAACCACCCTCCATTCTATAAAAATCACTTCATGAGAAAATAGTTTCTTTCTTTCTTTCTTTCTTTCTTTCTTTCTTTCTTTCTTTCTTTCTTTCTTTCTTTCTCTTTCTTTCAGAGAGAGAGCACAAGTAGGGAGAGGGATAAGCGGGCTCCCTGCTAAGCTGGGAGCCTGATGCAGGGCTTGATCTCAGGACCCTGGGATCATGACCTGAGCCAAAGGTAAGTGCTTAACCAACTGAGCCACCCAGGTGCCCCAGAGAAAATATTGTTTAATTGAGAACTTGGTGGATTATATCTACTCTCGAAAGATATAATAAACTCATATGCTAGCATGTTTTGTTTTTCTCTTTTGCAGTTAATATTTATAGATATAAAAAACTTTATTTTCCTGAGTAGTACCATGATCAACTTCTGTTCTTATTATGAGAAGGCTAAATAATGTCTTTTGATAAAAAAGATTTTATTTATTTATTTGAGTGAGAGATGGCATAAGCACAAACAGGGGGAGCAGCAGGCAGAGAGAGAGGGAGAAGCAGACCCACTGCTCAGCAGGAAGCCTGATGTGGGGCTCAATTCAAGGACCTTGGAATCATGACTTAAGCCCAAGGCAGACGCTTAACTGATTGAGCCACCCAGGCACCCCAAGGCTAAATAATGTCTTAATGTCAACCTAGAAAGTGGAATTTATACACATACCCTATTTGCATAAGGAACATTTTCATATAATAATAGATTAAAACAATGCATTTGGCCAAAGACGCTATATTGTTAAAAGCTGCAGAACATTAGCCTAATACATTAAAGTAGTTTCCAAAGTCTACTTCTTTTTTTTTTAGATTTTATTTATTTATTTGACAGTGAGGGAGATTACAAGTAGTCAGAGAGGCAGGCAGAGAGAGAGAGGGGGAAGCAGGCTCCTTGCTGAGCAGAGAGCCCGATTTGGGGCTCGATCCCAGGACCCTGAGACATGACCTGAGCCAAAGGCAGAGGCTTTACCCACTGAGCCACCCAGGTGCCCCCAAGGTCTAATTCTAAAAAAACATTTCATAAAATAGATAGTTATGAAATAATTTAAAACTAGAGTTGAGGGGTGCCTGGGTGGCTCGGTCGGTTAAGTGACCAACTCTTTGATTTCGGCTCAGGTCATGATCTCAGGGTCCTGAGATGGAGCCTAGGGCTTCACACTTAGAGGGTATTATACCTCTCTCCCTCTCCCTCTGCCCCCTCCCACCTCCACTTGCACATGTGTGCTCTCTCTCTCTAAAATAAAAATAAATAAATCTTTAAAAAAAATTCAAGAAAAACCCTAGAGTTAACTTCATTGTTTTGTTTTTATAGTGAAATAAATCTGTTGCTGCTGAAACCCAAGGAAATAACACATTAATACATCCTCAGTGAAGTAAAATCAATCCTACAGGTCATTGCTTGACTTTGTGGGTTAAAATTGCTTTCAAAATCTTATTGTTAGCACTGTTGCGTTGGAGGCTTCTAACTCCATTACCATAGAGAAGAGATTTCATTTTTTTTATAACAGCTTGCTACCTTTCAAAATGCAAACTTTTAAGTAAAGGCACTTTGAGTAGACTTGATTTTCCTAAATTGAAAGAGATTGAGCTTGTTGTCAGTAACTTGTCTCAAAGGCCAACTTTCAAAATTTACAAGTTATGGAAAAATGCCAAAGGAATAGATGGATAAATCAATCACTGGCGCATTTAAGAATAAAATGCTTTTGAAATAGGTTGCTGTGTTTATGGTTGGCTCAATTTACCTTCTCTACCACCTTCTTAATTTAGATCTCCCTCAAGCTGAAGAAGAATAGATGCGGGAATCCACTTCTGTCATTTTATTTTACTGCCAAATCCATACTGTAGTTTCTTTTCCATATGCTGCTTTCCAAGTGTCACGAGATTAGAAAGCCATTTGTTTTTACTCAATTGTAAGTGTTGCATATGAGAAATGAACTGGATTATGTGTTGTATGTATCCAGTGCATCTCCAAGGGAAATGATAGCAAAAATAGCTTGCCAATCAACAGGTTTAAAATCTAATAAAAATGTTTTCAGTGTAGCACTATGCTTTACTGAGGCATTGAGAAAGCATGTTTACTTACCTCTATTTCTTCATTCCTTTTCATTTCCATATGAAAAATCATTTGGCTTTGATCTGTTTTTTATTTATGTGTGCATTACATCAAGAAACTACATGATACAATTTATACATTTTGGAACTGATAGAATAGTGTTATCAACTCAAAACAGTGCTCATATATTGTTATAACTATCAACAGAGTAATAAAGTTATATATTATTCTTGAAGTAGTATCTTTTGCAGGATTGGTTTTGTTTTTCATCCCCCAAAACTTTATCATTCTCTATCATTCTTTAAATATATTCTTTTGAATAGAAGAACTGAAGAAATTATTTTGCTTAAACAGGACATCTTGTTTCATTAAGGAAACTAATTTCATACTCCCTTCTCAGAATTTTCAACTAAACCTTGGGGAGTAGCATATAAAAATTTTGAAAGGAAAAAAAGAAGGATGTGTCTGTCTTATATTTAATTTTCTTATTTTAATTGTATTTTTCCGATTTAGGAAATTTACATTTAAGCTGCATCTACATGGCATAAAGTTGAAAAATTAGTTAAAATTATCTAATGGGTTTGCATTTAAATAGACCATCTAAGGGAAAAAAGGTCGAATCTTAATGTTTCCTCTCAGGAAGAGATTATAGCTTTTACCAAGTTATGACACATAAATCTGGGCAGATGAAGAAATGAGATAAGGCAAGAGGAAGAAGTGAACAGAAACATTGGGAAAATATTGCATTAGAAGGTGTGGTGCCCATTATCCTGAAGAAATCCTGAAGAAAGTTCTATAGTGCCTGAAGTTCATAGCAAATATCCATTAGGAATTTCGAAATCAGCTATTCCCACCTCATGTTCTGGATCTATGTTTATCAGCGATTCAAATTCAACCTCTCTTCTTTGAATTCCAAACTTATTAACAAACACTTTCTTCTTTGTCTTTTATGATGCTGCTGTCTATCTAGGGCTCTTGCATCAGGTGGTGAAGACTGCTTGCTACACAGTGGCCATAAGCATATACCCTGGTGCTGGGCTACCAGGATGCACACACAGGGGGCGTGGGGCAGTGGCTTTCTGTGTCTATCTCATAGATAATTGCTTCCTCTGCAACCTGCCTTTTTGAGTGGATGGTGACTACTGTCCAGGCTTCCTGCCTCATGATTACTTAGGAAAGAACATTTCAGTAATCTGAAGATGTCGAATTTGCCTCCAAATAGAGAGCAAAAATGTGAGGTTAACATTTCCTCTGAGAGCAGCAAAAAGTAGATGAAGGTTAATATTCATACAAATCATGGGTAAACTGGAGGCCAGACGTCGAGAAATTTCTTATCTGAACACATCCATTAATTGCTTAAATAGATACTAGATTCATTAGCTGAGAGTGAAGGGAAATGGGTAGAATGGGATGAAAGGACAGTCAAGAAATTGTGAGCTAGCTGAGATGGAGATAGAGTGCACATAGAATTTACCTTCCAAAATGTGGCACTTTGACAATGTGTAGTTTCCTGTTGTAACAAATTATCATAAACTTGGTTTGCTTAAAAAAACAGAAATTTGTTCTCTTACAGTCTAGAGGCCAAATGTCCCACCTCAGTTTCACTGCACTGAAATCAAAGTGTCAGCAAACCCTGCTCCCTCCGCTCCACCATCTTTAATGGAAAATCTGTTCCTTGCCTCTTCCAGCTTCTGGTGGTTGTCAACGTTCCTTATCCTGTGACCACCTCACTCCCATCTTACCTCCATGGTTGTATCACCTTCTCCTCCTCTGGGTTCGTCCATTTTCCTCTGCGCCTGCCTCATAAAGATACATGTGATCACATCCAGGGCTCACCCTGATAATCAGGATAGGCTCCCCACCTCAAAATCCTTACCTTTTTTTTTCTCCCCAAATATGTTTATTTTAATTTTTCAGTGTTACAAGATTGATTGTTCATTCACCACACCCAGCGCTCCATGCAATACGTGCCCTTCTCGATACCCACCACCAGGCTCACCCACCTCCCCTCCAAAACCCTCAGTTTGTTGCTCAGAGTCCAGAGTCTCTCCTGGTTCATCACCTCCTCCGATTTCCCCCCATTCACCCTTCCCTTCCTTCTCACGATGCCCTCCATGATTTTCTTTATACTCCACACGTTAAGTGAGACCATAAGATAATTGACTCTCTCCG
>CM052801.1:26389241-26424720 GCA_028533885.1 Nasua narica
AGGATCTGTAAGTAATAAACCTTTTTTCTTTTTTCAAAGGTTGTTGGTAGTTTTGCTGAAGGGCAGCTTGCAATCATAATAACCATAAGGATCAGTCCAGCCACAGTATCAGTTATTGATAAGCTGAGACCAGCACACAAAACAATATGTATACAAACACACATACACACACACACACACACACACACACACACACAGTTTAAATATTCAAATATTTCATATGATTTATTTAGAAAAATTACTTTTGCATCTCACTTTTAGTAGTGATCATTTTCAACTTTTAGCTATATAATTTTTATATATAATATACTGTGATTTAATATAAAATATATATATTGGTCTCTGCCCCTGTTTCTGGGTATAGAGCTCCTACAGCCCTTGAAATTTCCTGGAAAGAGTGCTAGGAGCCTCTATTAATATTTGATCTTTAACTCCAGTTCTTGACACAGAACACTCAAACCCCTTAGAATGTCCTGGGTGATAGGAGTGTTCTTTTGTTCCAGTGAGGTAATTCTTGGTGGGCTCCTGGAAAGCTTCAGGATGGGGACTGGCAAGTCAGAAAGACCGAGCCATCATTAGAAACTTGGAATTTTCAGTGCTACTCCCTAGCTGCAGAAGGAGAAAGAGGTTGGAGATCGAGTTAATGATTGGATCATGCCTACATGGTGAGGCTTCCATAAAAATCCCAAAAATATGGGGCTTGAGGCGCATTCAGATTGGTGAACACATCTACATGCTGGGAGAGTGCCACACCCCAACTCATGACAGAAAACCCTATGCTTGGGTCCCTTCCAGACCTTACCTTGTGTTTCTCTTCATCTGACTATTCATTTGTATCCTTTAAAATATCCTTTGTGATAAATTGGCAATGGTAAGTAAACTGTTTTCCTGGGTTCTGTGAGCCCTTCTAGAAAACTATCAAACCTGAGGAAGGGGTCATGGGAACCTCTGATTTGAAGCCAAGTCAGACAGACATTGTGAGTAACCTGTGGACCTACTATGCACAATTGGCATCTGAAGTAGGGAGCAGTCTTATGGACTAAGCCCTTAACATGTGGTGTCTCTGCTAACTCCAGTTAGAGTTATGATTGAATTGACTCGCAGGACATTTGGCTGGTGTTAGTCAGTTAGTCTGGGAAAAGAAACCCACATATCCAGTGTCAGAAATGTGTGTGAGGAACCTGTTTTTCCCTTGACACATACTATTATATAGCTCTTTCTCGATTTATTGGTTTTAGCAAGTACCCTCAACCTTCAATTCATTGATTGGTTATGCTGCTCCATCTCTATTTGCTTTTCTGGATCCAATCTCTGTCTCTTTCTGCTATGTGCTGACAGGATGACCACTGTGGACTGGATCGCCAGAGCCTCCTTGAGCTTGGCTTTATAATTGCATTTTGCCAATGACAGCTATTGGAATAGGATCTAAGGTCAGGAGCGCAAGAGGTCAGGTGTCTATTCCCATTTCTGGATGATCCTTCCTTGCCAGATTACAGTTTAATAGTGGCCATGTTCCCTTACCTATGGCCACAACTCCTGTTGGGGGGCCCTTTCCCATAGTCACAGATCTTGTCAGTTCCAGTAACACTGCTCTCTCCCTTGCCTTCTCTTGTAAAGCTGGGAATAGCTTCATACATGTTAGTCTCTGGGTGCATTACTATTCAATTGAGTTCTTTAATCTTTCTCTCAACTCTATAAATCGCCCTTTCATTAAACTTTCTTCAATTACCTTTTGAATAAGCTATCTGTTTTCTACAGAAACTTTGACTAAAAATTGTTTAACTCTCACATTTCTCACTCACACTCTCTTCCTATTTTTTCGGCATGCTCATTCACTACTTAGAACGTAACTAGAGAAAAATAGGACTTAACAAAAAAATACCTTAGTGAAATGTTTAAATAGAAGGACTTCAAGTCAAGAAATTGGCCACTCCACTGATAGATGTGTTGGGAACCCCAAACTGAGGGGAAGTGGGGCAACATAGACGTGAGTATCAGCAGGAAACAATTACCACCCCCAGGCTAGAGGGACAAACCTAGGGTGGTGTTGCTGGTGTCCAGGGCTCAAGATCACCTGGTAAATGTGGGAACCATGGCCAGACTGTTTGGAAGGACTACTAGAGCAAGGGAGATGCAGATATTGCCAGAGAGGCCAGATGCTGCATAGAGGGAGGAGAAGAAACCTGAATCCTCCTTACCTTTTGCCCTCCAGTCTCTCTTAAGTGCCTCCCACTGGCTAAGCCTACATGGAAACCAGAAAAACAAAAACTTGGGAGATGTAATTTGCCCAGGAGTCATACCTTGAGATACAGAAAAATTGTCCCAGGGAAATTCTGGGGCATTTGAACTCTTCCATGTAGGCCACCATTCAGGCCAGGCTTTAGCAAACTGTTAGATCTGCTTCTCTCTGCTTCACTTTGTCCATTAACCAAATCTCAGGTAAGTTTGTCTATCATTTTTTTAAGATTTATTTATTTTATAGAGAGAATGAGAGAGAGAGAGGGTTAGAGGGAGAGGGAGAGAAGCAGACTCCCCACTGAGTGTGGAGCCCAATGCCATTTGGGGCTGGATCTCAAGACCCTGAGATCATGACCTGAGCCGAAATCAAGAGTCAGATGTTCAACCAACTGAGCCACACAGGTAGCCCAAGTTTACCTATTTTAATCAGCTTTACCTAATTTAACTTTATGTTCTATTCTCCTTGGTCCAGCAAACTTAAAGTCCATTCCCACAATACTTCTTGATTTTTTGCTTCCACAAATTAGCAACAATTTGCAATGACATTGGATGTAAGTGCTATCTCCTCCCCAGGTCTTGAAATTCTTCCCTGGACCATGCTAGAATCTGACTCCTCAAGGGCAATGGAGAGACAATGTGAGTGAAGGGGTTTGTTTTTGAAGAGTTGCCTTTCTTTTGCAAGGCAACTGCCTCTGTAAATTCATTAAAGATTCTCTTTTTTTCTTCAAATAAGCTTTATTTTTAATAGTTAGAATCTGAAAATAAATGTCCACCAACAATTGATAGGTGAACAATTGTATTACATCCATATTTCATCCATACACAGTGAAATAGTACTCAGTAACAGAAAGAAATAATTTAATTAATTTCTAAGCAATTATGCTTACTGAAAGAAGGTTTAAAAAAAATGGCCATACTGGCTTTATTATTTATTATGTATTATTATATACTATTTATTTTGTAAAATACCAGAACGTGCAAATTAAAGTACTGTGAAATAAGACAAATCAATGGTTGAATGAGACTGAGGGGTTACGGAAGGGCAAGAGGACTAGATTATGAAACAACATGAGAAAACTTTGAGGGCTAATGATATGCTCATTAATTATGGTGATGGTATCACAGATGTCTATATACATCAAAATTCATCAAATAGTACAACTTAAGTGTGCAGTTTATTATATTCCACTTATACACCCATAAAGCTATTAAGAGATATAATGCTACCACATAAAAATCTGGATCTCCCATTTCTCTTGGGAAATCAACCAACCCTATATTGACTCAACTATTTCCCACTTCTCATATCTTGGTAGGGTCAGCCTTGCCTCAGTGGCAGCAAAAACTAGAGAACGATTAATACCATGTTCACTCAAACACTGGCTGGGTCACAAGACCCATCCAAGACTGCAGGCTCTCTCTTTCCTGCTCTGGGGTACCTGCCTTTGCAGTGATGGCCTAAGGTCAACAGTCCAGGGTGGTATAGGAATACAGAAAACCTTTTGATGATTTGCTCTGACACTGACCTCTGCCACAGGAGATAATGAGGTCTGTAGGTTCTAAGAATTTCTGTACACCTTTAACCCAGAGCCACAATCACATGAAATTTATGTCTGCCCTTCAGAGCAGACACATAACCTCTAGTTTGCCACAATCTCCACCACTCCCTAATCAATCAAGGTTTCTGTACTCAGTGTTTCTATATTATGTTTTTTAAAAAAGGTATACTTTAAGTTTAAGTTTTGAAAGATTTCTCTAAATGAGTTATAATCAAGCCTAAATTAGGATATCTAAATAAAACAATCTTTACCAGAGTTAGCCTTACTAAGTGCTAATGCTTAAAATTTTGTAAAGTAGAAAAACAAAACTGGTATCTTTACCCTTAATAAAGTTGAATGGCAGGAAAAATGACAACATTCTATGCATCAGAACAAGAAATATATCAACTGTGTTCCCTACTTAGCCTTTGAAGGTCTTATCTGCCTCCCAAATTTTGGACATCACGGGGCTGTAACTTCTGGCTTCGTTTCGGGAGATAGCTACAGCTCAACAGTGTTGGGAAATGTGAGACATATCCTAGGAAAAAGGGACTTAAGTCCTGCTATTCCCAGAAGACAAGGAGGTTGTCATACCATTCACCCCTTCATCAGAGCAAGCGTAGGGCTCATAGGAGATCCTGACATCTAGGTCATAAGATCAGTCCCACAAGGCTGAATAGTTTTTCCTAAAAAGGCTTAGACAGCATTGCCAATTAGGCCAAATTAGATGAGAGCTGTTCCACCCCTCTGCCATCCTGCCATTTTCTCTGATGCACATAAAATTTGGGGCCACCATAAAAAGCGCTCTTCCCTTCATGTTGGCAAAGCCCATCTCTCTCTCTCTCTTTTTTAAGAATTTTAATAACATAGTTTATTTAGCCCAATATGCCCCAAATATTATCATTTTAATATGTAGTCAAATAAAGTTTATAAGGAGATGTTCTACGTTCTCTCACTCTCTTTCTTTCTCATAATATGTTTTAGAAATCTAGTGCTCATTTTATACTTATAGCATATCTCAGCTCGCACTAGCCACATTTAAGGGGCTCACTAGTCATTTGTGGCTAGTGCCTACTGTATAGGACAGCACAACTCTATTTAGCCCACAGCCCTAGTTTTCTTCCTGACTGTGGAAAGCAATCAACACCCTTGTATACAGGTGTGAAGGGAAGAAATGAGCTCAGTGAGTCATGACCTATTTCTCAAAAGCCTATTTCTTTTCTCAATCAACCCCACACAGTGAACAGAACAAGGGCTTTAACAATAAGGCTTTTTCAGGGCACAAAGCAGATCAGGGTGGGACAGGCAGTTCCAAGGCTGGGTGATTTGGAGGCTGGAGAAATCCATCTCAGCTATCTCATGTAGAGTCAGTACTGTCCATGGAAAACAAAAACCTCTGGAAAACTGCAGCAGATTCCAGCTCAGATTTTTTTGGTAGAGGCTGGGTGATGTCCACACCAAAACCATCTGTGGGTGGAAAATGAGGATCCCTAATGGGTTCATATCACTCATGATTCCCTCCAGGAAATAGGAGGGAAGGTGGAGGTGTGCCTTGCCTGAGTACACTGGGGTGACAGCCACACAAGTGTGGGGCCCTGACCACTAGTAGAGGTGCAGTAGTCTCTGCAACAGACACAGACAATGGAATAGCTCAGGCCAAGTGAAGGTCCTGGGGAGATTAGAAAATGTAAAATGAGGTCCTGAAGCCTCCTTACATACCTGGCACTTGTAGTTACCTCCCCAGCGTGGATAGCTAGATGCACAAAGTTCAACTTCAGAATGTTGACCCCATCTGACAGGCTACTTTCAGAGCTTTTCTCTTTTATGAGTCATACTATGTTGAGCCAGGAGAAAGCACATTCCCTGCTCTCTTAAGGTCTCCCTTTGGTGTGAAGTTCCTGGTGCTAAATGAACTTAAAATATGTAGCTAAAGGATCACCAAAACTCACACACACAGGAAGCCTTTCTTTGGCATGAACTTTTATGTGCCAAGCCTGGTGAGAGGGTCTTCTGTAGGCCCTCCCATGTTTGCTGAACACATATGGCTTTCCTCTGGTGTTACGTCTCTGGTGCATGATGAGGCTGGATTTGTCACCAGAGAATTGCCCACATTCACTTCATCCATCAGTCTTGTTGTGGTATGAACTTTCATATGTTGAAGAAGCTGGGGATGACTGATGTAGGCTTTCCCACATTCACCACACACATAAGGTCTTTCTCCATTGTGAATTCTCTTATGTACTTTAATGTAGGAACTGTGGCTAAAGAATTTCCCACATCTATCACACTCGTAAGACCTCTCTCCCGTGTGGCTTTTCTGGTGCTCAGCAAGTGCATCTTTGCGGAGAAAGGCTTTCCCACATCGGCTGCACATAAAAGGTCTTTCTCCACTGTGAATTTTTTGGTGCTGAGTAAGTGTATCTTTGCGGCTGAAGGCTTTCCCACACTCACTGCACTCATAAGGTTTTGTTCCGCTATGTATTCTCTGGTGCTGAATAAGATGGGATTTTCTGATAAAAGATTTCCCACATTCAGCACACTCATTAGGCCTTGATCCCATGTGTGCTCTCTGGTGTACTTGGAGGTTGGAGTTGCAGACAAAAGACTTCCCACAATCGTTGCACTCATAAGGCTTTTCTCCAGAGTGGATTTTCTGGTGCCGAACACATTTGCCTCTGGTGCTAAAAGCTTTCCCACATTCACTGCACTTGTAATCTTTTTGTCCAGTGTGAAGGGCTTCCTCACACTGGGCACTGCTGCACGGCTTCTCCTCATCTTTAGTGGCATGGTGCTGGACAAGTCCAGAGTTGGCCAAGAAGTCCTTCTCATCCGCTTTGCAAATGAAGGCATTCTCTGACTTGTAGCTTCTGTACCTCTTCACAAAGGAATCTTGGTCCTTTTTTCCCCTAGGGACTTCTTCACTCTCCTGCTTCGGGATCTGGTCAGTTTTGACAGTGACCCAGAAGGTTCTTCCACATGACCCACATGGGTGTGCTTGAGGCCCAAGGGATGTTCCCTGCTGCCCAGACAGATGCAAAATGTCTTTTAAGATCGGGTCACACGTGTTACATGGGTGGCTCTTTTGGATGGAAGAACCCATGCTGAGAATTCTCACCTGTGACTCTCTTACAGAAACATCCTGCTCAGAAGATGCATCTTCATTCTCTACTCTATAACAAGGGTCATGGCTCCCCTGGGCCCTCCCTGCCCCTGCTGGAGCTATGGCTACATTTGCAGGAACCGCAGGCTCTCTCACTGGCAGTGGGTGGGGAATTAAATGATATCTGGAAATTGCAAGTCCCAGTGAGGTCACCAGTAGAAAGTTCTCCAGGATCACAGTGCAGTATAGGCGTTTCTGAGCCTCATCAAGTAGCTCCCACTCCTCTGGGGAGAAGTATATGCACACATCCTCAAAGGTTACAATGTTGCGGTTGGGATCCGTCGGTGCGCCAGCCTCCGCCATTGCTACAGTATCAAGCCCCTGACAGGGCGCGCCTCAGAGGGTGTGAGGAAATAGGAGGCACAAGATTGTCCGCGCCAAGGTCAGAGACACCAAATCTCCACACAAAGGGACACCACACAAAACCAAAGCTGGGATAACACGACTCCTAGAGAGCAGAGAATTAGGGACCAACCTCGAAAATGGCTTCCGTTCCGCTTGTGGAAAAAACCGACAAACAGTCTCTGCCTAGTGCTTCCGGCTGCCTTTCTCAGATGAACCGGAACCAAATATGACGGAGCATGGTCCAATAAGTGGAGGCAGGAAGTCCCGCCGGAGGTCTTCTTAAATATATACGTATATATATGTATTAACAGAGGAAGCGCTGGCTCCCTTAGATTGAAGAGCGGAATGGAGGCTTCATTTGGCAAGTGTGACTTCAGGTAATCTTAATGTTCTTGGTTCTCGGCTTCATTCAAATCCATCCAAATGTCTCCATTCCAAATTTCATAGTCCCGAATAATTTTTTTTTAATGATTCATTGTTGCTATACAGGATGACTATTAGGGTTTTGTTTTGTTTTGTTTTGTTTCTGTGTTGATCCTGTATTTAGGCACTGTTGAATTCCCTCTTTAGATCTACTTGTTTGTCGGTTGGTTATCTTGGATTGATTATATAGATGATCATAACCACTGAAAGTATTTTATTTCATATTTTCCAACTTCTGCATCCATTCTCCACTTATTTTTTTTCTCTCATCTTTTGCAGTGGCCAGAACTTTTAGGATAAGGTTGATTAGTAGTGTTGATAAGAGATGACTTTTTAAATTTCTGAATTTAACGTGAATTATTCTAGACTTTGCATCTTATGTTGTATAAATATTTGCTATACAGATTTGGTAGATACATTTATGAAAGTTGTTTGCCAAGGTTTTTTTTTTTAAATCATGAATGATTGCTGGATATCATTCAATGGTATATTGGCCTATATTTAGTTATGTTTTTTCTCATTAGATACATTATTTTAGTGAATTAACTTTGTTGGTGAATTTTCTTACAAATTTTCTTTGTTGGTAAATTTTGTAAAAAATTTTCTTAAATTTCTTGTGCTGTCCTTGAATTTTGAGATTAAACCATTGGTCATGAGGTCATTAAAATGAAATATTGATTGTGATTTGCTGATACTATGTTTGAATTTTGTTTCTGTGTTTATAAATGTGATTAATCTATGTTTTTGTTTTCTTGTGCTTTTCTGTCTTGGGGACCACAGACATTACTAAGCTCAGAAAATGAGAAATTGTCTATTTTTCTTCTATATATTGGAACAGTTTTTTTAACAGTTGAAATTAGCTTTTTAAAAAAAAGTTTAGTAGGTCTGATATCTTTGTGGTTCTAAAAATTTAACTACTTTCTTTGATTTTATGATTTTCTTCATGATGGACCACCTGCTAGTTTATATTTCCCTAGAATTTTTTTTCATATTATCTAGGTTTTCATAATTATTTCTATTATGTTGATCATGTATTTTATTATTTTTACATTTATTTAATATTTGTCCAGTTTTATTGAGGTATTATGATGAATAAAATTATATATACTTAAAGTATATAATGTGATGATTTGTATATGTATATATTATGAAATGATTACCACAACCAAGTTAATTAACATATCCATCACCTTATATAGTTACCTTTTTTTCTGCAAGTGCATAGTGAGAGTGGTTAGGATCTGTTCTCAGCAAATTTCAAGTCTACTATACAGTATGATTAAGTATAGTCACTATGTTGTACATTAGGTCCCAATAACTCATTCATCCTATATTTTTTGTTTTGTTTTAAGTTTTTATTTAAATTCCAGTTGATTAACACATAGTGTAATAATAGTTTCAGGAATAGAATTTAGTGAATCATCACTTATGAATGACACCCAGTTCTTATCACAGTTAAGTGTCCTCCTTAATACCCATCACCTATTCAAACCATCCCCCTGCCCACTTCCCCTCCAGCAACCCTCAGTTTGTTCTCTATAGTTAAGAGCCCCTTATATGGTTTGCCTCCCCCCCACCATGTTCATCTGTTTCGTTTCTTAAATTCCACATATAAATGAGATCATATGGTATTTTTCTTTCTGACTAACTTACTTTGCTTAGCATAATACACTCTAACCCCATCCACGTTGTTGCAAATGGCAAGATTTCATTCTTTTTGATGGCTCAGTATTATTCCATTGTGTGTGTGTGTGTGTAAATGTATGTATATATACCTCTTCTTCATCCATTCATCAGCCAATGGACCTTGGGATTCTTTCCATAATATTCCTATTGTGGATAATGTTGCAATAAAGATCAGGGTGCATGTATCCCTTTGAATATTGATTTTGTATCCTTTTGGATCCAAAAAAAATATTGATTTTTGTATCCTTTGGGTAAATACCTAGTAGTGTGATCTCTGGCTCATAGGGTAGTTCTATTTTTAACTTTTTGAGAAACCTCTGTATTGTTTTCCAGAGTGCACCAGGTTGCATTCCCACCAACAGTGTAAGAGGGTCCCTCTTTTTCTGCATCCTTAACAACATCTGTTGTTTCATGTGTTGGTAATTTTCACCATTCTCACAGGTGTGAGGTGATAGCTCATTGTAGTTTTGATTTGCATTCCCCTGATGATGAGTAATGTTGAGTATCTTTACATGTGTCTCTTAGCCATCTGAATGTCTTCTTTGCTTCTTTGGAAAAATGTCCAGCCACGTCTTCTGCCTGTTTCTTTACTGGATTATTTGGTTTTTTGGGTGTTAAGTTTGATAAGTTCTTTATAGATTTTAGATACTAACCTTTTTTCAGATATGTCATTTGCAAATATCTTCTCCCATTCTGTAGGTTGCCTCTTAGTTTTGTTGATTGTTTCCTTCACTGCAGAAGCTTTTTATCTTGGTGAAGTCCCAATAGTACAGTTTTGCTTTTGTTTCCCTGCCATCAGAAATGTATCTAGTAAGAAGTTGCTACTGTTGAGGTCAAAAAGGTTGCTGCCTGTGTTCTCCTTTAGGATTTCGATGGTTTCCTGTCTCACATGTGGGTCTTTCATCCATTTTGAATGCATTTTTGTGTATGGTGTAAGAAAGTAGAAAAATACAGACTACTTTACGAATTTGCATGTCATTCTTGCAGAGGGGCCATGCTAATCTCCTCTATATCATTCCAATTTTATTGTATGTGCTGCTGAAGTAAGCATGAGAACTTATTTACCTTATAACTTAAAGTTTGACCCTTTCTTTGACCAGCGTCTCCCATTTTTTCAACTATCTAGACTGTGGTGACCACCATTCTACTGTTTCTATGAATTTGACTTTTGTTTTGTTTTGTTTAGATTCCTTATATGAGTGAGTACATACAGTGTCTTTCTGAGTCTACCTTATTTCATTTAGCATAAGTATTACAGGTTCATCCATATTGTCACAACTGGCAAGATTTCCTTCTTTTTTATGACTGAATAATATTCCATTATATATACACACATACCACATTTTCTTTAACTATTCATCCACTGATGAACATTTGGGTTGTTTCCATATCTTGGCTATTGTGAATAGTGTTGCAATAAACGTGGGAGTGTGAAATCTCTTCAAACTACTGATTTAATTTCTTTTGGATATATACCCAGAAGAGGGATTGTTGGGTCATATGTATGGTTTTTTAATCTTAAGTAATAGGTTTCTTAATAATTAGTTGCCCATTTTCATTGCTGATGTTGTTTATTTACATCCTCATTCTCTTTTTTTTTCATGATTTTATTTAAATTCAAGTTAGTAAACATATAGTGTAGTATTAGTTTCAGGGGTAGAATTTAGTGAGTAATCGGTTGCATGTAACATGCAGTGCTCATCACAAGTGCTCTCCTTAATACCTATCCCCCATTTACCCCATCCTCCCCTCCAGCAATCCTCAGTTTGTTCCCTGTAGTTAAGAGTCCTTTATGGTTTGCCTCCCTCTCTGTTTTTATCTTACTTTATTTTTCCTTCCCTTCCCCTCTGTTCATCTGTTTTGTTTCTTAAATTCCATATATGAATGAAATCATATGGTATTTGTCTTTCTCAGACTGACTGATTTTGCTTAGCATGATGCACTCTAGTTCCATCCATGTCACTGCAAATGACAAGAGTCATTTGTTTTGATCATTCGTTTTGATGGCTGAGTAATATTCTGTTGCACACACACACACAGACACACACACACACACACACACACACACATATATAGAGAGAGAGATGTATATATCTATCTATCTCACATCTTCTTAAATGGATTTTTTTTAGGTTTTATTTATTTAACAGAGAGAGAGAAAGAGAGAGATCACAAGTAGGCAGAGAGAGAGGGAGAAGCAGGCTCCCCGCTGAGCAGAGAGCCCGATGTGGGGCTTGATCCCAGGACCCTGAGATCATGACCTGAGCCGAAGGCAGAGGCTTTAACCCACTGAGCCACCCAGGCGCCCCATCTCACATCTTCTTTATCCATTCATCAATTGATGAACACTTGGGCTCTTTCCATATTCTGGGCATTGTGAATAATGCTGCTATAAACATTGGGGTACATGTGCCACTTTGAATCACTATGTTTGTATCCTTTGGATAAATACCTAGTAGTGTAATTGCTGGTTTGTAGGGTAGCTCTGTTTTTAACTTTTTGATGAATCTCCATACTGTTTTTTAGAGTGGCTGCACCAGTTTGCATTCCCACCAACAGTGCAAAAGGATTATCCACTTTGGGGAGATGGAAAGGTAGTAGGGAAACTATTAGATTTTTTTCTACTGATCAAAACTTCTCCTAAATATATTGACTCTGAATAAAAATTATTCTTGTTCCTCTGAACAGATGTTTAAAATTATAAAGACAAAATTTGATTATTTTTAGGTTCCCTTTTTTACATTCCTGTTGAGTCATGAACAATGGCCATCTACAAAGGGTAGAAAGAAATACCCAGAATGAGGGGAATTTTATGTAATTCTACATAAATATCATCTCTTTCTTCATGTTGATTGTGCTCTTTTTCTCATGACCTGCTCTCTCCCCTTCACTCTTTCTTCCTGCTACAACCCACAAAATCGGGCACTTTGAAGAATAAAAAAACTTTATGACCTTTATCAAGATAAAGGAGAGTCAGCACACTGATCACTGAGCAGAAGAAATTGTAAAATGGAACTTTTAATATTTAAAGCCATTTGGAATACAGTTCACATGAATGATTCTGTACAATATACAAATCAGTACCCTGGAGAATTTGCACTGACAGCCATGGGAGGAAGACATGCGGGAATAACTTTTAATTGCATATTTAATTGACCTTGTAGGAAAAAATGAATCTCATATTTTGTACTGAGTATAATTACATAAAGATTTGAAAATATTATCCAAAAAAGTTACTCAGACTATTTTGTGGTATTAGTAGAATCATATAATGTTTGTACTCTGCATTCTTTTGACAGTACTAAGACAATCACCATCCTGCTGTACAGCAGAGGGGTAGAAAGGAGTTAAGAGATAAATTAATGCATACATTTTGCCAGCACTTTTAGAAATTTATGATAAATAACTTTATAAAAGTCTCTCTGAAAGTTTTCAGACATCATTTTGAAACTATCAGATTTATAGTTAATACAGCTAACGTGTAATTTTAAGGTGGCTTTTCGTTTTTTCAACCAATTGGCTATTAAGGTAATTTACAGCTAAGTAAAATCAGTATTTTCCCCATATATGTTTTTACATTGGATAGAGCTGAAGAGATTGTGGTTTTAAAAAATGAATATGACTATTTTTCTCAAAGGCATTTGTCCTAAGAAGATATCTTGTATTTATTTTTTTTTCAGATGTAGAATTTAGTGATTCATCACTTACACATAACACCCAGTGTTTATCATACTAGTGCCCTCCTTAATAACCATCACCCATTAAAAAGAAGATGTGGTACATACACACACACACACACACACGCACGCATGCACGCACACAATGGAATACTATTCAGCCATCGAAAATGATATCTTGCCATTTACAATAATGTGGATGGAACTAGAGGTCATTAATGCTAGAAGAAATAAGTCAATCAGAGAAAGACAATTATCATATAATCTCACTCATATGTGGAATTTAAGGAACAAAACAAAGGATCATAGGGGAAGAGAGGGAAAACTAAAAGAAGATGAAATCAGAGAGGGAAACAAACCATCAGAGACTCTTTTTTTTTTTAACCATCAGAGACTCTTAATCATAGGAAGCAAACTGAGGGTTTCTGGAGGGGAGAGGGGTAGGGGGATGGGGTTACTAGGCAATGGACATTAAAGAGGGCTTGTGATATAATAAGCACTAGGTATTATATAAGAGTGATAAATTACTGAACCCTACCTCTGAAACTAATAATACGGTATATGTTAATTGCATTTGAATTTAAATGTGAAAAAAATTAAAAGAGGACATCTTTTAGTTAACATATTTAGAAAAAGGCATTGGCTCATATAAAAATAGTACCTAGGTAAGGTCCTGTGTACAAGGGAAAATAGATAATTTTAGAAGCTATAAGGTAGGAAATGATCACTGTTTAATATGAGAGAAAGTAAAGGTATTTTCTCAGACCTACAATATAGACCAGGCAGTTAAGTGCCATGATTGACAATGATTTGGGGTGAAAATCGAGAGCTGTAAAGACACATAGCAACTGTGACCTACACTTCCATTTAGAATTATATGAGTTGCAGTGATGACTCTCAGAATATACACCATGAAACATCTGGCAGTGTTTAATGCCATATCCCATCTGTTGCCATCTTAGGCTGTATTAAAAGAAATAGTGTCTAGTTCACAGAAGGAGAGAGTTCTACTATACTGATTAGAAACTACTTTTCTAAATTCATCCTGAGTAGAGCTCAAGGGAAGTTACCCAGAGCAACCTTGTAGGGCATGGAAAGAGTATTTTGATTTTTCAGCCAAGAGTAGATTTCAGGGGACATCATTTGTGTTCTTTCCAAAACCTTAGAGCTGTTAGGGAGAAAACAATTTGATTTAGTTTGTTCTGTTTGAGCAGAAAATAGTGAAGAGATTCACTTACTAGATGTATGGCCCAGTGCCACAGTAAATCTTCATACCTATAATACCAACTCTGAGGTAACATGGTAGATGATCAAAGCACAGTTTGCCTATCGATTTTTGGCTGACATTTATGGACAATTATTAAAGTCCTCAGATACTGGAAATGCATCATTGCATAAAGCAGGATGCATAAAGCCTATGCTTTACAGACTGGGAAGAACAGTGCTCCCATTGATGTAGAGAAATGTAGACTGCAGTTCCTCTTTGCAACAGAGAGTCAGCAGGCAAAGGACAAATAGCTGTGCAGGCCATACATAGTAGCACTATACAGACGAGCTTGCCAGCCAGTATCTTGGGAGCTTCATTCATTTAGCATCAACAAGATGAATGACACTGAACATCAAGCAGGAAGATAGTGGGCTAGAAACTAAGAGTATAAAGTCAAAGAAGAAATTGCTGCCTCTAAACCATTCTACTAATGAGATGTAAAATGTGAGACTGTGTTTATATGTATGTGCACGCCTGAGCATGAGTTCTGAAGGTGGTCTTTCTAATATGCGTTAGGTTAATTTTGTTTCTTAATATCCGTGTTTAATTGGCTAAGTCAGAAATGAAAACACTCGATCTTTACATTGATTTTACATTCCACTTTAAAATCTTATTTGGGCGCCTGGGTGGCTCAGTGGGTTAAAACCTCTGCCTTTAGCTCAAGTCATGATCTCAGGGTCCTGGGATCCGAGCCCCGCATCGGGCTCTCTGCTCAGCAGCGAGCCTGCATCCCCCTCTCTCTCTGCCTGCTGTGATCTCTCTGCTTACTTGTGATCTTTCTCTCTGTCAAATAAATAAATAAAATCTTTAAAAAAATAAATAATAAAATCTTATTATTTTATTATCTCAAAAATTTATCACTTTTATTTTATTTTCTAAAATTTTTTAAAGATTTTATTTATTTATTTGACAGAAAGAGAGAGAGAGAAAGCACAAGAGAGCACAAGCAGAGGGAGTTGCAGAGAGAGAGGGAGAAGCAGGCTCCCTGCTCAGCAGGGAGCGCAACTCACAACTCACGTGGGGCTCGATCCCAGGACCCTAAGATCATGACCTGAGCTGAAGGCAGACACTTAACCAACTGAACCACGCAGGCACCCAAGTGATACATCTTTATCTTCTGTCCTCCAAAAGGATGGAGACAAAAGAAGTTTATGTATATATACTGGCTGCTGGGGGAGCAGTCCCTGTGGCTGGGGCCCAGGGTACATGGAGTGCATTTCTGGGGCCAGCAGTGGGTGATGCATTTTTCCGTGTTTACATTTAGCTGATGTGGAGTAGAGTGCACAGGTCCTACGTGCATGTTCCCCCCATGTTTATGTGAGTGGCTTTGGGGTCCCCACTGTATCCTCACCCTGAGAGTCTACTGTGTACATATGGAGGAAGAGGAGGTAATAATCCTGTACCTCCCCAATCTCTGCTGTGTGCCTGCCATGCATGGTTGCCCACGGTGTGTCCCCTGAAAACAAGCAGTGGCCTTTCTCTTTTGTCTACACCCCGCTTTTTCTGTACAGTGTTTTTTTTTTAATTCACAAATTCTTGTTTCTCTTCCCTCTAGCCTTCCACTCATGATCCATAACTTATTTGTCTGGCTTTTAGAGGTACCTTGTAGGTTTGTCCCCGGGTATTCTTATAGATGTCTTTCCAAAAATAGTTATTTCATACAATTTTCATGGAATTTGTTCTAATAAACCATTCTTCTATCACATGGCAATATTAAAAAAAAATAAAGCAGCATTGTGTTTAGGACTTGTTAAAACAAATTTTTATGCCCCCTGACTTCCTTCTTCCACTTTCATAACAACAATGTTTTCCTTAGTGTGAGGAGCATATTAACGGATGAAGGCTAATGCCATCTGGGCTGACTTCTTTAATTGTAATTCAGGCTCATAATTTTGATATTTATAGTAGAACCTTCTAACAATTAGAGTTTTTAACAGTGGATCAGTCTGCTAACAAAGTAATGAACTTCACGTTGCTAGGAAGGTTCCAGAAGGTGCTGTATGAATACCACCTTTTAAGGTTGCTTTAGGGGGATTCCTTATTGATTTTGGAGCTGGACTAGATAAAAAGTACTTTCCAAAATGTACCAGTGGTTCTTTGATATTATTTTAAAATTCACAGATCTAATAAAAACAGAAAAAATTGAGGTCTTTGTGAGGCACTGATTTATATTGTAGTTTTTCACAGTAACCTAAGATTTTATTTTCATGTTAAGGTGTACCAGAAAAAAATATGCTTATAAGTAAATATCTCTGTTTGGTTTGTGGGTGTTTTTTTTTCAAGATTTTATTTATTTATTTGACAGAAAAAGAGAGATCACAAGTAAGCAGAGAGGCAGGCAGAGAGAGAGAGAGAGAGAAGAGGAAGCAGGCTCCCAGCTGAGCAGAAATCCTGATGTGGGGCTTAATCCCAGGACCCTGGGATCATGACCTGAGCTGAGGGCAGAGGCTTTAACCCACTGAGCCACCCAGGTGCCCCTGTGGGTGTTTTCTGTTGTTAGAAAAAACTGTCCTTTGCAACAAGATATGTGTCTAAGCATTGAAAATTGTTTCTAATTAGTAATAATTTTTCCTTTGTTCTTCACTAGTTAGAGTAAACACTGTTGTACAATATATAATTTTATCTATATTCTGAGAAATACTAGTCAAATTTGTGGCTCTGATTCAGAAAATGTAGTCCTTAATCATGAACCAGATTCAACATTTTCTTCTAAGGAAACATGTTGAAATAAGTACTATATATTTTCTTGCTTTAGAGAAGGAAAGTTCAAATTTCATTTCTAATTTTATTAAGCAGTTGCTTTTTTAAAAAAGATTTTATTTATTTATTTGACAGAGAGAGAGAGAGAGATCACAAGTAGGCAGAGCGGGAGGCAGAGAGAGAGGGAGAAGCAGGCTCCCCGCTGAGCAGAGAGCCTGATGTGGGACTCGATCCCAGGACCCTGAGATCATGACCTGAACTGAAGGCAGAGGCTTTAACCTGCTGAGCCACCCAGGCGCCCCAAGCAGTTGCTTTTTCATTCATGGAGCTCTTTCATAAGAAATGTATTCTTCATTTTTTTCCTCAGGGAGGAGAGGGAAGATTTTTTGTGTGTGTGTGACTGTTTTCTTGTATCTCATTTTTAAAAGAAAGATAGGAAAAAATCATCTTTGCTCCACACATTGGGGGTTACTCATCAATTTGAGGGAAGGTAGTTGATTTGTGGGGGGAAAAGGTTCAAAGATGACAGCTGAAATAATTGTACTCAAGTTTATAGGGGGCTTAGTGCCTCGGATGTTCAAGAGAGGCAATCAAACCCTGTAAGACTTTTAAAAATCAAAATGTACCCAAGGTCTTTTGCTATGTATAGTTCTTATTTTGAAACACATTTAATTTACAACATATTTAAAGAGAAAATCATTACCAGACAGAGTGAATGTGTCTAAAGATCCACTAAAAGAGAAAATGATGTAAATATTACACAGTTCAGGAACATTAAAAGCCCCTGAAAAATCTAATACTCGCCACTGGATATATACCTGTTAAATAACCTCCAAGCCCTCCAGGTGGCTATTTTTTTTTTTTGCCAACTTATTTAGGCAGATTTTGCAAAAATTTTTGTGTTGTAACATTTATGTTCCTAAAAAAATTAAAACAAACAAAAATTATGACCATGCAGCTCCTTAACAACAACTTCAGGCTTTTCCGGCTGATCACCTTGGTAGAGGCAGAGCTGGGGCTCCAAGTGAGGCCTGCTGGTCCCCTGCGAGTTAAGAGAAGGATGAATGGTTTGCTGTCATCTATACATGGGTCACTAGCTTGTCACATAACTGCCATTTAGTGCCTCACGGTGCTCAGGAACGAAGATAGCATTAGAGATAATTAAAGAAACTTTTTTTCAGCTCTTTGATTATTTTTGCCTTTTTTATCTCTCAATATTTCACAATTTCTTGACACAGCTGAGTAAATTTCAACATCTTCCCTTTCTGGTGTGTGAGATGAGAGTCCTGCTCACTTAGTACTGCAGTAACCCTCATTGCTTTTCCAGCATATTTCAAAGCTTTTTCTTTCTTTCTCTCACTCACTCTTTCTTTCTTTCTTTCTTTCTGAGAAAGTATGTGCATGGGGGGCATGCAGCAGGAGAGGAAGGGAGAAGCAGACTTCCTGTTGAACAGGGAGCCACATGACCCTCCCTACATACCTCCCACCCCCACCCCAAGGTCTCTGAGCTCAACGCAGGACCCTGGACCATGGAATCATGACCTGTGCTTAAGGCAGATGCTTAACTGACTAAGCCACCCAGGTGCCGCATTTCAAAGTTTTTTCTTTCCTAAACCTTGTGCCAACAGTTATTAAGAATCTATTTCTCCTTCACTTTGGGGCATACAAAGATTAACTAAATGTGATCCTTCTCCACAAAGAGCATAAATAACTAGAGTTCAATTTGGTATCTCAAAGGAAAGGGCAAGTAGAAATTGCAGAAAGGAGAAATTGTCTCTAGCTAATGAGATTAACAGAGGCTTTAGAGCCTTTTAACTAGGCCTTGGAAATGGGCAAAACACTGACAGATATATATAGCAAGAGTTTCTGTTGCTTCTTCTCTTTACTTCACCACCTTCTACTCTTTTTAATGCATGGCATTAAGTCTTTTGTCCCTTTGTACTGTCTAAACCACTTGTTACAGCTACCTTCACACGATCAAATCCAGTGGTCTAATCTCAGTCCTCACCTTAATTAAACTCTTAATGACATTTGACTGAATTCATTTGTCCTTCCTGAAACACTTTTTTGGCTTATAGGATACTGCATTGTCCTCTTGATTTCCCCTGTGCCTTGGTGGCCAAGCTTGGTTCTGGCCTCCTTTTTGTAACCTGCTTTTACAGATCTCTAAATGTTGATGTGCCCCAGAATTAAGTACTCAGACGTCTATCCACATCATTTCCACAGGTCAAGAATTCTTCAACCTAGTTGTACATTAGAGGAGTTTTAAAAATTCAGATACCTTGGTTTTCCTGCAGAGATTTGGATTCAGTCATTCTGAAGATGGGAGAAGAAACCAGTATTTTATTTTAAAGCTTCCCCAGTGAATTGAAAGTGTGCCAGGGTTGAGAATCACTGAATGGAGTGATCTCATCCAGTTCAATGACCCCAAAGGACACACAAAAAAATCTTGTGATTCAAATGGAATTCTCCATCCTTGAGTTGTCCCTTGAACTCTAGACTCATAATTAAAGGATTGACTAGACATTTCCACTTTGCAGTCTAATGCCCATTTTCAAAGTTAGTAAGTCCAAAGTTGACCTTTTGATTCCCTATTCAAATCTACTCCTTGTTCAGTGTTTCTTATCTCAGAAGATGACACATGTCATAATTCACCCCAGTGCTCAGGGCCCAAATTCAGGAGTCATCCAGGATTCTTCTCATTATTTGATTTCTCATGTCCATTTATCAATAAATCTTTAATTTTCTAATTTCCTATCACCTTTATGCCAATTCCCCCAGCCTAAGCCACAATCATCTCTTACTTGGACTGGTCCCACAGTCTCATAATTCCTGTCCTATGTTCACTGTTTCCACCACCCCCAACATCTCTGTACACTTGAAAAGTGACCTTTCTGAAAAATAATAAAATCATATCACTCCCCTGCTCTCCACCCTCCAAATATTTTTTATCGCACTGAGAGTAAATCCTGTATCTTTACTATAGTCTGTAGCCTTGGAGAATTGACTTCTGGTTATTCTGACCTTGTTTTTTACCTTCTTTTTCTGAAACCCCCTCAGTCAATGTACATCAGCCACCCTGGTTTCCTTACTATTCCTCTAACACTTCACACATACTGCTGTCAAGGGCCTTTGTATGTAATATTACAGATCCCAATTTAATGTGTCTGGTTCCCTCATATCATTCAGATTACTGTTCAAATATCACTCCTGTCAGGGAATGCTTCCCTGAGTGCTATATTTTAGGGATTAGCCTCTGTCTCTTCATTTTGTTTTATTTTTCATATCTGGCATTTTATTATGTTCACTTAATTTCTATCTTCTCACTGGAATACAGGCTCCATTAGTGTAGGGAGGGTCATTGTTTTCTTCACCATCTCATCTCTAGCATCTAGAATAGTATCTTGCATGTAGTAGGTAGGTACTGTATGAATTGATGAATATATGTATGAACTTGAGGAGAGGGATTTCAGAACAAAGATGGCATTATGAACAGTGTCACGGAAACAAGAAAAGTTAGCTAGTTTGGGGAAGAACATATTTGGTGGAAGGGTGCTTGGAGAGAAGTAGCAAGAGATAGTTCTAGAAAAGGATGTACAAGTCAGGATGTGGAGAGCCCTAAACAATTTACATGGACTTTAGGAAATGAAAGCCACAGAAGATATTTTTTAAGTGGGCAATATATTTGATTCAGTTGAGGCTAAAAATCAAATGATTTGGTAACTGAATGGAAGTGGTGGTTAAGAGAGAAAGAAGAGGTAAATATGATTTTTCAAATGTTAGACCTGGGTAATTGAAAGAATGTTAATGGCATCAACAAAGAGAAAGAAGACAGAAAATAGTGAGATACTGTTGTTTTCCTCTTAGTGTAATTGGTGTCTAGGAAAATAGTCCTTTTACTTGGGACATGTTAAGATGCTTGGGAAATATTCATGTGGAGATGTCTAGGAATCATTTGTACATGAGGATATGGAACTTGAAAGAGAAGTCAGGGCTGAAGTTTAAGGCTTGAAAGTACTGCTATGAAGAAAAGATAAGATTGTAGGGGTAGATATGCATATCAACTAGGAATCTGTGCAGTAAAAAATGAGAGACTGCTATGGAATCTTAGGATATGCTGCTTTAAAAGATGTGAGAACAAAAAACATGGGAAAACCAAAGATTGTTCAGAGAAATAGGAGCAAACCTCCATGGGCTATAACATCATGAAAGCCAAGGGAATAGAGTTGGAGAAATTAATCATCCACTTAAGTTCTGGAGAGGATTTGAGGAGGGTGAAGAGATAAAACTTTTGATTATCAAAAGAAAAATTGTAACTGTGGTGGTGTGGATTGGTGGCTTGGAAGAATTTAGAAGTATGTGGAAGGGTATTATCTTTATAGGGTAGCAGGGGTGAGAAAAGAAATGTTCAAGGAAAGAAAAAAATGAATCATAACCTCAAATCAAGCAAAACAAATTTTAGAGAGAAACTAAAACTTTAGAAGGGAGTGTGGGTCATTCATAGAGTAAAGCCCCATGCATCAAAATGCAAGGTGTCTGTATTAGCCCTAGAAAGAAATACAAATGTATCATCTTCTCGCCCAAGAAGGAAACATAAGAAAAAAGAATGGAGAGGAGGAGGGGGTGAAGTAGAGGTGAGAAAGCACATGTTAAATAGTTACAATCTCAGTAAAGTTGGAAATAAAATCATCTTTTGGGATTTGGTGCAGAGTGGGGCGGGAAAGGATTTGGCTGATACAGGTGAAAAGATTATGATCAATACTATGTTGACATCTTTTTCTCCCAATCTACATTTTAACAAGTGATATATGTTTACTTACATTTAAGTTTATAAAAATGCACAAATAAAATACTGCATTTAAATGTAGAGTCTCTCATTGTTGTAATTTATACAGATGCCTTTTCTCTGAATGATAAAAATAGAGTATCAGTCTCGATATTTTTTAAAAAACAGTTTTCTGAGTGAGGATGAACATATATCTATTTTTTGATGGTTTTCAAGATGATACCAATGAGTCTTCAATTCCAACAAAACTGTGAAATATCTGCTTGTAAGTAGTTAAGGGACTCTCTTGTAAAAGAGCATCACTATATTTTTTTAATTGTATGTAAATGAGGTAGAGAGTTCTAGAATTATTTCTTATAAATGAATTGACTCATATTTGACTCATATAAAGTGCTTAGAAAATAAAATAGTTCCTGGCACAAGGTATGCAGTCAGTGGATATTAACTATAATTCATTATCATCATCATCGTGGTTGTTATAAAGAAGATGTGAATATGGATTACTAAATTATGTAAAATGTTGATTTATCCTATATTTATTGGTATTGTCATGGATTTGTAATAATTTGAAATATACTGCAAAGACTCCTTACTATTTGATCATGAAAATTTTACCTATTCATATTCAATGTCAAGGCACTGATCAATATTAATATAATTGATATCATGTGACTATCATATTTAATGTCATAAGAATTCCACTGCAGCTTTGCATTAATTAAACATACTGTTAAATTGAGTAGCTTAACCTTCTGAAGTGAATTAGTATTCATCAAAATAACACCAATCATAATGGATTCATTAGATATTAATGTGAATGTCATATATATATTTCCACAAAGTTTTCATTGCCATCATTATTCATGCATTATTGTAATAAAGGATATAAATGGCAGAAAGTACATTGCTAATCTATCCAATGTATTTTTGTTCTTTAAACTTTTATCCTATTAGAGAAAAAGAGTTCAATTTTTCTTATATTTCAGACTTGCAATTTTTTCATATATTACAGATGAGATTTGTTTTTTTTTTTTTTTCGTTTTTCCAGTTTTATTGAGATATAGTTGACATACAACACCTTGTAAGTTTTAGGTATACAACATGTTGATTTAATATACTTATATACTGCAAAATGATTACCACCATAGTGTTAGCTAAGACCTCCATCATGTCACATAATTACCATTTCTTTTTTGTAGTGAGAACATTTAAATCTACACTCTTAGCAACTTTCAAATATTTAATACAGTATTATTAACTATAATTACCATGCTGTACATTAGATCCTTAGAATTTATTTATCTTATAAGTGGACATTTGTAATCTTTAAACATCTCCCCATTTCCCCCACATTCCAGCCCCTAGTAACGACTACTATACTTCCTGTTTCTATGAGATCAGTATTTTTAGATTCCACATATAAGTGAGATTATATAAGTAAGTATATAAGTATTTGTCTTTCTCTGACTTATTTCACTTGGCATGACGTCCTCAAGGTCTTTTTCATGTTATCACATGGGTGAATAATATTCCATTGTTGATATATACCATATCTTTATCCATTCAGCTGTTGGTAGATACTTAGGTTGTTTCCATATCTTGGCTATTATGAATAATACTGCAGTGAACATGGAAGTGCAAATATCATTTTGAGATCCAGTCTTCATTTCTTTTGCGTATTTACCCAGAAGTGAGATTGCTGGATAATATGGTCATTTTTTTTTTAGTCTTTTTTTTTTAATTTTTATTTTTAAAGATTTTACTTATTTATTTGACAGAGAGAGAGAGATCACAAGTAGGCAGAGAGGCAGGCAGAGAGAGAGGGGGAAGCAGGCTCCCTGCTGAGCAGAGAGCCTGATGTGGGGCTTGATCCCAGGACCCTGAGATCATGACCTGAGCCAAAGGCAGAGGCTTTAACCCACAGAGCCACCCAGGTGCCCTGGTTTTTAGTCTTTTGAGGCACCTCCACATTGTTTCCAAAGTAGCTATTTGAATAGTTGTGAAGTGATAGCTCATTTGGTTTTGATTTGTGTTTCCCTGATGATTAGTGGTGTTGAGCACCTTTTCATGTATCTGTTGGCCATCTGTATGTCTTTGGAGAAATGTCTATTCTGATTCTTTGTGCATTTTAAAAATCAGATTTTTTTTTTCTTTTTTGCTATTGAGTTGTGTGAGTTCTTTATATATTTTGGATAATAACACCTTATTAGATACATGGTTTTCAAATATTTTCTTCCATTCAGTAGGTTACCTGTTCATTTTGTTGATTTTTTTTTTTTTTTTGCCATGCAGCTTTAAAAAAAAAAAAAAGATTTTATTTATTTATTTGAGAGAGAGAGAGACTGAGATAGAGTACCGGGGAGTGGGGGGGAGGGGCAGAAGGACAAGCAGACTCCCTGCTGAACATGGACCCTGGCATGGGGCTCAATCCCAGGACCCTGAGATCATGACTTGAGCTGAAGTCAGGTGCTTAACTGACAGAGCCACCCAGGTGTCCCTATGCAGCTTTTTATTTTATAGATCCACTTTTTTATTTTTGCTCTTGAGGCTTGAATTTTTGTTGTGATATCCAGAAAGTTATCTCCAAGACCAATGTCAAAGAGCTTTTCCCTGTTTTTTTTTTCTATGTGGTTTATGGTTTCAGTCCTTATGTTTAAGCCTTTAATCCATTTTGAGTTCATCTGTGCGAATGGTGTATGATAGGGGTGCTGTTTTATTCTTCTGCATATGAGCGTCCAGTTTTCCCAGCACCATTTATTGGAGGAACTAAATTTTCCCCATTAAGTATTCTGGTGCCCTTGCCAAATATTAATTGAAGGTATGTGTAAGGGTTTATTTCTGGGCCCTTGATTCCTTCCCATTAGTCTATGTCTGTTTCTGTGCCAGTACCATGTTGTTTCAACTACTGTAGTATTGTAGTATAATTTGAAATCAGGAAGTGTAATGTCTCCAGCTTTGTTCTTCTTTCTCAGGATTGCTTTGGCTGTTTAGGTGGGGTTTTTTTGTAATTCCATACAGAGTTTTGGAATGTTTGTTTTATTTCAGTGAAAAATGCTATTGGAATTTTGATAGGGAATGCATTGAATCTGAAGATGGCTTTGGGTAGTATGGACATTTAAAGAATAGTAGTTCTTCTGCTCCATGAACACAGGATATCTTTCCATTTGTTTGTGTCCTTTTCAGTTTCTTTCATCAAAGTCTTACAGTTTTCAGCATTTAGAGCTTTCGCATTCTTTTTTTTTTTTTTAAGATTTTTATTTATTTATTAGAGAGAGAGAGACTGAGAATGAGAATGAGAGGGGAGAAGGTCAGAGGGAGAAGCAGACTTCCCGCAGAGCCAGGAGTCCGATATGGGACTCGATCCCGGGACTCCGGGATCATGACCTGAGCCGAAGGCAGTTGCCCAACCAACTGAGCCACCCAGGTGCCCAGAGCTTTTGCATTCTTGATTAAATTTATTCCTAAGTATTTTATTGTTTTTAATGCTCTTGTGAATGCAGTTGTCTTTCTTTTTCAGATGTCTTTTTCAGTTGTCTTTCTTTTTCAGTTTTCAGAAACGCAACTGATTTCCATATATTGATTTTGTATCCTGTAACTTTACTGAATTTGTTGATTTGTTCTAACAGTTTTCTAGTGGAGTGTTTAGGATTATATATACATATAAGATTGTATAATCAGTAAATAAAGATAATTTTATTTCTTCCTTTCCAATTTAGATGTTTCTTTTTATTTGTTTCTTTTTATTGCCCGGTTGCTCTGGCTAGGGCTTCTAGTATTGTGTTGAATAAGAGCGGTGAGAGTGGGTACCCTTATCTATTCCTTGGTGTTAGAGGAAAAGCTTTTAACTTTTTACTGTTGAGTATGATGTTGGCTGTGGGTTTGTGCCCCCCCATACATGGAGGGCCTTTATTGTGCTGAAGAATGTTCTTTCTATATCCACTTTTTTGAGGACTTTTACCATGAAAGGATGTTGAATTTTTTTCAAGTGCTTTTTCTTCATCTATTGAGACGATCATATGACTTTTATCTTTCATTCTATTAATGTGGTGTATCACATTTACTGATTTTTGTATGTTGAGTCATTTTTGCATCCCAGATGTAAATCTCACTTGATCGTGGCATATGATCCTTTTAATGTGCTGTTGAATTTGTTTTGCTAATATTTGGTTGAGAATTTTTACATGTATATTCATCAGGGATGTACGTCTATAATTTTCTGGGAGTGTGCTTATCTTTTGGTATCAGGGTATTGCTGACCTCATAAAATGAGTTTAAGAGTGTTCCTTCGTTCATGTTGGACATTGGGAGAAGGAAAGGAAGGGTGAACGGGGGAAATCAGAGGGGGAGATGAACCATGAGAGTCTGTGGACTCTGAACAACAAACTAAGGTTGTTGGAGGGGAGGGAGTGGGGGGTTGGGCGAACCTGGTGGTGGTTATTGAGAAGGGCACATATTGCATGGAGCACTGGGTGTGGTGCATGAATAATGAATCTTGGAACACTGAAAAATAAATTTTTTTTTAAAAAGAGTCTTCCTTCATCTTCAATTTTTGGAAGAGTTTGAGAAGGATTGGCTTTAATTCTTCTTTAAATGTTTGGCAGAATTCATCAGTGAAACCATATAGTCCTGGGCTTTTCTTCACTGGGAGGTTTTTGATTACTGATTCAATTTCCTTATTCTCTATTGGTCTGTTTAAATTTTCTATTTCTTCATGATTCAGTCTTGGTAGGTTGTATGTTTCTAGGAATATAACTATTTATTTTAGGTTATTTAATTTGTTGGTATATATTTGTTCATAGTAGTTTCTTATGATCCTTTATATTTTTGTGGTATCAGTTGTAGTGTTTCTTCTTTCATTTATGTTTCTGTTTGAGGCCTCTTTTTTTCCCCTTAGTTTTGGTAAGGATTTGTCAATTTTGTTTATCTTTTCAGAAAACTGGCTCTTAATTTTGTCAATCTTTTCTATTGTTCTTACGATCTCTGTTTAAGAGATCCTTATCCTTGTTATTTTCTCTCTTCTGATCCTTACTTGATCCTTGTTATTTTCTCTCTTCTGCTTCCTTTGGGCTTAGTTTTTCTTTTTCTAGTTCCTTGAGGTGGAAATTTAGGTTGAGTTCTTTTTTCCTAATGAAGCCATTTATCCTATAATTTTTTCTCTAAGAACTGCTTTGCAACATCACATGGGTTTTGATATGCTATGTTTCCATTTTCATTTGTTTTAAGATATTTTTTAATCTCAATTTTTGATTTCTTCTTTGGCTCACTGGTTGTTCAGGAATATAGTGTTTAATATCCACATATTTGTGAATTTTCCAGTTTTCCTCCTGTTATTGATTTTTAGTTTCAGACCATTGTGTTCAAAAAGATACTTGTTAAGATTTCAAATATTTTTAATTTGCTGAGGCTTATTTTGTGAATTATCATATGATTTATGATTTAGAATGTTCTGTGTGTGCTTGAGAAGAATGCATATTCTGCTGCTATTTAATGGAATGGTCTGTACATGTGTTAGTTCCATTTGCTCTAAAGTATAATACAAGTCCAACGTTTTGTGTTGATTTTTCTGTCTGTTCTAGATTATTGAAAGTGAGGTATTGAAGATCTCTAATATCACTGTATTATTATCTGTTTCTACCTTCAGATTTATTAGTATTTGCCTAATATATTTAGGTGCTCTGATGTTGAGCGCATACATATTTATGATTATTATGCCTTCTCTCTAAAAATAAGTCTATTTTATGTTGGTAAGAATTTAACTTCAATTACATACAAAATGCTACCGTTTTAATCCTTCCTTTTTATGTTTGTGATGTCACAGTTTATATCTTTTTATATTGGGTATCCATTAATCGATTATTGTAGCTATGGTCATTTTTAATACTTTTTTAAACCTTTATCCTCTATTCTAGAGTTAATTAGCACACTAATTGCTGTATTAGAGTATTCTGAATTTGACTCTATGTTTGTCTTTCCCTGTGTGGTGTATATTTTCATATGTTTTCATGTTACTACTTAGCGTCCTTTCATCTCAGCTGAAGAACTCCTTTCAGCATTTCTTGTAAGGTAGGTTTAGTGGTGATGAATTCGCTCAGCTTTTCTTTATTAGGGAATGTCTTTATCTTGCCTTCATATCTGAAGGACAGCTTGCTGGGTAATGCATTCTTGGTTGGCAGTTTATTTCTTTCAGACCTTTGAGTAAATCATTCCGTTCTCTCTTGGCCTGTAAGGTCTCTGCTGAGAAATCCCCTGATAAACTCATAGGGGTTCTCTTGCATGAGATAAATTTTTTTCTCTTGCTGCTTTTAAGATTCTTTCTTTGTCTTTGATTTTAGTCAGTGTTATTATAATGTTTTCTGATGAAGATCATTTTGGATTGGACTGTTGGGACAAACCATTAGCTTCATGAACTTGGATGTCCAAATCTCCCTAGGTTTGGGATATTTGCAGCCAATATATAAGTAAGCTTTCTACCTCTTTTTGTTCCTCTTACTGTATAAAATTCTTGCATCACCTTCTAGATCATTGATTCTTTCTTCTACTTTGTTAAGTATGCTGTAGAAATTTTCTATTGAATTGTTCATTTCAATCATTTAATTCTTTACCTGCAGAATTTGTTTGGTTCTTCTTAATGTTTTCTGACTCTTTGTTAAACTTCTCATTTTGTTCTTGTATTGTATTCCTGATAGCCTTAATTGCTTATCCTTTTCCAGCAATTCCTGTATCTCCATTTCTTTGGGGCCAGTCACTGGAGGTTTACTGTATTCCTTTTATGGAGTTATAGTTTCCTGATTCTTTGTGATTTTGTATCCTTGTGTAGGTTTTTGCACATTTGAAGAAGCAGTCACCTCTGCCAGACTTTATGGACTGTCGTTGATAAGGGAAGACTTTCACCTGTGGGTGGGGATGCACTGCAACATGCTGGGATTCTGGGTCTAGTAGTGCAGGATACCTAGTGTGGGGGCATGTGGTGGCACAGGGTCTGGGGAGTCATGATGTCTCTTTGGCTCGGGTTGCTTGGTTCCACATCACTGACAACTGTATGGACCTCGGTGGACACGCTGGGGGATCTGCAGTGGCTACACACACTAGTGAGGTCTTCAGTGACCCTTCCGAGATCTGCTGCTAGGTACCAGGGCAAGCATCAGTGGTGGTATTCACACACTCAGTTTGTGACAACAAGCTGCTTTTGCCTATGTGGAGGCAGGAGCTGGTTGCAGATACACATACTGTGGTGGGCTCCAAGGCCCGCAGCAAAGGCCTGGGCCAATGAAGAACTCAGTGGCAGTTGCAGGGACCCTGGCCACCAGCATGGTCTCCAATGGCTACACACTCTCCTCCAGCACATTGCAGTGGAAGCTTGTAATGGGGGTCTGTGTGGACCAGATGCAGCTGCACATCTGGAGGGGCTGGCTGCAGGTGAGCATGGCAGTGCAGGCCAGTGATAGAAGACAAGGGCTAATCTGACTCCACAAGCAGCAGTGGGGGCCCTGGCTTTTGCTTGCCCCTCTATGGCTGCACACTTTTCCACTGGGAGTACATACTGCAGAAGAGGCTGGTGACTGGGGTTGGGCCAGGGACATACAAGTACACAGCTAAAGCAGTGGTCCCTAAGCACTTGCAGAGCCATGGAGGCCAGCTGAGGGGGTGTAGGCGGGCATCTTGCACTCTCACAGCTGCAGAGGCCTGAGCTGACTGCTAGGGTTGTTTCTTGGTTCTGACGGGCTTCAGGGGAGAGAGTAGGGGGTCACTCAGGTGGCTGGCATCAGGGAATATGAATACCTGAGGGATGAAAGCAGATGACATTTGCAAGTGGTCCGCCATGCTGTGCTGGCTGTTGGTTTCATCAGTGGTGAAATCTGCTGGGCTTGTGTGGAGAGCAGGTCACCGTGAACTATAATTCTCTTAGTGTAGTGCTTAGTGTAGTGCTCTTAGTTAGTGTAGTGTAGTGTTTAGTGTAGCTGCTATTAGTAGCCCCTGTTTTTTCTTTCTTGTTCCTAGCCATCTCGGTACATCTCAACTTTCTCATATGGGTGGGGTGAAGCCATTATTTGGTGCCTTAAAAAGATGGAGAAACTGATTGCTCATCCAGCTCTTCAATTCATGCTGTCTTCCTTCTCTTCTTTTGTGGTTATTCTCAGGTTTTTTGTTCCGTTGTGTTGCTGAAATTTCTTAAGAGGACTCTAGGGCTCTCCCAGAGCTGTTTTTGTTTGTGCCTAGCTATCTAGTTGTTGACATTTATAGGGAGCTGTGGAGGGGAGGCTGGTGTCTCCTACATCACCATTTTGGTGACATCGCTCCTACAGATGAGATCTGAATGCTACCCAAATGTGAAGGGAAAAACCAACAGAATCTATTTCTAAACAGAATCAAAAATACATTCTAAAAAGCTAACTGACCTTTGACAGTGTGGTGATTTTCTTCAGCCATAAAGTGAGAATGATCATCTTCTATTTTATTACTAGTAAATGATGCTGGCATTTCAATATGTAAATGTTAACTCTCAAAGTAAAATTTAAATCTGATCAGTAGGCTTCAAAACAGAATAGCTAAAGTACACACTATAGCATTGTTCAGTATGAAATTAAAAACATAATAAGGTGGAACCCCCCAAATGTCTTGCAATACTAAATTGTAGTAAGTAGACACACTTTTAATGCAATTTTGCCATTTTTATTCACATTAATTTCTAAAGCCCACATGCTTTTCCTTCTGGGTCCATTACTAAAAATTATTCTAAACAGTGCTGGGCTAATCACGAATATGAGCTGTGAAAAGGCAGCCTGTCATTGTAAGAATAGGGATAGAGAAGTGTGTTCTTACTCAAGTGTCAAGTAGTTTCTGTTAAAATAATAGAATACTTGTTGCTATACTTAAGGTTTTTTGTTCTTTTTTGTTTGCTTTTTTTTTTTTACAGAACGAAAGCGCATATCCAGGTTTAACAACAGAATTGGCTTACTTAAAATGAATAAAATATCCAAATACAAGTCAATTTTTTGAATATTAAACAAACAGTTCATTTACCTTCACAGCTGAATTCATATTTTGTTATCCCAGAATAAGGACTTATATCTTGGAAAAACCTTAAGCTCTGATTTTTAATATTTTCCTTTATGATAGTATATAGCAATTACACAACTTTCAAAAATATACAGCAGAGACTGGTGCAGCCTCTCTGGAGAACAGTTTGGAGGTTCCTCAAAAAGTTAAAAATAGCACTACCTTATTCAGCAATTGTGCTACTAGGTATTTACCCAAAGGATACAAAAATACAGATTCTAAGAAGTGTATGCACCCTGATGTTTATAGCAGCATTATTAACAATAGCCAAACTATAGAGAGAGTCCAAATGTCCATCAACTGATGAATTGATAAAGAAGATGTGGTATATATGTACACAATGGAATATTATTCATCCATCAAGAAGAATGAAATCTTGCCATTTGCAATGAGGTGGGTAGAGCTAGAGTGTATTATGCTAAGTGAATTAAGTCAGTCAGAGAAAGACAAATACCATATGATCTCACTCATATGTGGAATTTAAGAAAGAAAACATATGGGAAGGGGTAAAAAAGAGAGAGGGAAATAAGCCATAAATAATTCTTAACGATAGAGAAAAAACTGAGGGGTGATGAAGGGAGGGAGGCGGGGGATGGGCTAGATGGGGGATGGGGATTAAAGAGGGCATTTGTGATGAGCACTGGGTGTTGTATATAAGTGATGAGTCACTGAAGTCTATTCCAGAAACCAATATTGCACTATATGTTAACTAACAAAATTTAAATTAAAAAATAAAACTTAAGGTTTTATCAATGAAATAAAAACAAAAAAATAAAAATTGCAGATACTGTAGCTAATAGAGTTATCACATTCCATTACCTAGAGATGTAGTGAATACACTGACCCATAATCATTTTCACCAACTGGCCCCTTTGTTACTCTTAGGACAGCCAAGGAAAAGCTTGAACTTTACAGTTGGTTGCAAATCATTGGCCATTTTCTTCAATTTCAAGGCTACAAAGTGCCAAACCATATTTGGAAAATAATAAACTAATGGGGATCTTCATTCCTTGAGGGGAAATGCTCTATGAAATGCTTCATTTTTTTTTATATGCTTCATTTTGATTTAAAACTACTGTTGACTCTTGAACAACATGGGTTAAAAAATGTGTGTATAACTTTTAAAACCCCCCAAACTTAACTATTAGACTATTGTCTACTGTTGACTGGAAGCCTTACTAATAACATAAATAATCGATTAACACCTATTTTGTATGTTATAGGTATCACATATTGCATTCTTAAGGTAAGCTGGAGAAAATAAAATATTATGAAAATCATAATGAAGAGAAAATACATTTACAGTACTGTATTTATCAATACCATAAATTTACATTGTCTGTTCATAAGATGAATTGTCTGTCAGTATCTATGTCAATATTGTCATATATGACACAGAACACTGTAGGTGTTGTACTTATTGCTAACATGAGGTATCAAAAATGAAAAGATAATGTGCAAAGAGATTTATATTCATTTATAGGTATTATAATTCATGCATTAACAAAGAAGCAATATAATTGCTTTATGGTAGCCTAGGATATTAGATAAAACTACTTCATGGTAGCCTAGCCTATACATTAATAAATGAACCATTATAAAACTTTTTATGGCATATAATATTACAGTCATATTCACAATACAATATTGGAAACATTGTTACATTTTTAAAAAACCACTTACCTATGATGATAGTCTGATACCCAGTTTCTTCAATTATAAGAGAGGCATATTGTATGTTAATCTAATTCTTTGAAAGCAAAGTTAGAAAACAGTAAAACTGTTTTCTAATACATTATTAATGTTATATTAAATGTCATTATTAATTTTATATTAAATATCACTCACCTTAGTCTAACAACTTCCATACAAGACTTGCACATTACCTTCTACACATAAATACTTAGGCAATGATGATGATGATGAAAACACAAAAACATACATTTCTTGTCATACAGTTAGATTTTCTTTTTTTTCTTTTTTACAGATACATATATTTTTTAATTTTTTACTATTATGTTCAATTAGCCAGTTAGTAGATTTTCACATGAAGACACTCATACACATATACAACATATAAGTTTATTTAACTGTATGGCTTGATGATTATTTGCTATCCATTAAGTAGAAGTGGACCATCAGTTTTCATCCTTGTCTCTGTGTAAAGTGGGCTAAGGAGGAGGAGGAAGAAGAAGACCTGGTCTTGCTGTCTCAGGGGTGGCAGAGGCAGAAGGGGTGGAGTGAAATACATTGAGGGGGAAGAGGAGGAGGGGGAGGAGGAAGAAGTGGGGTTGGTCTTGCTGTCTGAGAGGTGGCAGAGGAAGAGGTTGAGGTGAAATGAAGGGCAGGAGAGGCAGGCACACTGAGTGTAACTTTATAGAAATACATGGCTTTTTGCTGTTCCATTTCTCTGAAAATGTTTCTGTGTGGTACCAAACCTCCCACTGCACGCTTTAGTTGCAGTGCCCGTATCATAGAAGGGTCTGGGGTTGTAAAAGAAGTCGAAAGCAGTCTTGAATAATGGAAGCCCTTCTGCCAGACTGTCTGATATTCATTTGTTTTCTGCTCTGCTATCTCTAGGTCTTCTCCATTGTCTGGTGCTGCTTGGGAAGCACTCATCTTCATCAAGCTGCCTTCTGTTCACTCCTCCGGTGTGGTGTCCGTTAGCTGTCGAACTTCTCCAAGACCCATATCTGGAAATCTTCCACATCCCACCTTTCTTGCCATAGCCACCATCTCATTCATAATTTCCCTGACTAGCTTTGTAGAAATCCTGAGAAGTCATGCAAAACTTCTGGACCCAGTTTTCTTCAGCAGGAGTTTATTGTTTCACACTGATGGCTTGCATGGCTTTTCCTATAACAATGATGGCATCTTCAATGGCACAATCCTTCCAGACTTTCATGATGTTCTCTCCATCAGGGTACTCTGCCATAGCATTGACAGTCCTTTCCATAGAGTATGCGAGTAATGAGCTTTAAATGTCTTCATGACCCCCTGATCTAGAGGCTGAATTAGAGACATTGTGTTTGGGGCAAGTAGACCACTTCGATGCCTTTGGTGTTGAACTCATGGAATTCTAGATGGCCAGGAGCACTGGTCAATGTCAAAAGAACTTTAAAAGGCAGTACCTTACCAGCAGGGTACTTCCTGACTTCGAGGACAAGCACTGATGGAACCAATCCAGAAAAAGGCTTCTCATTATCCAGGCCTTCTTTTTTTTATATATATATATATCCAGGCCTTCTTGTACAACCCAAAGACTGGCAGCTGGTGTTCTTCTCTTCTCTTCAAGGCTTGGGGCTTAGCAGCTTTATAGATACAGGCGATCCTGGTCATAAACTCCACTGCATTTGTGTTACCAAACCCGTTTGGCTGCTCATATGTTGGAAAGGCCAATACTCAAGAGACGAGTTTTGATTGGAAGGGAAATTGATCTTTACTCAAGAGGCCAACAACCTGGGGAGAAGGCAGACTCCTGTCCAAAAGCCAACTACCCAGTTTTTGCCTGGCCTAGGGGTTTAGGGTAGCTAATCAGCAAAGGGAGTATAGGAGTCCATAACATTTCTTGATTATGTTCAGGCTCACTGGTGCAAGCTACAGATGTTATCTCAGTGCTCAGAGATTGTGCAAGGGGGTCATGGTTCCTTAGTGCCCCGGGTTGTGCAAGAGTACTCTGTTCTTTCTGCAAAGGAGGCCAAAGTCTACAGATGGGCAAAGGGAGGTCAGAAAAGGTCATTTGTGCGACCTTAAAAAAGAAAAACATTTTGCTAAAAGATTGCTGTGCTAATCAGAAAGTTGAGCCAATTTCAAACAGACTTGTTGGCCTCTGTGGCCTGGGAAAATTCTGGTCCTTCATTCCCCAAGGCCAGTGGTCTGCAAATCTCATAGAAAGTAAATTGGTTCTGTTACAGGTCAAGGGCCATAGGTCAAAAAGCAGGGAGCAGTGCTAATCTGAAACAAGTTAACCCTTAAGACAGGTTGGAGTGCTGTTGCATTTGCACAAAACAGTAGTTAGCCTATTCCTTCCTGCATTAAATCCTGGTTCTCACTTCTTTTCTTTACTAGTAAACGTCCTTTGTGTCATCCCCCCCCCCCAGAAGAGAGCAGTTTCGTGTGCATTAAAACTTGTTTAGACAGATATCCTTTCTCTATGACTTTCTTAATGGCATCTGGGAACTTCTCTGCTGCCTCTTGGTTCTTGGTTGACAGAAGTTACTTTTCCTGTTATCTTGACTTTTTTTTTTTTTTTTTTAGGTCAGACCACTTTCTAAAATCAAACCATCCTTTGCTGTTTTTAAATTCTCTGGTTTTAGATCCTTCACCTTCCTTTTGCTTTAAGTGGTCATGTAATGACTTCCTCTTTTCTTGAATCCTATTAGAGTCTATAGGCATGCCTTTCTTACAGCAGTCCTGCACGCACATAATAGCTGCATTTTCAAAACAAGCTAAAAAGCATTTTGCAAAAAGTACAAGGTTTTCATGCCTGCTGGCGTAGCTGCATCAGAGGCTTCACTAATTTTTTTTTTCACAGCCGTCCCTCAGCTGGATTCATTCATCTCGAAATGGTAGGCACCTGCAGCTGCAGACCCCCCCCCCCCC
>CM052801.1:26424820-26440575 GCA_028533885.1 Nasua narica
TTAATACTACATCCTTAACATTTGTTTACGTTTCTCTCCACTAAGAATGGTGTCGCATACGGTCTGTAAATGTTTGCGTAAGTTTTGATAAACTTTATATCTTATGGTAGTAAATCATAAAATAGACTAATATCTACATATATGTTGTGTATTCTTGATATACCTTTTTCTTAATTCTTTTGGTATTACTAGGCTATGCAGTTTGTCTGCAAGTTTTTTGAAATTGTTACAGAGCTCCAAAAATGTTTCCAATATACTTACTGAAAAAATCTGCATATAAAAGAACCCATGTTTTTCAGACTTGTGGTGTTCAAAGGTCAGTTGTTGTTGTTTTAAAGATTTTATTTATTTGAGAGAGAGAGAACAAACAAGCTGGGAGAGGGACTGCGGGAGAAGCAAGCTCCCCGGGAGCAGGGAGCCAGATGTGGGGCTCCATCCTGGGACCCGGGATCATGACCTGAGCTGAAGGCAGGCGCTTAACCAACTGAGCCACCCAGGCGCACCTGTAGTGTGTTTTTATGTAGTCAGAAAACTGCGTACTTTTTGGTATCAGTGTGAAGAAATTCTTTTAGTAAAAAGGGTGTGTTCATCCACTAACCAAATCTCCTTTACCTCACTGCAAACGATAAAGGACATGAGAAATGCAAACCCTGGAACCCTGGTTCATGAATTTAATGGCAGGATGCCATTTTTTGATATCTATTCTGATTTTATTGTCTTCCTGTGCTAAAGGAGACACAAGTTCTTTTCTACCAGAAACTAACCTAGAGTTTGCTGATAAACCTACATAAACAACTTGGGATCTAAGAAAAGAGAATAGAGTAGGAAGAAGCATAATCAAATTTATTTTTATTAATCAAATTTATAAATCAAAGCATAATTCAAATTAATTTGAATTAATGATTGATTTTATTAGTGGTGCTCCCGATTTCTAGGCTGTAGAAGGCCCTTATTCTCATGTAACTATACAAGACTCTATAAATGAGACTAAAATTGCCAGCAGGTTCCCATACATTTGGTCCGCATAGTAAAAAATAAAAAGAAAAATGAAATTTTATATAAATAAAATCTAATCAGCCAGACATAGTATATCTTTTCATAATCTAGATTCTTACTTCCCTCCTTCCCCAAACAGAATTGGGTATAAAGGTAGCTTTTTAATAAAATAGATACTTGGACAGATTATCATTTTTAGACTATTCAATGTTAGTTAGAACTTTTACTTTAAACTTAAAACCTTACTTTCTTCCCATTGCTGCCCCAAATTTGGAACAGTCAATAATTCAAGCTAATGTCCCTTAGTCCTAAACATGAGCTTTCTAAATAATTGTCTATAGTGAAGTTACTTTAAAATTTTATCATAGTAAAACGGATGAATAACAGATTTTTCCTTTTGCCTCCTTTCCTTTTGAATTGGTTTGAGTATGCCATTATACTGAGTTGCATGTAGTCTTCCAGCTACTGTTCTCTTTTGTATTTGTCACAAAGGATCAGCTAGTGTTCTCTTTTGTATTTGTCACAAAGGATCAATGAAACAATGCCTCCAGACGGAGCCAGGGAACCAAAGGTCACACTTAACTTACTAGTTTTTTAATTCTCTGGTTGCAGACCTTTAGTTCACCATCACTTCCTTTTCTTGATACAGTGTTGCAAAAAAAAAGTCTATTCTGGTTCTTTTGAAACATGTAGGGGCAGCGAAGATATAAATCTTGGTATTTTTCTTCTGGAGTTCTGATTTAGATTGTTCTCAGAGCAATAAAATGTACTCTCTGGGAGGCTTATAATACAACACAGAACAGAGTTTAAACTTTGGAGGAGTTAAGTTATAGCAGGTCACAGAGCAGTCAGTACTAAGAAGCATGCCATCAGAATGTTTTTAAAACTGAAATGAGAAAGTGTTGTCATTATTATTTGCAAACTCTGAGTACTTATAATAGGCAATGTGCTATAGTATGGTCAGTGAGGCATACAGAATTGAGAAAGATGTGGTACCTGCACTCGAGGAGTTTATAACCTCTTGGAGAAGATGTGGATACTTATAAATAACTCTGATGCATAGGAGAAAATGAGGTGCAGAATGGGACTGGCTGAATGTGCACTCTGAATAAGGCAGAAAAGAGCTCCAAGGTTCCAAATGGAAATATTGCTGTTATGACGTAAGATATTAAACAGTGTATTAAATGCTAGACATTAAATGCCAGAACTTCTCTAGAAGCTGTACAGTACAGTAGTAAGTAGCCAGGTGTGGCTGTGTAAATATTTTTTTGGCTGTGTAAATTTAAAGTAATTAAAAAGTTCCATTTCTTAGTTGCATTGGTCTCATTTCAAGTGTTCTTTGTGGCTAGTGGCTAGTGGCTAGTATATTGGACAGAACACATATAGACCCTTTATATTATCACAGAAAGTTCTGTTGGCCTGTTCAAGAGCCTGCATTTTTTATATATTAAAGGCAAACTGAGTTTATTACTCTCTAAAGTAGTGGGGACAAGTGATTACTTGAAATACTGAGAGATCATGTCATCTTGTAAATTACAAGACTCACATTCATGAAAATATATGGGAATATTTTTTAGACTCTAAAAACAGATCATTTAAAAGAATAGGAAATATGAATTGTCTAAAAATGTGTCTGTTCACTCTTTAAGTATAAACTATGGCTCTGTAGTTTAGAAAAACTGCAAATATAAAAATAGTCAGATATTATAAATATTAACATTATTAGTAAAAGGAATTAATTTAATGGGAGTTAAGGTAGATTATCCTCAGCAAAATATAATTGACTTTGAGACTAGACATAGCACTAATGCACTTGAGGTAATATTGAACATGATTGTTTCTATGGGAACATTCCTTGAGTGGCTGCTGCCTAAAAGGGATGTTTGGGGCAGTTTCACAGAAGATTTGGTGGTATTTATGCCGCTGATTCAGATTCTAATCAAGAATTGATTGTAATTTTATTTATTTCTGATTTTTTAAATTTCTGATTTTTTAAAAACTAAAAGTGAAGTAAAATACGCAGCGCAACAAGCTAGAAAACATAGCTTTAGAAAGCTTTAGTGCCTTCTAGCTTTAGAACAAGCTCGAAAACATAGAGGTAGCTCAAGGAGGGATCAGGAGCAAGAGTTACAGCAGGAATTTGCCTTGGCTAGCTGGCTGACAGGAGACAGGCCGCATTTTGCAGTGTCAGGATGGAGTGTGTTGCAGTAGGAAACAAAGGATGGAGACAGTCCTCATAGGCTCTGTGGTGAACACTTGCTTGAGAATGGGGAGAGAGACTTGGTGTATACAGTGAGTAGAGCCCTCACTCAGAAAAGTGGCTTTGCAGAAAAAAACTTCTGTGATCGACGAGTGAGATGGTACACATAGGGAAAGGAGGATGTCAAAAGAGGGAAATCTAGTCAGCAGCCCAGGGATTAGTCTCCCTCCACGTGGCTTGAGGGTTATCACCATGTCGTCTCAGAGGGAAACGTGGATTTTGATACTGGAAACCCACTTCTGTGTCTTTTGCGGCCGTACCTATTTTTATGAGAGGTTTGATTATTTATGTAGCTCCCAAGTCACTTGACAGGTTCAGTAATTATCACAAAGCCTTTTTTCATTATGAGGTCTTTCTTTTAAGCAAAAGACACCGATGCAGCTAGATTGAACCTGCCCGAGGTCTTCAGAAAAGAACAGGTGAAGCCTAGGGAGCAGCACCAAGTACACAGCGTAAACCTGATTTCACTTCCTCAGCTGGGCACCACTATGGGGAATTGACTATTGTTATTCAGAATTTGCAAATGTGAAAACTGAGGCCTAGATACATAGTAACATCTTGCCTGAAGTCGAAGAGTAAGTGACAAACCTAGAAATGAAATCACGTTTTCCCTGATTCTAAAGAATGCCTGGATTCTGATCTCTCCAAGCTGCTCCCTTCCTTCCATAGAGCAATATGGGAAAAATGTGTGGTTAAAAAAACACAGAGTCTCTCAGGCCTTTTGTTGGTACTCTGATTCTTCTGTAAAACACCTGCAAAGTTGAATATACTAAGATAATCATTTTTATTCTCAGGGCCGTTTGGGAAAGGATTTGATTGTTTATGAAACTGTGAAACTCTGTATGAAAACTGTAACAATATGGTTCAATAAATTATCTTCCACACCTACATACATGGCATAGAATTATATTCTCAATATCTATTTAATAACAAAATATTTGTTACAAAATGTTACTTACACAGCATGAGTCCCTGTATATAAAGGAAATAATGTGTAAGACAGGAAAAAAAATTCTCTGACAGTAAATATGCCAAAATATTAATAGTGGTTATCTCTGAGTCACAGAATTAGAAATTATGTCCAGTGTAATTATTATGCTTATCTTTTATTTCCCCCAATTTTATTATGAAAAATTTTAAACCTATTGTAAAGTTGAATTTTGTAATTCATTTTGTTTAACTTTTCATCAGTATTTTCTGTGATTTTTTTAAATAAGTACAAAATATTATTTTTAAAAGAGATGTCACCCTGTATTTTTCTTCTGTTTGCTCACTATTTCTGCCTTCTCACATACTTTTTACTGCATTAACTTTTTTCAAAAAGAAGGCATGGAGCTCTAGAAACGAGTAATATTTATGTGTCAATTTCAAGTTCACTCTTGCAGTCTTTTGGGAACAGCTTTGAGGGCTCTTCGCAGTCGGCTGGCCCTCTTAGTCTTAGGTGGGAAGGTAGGATGCTAGTGTAGTTGTCAGACTATGATATCTGAAGAGATTGTTGACCTACTCACACCTGGTTCACTGTATGTAAATTGATAAAATTGTGCATTTACTCTTTTTAGAAGAACCAAAACTATCTTGCACCTTGACTCAAGTTGAAAGGAGGGCAGGGCCAGACAGTTCATATCTTTTTGACTTGTAACCTTAAAGAAAATACATACTAGTACTTTGCTTGGGGAGGAGATATATGGTCAAGAACACTCTTGAGTCAGCAGGAAACAGGTGATCTTATTCTTCACCTGACAGTTTATGTCAAGAAAGTGAAGGACTTTGTTCCCTTTTTTCCCTTCACTGATCATCTCTGACATGCACCTGGCCACCCCATCTGGAATATTGTATCTTCAGCATTTTGCAGCAAGCAGAGATTCTGCAATCTACTCTTGTCCCTTGCTTGTTCTCCTCCTGATGTATAGTTGAAGTCAGCGTTATCTAGGCTTCGTGTGCCATGTGGCTGTGGTCCTTTGCTTCGCATAAAGAGAATCAGGTAAAGGAGGCTGGGTAATTTAGACTTAAAATATTTTCATAGGAATTAAATCATCCTTAATGCTAAAATTTTTCTTATTTTCTTAACCTGTATAAATCATCATTCTGTAAAATGTGTACTGTGAAATATTAAGATGATTAATGGCTTTTACTCAGAAAGGTAATAAGGGGGCGCCTGGGTGGCTCAGTTGGTTGAGCAACTGACTCCAGCTCAGGTCATGATCCCTGAGTTCCAGGATCGAGTCCCACATAAGGCTCCTAGCTCCGCGAGGAGTCTGCTTCTTCCTCTAACCTTCTCTCCTCTAATGCTCTCTCTCACTTTCTCTGTCTCTCAAATAACTAAATAAAATCTTTTTTAAAAAAAAAAAGAAAGGTAATAAGGTACTATGGTCATATATGATTGGAGAATGCTGGTTATGCCAAGTTCAACAGTTTGCTTTACTCAGAGCTTTTAAAGTCTCTGTGCATATCACATTCTTCAAGAAGGTGGCCATATAGTCTTCATTTCCCAAACCAGTCTCATTAGAAGAATTTTCCTTGGCCAACCTCTATTAAGCAGGAATACTTTTCGGGAGTCCTACCCATTTGTAAAGCAATTCTTTTTTTTTTTTTTTTAAGATTTTATTTATTTATTTGAGAGACAGAAAAAGTGAGAGAGAGCATGAGAGGAGAGAAGGTTAGAGGAAGAAGCAGACTCCCTGTAGAGCTGGGCGCCCGATGTGGTACTCAATCCCGGAACTCAAGGATCATGACCTGAGCTGAAGGCAGTCGCTCAACCAACTGAGCCACCCAGGCGCCCTGTAAAGCAATTCTTACCACTGAAAGTGTGGTCTGAAGAACCAGTAACATCAGCATTACCTGGGAAATTGTTTGAAATGCAGAATCTCAGACCCCACCCTGGAATTGCTGAATCAGGATCTTCATATGAATAAGCTTCCCAAGTGATTCGTATAGATGTCTTAATGACCTTGCGGTTCACATCTGTTGAGCACCTATTGTAGTCAGATACAGCTAGGAATTTTCAAGTGAAACATTTACTTCTCACTGTCAGAATGTTCTTGAATGTTCTTACATATCCTAGGGTTAATTTTACAGTAGAAAAGGAGCGATAAACTCCAGGTTTGTAGGCTATTACTGAATAGACTTTTCTCAAAGGTATCGGTGCTGACATTGAATTTTTTTAAAAAAAGACTGCTTGGGGTGCCTGGGTGGCTCAGTCGAATGAGTGTGTGACTCTTGATTTTGGCTCAGATCATGATCTCAGGATCCTGGCATTGAGCACGGCATGATGGGCTCTGTGCTCAGCAGGGAGTCTGCTTTTCTCCCTCGTTCCTCCTCCCCCAGCTCGTGCTTACTCTCTCTTTCTAAAATAAGTTGACACATCTTGAAAAAAAGAAAAATAAAAATAGACTTTGTTTAAAAAGAGCAGCTTTAGGTTCCTAGCAAAATCGAGGGGAGAATAGAGTTCCCAGACGCCCCCTGCTCCTTCCCTCAACACAGACAGCCTTCCTCACTATCTGCATCCTGCACCTATGTTGACACATCATTATCACCTACAGTCCATAGTTTACATTAGGGTTCACTTTTGGTGTCCTATGGGTTTTGACAAATGTGTGATGACACGTATCCACTACTACAATATCATATAGAAGAGTTTCACTGCCCTAAAAATCCTCTGTGCTCCAGCTATTCATCTCTCCCTCCCTTCAACCCCTGGCAACCATTGATCTTATTGTCTCCAGAGCCTTTTCCAGAATGTCACACAGTTGGAATCATATGGCAGGTAGCCTTTTCATATTTACCTCATTCACTTAGCAATATGTGTTTAAGATTCCACCATATCTTTTCATGACTTGATAGCTTATTTCCTTTTAGCAGTGAATGACATTCAGTTATCTGAATGCGGCATGGTTTATTTATCCATTCATCTACTGAAGGATACCTTGGTTGCTCCTAAGTTTCGGCTCTCAGGAATAAAGCTGCTATAAATGTCCATGTGCAGGTTTTTGTGTGGACATAAGGTTTCAATTCATTTGGGTAAATACCAAGGAGTGAAATTGCTGGCTCATAGAGTATGTTTAGTTCTTTAAAAAACTGTCTGTGTTCCAAAGTTGCACTCCCCCCTGTAAGGAAGGAGAGCTCCTGAAATTGAATATTAATAGGGATGTCAGTCATCATTGGGGATTTACTTAATGTTGTCATTAGTGTTCTTTAAATTTTATTCAAGAAATAATTCATGAAAAATAGATATTTTAATGATGCTTCATGTTTATCTGTTATCTTAAGGATGTACATAATAAAAGTTTATACCAGAAGATAAAATATCAAAATAAGAAAGCATTTACCTACATTTGTTAAAAGGCGTGCACAATGTATAGTTAACTCCATTTGTAGTGTTGAGATTCTTAAAATTGTGGGAAGACTATCTCACAGTGGTTGTGTTACCAGTGGTTGTGTTCCTAAACTCCTCAGATTATCTCAGAGATCTCCAGTCATGTGTGGAGCTGCAGTGTAGGCCATATTGATCTTTTCATGTGAAAATTAGAGATCGGATTTCCACTTTCAAGGCTAAATGAAAACTATGTGAAGCTCTCAGGGAGCCCTACTTAGTGCAGTTTATAAAGCGAGGTCTTTATGTTTGGTCCACATTAAACCTTGACTGTATGCACACTGGGACATGTACAGAAATAATTTTAATCTTGAAAGATTAATAGCTGCAGGAAAATTGGCAAGTCATGGGCTCAGAGTTTGGGCTCTGGATTTAGAACAATTTGATTTTAAATCCCAGTTCTTCTAACTTATCCTCTCTGTGGCAGGTTAAGCAAATTACTTACCCTTCCTAGACCTCAGTTACCCCATCTGACACTGAGATGATGGCAGCACTTAGCCCTCCAGTTTGTTCTACTGAGTCATTATATCTCTAGGACATGGCACTGAGCCTGCCTTGGCAGCTCTTAGTAAGTGATACCTACTCTTATAACTGTGTAGAAAAGTTTAGAAATCAAACTTTAGAACCAAGAGTTTTATAACCAAGCAACTCATTTTGGGATATTTCCTTTCTCATGGAAACCTTGTGGCAAAAAAGGGAGAATTAAAAACAAACGTTAAACTAGATTTTCACTGAAACTGGGAGACAGAGAAAACTCACAGGATCCCATTGACATAGGGATTACAGTAAAGGCAAGGCCACACAGAAGCTGATGATGGTAAAGACTGTGAAGGCAGGGGAGAGGAAGGCAGACACAGAGGTTCCTGAAAGCTGATAGATGTCAGACCTCTCCAGCAGATGGTTGCTTCCTAAATGAGCAGGGACTATTGTGAGCATACCTGACACTGAGCACCTTAAGAGTGCTGGTCTAGAAAGAGAGAGACCAGGTTCAGAAAGTGTTCGGGAGCCCAGAGGTGGCAGATAGCAGACATATCCATTAAGAAATAGTGTCTGAAAGTGCATCATGGTGGAAGAAAGGGTTGTGGAGGGGACTAGGAAACCCAGGGCTCATGGGAGAAGGTTACCAGAACCAGGCTGGGCTCTGAGAGAGCAGAGCTAGCTACAGATATGACCATATTTAAGACACTCTCTCTGGTGACAGAGGAGGGAGTTGTGAGCTGTGAAGCTAGAAATGATATTCTGACACATCCCTGTGTCCCCTGCCCCATTTCTTACTAGAAGTCTAGGAAAATCCATCCTGTGGGGAAGCTCTGACTACACACAGAATACTGTAGAATAAATCATAAATGAGAGCAGCATCAATTCCTCTAGATAGTAGAAATATTTACCTGCAAGTGGTTTCCACAAAGCAGATGAATATTATAATTTAACATTACAGAGAGAACTAAAAGTCAACAAAAAACTAACAGATCCTTGAAAGAGCCGTTCTAGTTAGGCAGGAATGCTACAAAGCACAGAGGATCTCAAAAGAATAGGTGACCAGAAAACAGGAAGTGATGGCCAGAAAACAGGATATGAAATGTGTATCAAGGTAAGTCGTTGAATAGAAAAACAAAATTCTCAACAAAGACTAAATTACAAATAGTGCATTGAAGAACAGCCGCCACAGAAAACACAGCAAGAGACAAGCAATAAATGAAAAGCAAAGTCCATAGAAACAGAAGCCCCCCCCAACACAGAAAAACAAAAGAGAGAGAGAAACAACAACAAAAAATTAAAATGAAGGCTTCTTGTAGAAATGGCTGATTATATACGGGTATGTGGGAGGTGATCTTGAAGCATTTGGTCATAGGAGAAAGAAAGAACATTATTAAATAATCCTGGAAGCACAGTAGCCGTGTTAAGCTGCACGAAAATTGTGCTTCTGCAGGCTCCCTTGCAACAGGAGGTGCCCCCTAGACAGCAAAACAACAGAAGCTTGGGTTTTCTGTAATTTCCAGTTGACTGATAGTGTTTTACTGACAGACGGTGTTGAAATATTGTCAGACTCCGAGAATACAACATGTGTTAAACACCTTGCCACGTCTCTGGCATTTACTGAGTTGCACCATTACTGTCAGTTCCTCTTTATACCCCTTCCCATCCTTTCATGGACAGCGGAGCATTTACAGTTACATGCCTTTTTGCGTTTCATTCTTTCAAAATGAGTATTTTTTTTGGCGAAACTAAAAATAGTCCCACGTTGGGCCCTCTAGAGGAAGTTTGTGAAGTGAACCAGTGTGGCCTAGGGAAAGAGTGTAGAAAACCTGGACTTTGAATCCCACTTTAGACACTAGTTCTTTTTAGACACTAGTTCTTTAGACACATGTTCTTTCAGAGCTTACTGAACTTCATATCTTAGCATCAGTTTCTTCCACATGACTTGTGTAAAGCCCTACCCATCGTGGTCTGGCAACCAATGATGATGACAGCAGTCATGTCCAGTTTGATGAACCCTAATAGTCTCAAGGTTTACTGCCTTAATAACACAGGTACTTGTGGGGGAAAGTACCTCCACACTCTGCACCTCACATTCCTTATGTGTAAAAGGGGAGAGTAATAGTATTTCATGGGCTGTATTAGGATTAAATAATAGAGTCCATACAGACGTAGAGCAGATGTCCAGCAATACTATTTCTTATGATTATAATTATTATTTCTCCAAAGATCTGACCTGGCTGTTGTTATTGTGGTTTTTAAGTCACTTAAGAGCTCATAGAATCTGGAGTCCCTGACTGGCTTAGTTGATAGTGTGTGTAACTCTTGGTCTCAGGGTTGTGAATTTGAGCCCCACATTGAGTGGAGAGAGTACTTAAAACAAACAAAAAAACTAAAAAACTAAAAAAAAACCCAACCCTATGGAAGCAAGTTCCTAATTGCCTTACAAGTGTGTATTAGAGTAGAGCCTCCCAGCCATGCTCCTGCATTAGCTTTGCCTATAGAGAGTATGGAGGCCTCCAGATGGGCTCAGACAAGGCACATACTGTTACACACAGAGAGTCACTGAGGCCACCATCTCCCTTTCCATGGGGGAGAACCATCAGCCATTTAGATCCCAGCCATTTTCTGCTTCCCAGACCATTCTAAATGCCCAGATGCCCAAAACATGGCAATGTTAGGGTCGTACTTTGAACAGAAGCATGTCGCCTTAATATTAACAACATATACACATGCAAAGATTCCAAGAGATATACAAAACTATAAGGTAAAGACCCACCATCTAGGCTACCTTGACTGGTGGGAGGATTTAGAATTCCAAGTTTGTATGACCAACTTCAATATGATCTTTTTTTTTTTTTTGAGCTCTTCTTGTATACGTGCTTGTGTTCTCTTTCTCTCAGATTGTAAAATGGATAGGAAGTCTTAAACAGAAATGGATTTTCAAGAGCTGAAGGCATTTGGATGCAAAGCCATGCTTTTAAGCTGGATTTTTTGTTGATTAGCACTCTAGTGCCTGTGGACTTATTGGGCTCGTAATGGCAAGATCAAGGAGGAAGCACCAGTAAAATACCCATTTATTGTAGGGGCACATGGACACATTCTCCTTTCTGTTTCCTTTGAAAATAAGTTCAGAGATTGTCCCAGTCCATCCACCTGTAGTCCCTGGAGGCTGATCCCCAATTTTGGCTAACTCCCAGAAATAGAAGTGTGGCAGGCATAGGGCCAGAATTCTTTTTACCCCATAAGGAGACAATGAGTTTTCAAATCCAAGTTAAACTCAGTCCTGAAGGTCTTGTCTTTTCCTTTTCCTTTTCCTTGTAGTGTCTGAAGCTACTTGATGATCTAGAGCTTCTTTGGGACTAACCCAGCTCCAGGTTCCTCCATGAACTAATCATCCTTTGTGAGGATAGACATTTTGGTGGTGGCGAGGGTACAAGAGGCATGGCAAGGAACTTCACACATTTGGGCCAACTCCAGACCAGTAAAAACCCTGGTCCTCCCTGGCAGTAACAGTGGATCAGAGATGGTTTAATCATCCTGTGAGACATGACTGATAGATGTTGTTACAGAGGAATTTGCAATCTCATTCCTATTAGGGAAGTTCAATGTTGATGACGAGGGCGGTAAGAAATTCTTTGGAGAACAGGCTAGAGGACTAGATGATCTTTATTTTGAGATTGAGTTGTATCTGGCTGAGCCTGAGTGAGGAGAAAGACACCTTTCCATTTGAATACGAGTAACTCTGGGGATGCATATTATTCAAGCATGGCCCCCTCTGCCGCAGGTGCCCCAGCAGCTTTGGGACACAATTTGGAAACCCCAGTAAGCAGTGTTCCCAGACAACAAAATTTCACCCAAAGCCTGGAGATAAGAAAAAAGACAATAGTCATTGCTTTAAAACAATTTATCCTTCTTCTTTTTTAGAGGGGAGTATGAAAGTAAGGTAATAATTGAGAAGATTATCATGTAAGAGTGAGGAATACTCTATTGTCCTTTATGCATTCTATGAGGAATCCCCCAACTGAGCAATTTGATATTTCCACAAGAGGCCACCATCTCCACACCCAATTTTAGGGAGGGGGACAGAGAGTGCCTTATTCTTTTGTGCCACTCTGTTGGATATTTCGCATTTGTCCCTCAAGATCCACTCTCCTCCTTTCTGTATGTACCAGGTTCTGTGCTCCCAGGGGCTGACCTTATTGGAAGCATCAATTGGGCTCCATTGCTCTCTGGCAAAGAGAGATACCATATCAGGGTGTTTATTCTCTCAGCCTTCTCTGTTATGGGCCAAGAATTGGCAATGACTTCTTCTTCTACCAAGGAGTTCAGTTCCTGGTGGGTGTTCCTCACTTATACCTGTAGACTTTCTTGGGGATCTAGTGGTTAACTCCACTTGCCTCTTCAGGCCTTGCTGCTATTTGTGCTCTTGGGTTACAGTCATTGGGCTCCTTTACCATCCCTTATCAGTTTCTCTTAACTCTCCTGTATATATTTCTTTGATTAAATTTCTTCAGGAATCCCTCTCTAGGTCTGACTGCTGCTTGCTGCGGGGAAACTGACTAATACACTTCCCTGTGTTGTATAGTACCTAGCCCATAATGTGTGCTTAACAAAGGCTTCTGTGTATTATTGTTTGTATATGTATGACATGATCACTATATTTAAATCGGATTTTGCCCAGTTTCAAGCTGGGGCATTTTCATCATATAGTTTTTCTAGTACTGGAGAGTTTATAGTTGCTTGCCTTTGTAAAACATCAGTTTAAAGAATATGATATTTTGATGTAGTGAAGACTTGAGCTGATATGTGCTGTGGTTGTATTTCTGAAAGTTCAAAGAGTAGAGTGAAAAATCATAAGAATCTCATTCAAATCAACTCTAATAAGTGTCAACATTTTTTTCATTATACTAGATTTCATCAAAATAAGTTTTATTGAAAATATATGTCCAGTTAGTTTAGGTCTGAAATTCTGTCCATTTTTATCTTGTTTCAGTGATACATACTGTTTTAAGATCTGACTTTGAACTTCTTTTTTTTTTGTTTTAAAGATTTTATTTATTTATTTGACAGACAGAGAGAGCGATCACAAGTAGGCAGAGAGGGGAGGGGGGGAAGCAGGCTCATCGCTGAGCAGAGAGCCCGATGTGGGGCTCGATCCCAGGACCCTGAGATCATGACCTGAGCCGAAGGCAGAGGCTTTAATCCACTGAGCCACCCAGGCGCCCCTGACTTTGAACTTCTGAGACCCATGTCTGTATGAGCCAGAAAAGAGGCTTAGCCTTAACCATGGGCCCAAGTTGGCCTTTTATTCTATAATGTTTGGAATAGGAAAAGTAGTGATGAAGTCTTTTCAGATAGGAGTTTCACCAACTAGGAAAATTAGTTTACTTAATTATAGTTACAGAGGAAAACTAGTATTTCAAGAATTGTTGCATGTAGTTAGATCCATGTTTCTCAAAATATTCTCCATAGATAGCTGATACCACATCATCTGCAGTTTTCCAAGAGTGCAGATTATCTGTCTATAACGAAGACCTACTGAATCCAAATACTTGGGAGTATGGCCTCAGTAAGTTCGATACTAATTTTATTAACTGCCCAGGTTATAGTGCTATATGCCAAATTTGATAACTATTGTAATAATAAGCCATACTAAGACTTCTTCTATAGGGAGGGGTGTGTCTTAAAATGGATTTATCCAAATATAAGAGAAAGGCTGATGTATAAAATGAAGTTAAAGAACTACAAAATATTTTAGAATGACAATTTTGATATATCTTGTTATAAACTTAGAATAATTTGTCAAATTTAAAATTAGAAATTATTTAAATCAGGGGTTGCCTACGATTCTGTAACAAATAAAAGCACCATGGGATGATTTTAAGAAATTTAGGGAATGACATCTGCCTCTCCACTTATTCATCATGACATAGTACTTAGTATCTCCTGTTAGTTATTTCTGCCTGTGCCTTACCTTGACTGATAGTGATTTCCTTGAAAGCAGATATCAGGTCTTTTACATTTTATGTAATCTACAGTTCTTAGTACAGTACCCCTCCCATGGCAGGATGGTAACAGATAAACATTGAAAGAATGAATGAGTGGAGAGTATCATATTTTGGGGATAAGATTAAATGTGTGATTGTATATGTGTGAAATGTTTAGGGAGTAATAAAAGATTCGATAACAAAGTGCTAAACATTGTGGTACAGAGTTCTCAGGATGTTCCCTGATAGGTAGAATAGTCATATAGACATGAATGGGTAAGAAATGAAAAAGTCAGCCTTGGTGAACCTAATACTCTTCTAAAAAAGTCTGTTGGAATGCCTGGATGGCTCAGTGGGTTAAAACCTCTGCCTTCGGCTCAGGTCATGATCCCGGGGTCCTGGGATCGAGCCCCGCATCGGGCTCTCTGCTCAGCGGGGAGCCTGCTTCCCTCTCTCTCTCTCTCTCTCTCTCTCTGCCTGCCTCTCTGCCTACTTGTGATCTCCCTCTCTGTCAAATAAATAAATCTTTAAAAAAAAAATAAATAACAGTCTATTAAAGTCAACCTTGAGCTTCACCTTGAAGTTTATAGGTGGTCTGGCTAAGAGAACGGATTCAGGCTGGAAATGATAAGGCTGAGGTCAGTCATATGTCATGAAAAAAGTGTAAAGACAAATAATGATGAATAAAAAGTTGCATACTTGAGAGGATGTTAGATTGAAGAGGAGAGTTGAGCAAGCGAGGATTGTTAGGGTTTGGAGCGTTCAAAGAGCCATGAAGTCTGGGTTTAATCTCGTGATTGGCAAGCACTGTAAGCGTGGCAGAACAAGGGAGTGTCCGGTATAGTTGTTTTGCCCTCCGTTGGGAGGGCCATAGAGCTGGAAGGCCAGAGAGGCTGTAATGAATTGTAAATCACATAGTCTGTATGGTCTCTTTCAAATAAGTCTAAACGAATAAGAAAGAAGTAATGTTTCTTCCTTCCTTCCTTCTCATTATGGACTCTGGGGCATAACCCAGACTGTGGGCCAGATTTAGAGTCTAGAAATTCTGTGGTAAGTAGAGGCAATGTGGACTAGCCCATGGGCTCTACTTTGGAAACCTCTGTTTTCTTCTTCTAAATCCCCACAGTCCATAGCTCTCAGTGGACAGAGATTATGGCAGAGGATCATTTTAAACAAAACCAGAAACCTTTATTATTTCAAGAGAGGCACAGAGAAATTCTCTTTTGCCCAAATGTCTATATTTTATTTTAATCTAATGAATAGAATGAGGTAAGATAGTTAGAGTAAAGTGGCAATGTTACAATCGTGATCTGTTTGCCAATCTCATAAGTAACGTGAGCCTGACTAAATGGCAGACACACTCTCTTGCTGGAGACCAAGAGCGTCCCGCATTTTGAAGAGGAATGCAAGTGGTAGAGCAAGATATGCCATAGTGGGGGTGGGTGACATTACAAAAATAACAAATAACAGTTATCTGAGTGGACTTGCCACCCCGGCAAGATGTGATTACCCTTCTTTCTGTCATGCCTACTTCCAGACTTTCACTCATGTCCTTACTGTACTCAGCCAAGCTGAACTCCTAAGTCAGGCCCAAGATGTTCTATTACTAAACTGTTTTCAGAACAAACAACATACTCCACCTGCATGCTACAGTGCTGCATAT
>CM052801.1:26441075-26481473 GCA_028533885.1 Nasua narica
GCATTCTTGAGCAGGTTGGTCTTTAGCCTCCAAGTGTTTGAATTCCTTCCAAACTTTTTCTTGTGGTTGAGTTCCAGTTTTAAAGCATTGTGGTCTGAGAAAATGCAGGGAATCATCTCAATCTTTTGGTATTGGTTGACAGCTGATTTGTGGCCCAGTATGTGGTCTATCCTGAGAAAGTTCCATGTGTTCTCGAGAAGAATGAGTATTCTCTTGTTTTAGGGTGGAATGTTCTGTATATATCTGTGAGGTCCATCTGGTCCAATGTGTCATTCAAAGCTCTTGTTTCTTTATTGCTTTTCTGTTTAGATGATCTGTCAGTTACTGAGAGTGGCGTGTTAAGATCTCCTTTTAATAATGTATTCCTATCAATATGACTCTTTATTTTGTTTAACAGTTGGCTTATGTATTTCGCTTCTCGTATATTGGGGCATAAATGTTTACAATTGTTAGGTCTTCTTGAAGGATAGACCCTTTGAGAATGATATAGTGTCCTTCTGTATCTCTTGACTACAGTCTTTAGCTTAAAATCTAATTTATCTGATATGAGAATTGCAACCCCAGCTTTCTTTTGAGGTCCATTGGCATGAAAGATGGTTCTCCATCCTTTCACTTTCAGTCTGGATGTATCTTTTGGTTCCAAATGTGTCTCTTGTAGACAGCATATGGACGGGTCCTGTCATTTTATCCATTCTGCAACCCTTTGCCATTTTATGGGAGCATTTAGGCCTTTCACATTGAGAGTGATTATTGAAAGATAAGTGTTTATTGACATCATGTTGCCTGTGAAGTCCTTGTTTCTATAGATGGCAAATTTCTGTTCTAAGTCACTCATGTGTTATTTCGACTTTTATATAACCTCCTTTAATATTTCCTGGAGTGCCGACTTAGTGGTTACATACTCTTTTCATCCTTGCTGGTCTTGAAGGTCTTTATCTCTCCATCCATTTTGAATGTCAGCCTTGCTGGATAAAGTATTCTTGGCTGCATGTTGTTCTTGTTTAGTGCCCTGAATATATCATGCCAGTCCTTTCTGGCTTTCCAGGTTTCTGTGGACAGGTCTGACATTATTCTGATGGGTTTTCCTCCGTATGTAAGGAATCTCTTCCCCCTAGCTGTCCTCCGGACCTCCTGTCTAAAATTATAATTTGCATTTTAAGATTATGTGTCTTGGTGTTTTTCTAGACTCATTGATCCTGGCAGGTGTTCTTTCCACTTCTAGGACACGGACACTTGTTCCATTCCCCATATTGGGGAAATTCTCATTCAGAATTTGGTCAGCTATATCTTCTAGTTTTGTGTCTTTCTCTACCCCCTCTGAGATGCCAACGATTCTTACGTTGCAACGTTTCATGGCATCATTTATTTCCCTAAGTCTCTTCTCATGATTCCTGAGCAGTTTGTTCCAGCTCTCCTCTTGACCTTTCATCTCAACCATTTTATCCTCTAGATCACTAATTCTGTCCTCTGTCTCCATAACTCTAGCTGTTAGACTATTTAGATTTTACTGTATCTCATTAATAGCGCTTCTTACATCTGCTGTACTGCATCTCATTTCTTCCCTTAGAAATTCTATAATGTTTTTCTCCATCCTAGCCATTGCCTGGATAATTGTCACCCTGAATTCCCTTTCTGACATACTGTTGATGTCCATGTCCAATAGTTCTGAGGGAGAGGGTGTAGTCTCTGGGTTTTTCTTCTGTTGGGTGTTCCTCCTCCTAGTCATTTTGATGAGAAGTGGGTGAGAGGATGTATAGCTGGGTATATCATCCATGATCCAGGCAGGGTGCACCCTGGAGGGTTTTGGAGCAATTGGGATTCACCACCAAAAAGAAAGAATAAGGATAAAAACAGATAGAAAAAGAGGAAATCCCAGCCAGAATGGGCCCCAAAAATAAGATTTATAAGGTATGTAAGGAAACACGAACACACATGTAGACCAATATAAATAAATGACAAGAAATAAAGGAACCTAGCAGAATGAACCCCAAGAATAAGATTTATATAATACCAGAACAAAAGCAAATATGTAGAAACACTGACAGAAGGATAAGATGAGCGGATGGTTATAACCCCTCGCAGGCGAGGAAGGTTATTTCAGGTCCTCCTGGGTTTATATTTGTATGAAACCTGTGGTTGTAATGTTAAATAGTTAAAAAAAAAAAAAAAGAAAGAAATGGGAAAGCAAGTGAATAATAAAAAAGAGAATAAGAAAGAGAAAAAAAAACTTGTATCTATGAAATATACAAGTTTGAGGGTATTACCAGAAGCTTAATATATTGATATGCCCTGGTGTTGGGGATTTAAAATTTTATGGGAACCCTGTGGTTCTAGTCCTTTTTTCTTATTGACTGGTCTTCTGGGGGAGGGTGGGTCCAGGCCAGTGCCCGCGACCACCCCCTTCCACTAGTTACTCCTCAGAACCTTTTGCTCTTTTTAAGTGTTTTTAACGGACTCTACGTTAATGCTGGTCCCCTGCCACCGGGCACTTTCCTTTGGGGTATTACTGTCCTTGGATCGCTTCTGGTGGCCCCTCCCCCTTTTGTTTATCCTCCAATATCAGTTCAAGTGTTCCCACTTTGCTTGTACCTCTCCATTGCTGTCTTCTGCTCTCGGAGAGATCCGGGAGTGAGAAATCTTTCTCCTCAGGGTGATTTCATGGGTGTTCAGCGTGTTCTGGTAGATATCCAGCTCACTTTTGGGGACCGGTTGCAACAGGATCTCCTACTTCTCTGCCATCTTGCCCCCCTCCTAGAATTTATTACTGATTGTTACTTTGTGTCAGAATGCAGTTTTTTTGTATATGAGTGCAGTTTATTAAAATTTTTATTTGCTTCATGATAAAATATTTAGCCATTAAATAATGTTTCATGTATAACTGAATGACTTTGTGGTTTGGTGGTATATTTCAACAATTCTGGAAAATTCTCTGTTAATTTATCTAGAATTGTATTTCCAGATAGAGAGCCTAGAGAAGATAGAAGAGCATTATTCAGAGATACTAGGCCTTCTTACTCTATTTTCCATTTTTCTTTCCAATATATTCACTACCTTTTTTTCTCTATTATACATTCTGGATAATTTCTTCATATCTAACAGTTTTTAATTTTTCCTCACCTCTATTGAATGTATTATTTAGCTGATCCTGTGTACTTAAAAGTTTAAATTTTACAGTATTTTTAATTTCTAGATATTCCATTTGATTTTTTAAATAACTTCTTTAGTTTTATAGGTTTTTGCTGGTATTTTTAATTTTTTCTTTCATTTCTTAAGATATTTTAAACACAATTATTTTAGGGGCACCTGAGTGGCTTAGTTGGTTGGGTGGTTGCTTTCAGTTCAGGTCATGATCTCAGGGTTGTGGGATCGAGTCCTGCATCAGGTTCCCTGCTTGGTGGGGAGTCTGCTTCTCTCTTTCTCTCTCTCTCTGTCACTCTCCCCGTTTGTGCTCCCTCTCTCTGTCAAATAAATAAGTATAGTCTTTTAAAAAATAAACATAATTATTTTATATTATGTATTCCATGATTCCTTTGTATGAAATATTTGTGTATCTGATTCAAACGCTTTTCTGGCTTGGTCATGGTGCCTTATTTCTATGTGTAACATCTTATGAATTTTTATTATATTTGCATAATCTTTGTAACATTATATTTGTATGGGTGTTCCTTAGGCTTCGGGTAAAGGTCATTCCTCTGGGGAGGTTTTATGTTTCCTTGTGAGTAGTGTGAAATTCAGCTGTAAACTCACCTGTTTAGGATCAGTGTTGTGTTTAGAAATTCTAAGGGAGCTATTTTTCCTTCAGTAAGCAAGAGTTCAGCGCAGGGCCTCCGTTTAAAAACTGCCTTACGAGGTTGCTCACCTCTCTGTGTAGTTCTTTCAATTTGTTTTTGGCATTTGAGGGATTTATTACTTTTTTCTTTGCTCAGTGATGATTAAGAAACAGAAATGTCACTCATTGTTTTGGCTTTCCATGGTAGGGTTGTTCAACATACTAATGAAAGTGGACTCTTTGATTTGTTTAATAGAATGATACATTCAGTTTTCTAATATTGTCATTTAGGATTTACCACTGTATTCCTAAATGAGATTGGTGTAATTATATTGTTTTCCCTTATTATCTTCTAATGTTAGAATATCAAAATTACCCTAGCTTTAGAAAATATATTAGAGAAATTACTTTTAAAATTTTTTTTAAGAACAGTTCTTTTCCTTGAAAGGGTTTCTGGGTTTGTGAGTATACTCCTTGTCTTCTGATAGGGACCTCAGAGGTATAATATTAGACATTACTGTCAAACTATGGGATCTCTATCTCACAGGAGATTAAGAATTTGAATCTCCACACATATGTGGCAGAATGTAGGATTTTTGATTTCTCAGAGAACTCTTTATTTCCCAGGCAGAAGACTGGGCAGATGACAATTTCCCTTGCTGCCTCTCTATTCCAGAAAGTGTAGTTTTTCTAGTTCCCTTTAATGTAGGGATTTATGAAGAGATTTCAGTACCATTTCTTTCATCAGACTTCAGATGGGCACAAGACCACACCCTCTGTGGGCATTACAACCTTAGCCTCATGTTTCCAGGGCCTACTTTCAAGTTTGATAACATCTTAAAGCACCGTGATATCAACCTATAGAGTTAACACTCTGGTTTTGACTTCCTTTCTGCTTCTGGAAACTAGAGATACCTTTTTCTCTCGTTATAACTAAGCTGGGAATTAATGCTTTTGTTCAGGATTTTCATGTTCCTCGAGTTGAGAGACATTGGTGCATTCACCACACTGTGCTACCAGAAGCAGCCTTATGTTTTCTGCCAGTTGAAGTGAGACTGTTGAAATGCTGCTCAAATATCTTCATCAGTGACATGGGGGAAAATTCTGTCATTTTACCCAATGGTATCATATGGAAGAATGACCTAAATCATTATAAAATCACACTATTCTATGAATAGTGCCCTAAATGGATGCCAAAGGCATTGATACTTTAATTTTCTCTTTTATTTTTTTTTCCTATAATGTCTACTTTCAAAACCCTGGCTTAACACCCATAAATGTAATGTTTTTCACTTATGTCATTTTCTGATTATAGCATTTCATGTTTCTCAGTCCAGGGGAAATTTTAACATAAGATTTCACTTCAATAATATCCTCGTAAGCCTGTTTGAAAAGTAATGTGATTTCTATTCTGTTTTGTCACTATAGATGACAGTCCCAGAGGGATTTTGAGTTCTTCACTTATAAAGGGTGTGTGTGTACACACACACACACACACACACATATATATATATATATATCCATCTTGTAACTGATAAAATGGATATCTTCCAGTAGGGATCAAATTAAAATAATAGAAAACTTTCTGCATTATAATGAGAGCATTATCTCGGCCTGTGCTTACTACTATTCTAATGACACTTTTGATCTCATTGTTGCTGGTCCAAGCTCTGATTTCTCATAAAAGAAATTCACATGGTAGGATTTCTATATTCACTAACTTTTAAAAGATCTTATTACATTAAGAAATACATCTACATGGTTCTAATTCATCTTTCTAAGGTCACTTAGAGAGTCATATGGTCATGTGGCAATCATTTCACCATATATATGTACATCAAATCATCATGTTGTATACCTTAAATATATATAGTTTTGTCTCTTATACTTTAGTAAAGCTGAAAAAATAAATGAGACCTTGTTTGATTATATCTTGGCCTATAATAACTCATGAGCTAATATTAGGTATTGCCTAATTTTTCAATAGATTATATAATCTATTATATATGTATATTTAGTGGCAGAAAACATACCCTCGAGAAAGGTACAGCTCAGTTTTATTTTTTTTTAAAGATTTTATTTATTTATTTGGCAGAGAGAGAGAGAGAGATCACAAGTAGGCTGAGAGGCAGGCAGAGAGAGAGAGGGAAACAGGCTCCCTGCTGAGCAGAGACCCTGATGCGGGGCTCGATCCCAGGACCCTGAGATCATGACCTGAGCTGAAGGCAGAGACTTTAACCCCCTGAGCCACCCAGGTGTCCTGGTACAGCTCAGTTTTAGATACTTTAATAGTGATTCATGACCATATGACTTTCTAGGTGACCTTTGAAAGGTAAATTAGAAGCATGTAGATATTTAGATATCAAGTCAGCCTCAATCCTTTATTTAAAAAAAAAAGAAAGAAAAAGCTATGTAGTACATTTTGAGTGTCGATGATGAATGCTTTTCCATATGAACTGCATCTGTTGAAAGAACACATTCATGGTGGAATACTAATAAATCAGCTATTCTTCAGAATGTATTTTGTTCTTTGTTGCATTTATAGAATAATGTCCACATTAAGGAACTGATAATTCCAGAATACTCAGGAATTTGTATTTGTCAGGCCATATGTGGCATGTTGGGTTCAGTTCTGGGTGCCACATTTTACGAGGATCTTTGAATCCTCTGGAATATGTTCAAAGCAAGCTGAGTGTGAGGCTAAAATGATGACATATGAGGAATTAGTGAAAATTTTGGAAATGTTTAGCTTGGAGAGCAGAACACAGAAGGCACATAAGAATTTTCTTTAAAAATTGGAAGGGTCGCCAGTCATTCAGTGTACCAACCTTGAGCAAATATCCCACATCAGGTATCAAGTATGGGGCTACTGGGATGCCTGGGTGGCTCAGTCAGTTAAGTGTCTGCCTTTGGCTCAGCTCATGATCCCAGGGTCCTGGGATCAAGTCCTACATCGGGCTCCTTGCTCATCCTTGCTCAGTGGGGAGCCTGCTTCTCCTTCTGCCTGCTGCTCCCCTTGCTTGTGCTCTCTCTCGCTCACTCTCTCTGGCAAATAAATAAAATCATTAAAAAAAAAAGTATGTGACCATGAAGGGAGCAATTATGAATAAGAAGGGGGCATTCTTTAAGAAAATACACATAATAATTACAATTCATATTATAGCTGTGTAAATTCAACCAAAAACAGCCCAAAAAAGTGGTAGGAGGTCATAGGAGGAAAGAATTATTGAGATGGTTTAGGTTGCTTCAGATTTCTTAACTAGAAACAATCAGTTAAAGAAACAAGACATATACTTGGAAAACTAGTGTAATGAAGATCTTCTGATGATTATTATTAGTCAGTTTACAGAGATTTTACACTAAGCTAAGCCTTGTAGTAACTCAGAATTATCACAACAATCCTCACAGTTGATGCTATTGTTAGCTCTTTCACAGATGAGGAACAGGAGGCTCAAAAAGTATGAGCTACTTGCTCAAAGGTCATGTGGCTAACGAGCAACAGAATTACAGTTTGAATCCAGACAGTCTGGCTCTAGAAAACAAGCTTTTTATCACTAAGCTACACTGCTTTTTCAGATAGATTATTGATCCCTATCTCTGGAAATTTTCTTAATCTCCATCGTTATCTATTAAAATTGATGACTCCCCAGATTGAAAGGATGTTTAAAGTAACTTTTGACAATTTACTATCTTATTATTATGAGTCTCTATGCTTCTGGGATAAGCTTATGAACATAGTCATTAGTTCACAAGCTAAGACTAAGAGCGTGACCCTTATTTTAGGCTACATTAAGAAATTCTATCTTTTGATTTTTATTAGGAGAGATACCTGTATATCCCTACTGCTTGCCAATTACTGCTTTTATTTTCTAAATAGCTCAGTCTTTTCTTTGCTCAATGAAAAATCTGCATGTCTTAGTATTGCACTCCCTGAGAAGATATGCCTCATGCCACACAACATGGTGGCACTCCTCATTGTTTGCTAGTGTGCTTTCCTACAATTTCCCTTTGTCCTCCATACCTTAGCCGCAGTCTCCATGGTCTTCACCAGGAGCTGCTCAGCTGTGTTCCTGACATTTATCTCCTAAAGGAGTATGTTTGAAATTCATTGAGCCTGGTTGCAACAAACTTTTTCTTTCTCTCTCTCTTTTATTTTTTTTCAGCAAACTTTTTCTTACATATTGATGGACTAGCACTCTTCCAAGGACAAACCAGTGGAAGTTTTTAGACTTAAATGAGTACTTTGTTTTAGTTGCTTGGTAAAGTGTATAAAAATATTCCACGCGAAGGGTGCCTTGGTGACTGAGTTAAGTGTCCAACTCTTGGTTTCACCTCAGGTCACAGTCTCAGGGTCGTGAGATGGAGCCCCACACTCAGCAGGGAGTCTGCTTGTCCCTCTCCCTCCCCCTCTGTCCCTTCCTCTGCTTGTGAGCTCCCTCCCTGTCTCTCTCAAATAAATAAAATCTTTAAAAAAAGTATTCCATGTGATAGGTAATAGTGGTGGATCCATGTCTCATTTGCAGAATGATGCCCTATCTTTTCACATCACTACACAGGAAGTTCACTAGTTTGTCCTGAAGCTTGACGTAATTTTGGTGGCATGCACAACCTCTCTTGCACAATGGCTCTCTGCTAAAGACCTTGCTTCCCATTTCAGTGAATGTGAAAGGATATCATTTCCACAAATCCCATCACCACTACCTGCATCTCTACTCACATCCCCTGCTTTCTTTTCGGTCACTGTGAACTGATTGTTCTCCCAGCAAAGAGGCACACTTCCACCTGTGCAGATCTAATTTCCTTCTGCCTAATCAAGGAGTTTGGTGTTGTAATCTCTTCCCTTTACTGTGATGTCTGTTTATTAAGATTGAAAAATGTTAAGGAAGAGCAATAATGGTAGGTAGTGAAATCAAGAGTTCTCTTCTGGAATGTTCTGTGAAGTGCACCCCCAATCCAATATCCAAGTCGATATATCACATTGGTAGATGACTAAATGAGTAGGGTATACCAGGCAGGTCTCAGGCACAGGCAGGTAATTTTGGGAGTCAAAAGTACATAAGTGGTATAAAAGCCAAAAGATGTGGCTGGGTAGTTACAAAAAACTAGAGGATCACTGATTGAGTCTTGGAGTCCTCACGGCAAGGTAGAGTGAGTTGGAATGGCCTATAAGGCAGAAGGTGGTATAAAGTAAGGAAGGACAGGGAAGAAAGATGGTTCAAGAAGGAGGGAGTAGTCAATGATACTACTTCATTATATATATTTTCATATATTGAAAAATATATAAAAAGCAGTGAATGTTGTATTTAGCAACAAGGAAGTCATCTTCCTTTGACAATGAAATTAATGAGGAGTAGTAGACAAAGTCCAGACTTGTTCCAAAAAGATTTTCTGTGAAGAGGAAAAGAAAAATTGGGTGGTATGTGGAGGGAGACACCTGTTGTCAAGGGAATGTGAAGGAATGAGTGTATATACAAAAACAGTAAATACAGTTTATTTATTTATTCAGTAAATACAGAACCAACCAAGCAGTGACCAAGTTATCATGGTATTCAGATGGCAAACGTTGATGACATTGTTAAAGGTAATACTGAAAGGGTAAAAAAAATAGTAAAGAAAGATAAATATCACACCTAGATTAAGATAACTTAATAAATCAGTCTCTATAAAATTGACAGAATTTTTAAGATTTATGGACAGAGAAGAGCTCTGAGTAATATTCCCTAGTAGACGGAGACAGACTGGTTTTCTATAAGGACAATCAATATTATTGATGCTGCTAAAATCTATCTCTAGCATACCTGTTACTAAGAAATACTATGTCCTTTAACTTCAGGAAAGGATATATACCTTCTTAGATATTTATTTCCAAAAATTAAAAAAAAACTGCATTGGGAGTTAAACATGAAAAATTCATAGAATGGATTCTTCCACCTTTCTGTAATGGAATTCTAAATACTGATAATGAAATAAACTCCTACTGGTTCATGTGTCAGAGCAAAGAATTTTCAGTGATTACCCCAAAGTATTTAGGTTACTGTTTTCCTTTTTCACTATAACTTGCAACTCTGATGATAACAAGGAAAAACTTTCCCTTCGTCATTGCTACAAATTAAAGCCACATCATGGAAAAAATTAAGATTCAGCAGTTTCTAAGGTTAGGTGATAAAAGTTAATTTTATCCTAGTTTAGTTAATTATAAACTTTGATATAATAATCAGGGATTTACACTGTTTCTATTGTTAATTAACATTACTGAAAACCAATAGCAATGATAATTGTATGAAGTACAGTTTTTTGTACATAATAGATGGGGAATAATCTGTCACTTTATTTCAGAAGTTCTTAGAGCTCATGACAAGATATTTTATGTTCACTTATTAGGAAACATCATTTGTTGTAAGTTAGGACTTTGTAACTAGATAGTGAGCTCTTTGGGCTAATCTTAACATTAGGAAGCACTTGTCTTGAATGTACAAGAAGTAGTGTGAGGCCTACTCTCTACTCAAGCTTGGAGAGACAGCTAGGTTAAATTGAATCATGACGGATGAAAGCTCATTAGTGAGGTAGTTATAGAAGTGTAACTCAAAGACCGCATTGTACTAATCCTGATCTTCCTCTTATTACCCTCTATTTCTATTATCCTGACAGTCACCCTACCTGGAAAATGGGGCCAGTATGAGAACCTCATCCTCTTCTCTGGTCTCTCATCTCCACCTTTAGAGTATTTATAAGGGTAAGGCACTCCTGTAACATACACAGGTGATACCAGAATTTCCAGGAATATTAAACTTAGAGCATCTCTTGGGCATCTGTGGTTTTAAAAGATGAATATCTGGGAGATGGGTACAGTTTCTTCTAAACACATTAATTTGGGGGAGACAGTTGTCCTTTAAAGTAATTTCAGCTATTACAGAGAATTGTCTTGGTTTGTAATTTTTTTGAGAGTGATGTGAAAGAAGTGAGTGTACTCACAAGTAATTTCTACTATATAAATAGTTAGATACATGATTACAGAATTACCTCAAGCTCTGTTATGGTTTCCTCTGGGAAGGGGGAAAATAGAGTGATAAAATTTTCATGTTAGTACAGGTAATTCCATTCAAAGTTTGTAGCCTGACACTGATCATTGGATCAAATATCAAAGACTAATTTTTTTGTTATTCTCATTCTCCTTGTTCATGTATGTACTTGTGGGAAGTTAAGGCACCCTTCAGCTTTAGCTGCCCTATCTATGAAATGGAGATAAGGTACCTATTTATTTATTTAAAAGATTTTATTTATGTATTTGACAGGGAAAGAGACATCACAAGTAGGCAGAGAGGAGGAAGCAGGCTTCCTGCTGAGCAGAGAGCACAGTGCGAGGCTCAATCCCAGGACCCTGAGATCATGACCTGAGCTGAAGGTAGAGACTTTAACCCACTGAGCCACCCAGACCCCCCTAAGATACCTATTTTAACTATGTCTCAGAGTTGTTGTAAGGCTCTAACAAGTTAATTCATGGAAAAGTGGTTTATAATTTATAGAGCATTAAAAATATGAGGTGCTATTTTTGTTAATACTAGATGAGTTTAGCTTTTTGTCTATTCTACACATTGCTTTAAGATGTTAATCCTATGAAAGTTAAATTGGATGGTGTAAAACTTAAGGTAGTTAGCACAGCTTTTATATCCATCTATTTATTGTGAGGCAAGTGATGTTCCATAGAGGAGATCTAGGGTCATTGCATTTTATAAAGGTAAGAACACATTGTAGAAGCACCATAAATATTAAACAACCATATAAGATATTTGGAAGTATCTATTTAAACATTTTGCTGTGTCTCTGAAATACCCCTTAGCATACTTTGAATAATTAATAGATATTTTAAGAAAAATACAGTAATGTGAAGCTCATTCATGTCTTTCAGAGCCTTTGGACTTCTTGGGGATAAATCAATACAATTCTAAAGAAATGTATCCCTTTTCATTAAAAAGAAATTCATGCAGTTTTCACTAAGTCATCATTCTGTAAGGTAGAATATTTCATTTTTGTCCCAAGGTAAGGGTAATAGGGATGTGTCATGCAGAAAAAGAAAAATGACAGTGATCAGTCACCCACTTATGCATGATACCACATGGAAGTGTGAATTTAGTGGGATGACTTATCTTCTCTGGAAAGGTTTTTCACTGCTTACCGTAAGAATATTAAAGCATAACAGAAAAGATCTGTTTGATTTTCTGTGATCAAAAAGTCTTCCCTACCAAAACTTGATATATAATTGATATAATTGATAACAAATAGGTATCAATTATATTTATTATATATTAGTGCAATTGTCATTATTTAGTTATTGCTAAATTGCAAGTAATAAGAAATTTGACTAGTGTAGCATAGACAGAAAGCATAGACTGTAGCATAGACAGAGGAAGCAGCTTTTTTCCAAAGGGGAAAAAAGTGACCAGAGTGAATGCAGAAAGGCTTTAACTTCAAGCAAATGATAATTTAATTATATACTATGGATGCTGAGGGGGCACCTGGGTGGCTCAGTCAGTTGAGTGTCTGCCTTTGGCTCAGGTCATGATCCCAGGGTCCTGGAGTCGAGTCCTGTTTTAGGCTCTCTGCTCAGTAGGAAGCCTGCTTCTCTCTCTCCCTCTGCTGCTCCCCCTGCTTGTGCAAACCCCCTCTCAAATAAATAAATAAAATCTTAAAAAAAATACTATGGATACTGAGGAGATGAAACTCTGGAAGAACTGTCAGTGGTCAGCCATTTTAAATCCCTGCCTTTTGACCATAAAGTATTATAGTGTTATGCCAGTACTAAATACAAGGCAGCTTATCTAAACTAAGATGTTAGGTTAGAGTCTCAAAGCCACAAATTAAGTGGTGAAATGTAAAGTGATGAAGCAATCAGCTCATTGATGTTTAGAGAGGTTCTGAATTCAGTAGTTGGAGAAATGCAAGAAAGCATTAAAGTATTTCCTCTCCTGGGACAAACACTTCCCTCCTCCCTGCCATCCTACTGTTTTAGTGGATACATACCAGGAGCTCTCTACCTATGTTACTGGTTGTCTTTCAAATAATCTTTCAAGGTTTGCTTACTTATGACCTACACAATTCCAGCCTTCCTTGTCCTGCTGAGTATTCCAAAGCTCCTCTCCTGGTCTCAGTCTTAGGAGAGATCCCTTCCACTGCTGACCACAACATGGGTATTAGAATGAATCACTGCCCATCTTTCTATGGGAAATGAAATCTGTGATTTGGGTATGTTAAGGAATGGCATTTATGATTGGCATGTGATAGGTCCAAGCCTCTGTCTGGAGTAATTGATCTCCTCTTCTTTCCTGCAGTGCAGTTTCATTTTTTTAAAAGATGACAGTATAGTTTATTGTTTTAATAGCTTGATTGAGGGGCACCTGGTGGCTCAGAGAGTTAAAGCCCAGTGGTCACATACTTTTCACTCAATTTCCGTAATGTTAACTTCTTACATAACTATCCATATTACATGAATTGCAACACTAAGAAGTTAACATCGATGGATCTCTATTAATGAACTGTAGTTTATGGACTTTATTCAAGTATCACCAGTTTTTTCATTAATGTCTTCATTAGTGAAGGGGATGTGTTTTTTTATTTTATTTTATTTATTTATTTATTTGACAGAGAGAGCACAAGTAGGCAGAGAGGCAGGCAGAGGGAGAGGAAGAAGCAGGCTCTCCACTGAGCAGGGAGCCCAATGCGGAGCTTGATCCCAGGACCCCGTGATCATGACCTGAGCTGAAGGCAGCCACTTAACTGAGCCAACCAGGCGCCCCGAAGGGGATGCTTTTAACACTCAAGTTGCATGATGTATTTTGCCTGCTCAGAATTCAACAGTGGCTCAAAGTCAAAGCCAACCTCACACAGTGCACTGCAATGTACTACATCATCTTTTCTCCCACAGCCAGTTACCTTTCTGGCCTCTCCTCAGCTTCTGTTTCCAGCCCCTCTGGGTCCCTATGATGCATTTACAATTGACCTTTCTGTTCTCTAAAGATACCAGGAACACTCCTGCCTCAGGCCTTTGCACCGATGCTTCTTCCCTCTGCCTGTGAAACTCCTCCTCAGAAATTTCTTTGGCTAACATTCTTGTCCCTTCAAGCCTTTGCTTAAATGTCACTTTATCAGGGATGCCCAACCCAACTTCCAGTCCTACCCTACCCTGCATGCCCCAATCCTATTCTTTTTAAAATTTAAACAAACATTTTATTTTAGAATAGATTTCAATTCATGAAAAAATTTGCCAAAACAGTACAGACAGTTCCCATTTACCCCACACCCTATCCTCAACAAGTTATGTTACTGTGATATACCAGTTACAACTAAGAATCCCACATTGGTAAATTTCATACTTTTTTTGGATTTTATTAGTTTTTTTCTTAATGTTCTGTGCCTCTTCTAGAATTACATCGAGAATACTACATTACATTTAGTCATGTCTCCTTAGTCTTCTCTGATGGATGACAGTTCCTCAGACTTTCTTTGTTTTTTATGACCTCGAGAGATTTGAAAAATGCTCATCAGATGTTTTGTAGGTTGCCGCTCTGATTGGGCTTGTCTGACATTTTTCTTGTGGTCATATAGGGATTGTGAGTTTGGGGGTTAAAAACCACTGAGGTCAAGTGCCATTTTCATTACATCATATCAAGGGAAAATACTGATAAGATGACTTACCACTGTTGACGTTGACCTTGATCAGCTGGCTGAGGTAGTGTTTGTTGGGTTTTTCTACTATACAGTTCCTCATTTACCCTTTCTTCATACTGCACTCATTGAAAGGAAGTCATTATGTGCAACCCCCACTTACGGAGTACAGTTATGTGCCACCACCTTGAAGGCAATGTATCTATATGGAAATTATTTGGGATTCTTCTACATGGAAGATTTGTATATTCTCCTCCATTTACTCTTCTGTGTGATCCTTTATTTAGATCCATATTGACTTAAGGAAATTTATTTTATATTTGGGGTCACAATCAGGTCTGTGTTGTTTCTTTTGTTGTTCAAGTTTTTCCAGCTTTAGCCATTGGGAGCTCTTTTTCTTAACTCCTGTGTCATACCCAGTACCTTTGTTTTATTAGCAGTCCCTTATTTTCTGGCACTAAAAGATACTCGAGGCTCATCTTGTACATTCTGTCCCTCTGCACTAAAATCAGCCATTTCTTCAAGAAGTCCTTGTTCTTTTTATTGGAGAATGGTGTTAGCAACTAAGATCTGGATGCTGATTATGTTCACTGCTACTGAGATACAATTGCTTCTAGGCTCTCTTGGTAAAAAAAAAAAAACAAAAACTAAAACTATATGTATATTTTATTATCATCAGTGTTTTATAGTTTTCCATATATAAATCTTGTCTATATTTTGTGTTATACCTAAGTACTACTCTTTTTTGGTGTTACTTTTTTTTTATTAACATATAATGTATTATTTGTTTCAGGGGTACAGATCTGTGATTCATCCGTCTTACAAAATTCACAGCACTCACCATAGCACATACCCTCCCCAATGTCCATGACCCAGCCACCCGATCCCTCACACCTCCCTCCCCTCCAGCAACCCTCAGTTTGTTTCCTGAGCTTAAGAGTCTCTTATGGTTTGTCTCCCTCTCTGGTTTCATCTTGTTTCATTTTTCCCTCCCTTCCCCTATGATTCTCTGTCTTGCTTCTCAAATTCTTCCTATCATTGAGATGATATGATAATTATCTTTCTCTAATTGACTTATTTCACTTAGCATAATACCCTCTAGTTACATCCACATTGTGGCAAAGGGCAAGATTTCGTGTTTTTTTGCTGGCTGCATAGTATTCCATTGTATATATATACCACTTCTTCCTTTATCCATTCATCTGTGGATGAACACCTAGGCTCTCCATAGTTTGGCAGTTGGGGACATGGCTGCTGTAAACATTCAGGTACACATGCCCCTTCGGATCACTACATTTGTATCTTTAGGGTAAATAACCAGTAGTGCGGTTACTGGGTCATAGGGTAGCTCCATTTTCAACTTTTTGAGGAACCTCCATACTGTTTTCTAGAGTGGCTGTGTCAGCTTGCATTCTCACCAACAGTGTAGGAGGGTTCCCCTTTCTCCAAATACTCGTGGACACCTGTCATTTCCTGACTGGTTAATTTTAGCCATTCTGACTGGTGTGAGGTGGTATCTCACTGTGGTTTTGATTTGTATTTCCCTGATGCTGAGTGATGCTGAGCATTTTTTCATGTGACTGTTGGCTATTTGGATGTCTTCTTTGCAGAAATGTCTGTTCATGTTATCTGCCCATTTCTTGATTGGATTATTCTTTGGGTGTTCAGTTTGATAAGTTCTTTATAGATTTTGGATACTGGCCCTCTATCTGATATGTAATTTGCAAATATCTTCTCCCATTCTGTCAGTTGTCTTTGGTTTTGTTGACTTTCCTTTGCTGTATGAAAGCTTTTGAACTTGATGGAGTCCCAATAGTTCATTTTTGCCCTTGCTTCCCTTACCCTTGGCGATGTTTCTAGGAAGAAGTTGCTGTGGCTGAGGTAGAAGAGATTGCTTGCCTGTGTTCTCCTCAAGGATCTGATGGATTCCTGTCTCACATTGAGGTCTTTCATCCATTTTGAGTCTATTTTTGTGAGTAGTGTAAGGAGATGGTCCAGTTTTATTCTTCTGCATGTAGCTGTCCAGTTTTTCCAACACCATTTATTGAAGAGACTATCTTTTTTCCATTGGACATTTTTTCCTGTGTTGCCGAAGATGAGTTGACCACAGAGCTGAGAGTCCATTTCTGGGCTCTCTATTCAGTTCCATGGATCAGTGTGTCCGTTTTTGTGCCAGTACCATACCATCTTGATGATTACAGCTTTGTAATAGAGCTTGAAGTCCGGCATTGTTATGCTGCCAACTTTTTTTTCTTTCTCAACATTCTTCTGGCTGTTCGGGGTCTTTTCTGGTTCCATATAAATTTTAGGATTATTTGTTCCCTTTCTTTGAAAAAAGTTGATGGTATTTTGATAGCAATTGCTTTAAATGTATAGATTGCTGTAGGTAGCAGAGATGTTTTCACAGTATTTTTTCTTCCAATCCATGAGCATGGAATGTTTTTCCATTTCTTTGTGTCCTCCTCAGTTTCTTTTATGAGTACTTCATAGTTTTCTGAGTACAGATTCTTTGCCTCTTTGGTTAGGTTTATTCCTAGGTATCTTGTGGTTATGGGTGCAATTGCAAATGGGTTCAGCTCCTTAATTTCTCTTTCTTCTGTCTTGTTGGTGTATAGAAATGCAATTGATTCCTGTGCACTGATTTTATATCCTGACACTTTATTGAATTCCTGTATGAGTTCTAGCAGTCTTGGAGTGGAGTCTTTTGGGTTTTCCACATAAAGTATAATATCACCTGCACAGAGGGAGAGTTTGACTTCTTCTTTGATGATTCAGATGCATTTTATTTCTTTTTGTTGTCTGATTGCTGAGGCTAGGACTTCTAGTACTATGGCGAATAGCAGTGCTGATAGTGGACATCCCTGCCGTGTTCCTGATCTCAGGGGAAAAGCTCTGAGTTTTTCCCCATTGAGAATGATATTCGCTCTAGGTTTTTCATAGAAGGCTTTGATGATTTTGAGCTATGGACCCTCTATCCCTACAATATGAAGAGTTTTGATCAAGGAAGGATGCTGTACTTTGTCAAATGCTTTTTCAGCATCAATTGAGAGTATCATATGGTTCTTGTCCTTTCTTTTATTAATGTATCAGGTTGATTGATTTGCGAATGTTGAACCAACCTTGCAGCCCAGGAATAAATCCCACCTGGTCGTGGTGAATAATCCTTTTAAGGTACTGTTGGATCCTATTGGCTAGTATTTTGGTGAGAATTTTTGCATCCATGTTCATCAAGGATATTGGTCTGTGATTCTCCTTTTTGATGAGGTCTTTGGTGTTGGGATCAAGGTAATGCTGGCCTCATAAGATGAGTTTGGAAGTTTTCCTTCCATTTCTATTTTTGGAACAGTTTGAGGAGAATAGGTATTAATTCTTCTTTAAATGTTTGGTAGAATTGGTAGACTGTTTGGGAGATTTTTGATGACTGCTTCAATCTCCTTACTGGTTATGGATCTATTCAGGTTTTCTATTTCTTCCTGGTTCAGTTTTGGTAGTTTGCGTGTTGCTAGGAATGCATCCATTTCTTCCAGATGGTCAAATTTGTTGGCATATAGTTGCTCATAATATGTTCTTATAATCGTTTGTACTTCTTTGGTGTTGGTTGTGATCTCTCCTCTTTTATCCATGATTTTATTAATCTGGGTCCTTTCTCTTTTCTTTTTGATAAATCTGGCCTGGGGTTTATCAGTCTTATGAATTCTTTCACAGAACCAGCTCCTAGTTGTGCTGATCTGTTCCACTGTTCCTTTAGTTTTGATTTTATTGATTTCTGCTCTGATCTTTATTATTTCTCTTCTCCTGGTGGGTTTAGGCTTTCTTTGCTGTTCTTTCTCCTTTAGGTGTAGGGTGTGGTTGTGTGTTTGAGACCTTTCTTATTTCTTGAGAAAAGCTTGTATTGCTATATACTTTCCGCTCATGACCGCCTTTGCTGTGTATCAAAGATTTTGAACAGTTGTTTTCATTTTCATGTTTTTTTCCCCCAAATACATTTACTTTATTTTTTCAGTGTTACAAGATTAATTGTTCATGCACCACACCCAGTGCTCCATGGAATACATGCCTTCCTCAATACCCACCACCAGGCTCGCTCAACCCCCCACCCCCTCCCCTCCAAAACTCTCAGTTTGTTGCTGCATTTTCATTTTTTTAATAATTTTTTTCAATTCTTCTTTAATTTCCTCGTTGACCCTTTCATTCTTTAGTAGGATGCTTTTTAGCCTTTGTATTTGAGTTCTTTCCAACTTTCTTCTTGTGGTTGAGTTCTGGTTTCAAAGCATTGTGGTCTGAGAATATGCAGGGAATGATCCCAGTCTTTTGGTACCAGTTAAGACCTGATTTGTGACCCAGGATGTGATCTATTCTGGAGAATGTTCCACATGTACTAGAGAAAAATGTATATTCTGTTGCTTTGGGATGAACTGTTTTGAATATATCTGTGATGTCCATCTGGTCCAGTGTGCCATTTGAAGTCTTTATTTCCTTGTTGATCTCTTGCTTAGATGATCTGTCCATTTTAGTGAGGGGGTGTTAAAGTCCCCTACTACTACTGTATTATTGTCAATATGTTTCTTTGATTTATTTATTAGTTGGTTTATATAATTCGCTCTTCCCATTTTAGGGGCATAGATATTTAAAATTGTTAGATCTTCTTGTTGGACACACCTGTTAAATATGATATACTGTCCTTCCTCATCTCTTATTATAGTCTTTGACTTAAAATCTAATTCGTGTGATAGAAGGATTGCAACCCTAGCTTTTTTTTTTTGATGTCCATTAGCATGGTAAATGGTTTTGCACTCCCTCACCTTAAATCTGGAGGTGTCTTTGGGTGTAAAATGAGTTTCTTGCAGAAGGCATATTGATGGGTCTTGTTTCTGTATCCATTCTGATAACCTGTGTCTTTTGATTGGGGCATTTAGCCCATTTACATTCAGGATAACTGTTGACAGATATGAATTTAGTGCCATTGTATCGCCTGTAAGGTGACAGTTAATGTGTATTGTCTCTGTTCCTTTCTGATTTGTGTTTTTAGGCTCTCTCTTTGCTTAGAGGACCCCTTTCAATATTTCCTGTAGGGCTGGTTTGGTGTTTGCAAATTCTTTTAGTTTTTGTTTGTCCTGCAAGATTTTTATGTCTCCTTCTATGTTCAATGACAGCCTAGCTGGATATAGTATTCCTGGCTGCATATTTTTCTCGTATTTTCTCATTTAGTTTTCTGAATATATCATGCCAGTCCTTTCTGGCCTGCCAGGTCTCTGTGGATGGGTCTCTTGCCAGTCTAATATTTCCACCATTGCATATTTCAGACCTCTTGTCCCGTGCTGCTTTCAGGATGTCCTCTTTGTCTCTGAGACTTGCAAGTTTTACTATTAGATGATGGGTTGTTGAACTATTTTTATTGATTTTGAGTTGGGTTTTATGTGCCTCCTGGATTCTGATGCCTTTTTCCTTCCCCAAATTAGGGAAGCTCTGGCTGTAACTTGCTCCAGTACACTTTCTGTCCCCCTCTCTCTTTCTTTTTCTTCTGGGGTCCCAATTATTCTAATATTGTTTTGTCTTATGGTATCACTTATCTCATATTCTCCCCTCATGATCCAATAGCTGTTTATCTCCTTTTCAGCTTCTTTATTCTCTGTCATTTGGTCTTCTATATCACTAATTATCTCTTCTGCCTCATTTATCCTAGCAGTAAGAGCCTCCATTTTTTATTGCACCTTATTAATAGCTTCTTCAATTTCACCTTGGTTAGATTTTAGCTTTTATTTCTTCAGAAAGGGATTTTATTTCTCCAAAAGGGATTCTCTAGTGTCTTCTATTCTTTTTTTCAAGTCCTACTAGCATCTTTATAATTGTCCTTCTGAACTCTAGTTTTGACATCTTTCTAATGTCCATATTGATTAGGTCCCTAGCTGTCAGTGCTGCATCTTGTTCTTTTTTTTGTGGTGAGTTTTTCCTCCTTGTCATTTTATCCAGGTAAGAATAGATGAATAAGAGAAGAAAATACTAAAAGGGTAGCAATGACTCCAGAAAAATACACACTAACCAAATCAGAAGAGACCTGAAACCAGGGGGAGAAGAAAGGAGGAAAAAGAAAACACACACACACACACACACACACACACACATATCGAATAGAATAGAGCCACACATTTGATTTTGGGTGTATTTTGGTCTATTAGAAGAAACTGTTTTCCAAAATTTTAAAGAAAGAAAGACTTATATACACAAAAATAAGGGTAAACATGATGAAAGGATGGAATATGACTAAAGATGAAAATTAAAAAAGATTTTTAAAAGAAATTGATCTGATAAGAAGTTGGTTGAAAAAGAGGAAAGAAAGGAGAGTATGTGATCAGGCTGAAGACTAGAACAAAGCCATATGCTCGCTTTAGGGTATAATTTGGTCTGTTAGAAGAAACTGTATCCCAAAATGTTAAAGAAAGATAAACTTATATGTATATAAAAAATAAGATTGAATACAAGGAAGGGTTAGAATATTACTATAACAATGAAAATTAAAAAAGATTTTAAAAAAAGTATTGATAAGAAATACAGTTAAAATGTTAAAATAGAAAAGAGGAAATATTTAAAAAGAATAAGAAAAAAATACAATTTTAAAAATTTAACTTTGAAAGACTAAAGAATCATGGGGAAATAAGCCATGAATTCTGTATGTTGCATACCCCTAGCTCTGGTGTTTGCAGTTCTCATTGATTGGTGAACTTGGTCTTGGCTGGATGTTCTTGCTGACATTCTGGGAGAGGGGCCTGTTGCAATGATTCTCAAATGTCTTTGTCAGAGCAGAAATGCACTGCCTTTGCCAAGGGCCAGGTTATGTAATCTGCTTGGGTTCACTCTCAGGAGTTTTTGTTCCCTGAATGCTTTCCATACAGCTTTAGAGGACGGGAATGAAGATGGTGACCTCCACAATCTCCAACCTGGAGTAGCTGGAGCTTGGGGACCCCACTCCTCAGTGCACCCTCAGGGAAAAGCAGTCCATCACGCTTTTCTCCCTGGTCTCCAGCCGCACTCCTTGCTCAACCAGCCTGTGACCGAGCATTTCTTTCTCTCGTGCACGGCCCCATTGGGAGTCTCCAAACCCAGCAGATTCTTGCAGCACACTCCTGCACCACTCCTCCCGGAGTAGGAAGGGTGCCAGTGTCCCCAGATCTGGCACTTGTGGGGTCCTTTCTCGAGAGTAGTGGCCCAGCTGTGCGGGGATCATGGTTTATGGCAACCCGGAGCTGAGATCCCACTCCTTGGCTTTGTCTCTACAGCCGGCTTCCCTGCTCCAATACCTGTGAGCTCTGCCCCACTCAGGTGACTCTGAGGGACTTGAGACCACAGTGTCCCAGTGAGGGCTACATCCCCGCTTAGTCACTAGAGTGATGTCCCTCAGTGGAGCTGACTTCTAAAAGTTTTGATTTTGTGCTCTGCTGCTCTACTGCTTGCTGGGAGCTGGCCTCTCCCTCCCGCCCCCTCAAAGTCTCTTCCCGTATATCTCTTCAGATTGACTTCTTTGCATGTCCTACCTTTCAGAAAGTGGTCACTTTTCTGTTCAGAGAATTGCTACTGTTCTTTTCTTTGCTCTCCTGTTGAGTTTGTAGGTGTTCAGAATGGTTTGATAAGTATCTAGTTGAATTCCTAGGACCAGATGAAATTTAGGTCTCCTACTCCTCTGCCATCTTCCTCCTCTTTTTTTCTTATCATTATAAATTATACATTTATGTTTTTCTTTTTATTTCAAATTCCATTTGCTTATTGCTCTTGGGGAAGTTACTGACTTTTGTCTATTTACCTTGTGTTTTGTGCCCTTCCTAAGCTTGCCTCTTAGTTCTAGGAGGTTTTCTTGTTTTGTTTTGTTTTGTTTTTGTAGCTATTTTTGTTTGGTAGTTTCTTTGGGGGTTTCTCAGTAGACACCTCATCTGTAAATAAAAGCAGTTTTATTTCTTTCTCTCCAGTTTGTATAACTTTTTGTTATTTCTCTTGCCTTACTGCACTAGGTAGTGTTTCCAGTAACATGCTGAATAAGAGTGGTAAAGGAGGATATCCTTGCCCTGTGCCTGACTAAGGGGGAAAAGCGTTTAGTCTCTCACCATTAAGTATAATGTTAGCTGTAAGTTTTTCATACCTACCCGTTATTATGTTAAGAAAAATCATGTGTGGTGATGAGCACTGGGTATTATATGCAACTAATGAATTGTTGAGCACTACATCAAAAACTAATGATGTACTATTTGCTGGCTAATTGAACATAATAATAAAATTAAAATTAAATAAAATAAAATGAATCGAAAAATAAACACTTTAAGAAAATTCCCTTCCACTCCTAGGATTTTGAAAATTTTTACCATGAGTGGGTATTGCATGTTACTTAATACTTTTCTACATCTTTAGATTTAACCACATGATATTATTAGCAGCTTGTTATTGTGGTCAAATAAATTGGTGAAGGTTAAACCAGCATTACATCCTAGGATAAACCTTGTCAGGCCATGGTGCATAATTCTTTTTAGAAATTATTAAACTTGGGGCACCTGGGTGGCTCAGTGGGTTAAAGCCTCTGCCTTCGGCTCAGGTCATGATCTCAGGGTCCTGGGATCGAGCCCTGCATTGGGCTCTCTGCTCAGCAGGGAGCCTGCTTCCCCCTCTTGCTCTGCCTGCCCCTCTGCCTACTTGTGATCTTTTTCTGTCAAATAAATGAATAAAATCTTAAAAAAACTGTTATAAATTATTAAGCTTAATTTTGCTAATTTTTTATTGAAGATTTTTAACCTGTAGTCATAGGATATAAATTGTTGTTTTCTTGCATATCTTTCTCTGGTTTTAGAATACTGCTGGCCCCAGAAAAGGAGTTGCAAAGTGTTCTTACCTACTTTCTGAAAAAGATGTGTAGTTTAGGAATTACTTCTTCTTTGAAGGTTTGGTGGATTTCACCAATTAAATTATGTGGGCCTGGCATTTTTCTTTGGCAGATTTTTAGCTACTAATTCAGTCTGTTTGATAGACACAAGTTTATTTAGGTTCTTTTTCTCCTTAAATGAAGTTTGGTTGTTTGTGTCTTTCAAGGAATTGGTCTGTTTCATCTAAGTTACTGAATTTATGGGTATAGGGTTGTTCATAGTATTCTCTTATTATCCTTAGTATCGTATTATCCTTTCAGTGTTCTGAGATCAGTTGTGATGACCTTTCTTTTTTTAGATGTTGGTACTTTGTATCTTTGCTCTTTTTAATTTTCTTCAGTTGGCCTTGGTTGCTAGAGTTTTATACATTTTATTGGTCTTTTTTCTGGTTGCTTTAAAAGTTTTGTCTTTGTCTTTAGTTTTCTGCAGTTTGAATACGATAATGGTAAGGGGTAGAGAGAGAGAGGGAGAGAGTGTGTGTGTGTGCGCGTGCACGTGTGGTATATATCCTCTTTGGTGTTCTCTGAACCTCTTTGATCTTTAGTTTGGTGTTTGTCAGTAATTTAAAAAAAATTTCAGCCCTTATTTAACTGTTGATTCTGCTCCATTCCCTCTTCTAATATTGCAAGTTTTGCATATGTTTTATATTTAATTTTTTTTAGAGATTTTATTTATTAGAGAAAGCACAAGCTAGGGGAGTGGCAGGGATAGGGAGAAGCAGACTCCCCACTGAGCAAGGAACCTGACATAGGACTCCATCCCAGGACCCTGGGATCATGACCTGAGCCAAAGGCAGATGCTTAACTGACTGAGCCACGCACGCACCCCCATTTGCAGCTGTTACACTGTTTTATATGGTCCCACAATTCTTAGATGTCTTTTTTCACATTTTTTTCTGTTTGTGTTTCAGTTTAGAAATTTTTATTGACCTCTCTTCAAGATCACTGTTTCCATCCTCAGCCTTGTCAAAGTCTAATAAAAGAAATTCCTAGAAGGAATTTTTCTTTTCTCTTACTGTGGGGGTCTTGGTTCTGTAATTTCCTTTTGGTACTTTCTCATAGTTACCATCTTTCTGCTGACATCTGGTTTTGCATCCACCTTTTTCATGAGAACCTTCACACCTTAATCATAGTTATTTTCAGTTCTCTGGTAATCCCAACATTAGTGTCATATCTGAATCTGGTTTTGCTGATTGCTTTGTCTTCAAACTAATTTTTGTTTGTTTTTGCCTTTGGCATGCCTTACAATATTTTGCTGGAAGCCAGACATGTGGTACAGTGTGTTAAATACTGAGTTAAATAGATCTTTAGTATGAGGATTTATGTTAATCTGGCTAGTAGTTGGGTTGTGTTTGGTGCTTGTTGTAGTTATGGGTACGAGAGGTTTCAAATTCTTCCAGTGTCCTCTCTCTCCAGCTCCCCTTTTGCCTTAGGGGCTTCTTCCCTTTGTACTACTCATAAGAGAGAGTGTATCTCTATTGTCCCAACCGTAATCCACTATTATTGTTCCTGGAGACATTATTGTGGTAGTGATGGGGTGTAGACAAGGGGAAGTTTCCTCTAATCATGATTAAATTCTAGTTTGGAGATGGACTATGGGCCTGTGTTTCTGTCTCTTCTTTAGGCATAGAACTTTTTCATCCCCTGCCCTCTGATCCTTCCCCTACCATTGCTTGTCCTCCAGTGTCCCCAGTCTGTATAACTGAGATCCTCTCCCCTGTACATTTAATTTTTAGTTTTTTCTTTAAGTGATATAGGGAGGCCATGGCAGAGTGGAGCTCCCTTCCCCCAGCTTGATTGAGATTTCTTTGATGCCAACCATCAACATCAGACCTGTTGGAGATTAAATTTTTTGTTCCCTAAGAGTGAAAGGCCTGGGTGGATTTTCACAATGGCTACTCCCCTTCCTCTACACCAGCTGGGGCCAGGTGGTAGAGGGAGCTTTCTCCAGATTCTTGACTCTGTGACAGCCTGGTGGGTTCCCATAGGGAAAAACGTATGAAAGTGTGGGGTCCCTCCCTGGGATGTTGACTCTCAGGGGCTTCTCACTCTTGTGATAGTCCACACTCAGCACTTTATTGAATTTTCTAGTTTATTGGACCTTCCAGCTTAAATGGCATCTGCCCAGTGACTTCTCCAGATAATCATATGCCCGAGTTGTCTTCCTGGAGGAGCCCATCTCATTAGATTTGGGGATGGCAGTTAGGCCTGCAGTCTCAGTTCTCTGAGGTGTTGAAAAAAAGTTGTTGACAGTTAGCTTGTCCAGCTTTTCCTTGTAAGGATGGGAATTAAAGCTTCTAAGCTCTTCACATGTTTGAACTGAAACCAAAGTTCCTACAATGGTTTTAATAAATGATGGCCTCTTATTTTTAAATTATTAATCCGTGATTACTTGTCTTCTTAATCAGATTCTACTGTCTTCTAAGTTTCAAACGTTAATTATCGCAAACCACAGTATATAACATCCATTAAATATTTACCTGTCATTGAGTGAGTTGTTTATTATTACTTAAATTGAGAATTGAAATGGATTTAGAGATTATTTTCCCATCCTTTTCATGTTTCAGATTATTATTTACCTATCCCTTTCATGTTAGAGATTTTCAAATTGATTTGGCTCTATCATCCATGAAAGGTCATTAACAGTTCGTGACAGAGCTGGGAGTCTAATTTACTTCCTTGTTCCTTTACTGTTTGGATGATTTAAAAACACATTACCTGCCCTCCCATTTAGCCCCAGAAGTTGTCATTCTAAACAGATTTATATTTAACTGCTTTATGAACCTTCTGTGCACATAGTAGTTACTTTAATAATGATATCTTACCTTCAGATAAAAGCACTTTTATATATGTTATATTTTTTAGGCTTTTTATAATCCAGTTGTATGGAATTATTATTTTCAAGGAGTTTTGAATTCCTGTTGGTATTCACAGAAGGTAAATGATTTGTCCAAACATATGAGGCTGAAACACAGAGGAAAACATCAGGAGTAAAACTTGGTTCTCATAGTTTTAACCTATGTGCAGACTCTTTCCCACTTGAGAAACCAGCTGCCTTTCACATGATGCTGACGATCTGATGTATCTGTGGGCACTATTCTTAGTATAAAAGAATGCACACCTGCCTCTCAGCTTCATAAACTGTGCCTCCTAGAGCAACCTCCTGCCCGAAATGAGTGCTCAAAACTGTTGTTCATTGATCAGCTGCACCTTTCATATGCCCTGACTTTTCAAGTCTGCGCTGTTCAATGCAACAGGAACAAGCAGAAACAGATTTTGTAACATTTAATATTATTGGGCTTTCCTGGAGTTATAGGTTAATCTTTATTGGAATTCACTATGTGTGATAAGTTTTTGTTTTGTTTGTTTCACAGTTTGGACATAATTACATTTCCTTTTTTGTCCTTCTAGCTTATTATTTGCTATTCTACCATATGTTTGCTATCTCTGTTTTAAATTGTGGTTAATTGTGCACACAATTCTTTTCCAGGACTGGAAACACTTTAAAAGATGCTTCATGTCATACTCATCCTAGTATCAGTAGGGCTTAATAAAGAGGCTACTCAGCATGAGTATTCACTAGTGCTGTGGCTTTGGGGAAAAATACGTTGGTTTGTGTTACACATAGCAGATTCTGTTAGCTTCTAATTCTCCAAAAGATACACCCAACAGTGTAAGACCGTTTCAGCCTTAAATGCTCTAGTCAGTTTCTGCCTGGGTAAACTCAAGTACAGTAGACAGAAAAAAAAAAGTATAGGAATCTTAAAAGTCCAGTTTCTTGTATATCCCACCCAAAGACTTGGGGGAGTTAGGGTAAATTGACCAAAGAACATATTCAAAGAACTTCCATTGGATTCTCTCTATTCTGCTTTAAGATTTTTTTTCTTTATGTACAGCAGTTCTTTAACTCAGTGTTTATTTAGCCCCAGAGGGTGAATTTTTATACATACACACATACAATTATACAACTTTATATGAATGTCAATGATAGATATTCATACAAGGATTTTTTCCCCAAATATTTTATTTTTTCAGTGTTACAAGATTAATTGTTCATGCACCACACCCAGTGCTCCATGCAATAAGTGCCCTCCTCAATACTCACCACCAGGCTCGCCCAACCCCCAACCCCTCCCCTCCAAAACCCTCAGTTTGTTGCTCAGAGTCCACAGTCTCTCATGGCACTACTGGGTATTTACCCCAAAGAAGCAGATGCAGTACAAAGAAGGGCCACATGTACCCCAATGTTCATAGCAGCAATGGCCACAATTGCCAAACTGTGGAAAGAGCCAAGATGCCCTTCAACAGATAAATGGATAAAGAAGATATGGTCCATACATACAAGGATTTTTAATGCACTTTTTTCTTTTGATTTTTGTTTGCTTTTCCTTTTCTTCTCCTTCTTACCCCATATATTTCCTCAGAAATTAATCTATGTTAACAACTTTGAATCCTTTATTTTTATCTACACTAACCTTAGCATGTATGTATACCTGGATGTACACACACACACACACACACACACACACACAGAGACACAGACACTGCTATAGGAATTTTGCTTCGTTGTTTTAAAAAAAAATTGGGACCATACTTTGCAAAGTTTTCTCCAACAGATTTCTCACTCATCACTTGCCTTGTAAAGTATCTTCCTTGCTGACTAGTCCAACTCTAATTCATTATTTTAAAATATTTAAAATTTTTATTTCCTGCATGTAGTACATGGTGTGGATATAGCACAATTCCTCAATTTATGTCATTCAGTTTGTTATCAATATTAAAATAAGCAAAATAAGCATTAAACAGTTTATATATATTTCAGTGTTATATATGTTTATATATTATATATGTTTATGTTATATAGTTTTATAATATTGTTTAATATATATAAATTTCCTAAATCATAAAAGAAGGGCTTTTATTTCTATGGGGGAGAGTTCCAGAAGTGGGCCAAAGTGAATGGAATTTTAAGTTTGAATAGACTGTTATGGGTTTAATTGTGTTCCCTAAAAATATGTTGAATTCATAACCTGTCTTTGCAGATGTACCCAAAATAAGAGGAAGTCTACTGCAATTCGGGCAGCCCTCTTTCAGTGACTTCTGTCCTTAAGAGGAACATTTGGACACATACAGAGGAGGCTATGTGAAGACAAGGGAAGAAACTTGAGTGATCCACCTACAAGCCAAGGAACATCAAGGTTCACCATCAACCACCAGAACCAAGGAGGTCTTAGGAGGCTCTGCGGACACCTTGATTTCAGACTTCAAGCTGCCCAAACCGTGAGACAATACATTCCTGTTTTTTTTTAAAAGTCTTTTTATGCTGTTTGTGGGACTTTGTTATAGCAAACGGAGGAAATTAACACATATATGTTGCAAAAGTAGTGTCCCTAAAAACAGGTGTTCTTATTTCCTAATTTATCATGGCATTTGTTTTAGTGACTATCATTTAGTGTATATTTATTAATAGTTTTTGATAAGAAGTCTACCATAAGTAGTTTCCTTTTATTCCTGTTCTATGTGCTACTTTTATTAATAAGGCTCTGAGTTTTACCAAATGATTAGCATTTATTGTTATTATCTTGAGGCTTTCCTACATTACTTTTTGATAGAATGGATTCTGCTTATATCTTTTATGATAAATTGCCCATCCATACATTTAGAGTAAGCCCTACCTGGACATAATGTGTTAGTCTTCTGACTTTCTATCCTAATATTTTATTTTGAATGCTTCATATCTATTCATAAGTGATGGTGGGCTATGCTTTTAACTCTTGTTATCAGATTTAGCAGTAAAGTCTTGTTGGCTTTGTAAAATGCATTAGAGAGCTTTTCGTCTTTTTCTGTTCAGTTGGAATACTTTAGATTACATTAAAATTAACTTTTTCCCCCTTCATATCATATAGAACTGAACTATAAATTACTCTGGTTCTTGTGACCTTTTTATTTAATTTTTTTTAACAAAAATGGTCACTTGAAAACATTTAAACTTCTACTAAAGTAAGAAGTATTATATAGTGAACCTCTTCATACCCACACCCAGCTTTAACTCAAGTTGGAACTTTAGTTGGCAGGGAAGCGGAAGCAGCAAGTGATGATTTGTGATTTTTAAAAAAAAGTTTTATGATACCGGAGGATTTCAATTCCTTTCCTAAAGCTAGACATTTTTCCCAAGTTATAAAGTTGAAATAATCTGTTACTTCCCCACTTTGTCTTCTTAATTCATCAAGAGTTAATTGAGGGTTGTAGAATGCTGCACCCTGCCTTCAGAGGGCAGAGACTAAGGGCTTGAACTGGGCTAAGGTCCGAGATCCGTAAGTTACCAATAACTGAGTCTCAGTTTCCTCATCTGCTTTGTGGAATGTTGGTGAGGATTAGGTGAAATAGTACATAGAAGACACAGAAGGGGGCTGATGTGGGTTACCACACAGATCGTAGCTTTAGGACCAAGGCACTCGTTCTTAGAGCTGCTAGGAGTTGGCTGCCAATGACTCAGAGATAAGTTCTTCTTTGGGACATGTACTCACCGGAAAGGAACTGCACTGAACAAGGTTGTTCCCCATCTTGAGGGTCAGCACAGGGCCAAAAGTTGAGGTTTGTCAGGTCCTCTTGCCTCCATGCAGGTCAACTCTGAAGGGCCATCCAGCCTCCAAGCTCTCTGTGGCATTGGCTGTGGCTTCCGTGTAGCTGTTATGCCCAAATTCTCTTGCTGCCCGTTCCTGTTTCTCTCACCCCCTCACAGGGGTTGAAACAAGAGAATCTCCAGCAGTAAAACTGCTGCACACAACTTCTCCCTCAGTCTGTTTCTGAAGGAGTGTAGCCAAGGTGGTGCTTAAAACAAGGCCTGGTAAACATTCAATAAATGCTGTTACTGTAAACAGCTATTATAATTATCATAGATCTCAGATAATGGTGAGCCTTTCCTGCTTACCTGAGAAAGTCTGCCCAATTGTATAGTGGTGGGGTTCACCCTCTCTCCACTATAATCACGTTTGCTTCAAGCGGGTACTGTGTGGCCCGACTCTGAGCAGCGTGCTGATGTAAGAAGTTTGATGTCTTCTAACATAGAGAGGATTTCTCCACCTGAGCAGAAAAATGGTATTTATTGTGTAACACCATCACATACCTACTAGGAAGCAGTAGGATTGGGCACTTGTGTTTTGTAATTCAGTGTTCAATATGTTGTGGGCTACGTTGGTGCAAGCCGGCAGAAAAAACTCATTTGATGCCAAAAGTTAAAGGAAAAAAATCATATGGAGTTACAATATTGAGAAAATATTGATTAACATTTTCTACAATTCTGATTTAGTCATGAACCTCAGTCTGGCTTATGGGAGCCTATACCAAAATCTGTGTGTGTGGGTGTGGAATGTGGCCCTATGTGGGTAAGTGCAGACGATTTCAAATATATAAGCAGATAGATTTCATTCAACATATGTACATCAAGGAAGTGAATCAGTAAATTATGTGGTTATTGTGGATAATTGAAGACGGTGATGGTGCCTAAATTTGGTATGGGGGCGGAGTATTTTTAGTAATTGGGCTTTTTTTTTCTAAACTGCCTACAGAGCAGATTTAACATCTATCCCAAAATACCCTCAACAGTAATTTACAAAAGTGTCAGAAAAACCTGATAGGCTAACATACTGGCATCAGCATAACTTTTTATAATTTTATTATTATTATTTTATTTTATTTTTAAATTTAAACTCTTAACTCATCACCATGGAGCTATGTGGTCCAATTATTCTCTGGGCAGTGATCAGGGGGTCTTTTGTTTACAGCACTTCTTTGTACTGAAAGGAGAATGTTTAATACACATGAGAGCGTTTTTCTTATATCCTTTTGGAAGCTCATTATTAAAGTTTGGTTGTCTGTTCCTCACACTTGTACTGGCATTTAATGGTTTAATTATGTTACCAGTCAATTAAGTCCGTATTAATATTCCTTTCAAGAGTCCTTGGAATCCTTGGCGGTACTGAGAGAACAAGTGAGACTGATAGGGCAAAGAGGTTATATACTGACCCCAGGAAACATAATATTTGCATTTTGTATTGAGCATTTCAAAGAGAAAAAAAAATAAAGTTAATGCCTTTAATCATCTAAACTAGATGTGTATAGAGGATGAGCCACATGGAGAACAGGATGTCTAATCTCTACAGAAGACTGGATGGTGTAAAATAGGAAGGTTAAGCATACTGCCTCCAAAACCTACACATTTATTATCTTTTTGTAGTCAACTTGATAAAAACATCCTTATTTTTTAAAAAGCACACGAAAACTTTTCAGTAACAATTTGGGGCAGGTCATGCAATTTCCAGGGTTAAGACACGTTGATAAGCATCATGTCTGGCTTTGAGATACATCTACATTTCTAAGAGGAAAAAAAGAGTTGGATAAATTATTTTAAGCCACTCCTGGTCCTTTATGCGCAGTTTATCTCATGAAGAGTGTGGATAGGCCCTGGAGACAAAACAGAGCTATAGCCATTGCTAGATTTGCTTAAATTTGATGTTTAGTTATGCTCCAATTTGAGCACCTTCAAGTAAAGAGTAAGGAGTCAAGAGGAGGGAATTATAAGAAAATATGGGGCAGAAATACAGTGGCTTTGGAGACTCTTTGGTAAATACCATTAATCTCAAGGCCAGGAAATTCTTTCAAAGTATACTGTGGCATGTGCCAAACTAGAAATTGGAGAGTCAGATGTGATGTCCTCTGTGTGTCCTGTCTTTTCTTTGAAACCAGAGCTATAAAACTATTGAACTGCTACATAAGGAGAACAGATACAGCTTGATTCAGAATCCTCCCAAGGACAATTCAGAATTTGCCTTCAGATTTTTCTCTACGTGTGTGTTTTTCTGCAGGATTGTGGTGATATCTTTTTTTTTTTTTTAATAAATTATTCAATAGGATCAGAAATGGCTTTATAATAATTTTGGGCCATATTACTCTAAAAAATCTGGATGGACCCTAGTAAGAATGATGAAGATATTATGACAAGTCAGCAAATATTCAGTAATCGTCTGTTAAGAACGGGGGGAGGTAAGGATCTAACAAATATAGAGTGTTTCTGCTGGGCCTATCCTAAGAAATTCTATATACACCATAATTATTATTCCTCACAGAAACCCACGGAGACCTGTATATAGGTCCTTATTTTGACAGTTGAGAAAAATGAAATTTAGAGAGTCACAACAGGAGAAGCAGGAACCACTTTCAGTGTGATATAAGTACTTCCCACCTTCCTCAAAGAATCTATAGACCAATTGGAGAGAAGAGACAAATATTCGAAATAAGAAATTATCTATTTCAGGGTAGACATTTTATTGACAGCAAGTGCTTGGCATATCAGTCAATATATTGTATTTGAGAGAAATAGGAGTTCACAAAAAACTATTCTGGTGTTCAAGAAAGATAGAATGAACAAAGTGGGACTCAAATTCAAGGATCCTTGAAAACTTAGTAGAATTTAAGCAGAGAGGATGTGAGAGGCATTGCCACCAGTGGAATGCTTATGTCCAAAGGCCCATAGACGGATAATCAAAGGTGGGTTAGGGAGAAAATGGTTGACCAGTGTGATGGTAAGGGTTTTTTTGGGAGGAAAAGCTAACAGTAAGGTTAAATTTAGTCTATAAATGTTATAGTTCAGCTTATATTACCCTTTTGTTTAGTATTTGTATAGCATCTGTAGAAGAATCAATGTAAGGTATTTTGTTAATCTGACGTGGAGAAACAGAAGAAAAAAGAAAGATCATGGACATGAGAGAGGGAGACAGTGTTGGTGATGTCAATAAAAATTTTATAAACCAGATATTTTTACTATAGATTTAAGATTGAGAGATTTTTTTTTAAGATTTTATTTATTTATTTATTAGGAAAGAGATAGAGTGAGAGAGAGCATGAGAAGGGAGAAGGTCAGAGTGAGACGCGGACTCCCCATGGAGCTGGGAGCCCGATGTGAGACTCGATCCCCGGACTCCGGGATCATGACCTGAGCCGAAGGCAGTCACTCAACCAACTGCGCCACCCAGGTGCCCTGAGAGATTTTTTTTAAAGATGGTTGTTGTGTTACACATCTTATTCCATTTTATTTCTATTAGCTTCATATTACCACTCTGGCAAATTACCGTAAACCCTGGAATTGGAACACAAATTCATGATCCTACAGTTCTGAAGGTTCAAAATGGTTCTCACTAGGCTAAAATCCATGTGTTGGCAGAGTTGCGTTCTTTTTGGGAGCTCTAGGAGAGAATTTATTTCCTTGTTTTTTCCCGCCTCTAGAGGTTGCCTGAATCCTTCAGCAGTCATACTCTGACCTCTGTGTCCTTTATCACGTTTTCTTTTCTGATAATCACATTTTCTTTTCTCCTTCCTTTCTCTTGTAAGGACTCTTTTGATTACATGGGCCCATCCAGATAATCCAGGATGATGACCCCATCTCAAGATCCTTAATCATATCTCTAAGTCCCTTTTGCTATGTAAGGCAACATATTCACAAGTTTCTGGGATTAGGACATGGACATCTTTCGGTGGCCATTATTTTGCCTACCACACCATCACGTGGCAAAAACACTACTACTTTAGATCAGTCAGCTCATCCATCCATCCGTCCATCCATCCATCCATTCTAAACAGGTGAAATGCAGCATGTGCATAGATGTGAATTGATCATATCTCTGTCTTGACTGTGTCACTGAGCATCCATTAAATCCTCTGAGACTCAATACTATCATTGAAAAACTGAGGTATTTTACCCGTCTCTAAGTTCTGTTGTAGGGATTAATGAGATAATGTAGGTGAAAATATATGGAGCAATACCTATTACAAGCCATTAACTGAAACTAGCAGTAGCAATAGTGGTGGTGGTGGTAGTAGTAGTAGTAATAGCAGCAGCAGCAGCAGTCATAGTAGTTATAGAAATAGTAGTAATTCTGTGGGGGTGCCAAAAAATTTAAAAACCGGTTATACTGGGGGTGCCTGGGTGGCTCAGCAGGTTAAGCCTCTGCCTTCGGCTCAGGTCATGATCCCAGGGTCCTGGGATTGAGCCCTGCATTGGGCTCTCTGCTCAGCGGGGAACCTGCTTCCCCCTCTCTGCCTGCCTCTCTGCCTACTTGTGATCTCTCTCTGTCAAATAAATAAATAAAATCTTTAGAAAAATAGTTATACTGAAGCACATAGAATTGATATAGAGCCAGATTGAACAAATGTTACTTATTCAAAGAGAATTTGATAGACCTGAAACTAATATAACACTGTATATTAACTATACTGGAATTAAAATAAAAAGAGAATTCATTTGAAATACAATAAAACTGTTGTTAAGAATAACCAGGGTTTCTTCAGGTTTTGTGTCAGTTCTGTCTCAGCTTCATATCACTGATGTAGGTTCTCAAATTTCTTTTTAGTCTATTTTTATGGCAGAGAGTGAGTAAGGTGGACCCAGATATTTCCCCAGTTATAAATCATCTGAAATTCAGATTGATCCTGGCACTTGTATACTCATTTCTGATCTTCTAAGGATGCCTTCGAATTAGTACAGTTTGCCTTCAGTTCTGGAAAATCCTCTTAAAATTATACCATATCAGTGGGTAAGATGTTTGGCAGCTTAGCATATTTTGAGGTTTACAATCAGTGACGGTCACAGACACTTTAGAAGATGATTCATACTCATAAATCTTTGAATATCTTCAAAAATTCTAACATAATTCCAACCAAATAGTTCTAGGATTCTTTAGACTAGGTGATTTCTTTGATTTCAAGGCAGTTTGGTAATGGGAAATAAATATAGTCTCCAGATGTCATCTGCTCCATCCGCGTGTCCAATTTGCATCTATATACTTGCACTTCTGTGAATAAATAAGCACTCTTTCTCTCTTATTCTTGATTATTCTTTAAAACTTAATGTTTTAAAAGTTAATTGTGTCCCACTGTCTTCTATCAGCAAGAAAGCAAACTCTTATAAACCACTGGGGGGTTAGCAAGTTGAGTGTTTGGGAGTCCTTGAATTCCTCCAAAGACTGGTTTAAGAACGTACCTTAGGAAAGCTTTTCACTTCAATATTTGACTGCATTAAAAATAAGCAAAATGTCTATACTCTGTCTCAACATCTTAAAAATAACCAGTGAATAGGAAATGCAGGACACCTCCACCATTATACCTGCAAGGATCCAAATGGAAGTTTTGCAACATAACTTCTGTGACAGATGAGTTAATGACAGCCAGGTACATCAACCATTTCTTTTGACATGAAACCTTATTTAAAGTTTTAATTTAAAATGTTTCCACCTTTCAATATTGGCATTAAATCTGTGGTCAGTTGAACCTTTTTCTTCTTTGTTTAATGTAAACATAAAATTTCATACCGGGATATCTGCTTTCAGTTCATGTCCCAATTCTCAGGGTACTGGGATGGAGCCCTGTGTTAGACTCCCAGCTCAGTGGGGAGTCTGCTTCTTCCCTTCCCCACCCCCCCACCCCCGCTTGTGCTTTCCCTCTTTTTCTCTCTCACTTACTCTTTCTCTCAAATAAAATCTAAAAAATAAAATAAGAAAATAAAATTTCATACCAGCTGTGCAGTGTGCTCTGCTAATCATGTGCAACATATAGCATATGCTAGAGGGTCCAGGCCCAAAAGACAGAAAGTTGTATCAAGTTAGGCTGTATTTGGGGATAGGTGAGTATATTATCTGACTGTGTGGAAGTAATGAACAATTGAGTTGAAGATACAGTATGAGTGTTGCCATTTATTAAATATCTTATATGATGAATCTCCTTCTAAGAACTATACATTTACAATTACGTATCTCTTCCTAATAACAACTCTTAAGCATATCCTTATTATTGTCATTTTAAAATCTGTATTGGGTTCCTGGCACTGAATGAGTTTGTGGTGATAACAAGGTAGACATGCTTTTAGCTTCATGGTGCTTCTAGATGATGAAATTGAACATTAGAACATTGAATGAATTTGCCTGTGGCTCTGCAGTTCTCAGGAGAGGAGCAGGGATTCAAACTCAGAACACTGGGGCTTTTCTGCTACTGTTTTTGTTTTCCTACTACAGGGCTCAGAAGTCAGTTTGAAGATTCATGTAACTGGAAATTCAGGGCCAGGAAAGCAGTAATAGTGTAGTCACTGAAGACAATTAAATAGCCAAGAGGTAGAGAACAAAACATTTTCTTAACATATCAACTGACAATTTATCTACAGACCAAGGACAGATGGAGATTGGAAATGATTAGGTTATCTTTACAATGCTAATTGGTGTTTTACTTACTGAATTAGTTTGTATCATCCAGCCATTATGTCCTGGCTTCTGGGATCATTAGGATAGCTAAGACAGGAGGTTTGACCTCAAAAAGTCACAGTTGAAAAAGGAAGAGAAAGACATGTAAGCAAGCAAGTGAATGAACCAGTTCAGTTGCTGTGACAGAAATCTATGCAACTGCAGTGAAGCGTATTAGAGGAAAAGGTACATTGGAGCCAAGGGTAACTTCTAGAAGGGAGGGAATCAGCAAACCTTTGTAAGAATTGAAAGATGAGTATTCAGTAGGTGAGGAGGGAGGATAGAGTGGAAGCAATAATGAGAACAGAAGGTTGAAAGGTTGCACATAGTTTAATGTAGCCAGTGGAGAAGTTTTTAGGGACTAATGAAGCATGATATTTATTTGGAAATATAGTTGAGGTGGGAAAGGGACCTTTATTCTGCCGAAAATAAAGGATCATTGAATAGTTGACCAACTACTGCCATCCATGTTGTTGGATATATCATTTACAAATACCTTCTCTCATTCAGTAGGTTGTCTATTTGTTTTGTTAATGGTTTCTTTTGTGGTGTAATAGCTTTTGATTTTGATGTAGTCCTGATGATAGTTTATTTTTGCTTTTGTTTCCCTTGCTTTAGGAGAAATATTGAGAAAAATGTTGCTATGGCTGATACCAGAGAAATTACCAACCTGTGTTCTCTGCTAGGATTTTTATGGTTTCAGATCTCACATTTAGGTCTTCAATCTATTTTGAGTTTATTTTTGTGTATGGTGTCAGAAAGTGGTCCAGTTTCATTCTTTTACATGTAGCTGTCCAGCTATTGAAGAGACTGTCTTTTCTCCATTGTATATTTTTGCCTTCTTTGTCATGGATTATCTGATCATATAATTCTGGGTTTATTTCTGGGGTCTCCATTCTGTTCTCTTGATCTATGTGTTTCTGTGCCAGTAGAATACTAATTATTATTACTATTATTATTATCAATTAGCTAACATATAGTACATCATTAGTTTTTGATGTCATGTTTTAATTGTTATAGCTTTGTAATGTATCTTGAAATACGAGATTGTGATGCTTCCACCTGTGTTCTTCTTTGTTAGGACTGCTTTGGTCATTCAGAGTCTTCTGTGGTTCTATATAAATTGTAGTATTATTTGTTCTAGTTTTATGAAAAATACTGTTGGTATTTTGATATTGGATTGACTGTTGATATTGGATTGGATTGAATATTTGAATATCAAAATATTGGATTTTTATATTTGGATTGAATCTGTATATTGCTTTGGGTAATATGGACATTTTAACCATATTAATTCTTCCACTCCATAAACATGGAATATCTTTCCATTTGGGTCATCTTCAATTTCTTATTCATCAGTGTTTAAAGTTTTCAGAGTACAGGTCTTTCACCTTTTAGGTTTTTTTTTAAAGACTTATGTATCTGAGAGAGAGTATGTATGTGAGCATTGGGAGGACCAGAGGGAGAGGGAGATTATCTCAATCAGACTCTGTGCTGAGCATGGAGCCTGATGTGGGACTCAAACCCTAGGTATTTTATTCTTTTTGGTATAACTGTCAATGTGTTGTTTTTTTAAATTTCTCTTTCTACTACTTCGTTGAGTGTACAGAAACATTACCAATTTCTGGGTATTAATTTTGTATCCTGCTACTTTCCTGAAATTGTTTATTACACCTAGTAGTTTTTGGAGGGAGTCTTTAGTATTTTCTATGTATAAGTATTATGTCACCTGCAGATACTGACAGCTTAACTTCTTAGCCAATATGGATCCCTCATTTCTTTTTCTTATCTGATTGATGTAGCTATGCCTTCCAGTACTATGTTGAATAAAAGTGGTGAGAATGGACGTCCTTGTCTTGTGCCTAACCTTAGAGGGAAAGCTCTCAGTTATTCCCCACTGAGTATGATGTCAGCTGAGGGTTTTCCAGTATGGCCTTTACCATGTTGAGCTGTGTTCCCTCTAACCCCACTTTGTTCAGACTTTTATCCGAGTTGATGATGAATCTTGTCATATGCTTTTTCTGCATCTTTTGAGAAAACCATATGATTTTTATCCTTCATTTTGTTGATTTGGTATATTACACTGATTGCTTCTGATTAACTTTCATTTGAGGAAAAGCTATCCCAGCAAAAAAAAAAAAAAAACATGTAACAGAATACCTGTTTCTGCCCACCCTTTTCTTCCTTGGCCTGGTTCTCTAAGAAGATACACTGAAGCTCTTGGGCATTGAGGATGCTGAGGTGGACAAGGTGGAGGGGCTTACTAAGGGCAATTGGCTTGTGATTTTTCTGTGTCTTGTGTCAGGACCAGATATGGACATAAGGCAGAGCCTTTTGAGATCTTCTTTATAGCCATTTTTAATAGTATTGTTCTGGAAGTAGAAGTTAAAAATCCCTGAATGCGCTTTCTCATTCCAACCCACAGTTAGTGGATGTTTCTTTCAGCTTTAGACTGTCTTTTTCTCATCCTTAATTTCCATTGCTGCTGTAAAAGTTAGTCTTTCATATTGCTTTACGCTAATGATATTTTTATATGGTTTACTGCAAAAATGTGTTTATTGAGGGAAAAAAAAGAAGAAAACAATGGAAATCACATATCATCCCACCACTCAGAGGAATATTTGGGGCTGGTTTCCAATTATTTTTAAATTTTATGCATATACATTAATCAACTACATATGAATATTCAGTACTTTTGATGTGTAACAAACTATCCTAAATGTTGTGACTTAAAACAACAACCTGCATTTAGATCATGTATTAGTCAGCTCTCAGTGGCTTAAATAACAGAAATTTATTTTCTCACAGTTTTGGAGGCTCTAAGTCTGAGATCAAGGTACCAGTATGGGTGGTTGCTGGTGAAAGCTCTCTTCTTGGTGTATAGATGGCTACCTTCTTTCTCTTTACTCTCAGCCTTTTCTTGATGTTTGTGCCTGTGTGTGCACACACATACTTATAGCACACACACAGAGGAGAGAGTACAGGAGTGATCTGTTTCGTGTCTCTTTTTATAAGCTCTCTGATGTCTTTCTATTGAATTAGAGCCACACCCTCATGACCTCATTTGACTTTGGTAAAGGCCCTATCTCCAAGTACAGTCATAATGGGTCACAGAATGTCAACATAGGAATGGGGGGGTGGGCCACAAACATTTAGTCCATAACAGATGATGATTTTGCAAGTTGGAAATTTGATTTGAGTTCAACTGTACAGTTCTTCTGGTCTGAGCCAGGCCTAGATGATTTTATGTGTCTACGGTCAGCTGGTAGTGACTGGGGCTGGCTTGTGTATGATGATTTCATATGGGAAGGCTAGATGACATTAGTCTGCCCTATGTTGTCTCTCATCATCTAGCATGCTAGCTTAGGCTTACTCACATGATATTTGGAATGCCCTGAGAGCAGCAAGTCCCAGTACACAAGAACTTTTCAAAGTCCTTGCTTGAATCATATTTGCTTCTGTTCTATTGGCCAGAGTAAGGCCACAGTCAGTGTAGGAGGGCACTGTCAGTGGACTAGGATACAGGAAGGTATGAACTGCAGTCAGTTTACCACATATATGCAATACATGTATATTGTTTTTCCAAAAACCAGGAGAAACTTTGTATACTGTTTTGTAACATTTTTTTACTTAATAAAATACCATCTCTTTCTATGTCTTTAACATTCTTCTATAACCACATGTTATTGCTCTGATGTACAAGAACATGGTCTTAAAGAGCATTATTAAAGTAAAAGTTCAAAAAATGTTTTTCCTTCATTAGATGCACTAACTTAAAAAATGAGTAT
>CM052801.1:26481973-26525177 GCA_028533885.1 Nasua narica
CTTGTTGATTTTGGCCATTCTAACTGGTGTAAGGTGGTATCTCAGTGTGGTTTTGATTTGAATCTCTCTGATGGCTAAAGATGATGAACATTTTTTCATATGTCTGTTAGCCATTTGTATGTCTTCTTTGGAGAACTGTCTGTTCATATCTTCTGCCCATTTTTGATGTGATTATCTGTAATATTTCTTAAGAACCAATCTCAATCAATTCCTGTAATCACAGCTGGCACTAAGAGGATGCTTGTGATTAAGTAAGGTACAGGATCCATGGAGACTCTTTTTACTTTAAGTGGCCCTTTTTTTTTCTAGTAAAGAGAATAGCAAGCATGTTGATGCATTGCAGACCATAATATGAAGTGACTGTGTTCATCAGCACCAGGAGGAAGAGAATGCGCGATGAAACACAAGCCATAGAAGTCAGTCTTGACTCTTGTACATTTCTCACACCTACATTTGATCTGTCACCAACTTCTCTTGGACGTACCTTCAGAATACATCCCGAATCTGAACACTTTTTCCACCTCTACTGCTACTGTCCTGGTCCAAGCCATCATCCTCTCTTGCCTGGACTGTTAGTTTATTAAATGGTCTGAATTCCCTGCTTATATGCTTGTCTCCTTAGAGTCAGTTTTCAAAACAGCAGCCAAAATTAGCCTTTTAAAACATTAAGTTAGGTCATGTCACTGCTATGCTCAAGACCCTCCAACGGCTTTCTGTTTGATTCTATAAAGATTTTGGGAGAGTAGAAGAGATTGTTTGGGGGCACCTGGGTGGCTCAGTTAAGCGTCGTCGTCTGACTCTTGACTTTGGCTCGGGTCATGATCTCAGGGTTGTGAGATTGAACCCTATGTCAGGCTCTGTGCTGAACGTGGAGCCTGCTTGAGATTTTCTCTTCCCCTCTGTTCCTCCGCTGCTACCCCAGCTCTCTCTCTCTCAAAAGAAATAAGTAAATAAACAAATAATAAAATTGTAGATGAGATTGCATAAAGTACTTAGTAGAATTTACTGAAGAGACTATAAGAATTTATGAAATTAAGGAAAACAAAGAGCACTCAAAGAAGCAGGGACCAGCAACAGCTGGAAATCTTTCCTTGCCCAGATCTGAACAAGTTAAAGGGAAGTAACATTTTCAGCAGGACACCTTGAAAGCTACAGCCATGGAATGAGGATGCCCAAAGGGAGCTGCAGCCACATGTGACCACAACAGAGGTTTTTATTTCTCCATTCCTGCCAGTGTATCCTTCCAACTGGCCAAATCAAAAGGAAGACTATGGGGCAAAGGATCCAGGGTGGTGCATTCTATAGATGCCACCTCCCAAGGCTTAAAGGAGAAAGGTGGTAAGGGCTTCTGCGGGGGTAAATAGGGCAGGCCCTCTCCATAAAGGTAAAGACTGCAGCCGTTTTTATACCTGCAAAGCCTTAGACACACATCTTTAACGGTCCACTCTCCTTTCAGTCTGTGCCTTATATTTCTGCTGGCTGCTCCCTGCCAAACCATTCTTCTTGTAGTTCCCGTAGCACACACTAGGCACATTTCTTCTTGATGGCCTTCACTTAGGCTTTCCTGTACATTCAGTGCTTTTGCCTCAAGTATGTCCCTCGGGCTTATGCACTCACCTACTTGAGGGCTCTGTTTAAATGTAGCCTTCTCCCCCACCACTACCTTCTCTTTAAAAAAACAAAAACAAAAACAATGACAACAACAGATTTCAGATTTCTTTTTAGAGAAGGAGAGAGTATGCATGTGAGTGTGCGCTTGAGCGAGAGCAGGAGAAAGAACAGAGGGGGCCAGAGAGAGAGAAACTCAAACATACTCCCTCCTGAGCATGGAGCCTGATGCAGAGCTCAGTCCCACGATTCCAAGATCATGACCTGAGCTGAAACCAAGAGTCAGATGCCCAACCAGCTGAGCCACCCAGGTGCCTCCCCCAACTCCCTTCTTTAAAATCGAATCACACCTCTTGCTGTACTCTTTATCCCCCTTCCTTGCCTAATTGTTCTCTAGGGACGTATCTCTATCTAGTATAACTAAGATAGGGTTTTTTTCTTTGATTTTTGTTTTCTACCACAAACATGTAAGCTCTAGGAAGTATGTCTGCTTTGTTCAGAGCTCTACCCAGCACCTGGAACAATGACTGGCTCACAGTAAGTGCTTTCTAAATATTTGCTGATTGAATGCATGAGTTGAATCCAAACTCATTTGGATTAGTAAATGAGTACTTACTCCATTAGTAAATGGAGTTCTCAGGAGACAATCAAGATAAACCAGAGTATTGTCTTGTACATATGAAGAAGAATCTCTAACAAATAGCTCACCTTAGGTGCATTGGGATATCCTTGTCAACCTTACAGTTTTGCCTAATTCCACTGTTTCTGTAATGCAGCTGATCTTCTATCAGTATCTCACTGCCTGCCTATCATCAAGCCATACTTACTGGTTCCAAGGGCAATATTACCAAATTGTACCCATTCTGCCTGTGGCCCTTTAAGAACAGATTCTTGTGCCAAGCCTCTACACCATTAGGAATACAGGAAAGCTCTTCTCAAGGACCCCTATGTTGACAATGATCTCCATGGAAAAAAAAAACTGTATTTCAGTTCTCACTTTATTTAATAGCAAAATTTGCCACTGTTGGTTATGATCTCCTTCTTGCCACACTTTCTTCTCTGTGGTTCTACGACAGTGCACTTTAATGAATTCCTTCTTCTCTAACTACTGCTTTTGGTTTCTTTCACTGGTTCTTCCCTTGTTCCCAGGACATCTAAATGTTAAAACACCCCAAAGCCTTGTCCTTGGATCTCTTTTCTATGTTTAATTTTTAGATGATTGCGTGAAATTTCATGACTGATGACTACTGCATTTTTATCTCTAGTTTGTATTTCTCCCTTGAACTCCAGACTGGGATCCACATTGCTTATGTGTCTAAACTTAGTATGCCCTGAACTGAGCTCCTGATATTTGTCCTAGTAAATAACAACTGCTGTAGTTTCCTTAACATGGTTAATGGCAATGCCTTTTTTCTAATTGATCAGGCTAAAACCTTTCTGACTTCTCTCTTTTGCTCATATTCCTATCTAATGGGTCAAGAAATTCTGTCAGTACTTCTGGTTTTGGAATATTAGAAGTGGTATTCTGAAAGACCCTGTTCATATATAGTACCTTTCTTATAATAAATTCCTATAAAGAATAACATAAACAAAGGTTCTAAGTTTACTCCATTGCTTTTGACAGTTGGCTGTTTGCATTTCATGCATTTATTCATTCATTTATTCACTCAACAAATATTTGTTGAAGAAACTCTTTTAATTGTCAGCAATAATTGTCAGCTCGTGAACCTGAGCCCTCATGATACTTACCTGCTTGAGTAAAGGTCAGAAAGCCAAATAACCAATGACAAACTCTGGTGAACATGAGAAAATAAACTAACAGAGACTAGTATAAAATATAACCAGAGGAACATTCATATTATCAAGCAGTATTAAAGATCTCATTATCCTGAAACTTGTCCACCCTGAGTATTATAACTGATTGAGTCTTTTGTTTATTCCTTGTTATATTTAATTGCTTTGTTATTTTAAATTTCAGTAGAGGATCAGTTTGAGAGAGGAAAATTGAAAAAATTATCTCCTCAGCTATGGATAGTTTGGCATTCTTCACCCTCAGTCTTGGTAATCTAAGTTTTGCCCTGAGCTCGAAAGTTTTAAGCTGATTAGATGCAGAACAGTGCATGCAGTCTTATAAATATTGAGGCAACTATGAATGATCAAAGAATAAACAGTGTTGCTATTCTTGGGACAATAAAATAAACATTTTCAAAAGCTATGAATAGACATGAGAGGGAGACAGTGAAGCTGTGGTGATGTGTAAAAGTAAGTACCGAAAGTGCTCATGTTGTAGTGCAAAGGCAAGATCCTCCAGCCACCAGTAGCCCTGTCTCAGTAACAGCCTCAAATCTTCATAATCTACCACTTCTGAGTTTGTTTTTGGCCTGTGGAAGGAATTTATTACAGTAGGAAATGAAAGTTTCCAAAGAGAATACAGATCTAAATGTGTCTTCTCATGAGGTGTATGATTTCATTGAGATGACCATTACATCCCAAAGAATGAAAGCTAGTTGCGTTTTCTGTTTCTTCTAACAGCGCAGGACTGAACCAGACTGTCAACCCCAAAAATGTCCTGCGTGAATATATTAGGTTTTAAACAAAGTCTTAAAATCACTTAAACAACTTTGCATTTGCTGTGAGAGGGATGTCAGTTGGCTGAAAACATCCTTCTAGTCAGATGTGAAACCTAAACTTGGCAGTGACTCTGAGAAGGCCTGGCTGCCCTTGTGACTCTTATTGACTCCCTTAGCTCAGTTTCAAGGGTGAATTCACAGGTGGGGACAGATTTGGTGTGGTTGAAAGTCACTTGAACCAGATGGTTACAAACAGGCCAAGTGTCCTGTGCCTATTCAGCTTTTCATTTGGGTCTGGAATAGAAAGCTTGCTGGCTCAGTGCTAATAAAACTTTTTTAATGAAAGGGAGGTCAAACACTCAGCTATGCCACCTGGCACCATTAAAAGAATCAGCTTGAGCTATGTTCAAATAAATACTTTGAGTGTAAAACGAACAGAACTAAAGGAGAAAGAGAAAAAAATCCATGTCATCAAAGAGATGGTTAAAATAACCTCAGTAGAGGTTGGAGATGTTTTCCATTTGAGATTATAAATGCCAAAAGAGTGACTTCTCTTTACATTTCTTTGTAGCATGCCAGACAGGAGAGAGGTAGATAAGCCCTTAGTAAATGAATGAAAAAACCCAAGGGTGAATGGGGAAAACCAGTGTCTTGGGGGTGTGCAAATCCTTCAAGATTTGCAAATCCTCCAAATCCTTCAGTCACTGTTCTGGATCAAATTGCAGTTTTTATTTTTATTTTTATTTTTTTTTATTTGACAGAGAGAAACACAATGAACAGTGAGAGAAGGAACACAAGCAGGGGGAGTGGGAGAAGGAGAAGCAGGCTTCCCGCTGAGCAAGGAGCCCGATGCAGGGTTCGGTCCCCGGACTCTGGGATCATGACTTGAGCTGAAGGCAGCCACTTAATGGCTGAGCCACCCAGGCGCCCCTGGCGTTTTAAATGGTAGTGAAAATGCAACACTAAATGATGACGGATTTTCTTTTGATAACTTTCAGGGTATTAGTAGATCACCATTCTTTCCCAAAGGCTAGGTAAAAAAAAGAAAAAAAAAAAGTAAACAGACAAAAAACAAAGGCTATGTATGTAGTTGCCCAGATATTAAGGTGAAATAATCTGTGACTCCCCGCTTGTCTTCTTCAGTAAGTTCATAAAACATCGACTGGAATGCTTCCTTCTAGAGCAGAAGGAAGTATGTATTGTGTCTAATTATGGGTAAGCAGAACTAGTATTTATATTATTTTAGGGGGTTTTGTGATTCAAGTTTGAGAGTAGGAGAAGAATCCACAAAGCTAGATTCACTGGGATGTTTGGGGGCCAAATAAATGGGGTCAACTCAAGGAATATGAATTAACACAAAAGAATGCCCTCATTGATAACCTGAAGCCCAAATTGGAACTGGAATTCTGATTAAGAACAAGATAATTTCTAGTAAAATTTGGGAGAAACTTTGTCTTTAGTTTGTCTACAGAAATGTCCTCTTTATTTTCAGACTCTTTAGTAACTCAGTACATAATCTTCTCCCCCACAGTGATGGGTATTTCAGGTAGAACTATTTTCTGTATAATTTTAATTCCATGTGTTACATTTTACATAGCCTATTTCTATTTAAGGCTTTTGGTTCATCCCTGGACAATGAAAGACTTTATTTTTGGTTTCAAAAAAAAAGATAACTAGATTTCTAGGGTCCATTAAAAAAAAAAAAATCTCACTTTGAAGCTCAGAGCAACTTTGCTGAATTGGTAGGGATTGGAAGGAGAGTAAATGTCCTAGCTGGCTTGGAGTTACTGAGAGGGCACTACATGGAATCATCGGGAACCTACTATATAGCTCAAATTCTACATCCTTGTTTCTCTAGTCGCCGTTTTCTCATTCTCTTTTCCCTTGCAGTAGACCATATTTAGCACAGAAAGTTGGTGTCATGTGCATCTAATCTTTTTTTCTGTGTGAAATTGAGAGAGTAAAGGGTTATTTTCATACAAATAAATAGTGGAAAGGAAAATAAAAGAAAAAGAACAACTAAAATTTAAAGCAGGGAGGGATTAAAGAAGAAAGATTTATGGAACCTTTCCAAATACTTGATTGCAAATTTGGAATCATAGTTATGCAGAAGTTGGCTTTACCTGTTAGAGTAGGGGATAAAATGCATGGAAGAAAGTTTGTGTCTCTTATTCTCAAGAAGAAGAATGAGTGCTATCATTTTCACATTTATTATGATAGCTATTTCTGGTAATTCCAAAGCTATTAAATGCTATGAAACATAAACTAGTTCTAATACACTCAAGGAGCAGCCAATTTACACAACAGCTGGGAAAGAAAAATCAAAGCCACTCCATTCGACCAGCTGAATCTGTGAGAGGCATTTCATACCCTTCCAGCTGACGCAGCATGTAGATCAAACTGGCAGCTGTATTTTAGGGAAAATATGTCACAACAGACAAATGTAAGAAAAGGACAGATCCACAAAAAGGATCTTCTGCATATGAATCACAGTAGTAGGAAAAATGCAGAATGAGTAAGTAAAAAGTTAGGCATCATCCCCTCAATATTTAGAAAAGCCCCTCATACCCACTGCAGCCACCATGAGATAAAGTACATTCTTCGAATTCTTTCTCATGGAAACAGAAATCAGAAGCCAGAATCTCCTAAAGATATTTACCATTGGTCTCTTTGTGCTATCCTTAGATATAAAATTCTCACAGAACTGTCAGTAATGAAATCTACATAAAAGCCCAAAAGATAAAAGGGGAAAAAAGACCCTCAGGTATATATTTTTTGCATACTACAATTTTACACCTTAGAAATGTGCTAAGTATAAATTGTTGTCAGAACGATCCTCTCATGTTTGCCAAGTGATGCACTGGATTGAGCTTATCATGTGGCAAACCTTTTATCTATGAACCAGGTACCTTTAGTTGTTCCATTTGAATTGATGAGGAATGGTCACAAAGTACTTAAGTAGCTTTCCCAAGGTCACACAGAAAAGGCAAAGATTCAAATCCAGATCATTGGGATTTGAAAGGTCGGAGTCTGTCTCATTTTACTCTGCCTGATGATTGCCTAGTTTTATTTGAACCCTTTTGTAAAGGAGGTTGCTGGAGAATTCCCAGTTCCCTAAGGCAATGTTCATTCTTGAACCATTTGGAATGTCATCCTGTCTCCTCCGCTCATTGTTCATGGTAAGATGTTTTGGAGTCACGGTGATCCAATGTAATCTGTCCTTTAGATGTCAGGCATCTGTATATTTGAAGGTAGTCACCAACCTGATTCTATTTTGAATCTTCCCCTTTCCTTACTAAATTCTCCAACTGTTTATTGCATGATGTGTATTGGGGTCCCTTTGACTTTCTGGCTATTGGGAACGTTATATATATCTTTGTGCTTCAGTTTCTTTGACTCTAAATTTGGTACTGTAATATGTCCTACCACTCAGTTTTGTTGAGAAAATTTAATAGTAAGTTAATATGTGCAAAACTCTTAGAATCTGGCATATAGTAAGTGTTCAATAATGTTTGTTATTAGTAGTAGTATTTCTGGTATCATGATTACCCTTAGGGCTATTGTGGTGATTAGAATGTGATCACATAGGTGAAGCCACTAGCACAGAGCATGGGGCAATTTAATCACTCAGTAAATGCAAAGCTCCTCACTTTTTCCTTATGTATTTAATGTATGGGTAAGCTGTAGGACTCCTTTTAATCCCCGTGAGAGTTTGTTTTCCAATTTCTCACATTTGGTTGTTTGCTGCTACAACAGACCAATGAGAATTCCATCTCTGTATTGGCAATAGATTTTTGTTATGTATATTCCTTTCTTAGATACCTATGACCTCTGACTTCAGAATGAATGTCATCCCATTCTGTTGCATATCAGCTGTAGAAAAAAAAATCAATCTGCTGCAATGCCTTGATAAATGTGTCTTTCCATGGGGCCAGTGATAATGATTCTGGAATATCTGAAGAATGTTCTTGAAGACAGTGGTAGACATTCTCCATGCCCACCATTGGCCGGCACTAGGACCTTGGGAATGAATTTCTGTCACGGTACAGATGCTGTGGATTTTCATTAGGTTCCACAGCTGCAGCATTTTAAGGGCTGCTTTCTCATAATAACCATAATGGTGTGAACCTCCCTGCTGAATAGCAGCATATTTCAGTGAGAATTTTCCTAATACAATTTTCTAGGTTACTTTTTCTTGACTTTCTTTTTTGATTTGATTAACTGAATGATGCCTGAAACTATGGTTTTTGATTTGATTAACTGAATGATGCCTGAAACTGTGTCATTCTCTTTCTCTCTCTCAACACACACGCATGCACACACACACACACACACACACACACACCTAAATGGTGTGAGAACAACAACAAAAAGCACCGGGTTTTTGCCTTGTCTACTCATAACTTCCATGAATCACTTGCATGGTAGGAAGACAGGAAAAGCTGAGCACTAACAAGTGCTCTGGTAGTACTGAGTGTAAGAAGGCCTACATCATGGCTACTGTTAAGCATATAATTACATTATAAATGGTCTTCATGCAAATGAATAATAGAAACTATGGGCACTTTTCTATGTTGGGAGAAGGGAGAATTCTATCATTCATTCTGAAAATAAAATAAAAATCATTATCTTTCTTTTACTACTCTTTCTGTACAGAAGAAAGATCATTTAATTCAATCACCATTTCATAATCATATATCTCTTTCTAAAGAGTAGGAAAATATATTTTAAAATATTAAGTACACTGAGACTAACAGTTAATAGAGTTAATTTTTAACAATGTTAATTAATACTGATTTTTGGCTCCTGGAATATATATAACTGCAAACTTTTAATTCCTTAACATGGTCCATTATTTTCATAACTCTGTAATAATTATTCAATCCTCAGGCTCTTTCTAATCTTTCAAAGTACAAGTACTTTCAATTACCACCATTGGTATTTTATGACTACAGATATTTTCACCCATGTTCTCCAAAGAATGATTAAGTAAAAATGATAAATACAGGCTTACCCATGTGGGGAAACTATCTCATTCCTTGAACTTTACTTGGAGGTTGGCACTCGGTTTTATTTTTAATAAGTGCTTTAAAGTTATTGCCTTTCATACACTGGACATATATAAAATCTAGTTGAATTTATTTCATGGCCTTTTCCCTCCTTTACCTGTAAGGAGTTGATAATTTATTTACTTGTGCATTGTAGATGCTTACTGCCTTGGCCCATCTACACTCATGTCTCCTACCAACCCTAAATTATCTGAGACCTTAGTTGAAAGCAAAGAATGATTTGGTGGAGTTGTGTTCTGAGGGTATCCAGGGTTTGTCTTAATTGGGAATGGTAAGACACACAGACATGGTTGTGACTGCCATGAAGGAAAAAGTTTGCTCTACTCAACACATCCCTAGAAACAGGAAACACAGCAATGCCATGCTGGGCCACATAGGGAAAGCACCAGGTCGGTCAGGAGGCAGATGGATAATGAGGAAAACATGGTCAGGAGCTTTTATGGAAAACATGGTCAGGAGTGGTTTCTGTGGGAAGGAATGGATGAGACAGGATGAGCAATCTGAGGACTGGGTAGTGTGAATAATCTCAGTAGACTTTGGGGCATAGGGGCTGTGTCTCATTGTCTCATTGTCTGGTACCTGGCCCTGGGGTGGTTAGGGCCGGGGGATAGTGGCTCAGAGGTAAGAGCCTGATAAAAGGGATGATTGGAGTATGGAATCTGGATCAGTTGGTGTGGATATGAAAGTCATGTTTCCCAGGTAAATTGCTTGCTATCTCTAGGAATTAGCCAACTGTGGGAGGGTCAGTTCCTAGGATCAGCCAGGCCCCTAGCATGAGTATACAAAAAATAAAGATAATGGTTGATAGAGGTTGGTGCCCATGGCGAGAGAGACACTGCACCTGTATGACTTACCTGTGAACTCTTTGGAAGAAACGTTCTTATCTGTCATGGCATGCACAACCAGAGCACAGAGCCTGACCCATGGGAAGTGACTATTGATAATCTGGTGTATTCCAGGGCCTAGGCTGCATTACTAGGAAATTGTGCTTGCCTCTTGAAGTTTACAAAAAATATTTGAGATGAAAACAAAAGGCTAAGATAGAACCCTATTTTGTTTATCTAACAAATACAATAATCTGAAACACTAAGATTCACTAATTCCCTACATATGCTTTCAAATAATTGACAGATATTAATTTCAACTGGGATATAGGGCTCAGCTCTTTGATGAGCCCTAACCTTCTTTTCCCTGCCTCACTTCCTAAGTCTGTAAGCTTCTCCCTTTCAGCATCTGTGTATCTGTGCTCCCTACAGTAGTGCTTAGGAGATCAAACACATCTGTCAGTCCAACAGCAGCCATTTATTGAGTACCCAGGGAGTACATAACCCACAGAGTGTATCAGAGTAAATAAAGCTAAATGACTATTATCGAAATGAATAAAAGCAACAGGCTCCTCTTTAAGGATGAGCAAATTCAAGTTGTTTTCATTTTTTAAAAGTATATTTTAGGAGTAATAAAATCAAAAGAGTTTGTCAAGCACTGTTCCTTAACTTTTTAGAAATTATCTTTAAAGGAGACTGAATTCAACTTAAGTTTATTTCATATTATACGATCAAGTTATAGGTTTATAAAAGCTGGTTCATGTTCTGTAAAACTCTTTGAAATGTTTTGGTAAAAGGTTTTCTTTCTCATCAAAGCAAAAAAAATAGTAAAAATTAATGCCAACATTTGAACCTTGATAATTATTAAATATACCTCTTATGAGTTAAGGTCCAAGAAAATCTTATCTTTTCCTAGAAGGGAATTAGAGTTTGGGGGTTGCTTTGGGAATGGGTTGTTTTGGTTTTGGTTGCTAATTATAGTCCTTAAACTCAGCTAGCTGGAATAAAAGTATATATTGTATATCAAATTTACTGACACAGTAATTATCTTAAGGAGTCCTGGGTCCCAGATTTTTAATCTTCATTATTTCACATTGGTCTGTAAACTTTGAAACTAAATCAGGAGATGAGCATGTACAGCTCTGCTCTGTCCTAACTCACAGTGTGGTCTGGGGCTGATAGTTGAACCTCTTGGTATCTCGGAATGGAAGTGATCTGGACTCAGTTATCTCCAAATCTCTTTCTTGTTTTAAAATAGTGGTTATAAGTAGAAACATTAACATAGGTAGAAGATGAGATATTGAGGTTATAAATGGACTGAAGGATTCTCCTGAGGTTAAATGTATCATGATTTAGGTAAGAGTGGTTTCTGAACTACATGAAATTATCAATAAACTACAAAAAGAAATGCTTCTTAGATGTAATGTATTGATCTCCTGGAATCAATGGATTCCAGGAATTCTCACCCATCAGTCAATATCAGCTTGAAGTGAAATGATCTATCAGTATATTCTTGAACTCACTGCATTATTATTGATTGTTACACAAATGCCCTGGAAACATGGTTATTGTGTAAACATAGACTAAGGACAGAAGGAAGCTGGTTTTATAACAAGTTCATATAACACTTAAGCAACTGCAGCCAGTTGTAAAAATGGGTTTGAAAATAGACCCTTCATACTTGTTAGTGCATTGGGAAGAGAATATTCCACTCACTTGAAGATGGTGAACAAACAGTGGAATGAAAGCAGTTAATGTTGCTCTTCTATATTAAACCTTCAAGTGAGTCATCAAAGGCTTTAAATGCTGCTTAGCCTTCTAATATCTGGCCCTGGCTCCTCACCTAATTTCTTGCTACTCTGTCCCTTTACCTCTTCTGCCCCCACCAGTGTGCTGAGCATGTGATCATGGGGGCCTTCTTTTTTGGGGGGGGGTTCTTTGAATCCCAGATTAGGTTACATCTCCCCATTATATTCTCCCTTGGTGGTATTATGTATTTCATAACAATCATCCTGGTTTCAATGAAATGTTTAATGTCTATCTTCCCTCCTGGAATACAAGCTCAAGAAGTCATGATTAATGCCTTTTTGAAGGGATATATCCCAGTGGCTTGGCATAGCATCTGCTCTGTGATATGCCCTCAGTAAATGTACTGAAATAACTAAATTAGTGGCTGTTTTAAAATCTTACCTAGGTCTATAGAACATGCAAATAGTAGTACAAATGATTTGTTAGTTATAGCTAAAGAAGGGAAAATTTTGAGTCCTTATTCCAATTATTCCTCAGGTCCCTGAAGTTGAAGGGTGAAAACACAGACAAAAACAGGATTGGGATGTGTGTGTGTGTGGTGTGTTGGTGTGTTGTGTGGGGAGGGAGGAAGTTTAGGTAGAAAACCCTCTAGGTCCCTATGACGTTGACAAATGGCTAACACAGAGAAAATATAATCATAGGTTATTTTTGAAAGCATGTAAGCCAAACTTGGTGAGTTACACAAACAAATAAAAGGCCAATTTACTAATGACTGAAAATATAAATCTGAAGGACAGAAGTCTAATTACCTTGTTTTTATTTGTTTTCTTTGCTGTGTACTCTGTATATGTTGTCTCTTGAGATACTGATTTTCTTTAGTTAGCAAGCAAGGTTTCTGCTGTGGTATCTCATAATAGTTTTTTTCTTTGTGTGCAAAACAGCTTATCTCTGGGATGTTTCTCCCACCAGAAGCCTGAATGGTCACACCTACTTAATAGCAGCTGTTGGCTTCAGGAAATGGCAAGGAGAATAGAAAATGAGGGCTGTTGATGTTGGAGAAGAGAGAGCCAGAAAGAGGAAGGAAAGGAAGGAAGGAAGAAGGAAGGAAGGAAGGAAGGAAGGAATTGACTCTACGCAATTTACTTAAACGCCTAACAGGCCTTCAGAGTATAGACTGGATTAAAGATGTAGCCGTAGCAAGTGGTGTATGAATGCACACGGTACGTCAGCCCATCCTTGCTTCATTGTTACAAGCTGCCTGTTGGTACAGTTCAAACTCAGTGTATCTGCACAGTGCCAAGACACTCGGCGCAAAGAGAAAAATCCATTTCATCATAATGTTCTCTTCATTGATTTCCCAACACCTCTCCAGAGCCAGGCACATCAGAATGGTGTTAGATGGCTATTAAAAATACAGAGCTTAAGCCTTGTCAGAAACCTGAGCAGAATCACCAGGTCTGTGGCCTAGGAATATGCATTTTATTAACCTCCCCCAGACAATGCTTATAAGCAGTGGGGCTAACAGCTCTTGTGAAATGAGCAATATGAATGATTTTCTACTAGTGTTTGAACCATTTATTGTTTCTAAGCCACATGTAAAGTCAGAAGCCCCACTTTGCAGAAGTTTATCAACTAAAAGGTTGCCAGCCTAAAAATGGAGCGTAGTGAAATGGAAAGAGAACAGGATCTGGTTTGTAAGACTTCAGTTTAAGTGGAGTCTGCTTTGTTACCAATATTGTGACTTGTGGCCAGAAAGCACACTGAATAGGAAACTACAGATACTTGGATTTCTGAGCCACAAAAACAGTGATTTTATATGGTTCATCCTAATGGTTTAACTCTCTGGGCATTGTTTCCTGTGTTTTAAAAGGGATCACATTATTATCAGAAGGCTATTTTTAGAAAAGCGATCCTGCTTTAGAACTGTAATGTGAGCTGTTCTTCCATCTCCTTCGGAAACTACACTAATAAATGCTGGTCTTTATATTTGGGCATTTTACATCATTGAGATATGGTCTGTGGTAGTTTTTGTCACATACACACATAAAGCACCCACATTCTGGAAAATTTAGTAAGGACTGTATGTCCAAGCCATCATATGAGAGTTTGCACGGAGAGCTATAGCTTCTTATATGCCTTAGCTAGAATGGCTTCTTGGAGTTGTGTTTCTGTATGTCCTTCTGCCATTCCTTGAGCCCAGACTCCTTTGATTTTCTTAACTCAGCAGGGCCACAGAGCAGCTGCTTCGTTATGTTGCTGTCTCTCATTGTCAACTGCATCCAAGGGAGAGATACTCAGTTCCAGCAAGAGCTCCAGTATTAGCATGCTGGCCAAATTCCAGGACCTCAGGATGGTGATTCCAACTAGCTACATAAACTAAAAGGGGATCCATTGCCATAAGATCCCAAATTTCTAAAAACATTAGAAAATGATTCAGGCTGAGATGAATTATGGGTACTCTTACGAGGAGTTAGGGATGTTGAGGGAGGCAAAATTAGTTGACTAAGAACAAGGTAAAGGAATTACCAACTGAACTTTCTTTTTCTGAGCAACTTTATAATTTAATAATGTCTCTCATAATGTCCTTCCGAAAAAAGCTGGGAAAAAAATATGTGTTTGTGATTAAACAAGTGGGATCATCGCCAGCTGAGAATTTCACTAAATGAGTATTGTTCAGAGAAATCCTAAGTGGTCTCTGTGCAGTGATGTGCTAGAGCTGTGCTAGCTCTTGAGAGGTTATTGTACACATCTCTTCCTAATGCCTCCGTCAAGTGATATTACATCGGTAGGTTGAAATTGGCCATGGTAGGACTATTCATACCAGGGAATTTGGTCAACAGTATAAATCTGGGCTTTATTTTCTTCTAGGGAATCAGTTGTCAATACATTAACCAGCACACCATGGGACCTATTTTTACCTCCCTCGGTTTTGAAGTAAGTCACTCAAAAAACAAAAAACAACCAAAACACCCTGTATTTGTGAGTCAGTGTACTGTTATCTGCCCTACACTTAGGTAGCTCCTTATCTAGTGTGAGAGAAAGACATATGGCCTACAAAGCCCTACATAGTCTATGTCCGTGATTTCTTCTTTGCTCTCATCTTGTACCAGTTTCTCTATTCATATGCTATATTTTTTTTAAGATTTTTTTTTTTAATTTAGAGAGTGTGTGAGCAGTGAGAAGGGCCCAAGGAGAGGGAGAGAGAGAATCCCAAGCAGACTTGACGCCGGGTGCAGAGCCAGATGCACAGTTCATTCCCACAGCCCTGAGATCATGACCCGAGCCAAAATGAAGAGTCGGGCACAACCCACTGAGCCACCCAGATGCCCACATATGCTATTGTCTTAACCACACAAGTCTTTTTGCTATTCCTTAAACACACAAAGCCCATCCTTGCGTCAAGCTTTTGCATCTGCTTTTCCCTCTACCAGGAATACCCTTCCTCCAGAACTCTGCATCCCTGGCTCTATCTAGATTGAAATATCACTTCTTCAGAAAAGCTTTCCCCAGCTACCTTCAGTCTAAAGTAACCAACTTGCTCTGCCTCTCAGTCACTGTACTTTCACAAAACCCAGTTTTTACATTTAAATATAGACCGTTAATTTTAGAATTGTTTTAGATGCACAGAAAACTTGCAAAGATAGTTCAGAGTTCCTCTTCTATCCCACATCGAGTTTTCCCTATTGTTAACATCATAAGTTACTGTAATGTATTTCTTAAACAGGAAAACCAATGTTAGTACATTACTATTAACTAAATTCCACATTTTATTTGGATTTCACTAGTTTTTACCTACTGTTCTTTCCTGTTCCATGCTCACAACCAGGATGCCATATTATGTTCAGTTATCATGCTTCCCTAGCCTCCTCTCATCTTGGATAGTTTCTCAGATTTTCCTTATTTTCAGTGACCTTCAGTTTTGAGAGGTACTGGTGAGGAATTTGGTAGAATGTCCCACAACTGAGGTTTCTCTGAAGGTTTTCTTATGGTTAGACTGAAGTTACAGGTTTTTGGGAGGAAGACCACATGAGCGAAGTCCCATTCTCACTAGATTATATCAAGGGTACATGCCACCGACGTGAGTTATCACTGAAGATAACCTTGAACAGCAGGCTAAGACAGTGTTTTTGAGGTTTCTCCATAGTTAAGCTACTCTTCTCCCCCGTCCCCACACCTATCCATCACTGGTTTCTTTGGAAGAAAGTTATTAACTATAATCTACACTAGGGGTGGGGGTTAAGCTCCATTTCCATGAGGGGGAGTATCTACATAAATTCTTCTTCTGTACCAGAGATTTGTCTCTTCTCCCCCATTTACTTATTTATTCATTTATTTGTATAAAACACTTACCAGGACACCATTGGGTCTTTGTTTCTGTATAGATTCATGGATGTTTATTTAATATTTCTTATTATAATCCATTACTCTTATTTTTTTGTTGCTCAGATTGTCCGTTTGGCCCAGTGCAGACTCTTTCAGATTGACTTCTATGTTCCTTTGATATACTTTCATCTTTTTGGTTTGTTTTTTGAGTACTTCTTTACTTTCTGATACCGTAAGACACTCCAGTCTCATTTCATATATTACCTGATCCAAAATTTCTCCAGGAAGCCCCAGTTCCTTTCATTAGAGAATGGTATTAGAAACCATGATCTGGGCACTGAATGTGCTTGTTGCTATAGAGGTATGCTTGCTTAGAAACTCTCTTAGAGATACACAGTTAGAAAGTGTACATATACATATTAAAGCACATAAATAAATTTTTTTCTGTATCTGTCCATCTGTGTTAAGTGAAAGATGAGTTTATATGTACATCTCCAACTCTCATCCAATATCAAAAGGTTTATCCTACTTGCTTGCTTACCTGTAACCTCCTACTCCAAACAGTCAGAAAGCTGACCCTCACCACTTGTTAGTTTAATCCCAGGATACATGTGTAGCAACTTCAGATTATTAATTTGTGCTCCCAAGAGGAACAGCTTTACTAAAAGTAGCCTACAGTGTTTATATTCAGCTCCTCTTGGCTTCAGTCTTACATTGTCTAGTCAAAAGACCATTTTCCAAGTTCAAAACATAGTTTTAAAGCATGACAGTGCTCATCATATCTGGAATTACCATATTTAATTATATATTGTTTGTCTTCCCAAATAGATACAGAATCTATTTGGGATCTATACAGAATCTAAAAATACAGAAGAGCCAAAGAACTTGGTCTGTCCATCTCACAAAACATTCAAACTTTAGTCAGCACATCAAGAATAATGCCAAGCATAGTTAATATTTACGACATGAAGGGATGAACTCATTCACAATACAACATGTTTTTATCATTTGATTCTGTTTATTTGACCAAGTGTAATTAGGTACTAGGTGAACAAAACATTCCTTGAAAACATGGAAGAATGTTTGATAAATTAAATGTCAATGAAATAATTTGTACTGAGAAATAAGACTGCCAACAGACATGAAAACCCATACCGAAGGATATATTTCTTCTTCTCTGTAGGGAAGTGATCTCTGAACCATACTTATTGAGCAAAATTAAATGAAGGTAATGCTAATCACCAAGTGACTGAAGCTTTGGGACAAAACCTTGGGGCCTTAGTCACCCAATCCTCTATAAATTGCAGTCAACTCAAGAAAGTTACTGAAGGAAGCCTAACCCTTCAAGTGGGTATGCCCCAGCCTGATTTACCTCTCCTCAGAGAGAGTGGAGTATCTCTTCCAGATGGATCCATAGTACTGTCCACAAAATAATGTTAAACCTATACCCTTACATTGTTACCAGTAGGACCTATGACCTATGTTGAATACTTAATAGCTATATTCTAGACAGTTACTAGATAAAATAATTTTATGCTCACCACCATTCGTTATTCGTTACCAGTTCATTTGATAAAAAAAAATATTTCATGAGTTTTGTTTGAATGACATGTGGTACATAGACTTTTTCAGATATTTTAAAATGAATTATTAGAGGGGCACTTGGGTGGCTCAGTTAAGCCTCTGCCTTGGGCTCAAGTCATGATCCCAGGTTCCTAGGATCGAGTTCCATGTCATCCGGCTTTCTGCTCAGTGGGGAGTCTGCTTCTCCACCTACTTGTGCTCTGTTTCTCTCTCTCTCTCTCAAATAAATAAATAAATAAAAACTTAAAAAATGTCTTACCACCAGTCTTACTAAATTCAGGATAGTCTAAGAAACAACCTTGTTAAACTGTGCAGTGCTGTCACAGGAATAAACCAATCTATGAACTTGGGCAGAGTCCAAAATTTCTTGTTTAATGAAACTGACATTTCAAATTGGGTGGCAGGGGTAGGGTAAAAATAAACGGGTATTTTTATCTTTTAATTCATATATCTTGCTATTGTTTGCTTTTTTAGTAAAAAAAAAAATTACTTATTTGAACTATAAGATAGTAAGAAAAAGAAATATTCCAGAATTTGCCTGTGTAGTAACTGAAAAGATGTTCATTTACAGTATCTAATAACTTCTTTTTATGACTCTGCCCTAAAAGAAAAATAATTGTTTCACTTCTTAAGCCAGAAATAGGTGTACTCCTGAGCAATTGTTTTGTTCAATGTTAGGAACCCTGTAAATTATTTAATTGTGTAATTTCATATTTTCTTTTGGATCTTACAGTAATTAGAGCCAAATTTGTGCCACATTTAAAATTTATGCTGCCTTTTCAAAGGATATATTCTGTTAAGCTTCCTGAAATCTTTAACAATTATGGGGCATATGTATATAACTTAAATAAAAATGATTACATAGTTCATTAGATTATTGTACACAGATACCTCCTATTTCCAGCACAGAAGTATACCTGACAGATTGTCTAGAAAATTCATGGCAGATGGTCAAATCACACTCTCTCTTAGACAATGCCAGAGACAGAGTAATTCTTACTCTTTAGCTTCACATTTCATAGATAATATACAAATCACTTTACTTCACATTAAGGAGCTACTATACAAAGCATGTCACCATGACTCGCAATCACATGTCCTTGTCCATGGATTGCATATCATTGTCTCTTAGGGAGACTTGAGAATTGCCTTAATTCTTGGAGAATAAACGCAGGTTAACCTTAGCAGCAATTTCCTAACAAGCTACCTGTTAGGATTATTATCCCTGCAAATATCCTTGTTACACTTTGTCTCTTACATATAAAAACTTTCCCATACTTAATGGAGTTCAAAAACACTAGTCATTTATTACTGTTACCTTTTCTCCATATTTGGTGTTGACTGTACTCAGCTAGGCAGTTCTTTCTTCTAGTCTTTCATATGATTGGACAGTGACAAAGATTGGAATCATTTTTTCTCCAAATTTTTATTTAAATTCCAGTTAAATGTACAGTTTAATATTAGTTTCAAGTGTAGAAATTAGTGATTCATCACTTATATACAACACCCAGTGCTCATCACAAGTACCCTCCTTAATCCCCTTCACCTATTTCACTTATTCCCCCACCCACCTCCCCTGTAGGAACCCTGTGTGTTCTCTATAGTTGTCTGTTTTCCTGATTTGCCTCTCTTTCTGCCCCCCCTCAATGTTCATTTGTTTTGTTAAATTCCACACATAAGTGAAAATTTATATTTGTCTTTCTCTTATTTCGCTTATTAGTGTAATACTCTCTAGCTCCATCTACATTGTTGCAAATGTCAAGATTTCATTCTTTTTTATGGCTGAGTGATATTCCATTATGTATATAATTATATATGTACTTATATGTATACATATACACATACATATACATATATACATATATGTATATGTATGTGTATATATACATGTGTATATATATATACATATATATGTGTGTATGTATATATACACACACAAACACATATATACATATACATTTTCTTTATTCATCAGTCGATGGACATTTTGGCTCTTTAGATTGGAATCATTTCCAAGAGTTCCATTCATACGTGGCTGGCAGGTGATTCTGGCTATAGGCTGAGACCTCGGGCAAAGGCTATTGACTGGGGCACCCACATGGGGCTTCTTCCTGTGATGTAGGTTTCTCAGGGTAAACATCCTGAGAAAGAGAGAGCCAGCAGGGAACTATATTACCTTTTCAAAACTAGCCTTAGAAGTCACAGAGCATCATTCTAGCCACATTCTATTAGAAGCTGGTCACTAAATCTAGCCTGTATTCAGGAAGGGGGGAATTAGATAGCACCTTTTAATATCAAAAGTATCTACGAATTTTTTGAATATTCTTTCAAAACATCCCACACATTTTACTTTTTGATGTTAAGTCTTCTTGTTTGAGATGGCTACCTACCTTTTCCTCTGTAGGTTCCCCATACTCTAGTGGGGTGCCCTCCATTGGGCCTTTGGCTACCTACAGATTGACATTACCCTACCACGTGCAACATAATAGCCTGGAACTCCATGGTTTCTTGTCACTGGGTTCTGTCTCCAAAGGTATGCATCATTGCTGGATTCTGTATTTATGCTTAATGTGACGGTGTATTGTGCTCAGTTTAATTGAAAAGAGCTTTTGTTCTCTGCTGCTGATGGTAGTCTAAAATACTAAGTCTTCTCTGAGTCTAACAGATACACTGATGAGGGCTTCTGGACATTCATAATCATCCTAGTGCCCTTAGTTAACTCAGCAAAGTGTGTTTTAGTGCATTGATGAATCGGTCAATACTAGCACCTCATAGACTATTTCATATTCTACTCAGTTGGTGAGCTATCTGGTTGAGTAGGGCTAAATCAAAAGACCAATTTATTCATAACAGGATTCTCAATACTGAAAATTTTGTCATTACTATAGGCACATGAGATGATTGGAGAGAATCAGAGAATTGGCTTTTGTGACCCTTTTTATCATGCCATCTAGAAATGACTGCCTGGAACAATATTCCTTGCTCTTTGAAATAAAAAACCTTGAAAACATTCTATAGTACCATTTTGTCATTAACCAAGGCAAGACTCAAAATATTTCTGCAGTCAGAAAAGTAAGGAGATGTGATAAATAGAATATGTACAGTGTTTTTGTTAAGTGGCTATCTATGATGGAATGTAGTGAATATCTTACAGGCTTTTTGTGTACGTGTTAAGTAGGTGTAATGAAACCAAGCATACGTGTTTTTTTTAATTAACATATAATGTATTATTTGGTTCAGGGATATAGGTCTGTGATTGATCACTCTTACACAATTCACACCACTCACCATAGCACATACCCTCCCCAGTGTCCATAACCCAGCCACCCTGTCCCTTTCCCCCCTCTCCCCTCCAGCAACCCTCAGTTTGTTTCCTGAGATAAAGAGGCTCTTACGGTTTGTCTCCCTCCCTGGACCCATCTTGTTTCATTTTTCTCCCTCCCTACCCCCCCACAACTCCCCACCCTGCCTCTCAAATTCCTCATATCAGAGAGAGCATATGATAATTGTCTTTCTCTGATTGACTTATTTCGCCACAAGCATACGTGTTTTAGATCATTACTACTCTGTGGCATGGATGGAAAAATCAGTCATTTCCAAATGCGTGGAACTTGATCCCTCAACTGATATTAAGATGATTATCCTATTTGTTACTCTACAGTCTACTGTTTTATTTGAAACAAGAGTGATTTTTAGCCTTTGAACTATAAATTTTTAAATCAGGTTGGTGTCCTACAGTATGGGATTAATTTACTTTAGCTAAATTAATATGTCCAATTTGAAAGACAACTCGTTTTGCTCAGCACAGCTGTATTAAATTTCCAACAGAGAAGAAACTTCCCACTGTGTTTAAACTTTGAATGTATTTACAGAGTATTAAAAATACCACCACTTTATAGTCACATGCTGGTGAAAATTGCCTTTGAAATAATTCATGAAAAATGGAATTTTAGTAATGTCGAATATAAACCAGTTTGGTTAAGATTTAGTATTTGTACAACATTAGGGGATAGTTAGTGTGTAAATATGTTTAATAGTATATTTTGTGTGATGTTAGCATTTTTATTACAGACCCCAGAGCATTTTAAATAGACTTACTAAAATCTTCACTTCTCTACTTTGATTGGGGAAATGCTCAGATCTTACATTTGGCGTTCTCCTCATGGTTCTAGAATAGTTAAAATAGAGAATTATAGAGCAAGTGAATCAGATTGTAGATTGGAAAAATAGAATCATTCATTGAGTTATTAGGCAAAGTTTTTTTTAATAAATCCAAAATGTACATATAAAACATATATTACCACCATCTTTTGTGTTCATTGATATTAAAAGAGGGAGCAAATCTCTTGGAATATAAAACTTTTATATACTCCTGTCTCTTGAGTTATCACTCCTTTACAGCAACAGAAAAAAGTCAAGAAGGCCTACCTCTACCCCAAACACTCCAACCCAATATAACATGTCAAAATATGCAATGTGAGAAACTTTAGTGTTCTTCCTGGTTGCTGTTTTGCTCTCACAAATTGACACTATTATCATATTTTTTTTTTTTTATCAATCAGTTATCCTGAACTAACAAGTTAGTTTCTTTTTGACTCCTTCAGGAAACTACATTTGACTGAGTTCTCTCTGGGCATCCATCTGCCTGAGAGGTAATTGTGACTTATTACAGAAGATCTAGGTAATCCTTAATAATAATCTAAGTTGGATCATTCCACAAGGTGGCACCCTTGCGAGTCCAGTATGATCTTTGGCAAGTATTTTTCCAAATCTTAGGCTATGAAGTGTCAACCTAATGCGCAAGTTTAAGATTATTCCTTACACCACCCACATAGGACCTTAGGCTCTTCCCAGTGGTACAAGAGAAATGCAGTGTTGGGGATCTGTAGAGACATAATGCCCATTTCTGGCTAGGAAATGATGGAAGGAAAGGGAAAAAAGAAGGCAATCACCCATTTCCTCACTTGTGGCTGCAGAAGATAGGAAGGAGGTACTTTCAGTGAATAAGCATAACATTAAAGGCTGAGAAGGGGGCTTATTATTTTATTCTCCATTGAGAAAGTTAGAAAAAAGGTTATTCTTTGATCTGCCCATCTCCCAGCAAACGTCAACAAGACTCTAGGGACTTGGCTTATAATGAGATCTGACAGAAGACCTGCAGTTTTCATTTCCTGAACCAACCCCAATTCCCAATGACACAGACATTGGGGTGAAGTCTGGTTAGCCTGATAAACGGGGACTCAATGTAGCTGCTGATGCAGAACATGTGATGGGGGATCGGTCACAGTCATTAGTCTGTCACCAATGAAGAACAAGTTGATGTCCAGGTGTTTTAACCAAGTTAAAAGAGACCAGATCACTAACTGAACCAGAGACTTCAGCCATACTGTCAGCAAGGTCATCAAGCACCCATGTTTACAAGCAATCTTGTCCCCAAGACTAGAGGACTAGAGGGCATCATACCTGAGGACCTTGGATCTTTATCATGGTAGGGAGATCCTTAAAACCCTTCTGTCCATATACCTGACACCACCTTAAAACCCTTCTGTCCATATACCTGACACCACCTCCCATGGTAGGGAGATAAGCAGGGGAGCCTCCTCAGGGAGGCTCTCTGAAAGTTTAAATGTTTTATTCCACATCTGATAATCTGCATTTTTAAGAGCTGTCCCTCAGGGCTCCTGGGTGGCTCAGTCAGTTAAGCAGCTGCTTTTGGCTCAGGTCATGATTTGAGAGTCCTGGGATTGAGCCCCGTGTTGGCCTCCCTGATTAGTGGGGAGTCTGCTTCTCCTTCTGTCCCTTCCCCGCCTCACTCATGCATGTGTTAATAAGTAAAAAATTTAAAAAAAAGATGTTCCTCAGTATTATTTCATCAGAATAAGTTTAAACCACATTGAATATGTAGTGATTTTCTCCATTGACAACTTGGTGGTTGAGGGTGATACCTCGATGACAAACTGATTTCATTTAATTTGAGTTACTTGACTTTGCAAGAGTGGAGAGAAAGTGATCCCTCAACTCACTTCCTTGGCCAGTTATTCTCCTCATTCTTCCCTACCATGTCAGTGGAGGAGAGAAAACACTGTAGCATCCTTGTGTTTCTAACATTGTAAGTCTGAATTGATGTGCAAAGGTCTATTCATCTTGAGATTAAAGAACTTACTCTAAGCCCCATCTTTAAAATAAAAATTAGTCTTTATTCAGAGTACAGTCTACCGAGTGTAAGTAGCTGTGCTTGGAGCTATAAATAGTAAGTGGTCAGTACAAATTGTCATCATTCTAGTGAAATCTGTCTTCTTTCTTTATATGTTCTCTGTCCATAGTCTCTGATGCACTGAACCAATTCGTCACCACTGTTGTAAAGTTCTGTCCATATCTTTAAATCCATCAGTTCCTTTCCCGTTTCACTTCTACCCTCCCAGCTTGTACTTAGGATTAGTTGTGCTAATGATGGAAATGCCACCTTCTGTGCCTCATGTTGATGCCAGTGAGGGACCACTAGAAATACCCTATAATCAATGGAGTTTATTTTTTACAAGGGAGACTAAACAATGAGTAACAGTGGATCATGCCAATTAAAAAGGAATTAGGGGGTGATTGCAGGATTTCGGCTTATGCGAAATGATTTTAGGGAGGCTCCAAGGACGTGAATGTCACGTTTGAGAGTGCATGTTGTCAGAAACCAGGAACTGAGGAAGGCTACAATTGTCACTGGACAGTAAGTGGCACCCACTCAAGTGAGCAGAGAGGGGAACGTTTGGTCAGTATTGCAGTTGCATAGGGGTTCATTTTTTGTGTTGTTGCTGTTCAGATTTCCGGTGCAGCATGGTCATAAGGTGGCCTTTGTCTTGTTTTAACACTGTCACAGAGCATCTTTGCCTCCTGTTGATGTTCTATGAAATTATGTTCAGCAAGAATGTATAGCTTAAGGCCAACTAACAGTTGTCAACACTCAGGCCTCTGATTTTATTTCTCACATAGAAATGTTCTCACTCTGCACTACCAGGTCCGCTATACCAATTACCAGGCTTTCCTGTCAAGAGTTCATCTGAAGAAAATTATGATCATTTGCTTTGAAAATCCACTACAAATTAATGTTTTCTAACACCAAGTGCTCCTTCACTGCTCTTCGACAATAAAAAAAATATATATTCTTGTTGAATTTCTATTATAAGGATTGTAGAAGCCATTTCACCCCCTTCAAACATTCCTCAAGGGTATAATTTAATCACAGCATCTCTTACTCTTAATAAATGAATATATCTTACAAAGTACGTGCAAGATTGAATCCATATAATTAGAAAATCCACTTTCTAATCACCTCCTCTCTTCATTACCTCCATATGGCTCTGCGAATTTCAGCCCTCCCCCTCATTCCAGAGGTTTCCCACCTTACTGTCAATGCTAATGCTCCTGATCCCTTGAAATCTAACAACCTCTATGATATTGTCCAATTAGCCCTTCCCTTTCTGCCATCTTTTTTTTCTATTTTTATGTTCTAAATGGCACTTATCCCTTATCTACGAATATTCCTATCTTTTGCCAAACTAGGAGTAAGTTCCTCCTCGAGCTTTCCTTTCCTAATACACTCATTTACTCTTACTGCCTTCATTTTTTAATCTTGAAAAATGAAAAAAACCCCATAAAATTACAGAGAAAAAGAGAATACCTTTTCTTTTAATTTTTACCACTAAGAATTAACAAGTGTTCATGTTTATTTTAAAGACTTTTTAATATAAAAAATTCCTATTGGAATTCAGTTTGTTGTCTTTCAGAAACTAACAGTTACTCTGGTTAAAAGTCAACATGTCATATAAAAGCAAGAAAAATTTTTTCTATAATTTGTTTGTTTCACTCTGATCTCCAAGTCACAATTGTCTGAAGTTCTGTTGTTCTGACTTACGTTTTCTCCTTCTTTCCAAGACCAGTTCATTAAGTCCTGATGAATTTTTCCTTCTCCCAAACTTTCACAGCATTGCTGTCCTTTCTGTGCCATTTTCAACGTCAAAGCTCAAACCTTATTTCATGCAGAAGCTATTTCAATATACTTTTTTTAAGATTTTATTTATTTGAGAGAGAGCATGGACAGGGAAGAGAGAAAGAGAGAGAATCCTTAAGGAGACTCTCTGCTAAGCACAGCCCAACACAGGGCTCCATCCCAGAACCTGAGATCATGATGTGAAACAAAATCAAGTGTCAGATCTTAATTGACTGAGCCACCCCGGTATCCCGATGCAGTTTTTTTTATACTTCCAGATTTATCTTCCTCAAATACAGTGTCTATTGCATTTTTTAAAAAAGTCAAAAATATGCATAAAATGTACTCCTATTCTTTCACCTGACCACTAAAATTCTCCAAAAGAGAATTTCTTCCTACTGCTGTGGTGCAGGAGTTCTCTGATCCAGCTAGCCTCAAATGTTCACCATTCTCTCATGACAGACTGTTCTTCTACATTCATGTCTGTTTCCGTGTTGTCTACCTTATATGGAATTAAGTCTTCAACATTCCTCTATTACTAGCTACCCATCCTTAAGGCTAGTTGGCTTCTTCCACCTTGTTGACTTTGCTGATAACTATAGATCTTGTTAATGTATGACTGAATTTGTATAAGCTGTATGGTCCTGTCTTATACTGTCACATAATGATTCTTTTTCTGATCTAAATATTGGAGGAGGCTAATTTTCTTGGTAAAAAATGACCTTAAGGTCTCCATTCTTTTAGGTTTTGCAGTTAACATTCATAATTCCTTGGCTCAAATGTAGTGTCATATATTCCCATCTAAACTTGGCAGTGCTATCACACTTATTCAGATGACTTAACATTTTGGATATTTGGGTCTACAATTACGTAAAAAATGAGGTATACCTTATTTCCTCTTTATTAAGACTAAAAATCATTTCAACCATTTGTAATGTCTAAAAACATTGGTGTTGGGAGATAATACAAGAGATCCAAGGAATCTTCAATTGTAGAGTGAATAACGTCTCATTGTTTGGATGGTGTGCTAAGATGCAAGAAATTCAAAATGTCTTCTTGATGGTCAGTCATCCTAAGTTCATAGTAAACCTTAGAAACTCAGACAAACTGTCGCTGGCAGAGCCTAGAGTTTATGTAGCTATAGAAAAATGAGAGAAGTATGTTTAAATAACTAAGTTACATATTCATCAATCAAGATTAGTAAGTTACTTCTAAGAAAGGTGCTACTTAACCACAAATCCCTGCTAAGTGGTTACTTTATGTTTCGATTTTTATTCTGTGTTTCACATCACAGTACCAGGAATATGAGTTTCTAAGCAGCACTGGATCCTCATCACAAAGAATTACTGCTATTTCTGCTGGCCATATCCCAGCTCGTTTAGTAATTTTTCTCCACTGAACCATAATGAATAATAAAGTGTGTTCTCTATGCTCCTACATATCTCCACCCACCTATCTTCTGTTCCAAAACCAAAAATATAAACCTACATACACTTCTAAATATGGTGGATTTTATTTAGAATTCTATACCAGGATTATATGCTCCAATGCCAAAATCGGCCTTTCTCTTAAAAACTAGTCAGAAAGTCACTTTCTAAATTAACTTAGTATTGCTATAAATACTGTTTATCACTTGAGATAAAATTATTCAAAGATTGTAGGGTTTTATTGTTGAGATTATTCTATTTTGAATGCTTCAGTATTCAAAGAGAAAACAGTATATTCTTTCCATCAAGTCAGGATATAAAATGAGAAGCAATTTACCATGAGTCAGGGAGTATGAGTCACCTGTGTATGAGAAAAAATGGTAAGTCTCAGTAGTTCAAAGATTTTAGCCACCTGTCAAAGATAGCATTAAGGGAGAAGTATTAGAAGCACTTGGTCTTTATGGAATAGAGTGAAGTGCTAAGGAAGAAATTAACACTATTTCTCTAAATAGCATTTAGGAATAGGAGAGAATTTACACATCCAGAAACTATTAAAAACATCCTGGGGTGGGTAACCCTAGCAGGGACAGAAGGCTTCCAGTTCACAGGAGAACAATAACAGGACAAATTTTAGAAGAAATATAGATTCCTAAATCAGCATTGATCACTTGTCATCTAAGGTATACTGCCCAACCCAATTATATACCTTTTGTTGCCTTACCAACAATAATTTTAACCCTATTGTATTGAGCTATGAGAGGGTGAAACTGATGACAAACATTTATCACACATCGTCATGCTAAAGTTAAGCAAATATGTGACTTCCAGGGAAAACTTAGGATCAGAGCAAGCCCAGCAAGTCAAGTTTTCCTTTTTACTCTTAGCTGTTTGTCAGGGAGTAGACTGAAATGTATGTATTTATGGGGATGAACTCATTTTCACATTATAGATGGTGTAGGCCTTGTCTCCCTGCACTCTCATGCTCCTGAACTTGTGGGCCTAGGGACGACACACACCAGGGTAAGCATGGTTTCTTGTGGCTGCCTTCATTTCAAATATCATGCCAATTCAGTTCAATTACTAGCCTTGAAGAGTGGCGGGAAACCACGTTCCATTGCATAGGTTCATTTATAGTTTCTCTCTAACTGTCAAAGTATCCACAGGCAGTGTTACTCAAGTATGTTTTTACAAACCCAAGATTCTGTTGGTAAATTTCCAATTTAACTTTACAGATATTCTCAGCCCTTAATCTAGATCCATAATATTAACAAAGTAGAACCAAAATTCAGTTTTCGAAGGCAATTTCATTATCTCTGCCCCAGAGAGATTCAATAATTAACACCTCCATGGAAGCTAGAGATCTCACACTCTCTCTTTTGAAAGTATTAATAGCCTAAGGCTTATATACCACTGTGTGAAAAAATATCTGATTGAAACAGCACTAAACAGCCAAAGTTACTATTACCCAGGATCATCATGAAGACATAGTTTGGGAACATGTTTATTGTCTTGGTTTCAATGACTTGCCATACACATCTGTCTCAGAAGGGTCTCTTCCAGGATTGTCCTCAAAGCAAGATAACTGAAATTCCTGAAAACAGAAAAAAAAATCTGTAGTCATGTATTTGATTTATCAGTTAAAGTAGGAATTTTGTGTTAAGAATGGGTCATCAGGGAAAGTATGGATAGGTGAAGGAAGAAAAAAAGCTTGTAATAAGCAAATGGAGAAAATCGAAGTTCAAGGTTTTAGCTGTTTTAATGGGTAAGGTCATAATTGATTTTCTCCCTTCAAACACCCTGTGTTTCATTGTTAAAAGAAAGTTAAAACCATCATATAAGAGAATAGCAACCCCATCATTCCCACTTAGGGTCAGAGACACAAGTTCTCAATCCCTTAGATGGAAATGTTCTGAAGGGTTTTTCAGGTTTAAAAAACCAAGAAACTGATAGAGAACCTGAAAAGTATTTAAACTAAATTATTTTTTTATTGCCACTGTGGGAGACAGATACAAATGACTCAACTATTTTATTAAGATTTAAGATTGACTTAAAGAATCTTCATGATTCATCTGTATTTATTTTTTTCTATCACAAAACCACTTATAATACTGTACCCAAAGAGGAGACAGAAATGATAATAAGGCGGATAAGCATATAAATGTAATGACTGGGGAAATTATTTTTAAAAGTTATAATGTCTATATTATATGTCTATAATGACATAGATTTCAGACAATATGTGTTAGTCTTGGACTGTTTTGTAAATATGTGTGTGTATAATTGTTTTAAAAGAATTTCATTCTATGGCAATCACATAAGTTGCTTAGCTGGAATCAAATTCATTTCTCAGCTTTCAAGATGGTAGGTTACTCTGAAGTAACCCACAGCCACTTATAAATAGAACCATTGTAAAGTATTTTTTAAGTTGAGAAGTGAAAGTATCTTTTTCCCTACTTCAGTGAGTAGACTAAAAATATGCTGGGTTTAAAATTTTTCTTTTTCGGGGCGCCTGGGCGGCTCAGTGGGTTAAGGCCTCTGCCTTTGGCTCAGGTCATGATCTCAGGGTCCTGGGATCGAGCCCCGCATAGGGCTCTCTGCTCAGTGGGGAGCCTGCTTCCCTGTCTCTCTGGGTGTCTCTCTGCCTATTTGTGATCTCTCTCCTCTCTGTCAAATAAATAAATAAAATCTTTAAAAATTTTTTTTTCTTTTTCTCTTCTTGGTTATGTCATTGGACCAGAAACACTGATTCATTAGCTGCTGACAATTGTGGTGCCTGCGAAGTGCCTCACTTAAACATTCTGTCTCAATGTATTTATTTACAAGTGGTGACTATAGTATGTAGATCAGATGCTCTAATGGTCCCTGATGCTTGGTGAGAGATCTTGACAGAACATGGTCAGTTCCTTCTGAACATAGTCATGGACACTTTGTGTTTACTCAGTATCATCAAAAGGAATCTTCTTGATTCTTTCAAAAGATGACTGAAAATGAAGGACCCCCATCCCTCCTCAAAATTTCTGTATCAGATACACATAAAAAATTAGAGTAGTTTTTGACATAGAAAGCATTGGAAATTATTCTGGCCAATAAACTTAAAAGATAATGGAATACATTTTTTATAGGCTGAGCTTTTTTTTTATTTAAAGACTTTATTTATTTGAGATAGAGAGTGCACAAGCAGCAGGAGGAGCAGGCTCTGCACTGAGCAGGGAGCCTAATGCAGGGCTTAATCCCAGGACTCTGTAATCATGACCTGAGCCAAAGGCTGACTCTTAACCGGCTGAGCCACCTAGGCACCCCAAGGCTGAGCTTTTTTTATGTCTGTATTTCCAACTTCTGTAATGCTTTTATTACAGTTTGGACACTCCTCAAAAGAAAATTTCCTAAATGTGTCATAGCAGCACTGGGTGTGTAAGTAGGCAAAAAAGAAAGGAATTGGTATGCTGTGCCCAGGTTGGACCTGTGTCTTCCCAATTATCAGACCATCTCCCACCTCCTCGTGTTCTTTTAATATCCATCAAAACAGATTGCTAAGGAGCACAGCAAAGCTGGCATCTGGCAGTGAGTTCACTGAATAATACATGGACTGGAACAGAAATGCTAAATTACAGTTCTCATATCTTTGTTCTTCCTTCCATTATTCTCTCTTGCTCTGCTGACCCATTCTCATCTCCTGCCTGCTGTGTCTCACATTTGCACCCAGGCTCCTTTTGAACTCCTCCAGTCCCCTCACCGTGATTTCTCAATTGTACTCTTTCTCATATTCTGCCCAATTCTTAACACATATTCTTGCTCCTTTTCGAACTGCCTGGACAACACAGGGGTGAGTGATTGCATTCTAGTTGTTCTGTTTTCTATTTTCTGGCTCAGAGACTTCTCAATTCTGATGCTCGCTCTGAAACAGGGAGGCTGCTTTGAGTCTTGTTATGCCAAGTGTGGTCTGAGGACCAACAGCACTGGCATCTCCCGGAAGCATGTGAGGCATGCAGATTCTTAGTCCTCATGGCGGAACTCTAGAATCGGAATTAACTTTTACATGTTTTAACAAGATTCCCAAGGTGGCTGTGTGTGTTAAAGCATGAGAAGCAGTGGGCTAATTCATTGATCCCCAAACTTATTTATTTTTTGTTTCTATTTTAATTCCAGTTAGTTAACATACAGTGTTATATTAGTTATATTCAGGTGTGCAATACAGTGATTTAGCACAAGTGCCGGCCTTAATCCCTGTCACCTGTTTCACCCATCACCCCCCCATCCACCTCCCCTCTGGGTAACCATCAGTTGTCTATAATTAAGAGTCTGTTTATTAATTTGTCTCTTGCTCTTTTTTCCCTTTGCCCATTTGTTTCTTATTTTTCATTTTTGAATAAAATCATATGGCATTTTTTTCTTATTTTGCTTAGCATTGTATTCTCTAACTCCATTCATGTCTTTGCAAATGCTAAGAGTTCATGCTTTTTATCCTGAGTAGTATTCTAGTGTGTGTGTGTGTGTGTGTGTGTGTGTGTGTGTGTGTATCACCTCTTTATTCATTCATAAATTGTTAGGTAGACTGTTTTAATAATTTGGCTATTGCAGATAATGCTGCTATAAACACTGGGGTGTTCCTTTGAATTAGTATTTTTGTATTCTTTGCGTAAATATGCAGTACTGCAATTGCTGGGTGATAGGGTAGTTCTTATTTATTTAATATTTTTCAGTGTTCCAAGATTCATTGTTTATGCACCCAGTGCTCCATGCAATAAATGCCCTCCCTACTATCCACCACCAGGCTCACCCATCCCCCCACCCCTCCAAAACCCTGTTTGTTTCTCAGAGTCCACAGACTCTCATGGTTCATCTCCCACTGTGATTTCCTCCCATTCCCCCCTCCTTTCCTTCTTTTCATGTCCTCCATGTTATTCCTTATGCTCCACAAGTAAGTGAAACCATATAATTGACTTTCTCTGCTTGACTTAATTGACTCAGCATAATGTCCTCCAGTCCCATCTATGTTGATACAAAAGTTGGGTATTCATCCTTTCTGATGGAGACCTAATATTCCATTGTGTATATGGACCACATCTTCTTTATCTATTCGTCTGTTGAAGGACATCTTTGCTCTCTCCACAGTTTGGCGATTGTGGACGTTGCTGCTATGAACATTGGGATACATATGGCCCTTCTTTTCACTACACCTGTATCTTTGGGATAAATACCCAGTAGTGCACTTATAGGGTCATAAGGTAGCTCTATTTTTAATATCTTGAGGAATCTCCACACTGTTTTCTAAAGTGGCTGCACCAACTTGCATTCCCACCAACAGTGGAAGAGGGTTCCCCTTATCCTCTCCAACACTTATTGTTTCCTGTCCTGTTGATTTTGGCCATTCTAAGTGGTGTAAGGTGGTATCTCCCTGTGGTTTTGATTTGAATATCCCTGATGGCTAATGATGATGAACATTTTTTCATGTGTCTGTTAGCCATTTGTATATCTTTTTTGGAGAAGCGTCTGTTCAAGTCCTCTGCCTATTTTTTGGACATGATTATCTGTTTTTATGGGTGCTGAGTTTGAGGAGTTTCTTGGATATCAGCCCTTTGTAGTGTCATTTGTGAATATCTTCTCCCATTCCCTGGGTTGCCTGTTTGTTTTGTTGAGTGTTTCCTTTGCTGTGTGGAAGCTTTTTATCTTGATGAAGTTCCAAAAGTTCATGTTTGCTTTTGTTTCCTTTGCCTTTGGAGACATGTCCTGAAAGAAGTTGTTGTGGTTGATGTCGAAGAGGTTACTGCCTATGTTCTCTTCTAGGATTTTGATAGATTCCTGCCTCACGTTGAGGTCTTCTATCCATTTCGAATTTATCTTCATGTATGCTGTAAGAGAATGGTCATTTCATTATTCTATATATGTCCAATTTTCTGTCCAATTGGACAGTCCAAGCTGTCCAATTTTCCCAGCACCATTTATTGAAGAGACTATATTTTTTCCACTGGATATTTTTTCCTGCTTTGTCGAAGATTGTTTGACCATAGAGTTATGGGTCTATATCTGGACTGTCTGTTCCACTGGTCTATGTGTCTGTTTTTGTGCCAGTATCATGCTGTATGGTGATCACAGCTTTGTAGTAAAGCTTGAAATCAGGCAACATGATGCCCCCAGATTTCTTTTTCTTTTTCAACATTTCCTCAGCAATTCGTGGTCTTTTCTGGTTCCATACAAATTTTAGGATTGTTTGTTCTAGCTCTTTGAAAAAAACTGGTGGAATTTTGATCAGGATGGCATTGAAAGTATAGATTGCTCTGGGCAGTATAGACGTTTTAACAATGTTTATTCTTCCGATCCATGAGCATGGAATGCTTTTCCACCTTTTTGTGCCTTCTTCAATTTCTTTCATGAGTGTGCTGTGGTTCCTCGAGTACAGATCCTTTACCTCTTTGGTTAGGTTTATTCCCAGGTATCTTATGGTTCTCGGTGCTACAGTCAATGGAATAGATTCCCTAATTTCCCTTTCCATATTTTCATTGTTAGTGTATAAGAAAGCCACTGATTTCTGTGCATTGATTTTGTATCCTGACACATGACTGAATTGCTCTATGAGTTCCAGTAGTTTGGGGGTGGAGTCTCGTGGGTTTTCCATATAAAGTACCATGTCATCTGCAAAAAGAGAGAGAGTTTGACTTCTTCATTTCCAATTTGAATACCTTTTATTTCTTTTTGCTGTGTCTGCTGTCGCAGTACTAGTACTATGTTGAACAAGAGTGGCAAGAGTGGGCATCCTTGTCATGTTCCTGATCTCAAAGGGAAGGCTGTCAGCTTTTCACCATTGAGAATGATAGTTGCTGTGGGTTTTTTATCCATAGAGGGAACATTCCTCAACTTCGTAAAATCTATCCTTATACATTGAAGAGTTTTAATCAGGAATGGATGCTGCATTTTGTCAAATGCTTTTTCTGCATCTATTGAGAGGACCATGTGGTTCTTCTCTCTTGTTGATTTGTTCTATCACATTGATTGATTCACGAATGTTGAACCACGCTTGCATCCCAGGGATCAATCCCACCTGGTCATGATGAATAATCTTTTTAATGTGCTGTTGGATCCTATTAGCTAGGATCTTGTTGAGAATCTTGGCATCCATATTCATAAGGGATATTGGTCTGAAATTCTTCTTTTTGGTGGGGTCTTTGTCTGGTTTGGGAATTAGGTTAATGCTGGCTTCACAGAAAGAGTCTGGAATTTTTCCTTCTGTTTCTATTTTTTGAAACAGTTTCAGGAGAATAGGTGTTATTTCTTCCGTAGAATTCCCCAGGGAATCTGTCAGGCCCTGGACTCTTGTTTTTTGGGAGGTTGTTGATCACTGCTTCAATCTCATTACTAGATACTGGTCTATTCAGGTTGTCAATTTCTTCCTGTTTCAGTCTTAGAAGTTTATAGGTTTCCAGGAATGCATCCGTTTCTTCTAGGTTGCTTATCTTATCTGCCTATAGCTATTGATAATTATTTCTGAGGCTTGTTTCTATTTCTTTGGTGTTAGTCATGCTCTCTCCCCTTTCATTCATAATTTTACTAATTTGGGTCCTCTTTTCTTTTAGATTAGTTTGGCTGGTGGCTTATCAATCTTATTCTTTCAAAGAACCCACTTCTAGTTTCATTGATGTTTGCTCTAATCTTAATTATTTCCCTTCTTGTGCATGGGGTTGGATTAATTTGTTGTTGATTTTCCAGTTCTTTAAGGTGTAAAGAAAATTAGTGTATTTGAGATTTTTCCATTTTTTTGAGTGAGGCTTGGATGGCTATGTATTTTCCCCTTGGGACCACCATTGCCATACCCCATAGGATTTGGACCAGTGTGTCTTCATTCTCACTGGTTTCCATGAATTGTTTAAGTTCTTCTTTGATTTCCTGGTTGATCCCAACATTCATGAGCACGATGGTGTTTAGCTTCCAAGTCTTTGTAATCCTTCCAAACTTTTTCTTATGATTGAGTTCCAGTTTTAAAGCATTGTGGTCTGAGAATACACAGGGAATCATCTCAGTCTTTTGGTATCGGTTGAGTCCTGATTTGTGACCCAGTATGTGGTCTATTCTGGAGAAAGTTCCATGTGCACTTGAGAAGAATGAGTATTCTGTTGCTTTAGGGTGGCATGTTCTGTATTTATCTATGAGGTCCATCTGGTCTAAGGTGTCATTCAAAGCTCTCGTTTCTTTATTGATTTTCTGCTTCATCTATTACTGAGAGTGGCATATTAAGATTCCCTACAACTAATGGATTCATATCAATAGGACTCTATTTTGATAAACAGTTGCCTTATGTAGTTGGCTGCTCCCATATTGGGGGCTTAAGTATTTATATTTATTAGATCTTCTTGGTGGATAGACCCTTTAAGATTGATATAGTGTCCTTCTGTATCTCTGACTACAGTCTTTAGTTTAAAATCTAATTGATCTGATAGGAGAATTACTACCCCGGCTTTCTTTTGCGGCCTGTTGGCATGAAAGATGGTTCTCCATCCCGTCACTTTCAGTCTGGAGGTATCTTTAGCTTCCCATTGTGTCTCTTGTAGACAGCATATGGACGCGTCCTGTCGTTTTATACAGTCTGCAACCCTGTGCCATTTTATGGGAGCATTTAGGCTGTTCACATTGAGAGTGATTACTGAAAGAAAAGTTTTTATTGACATCATGTTTCCTGTGAGATCCTTGTTTCTATAGATTGTCTCCATATTCTGTTCTATGTCACTCTTGGGTTCATCTCTCGATCCATTTTTAATGTCAGCCTTGCTGGATTAAGTATTCTTGGCTGCATGTTCTTCTCATTTAGTGCCCTGAACATGTCTTGCTAGCACTTTCTGGCTTGCCAGGTTTCTTTGGACAGGTCTGATGTTATTCTGATAGACATTCCTCTGTATCTAAGGAATCTCTTCCCCCTAGCTGCCCTTAAGACCTCTGGTCTGAAATTGTGATTTGTGAATTTCACAAGTGTCTGGAGGTCTTTCTGGACTTATTGATCTTGGGGGGTGTTTCTGCCTTTCTTTCTGCCTCTCGGACACAAACACTTGTTCCATTCACCAGATTAGGGAAATTTTCGTCCAGAATTTGTTCAACCTTATCTTCTAGTCTTCTATTTTAGTACTGTCAGATCAACCCTCACTTCTGCCCTTAGAGATTCTACGTTGCCCCTAATGGTCTTCTCCACCCTAGCCATTATCTGGGTAATTGTTACCCTGAATTCCCTTTCTGATAAACTGTTTATGTCCATATCCAGTAGTTCTGTGGCAGAGGGCACAGTCTCTGAATTTTTCTTCTGTTGGGTGTTCCTCCTCCTAGTCATTTTGGTGAGAGGGGGGTTGAGGGGATGTATTTCTGTTCTTCCTGGGTGAATCTTGTTATCTTTGTTAAAAGACTCAACTTTCCAGAGATACTGGGGTTTATATATTGAATAGGGAAAAAGGGTTACCTTGAAGCTTATATCTATATGTATATTAAAAAGAAAAAGCAGCTGTATGTATGAAAAAGTTCAAGTTAAAAAGTTATTATGGAATATGTTGTGTTAAACCTCTAGTTGTAATGGTAAGTAGGTTAAAAAAAAAAGAACAAGAACCATGATAATGACTTTAAAAAGAAAAGTTGTATCTATGAAATACACAGGCTTTGGGACACTCCCGGGAGCTTAATATATTGTTTTCCCCTGATGTTGGGGTTTTACCGTTTTATGGGGACCCTGGGGTGGTTTTCCTCTTGTTCTTTTGGCTTGTCTTCTCGGGGAGGGACCTGCCATGTTGTTTTTCACTCAGTCTTGCTTGGGCTGAGTTGCCCTGCTGGCTATCAAGGGGCTGGGCTCTGTGGAAACCAGTTTTTCAGGCCTTTGTTCTCTGGAGATTTTTGTTCTTTGGCGGCTTTTCAGAGGTTTAGTGGAAAGTAAACTGCACCCAGACCACCACCTGAGAGAAGCCTCAGTCTGCTCCCCTGGGGGTGGTCCAGAACACAGACTCGCCCTGTGCAAACTCCACTGAACACTGCAACCTCCCCAGGCAATGCACATCCCCAGCCACTGTCCCAGTGAGCCTGAACCTGGGTGGCTGCCATTACCGGGATTGCTGTTTGGAACCCACACCCACACCGGGTGTGCTCACACACCTCAACTGGAGTGCGTACAGACCCCGTGGCCTCATAGGTCGCAGAAGGCTGCGGGCTCAGAGTCAGCCGGCAAGCTCACATAGAGGGCTCTCTCAGATGCGGGCAGGGGTGTGCCCAGCCCGAGCAGTGGTGCAAGCAGCAGAAAGCTGCAGGCTCAGGGAACACAGAGTAGAGGCCCCTCTGGGCTCTCTCTAGCATGAGTGGTTGCCGGGGGTAACCGTCCTGGGACCATGGGCTTAGGCCTGTGCCCGTGATGGCCCGATTTCACCAGTTGCCCCTTACAATATTTTGCTGTTTTTGAGTGCTTTAACCAGACTCTAAGTTAATGCTGGTTATCATAGGGCACTTTCGTGGTGGGGTATTACTTTCCAATGCATCACCTCTGGTGTCTCCCTCCCCCTTCTGCTTATCCTTCGATAGCAGTCCAAGTGTTCCCACTACACTTTACCTCTCCACTGATGTCTTCTGCCCCTGTAGAGACCAGAACTGTATAATCTTACATCTCGGGCTGATTTCACGGGTGTTCAGAGCGTTCTGATAAATATTTAGCTCACTTTAGGGGGCTGGTTGAAACAGGGTCTCCTACTTCTCTGCCATCTTGCCCCTCCAAGGTAGTTCTATTATTAACTTTTTGAAGAACCTCCATACTGTATTCTAGAGTGGCTTCACCACTTTGCATTTCCACCAACAGTGCAAGAGGGTTCCCCTTTCTTCACATCCTCACCAACACCTGTTTTTTCTGTTGCTGATTTTAGCCATTCTGACAGGGGTGAGGTGATACGGCATTGTAGGTTTTGATTTGCATTTCCCTGATGATCAGTGACACTGAGCATCTCTTCATGTTGTCTCTTGACCATCTGTCTTTGGAAAAAAGCCTATTTAAGAGAATGTCTTCTGCCTATTTTTTAATTGGATTTTTTGGGTGTTGAGTTTTATAAGCTCTTTTTGTATTTTAGAAAATAACACTTTATCACATGTCATTTGCAAATAGCTTCTCCCATTCTGTAGGTTGTCTTTTAGTTTTTTTGATTGTTTCCTTTGCCTGGCAGAAGGTTTCTTTGATGTAGTTTCGATAGTTTATTTTGGTTTTTGTTTCCCTTGAGTCAGAAGACATATATCTAGAAAAAAATTGCTATGGCTGATATCAAAGAAGTTACTGTGTTCTCTTATAGGCTTTTTATGGTTTCAGGCCTTCCCTTTAGGTATTTAATCCATTTTGAGTTTAATGTGTGTATTATGTAAGAAAGTGGTCCAGTTTCCTTTTGCATGTAGCTTTCTAGTTTTCCAAACACCATTTGTTGAAGAAATGGTCTTTTTTCTCATTGAATATTCTTTCCTGCTTTGTCAAAGATTAATTGACCATGCAGTTGTGGGTTCATTTTTGGATTTTCTATTCTGTTGAATAGATCTATGTGTCTGTTTTTGTGCCAGTACCATACTGTTTTGATTACTACAACTTTGTAATATAACTTAAAGTCCAGAACTGTGATGCCTCTGGCTTTGCTTTTTCAGGATTACTCTGGATACTTGGGACACCTGAAATTAGATGGCTTTGGGTAGTATTAACATTTAGCAGTAATTATTCTCCCAGTCCATGAGCACAGAATATCTTTCCCTCTGCATCACCTTCAATTTCTTTCATCACTGTTTTATAGTATTCAGAGTACAAGTCTTTTACCTCTTTGGTTAGGTATATTCCTAGGTATCTATCTTACTGTTTTTGGTGCAATTTTAAATGGGATTGTTAATTTCTCTTTCTGCTGCTTCAGTATTGGTGTATAGAAAGGCAACAGATTTCTGTATACTAATTTTGCATCCTGTAATGTTACTGAGTTTATCTTTTCTAGTAGTTTTTGGTGGAGTCTTTATGAATTTCTGTGCATTCTATCATGTATCTGCAAATAGTGAAAGTTTGACTTCCTTTTAATTTTTTTTTTTTCTTGTGGTTAGAACTTGAAGTACTAGGATGAATAAAAGTGGTGAGAGTCCACATCCTTGTCTTGTTCCTGACCTTAGGGGAAAAAGCTCTCAGTTGTTCCTCATTGAGGATGAATCGAGCTGTGGGTTTTTCATAGATGGCCTTTATTATGGTGAGGTGCATTCCCTCTAAACCTACTTTGTTGAGGGATTTTTTTATCCAGAACCAATGTTGTACTTTGTCAAGTTCTTTTTCTGCATCTATTGAAATGATCCTATGGTTCTGGGCCTTTTTTTTGTTAATGAGAATCACCTGCAGAGCTTTAAAAGAAACAGGTATGAGTCCCATCCCTGAGGTTGATTTAATTGGCCTGGAAAGTAGGAATTTCAGAAGACCCAGATGATTCTGATGTGCATCCAAGGGCAGGAATCCTGTTCTTTACCAGTGCATTTTCTTCAGTGGACAGAATGGAAGGAAATTAGATACTGTTCTTTAAAAGCAACAGAGGAACTTACTTTCATGGGAGGGCATATTGAGGATTGATTATAAGGCCAGAGCAATAGCTGATTGTATCCATGCCCAAATATACTGCTAGTATGCTAGCACTCTGCAAAGGTCAGTGTGCTCTCAGAACCATCACTTGGGAGTTGTTAGAAATGAAGAATCTTGAATCTCGCCCCCACACCCTGAGAATCAGAACAGGATTTTTAACAAGATTTCCAGGTGATGTTCATGTACATTAAAGTTTGAGACTCACTACTATAGGAAGCTCTGTTCCCTTGGTAATTTCTTTGTGACAAATAAAAGGTACAACAAATCATCCCCATTATAAAGACTTTGGAAGTGAAGAGTTGAAAGAAGCAGCTGATCCAAGGTGAATCATAGGAAAAAAGCTTCATATGGCCTTGAAAATAAATTTCAGAATATACCCATAACCAAGGTTAGTTTCACATCCATCAAGGAAGTATTTATGTAGTAAAAATATTTATTACTGATTTATGGAGCATTTATTTTTCCTTTCTTTTGGTGGTGGCTTGTGTATTCATGCTCCAGAGCTCTACAGCTCTGCATCAGTGGTTCTCAAATGGGAGCAATTTGCTCCCCCCGGACATTTGGCATTTTGGTTGTTACAACAACTGTCGAGGGTGTGCATAGGTGGCATCAAAAGGGTAGAGGACAGGTATACATACCGCTACCAGGGATACATTCTACAAAAATAGGGCAGAACCTCAAAACAAAAAAGTATCTGGTCCAGATGTCAGTAATATCACTGAGGCTGAGAAACTATGCTCTTCCGCATATCAGTTGAGGGTGATTATACATACATACACGTGTTTGTGTATATTATATATAATAATATATATAAATTTCTTGAAGAGGCAGAATCTCATTTGTAAAAGGGGAGTAAAGCAGTTAAAAATTTCCTCTGGAAAATCACTCCATTATGATCAGGATAATAAAATAGCAGAGTGATCTCAAGTTGGTATGAATGCATATGTAGCCCTGGGGTGTAAAGTTCTCTTTCTTAGTGCATACATTAAACATTGCTGATTGGCATAGTAAAAGTAGTCCAGTAACAGCTCGCTGTCTGCCTTTTCATTCTCATTAGTGTTACAAGTGTCAAAACCCAGTAACCCCTAAGAAAGTACCTTTGTGCTGGGTGGCTTTGAATGGGGTGCTCCACAGAGGTCGGTTCCCACACTTTAATGACTTGTGGGAAAGTTTGTAAAAATACCTAATTGTGAAACTTTCAGAGACATTCTCCTGGTTGTGCCCTTTGTTGTCCTTTCATATGATCATGTTTAGTCTGTTAGGAGTTTCTGCAGAGGAAAACCAGTGTAGACACGTAAGCCAGCCTTGGGCGTTGATAGAATTCCTTATATAGAAATGGGGTCTGTTCATTGTCAGAGCCAGGACTCTATGGTGAGGTGCATAATAGACAGTGGTAGTTCTTCAGAATATGAAAGCTGGGGAAAGGAAGAAGTCTGGCACCAGAGATCTGGCAGGCTGATAGTATTGACCTCTTTAGTTTCTCTGCTTTGTACTTAGGCTTGCTCTAGGTCCATTGTCTCCCAAGTTCAGAGCACATATTTTAGGTGTGTTCAAGGAAAATATTAGACCTGTCAGTAACCATCTTCTATCTAAAAATGGAAACATTGAGGTTTGCTAACAGTTGAGATATAGTGTTCACACTTCGTTTAACTACCAGATGTTCTAGTGTTACATGGTATCCTGAGGAAAACCTGGAGTCCATCCACTGGTTCCTTTGTCTCAACCTACTGCAACATAGTATGGTTTAAATGTGCTCAGGTATGTGACTTGACCATCTCAAATGGAAGACTCTTTACAACACTGTTGATTGGAATGGGATATGAGCATAATACCTTCCCCCCCAACTAAAATTTACTGGTAAACTCTTGATAAAGCACAGAAAAGTGGTTGAAATTAGATATTAACTTTTTCTTCTAAAAATGACTTAATTTGTCTCCTTTTGAGGGATAACCAGTGACTATTACTAATAGTGGCAGACTATTAATTAATTACTGCAAGTAATTACTTGCAGACATATAAAGATACACAGACTCACAGGTAATCTGTCACTTAATATTAAGTGGGTTTTTTTTGAAAGAGTGAGGCAGTAGTGTTGTTAAAAATAACTCATGCTGTGTAGAGAATACTATACAAAAAGTTGAGGTGGATTTTCCTCCCCATTTCTGGGTAGAATTTTTGCTGAGAAAAAAATGTGTGTCACATGGAAACTTTGAGATATGGTTACTATAAAAACTAGACTTTGATTTTCTAAATTACTTTAAAAAATCTCCCATAGAGGTTTGCTGGTTACCTCCTGACAAAGCCTAAGAAAGTATAGTTGAAATTAGACTTCTGCTTTAAAAAAACAAAAGACAGGCATCATGCTGGTATTCTCAGAAATGATCAGTGACTATCCTCACAAATATTTATTTAAAGACACACATTTTATTTGCTCTGTCACTTATGATAAAGTTCACCCTGTTAAAGTGTTATTTCCATAACTTTTTACCTTATTCACAGTTGTCCAATGTCACCCCAAAAGGAAACCCATACCTATTATCAGTGACTTCCTATTCCCACTTAACCCCAGCCCTACACAACATGGCGATAAAGGGCAGCATACTGAGAATAAGAAAAAAAAAATGACCAGCCATCCAAATTGGCAAAGAAGAAGTCAAACTCTCACTCTTGGCAGGTGATATGATACTTTATGTGGAAAACCCAAAAGACTCCACTCCAAGACTGCTAGAACTCATACGGGAATTCAGTGCTTAGAAATCAGTTGCATTCCTATATACAAACAGCAAAACAGAAGAAAGAGAAATTTAAGGAGTCGATCCCATTTACAATTGCAACCAAAACCTTAAGATACCTAGGAATAAACCTAACCAAAGAGGCAAAGAATCTGTACTCAGAAAACTACAAAGTGCTCATGAAAGAAATGGAGGAAGACACAAAGAAATGGAAAAACGTTCGACGCTCACAGATTGGAAGAACAAATATTGTGAAAACGTCTCTGCTACCTACAGCAATCTACACATTTAATGCAATCCCTATCAAAATACCATCAACTTTTTTCAAAGCAAGGGAACAAATAATCCTAAAATTTATATGGAACCAGAAAACCAAAGTTGGCAGCATCACAATTCCAGACTTCAAGCTCTATTACAAAGCTGTAATCATCAAGACAGTGTCGTACTGGCACAAAAACAGACACATAGATCAATGGAACAGAATAGAGAGCCCAGAAATGGAACCTCAACTCTATGGTCAACTCATCTTCGACAAAGCAGGAAAGAATATTCAGTGGAAAAACACAGTCTCTTCAACAAATGGTGTTGGGAAAACTGGACCATTTCCTTACACCACACACAAAAATAGACTCAAAATGGATCAAAGACCTCAGTGTGAGACAAGACTCCACCAAAATCCTGGAGGAGAACACAGGCAGCAACCTCTTCGACCTCCGCTGCAGCAGCTTCTTCCTACAAACATCTCCAAAGGCAAGGG
>CM052801.1:26525677-26560710 GCA_028533885.1 Nasua narica
AATCCACCCAAATCCTTGAGGAGAACACAGGCAGCAACGTCTTTGACCTCAATCACAGCAACTTCTTCCCAGAAACATCGCCAAAGGCAAGGGAAGCAAGGGCAAAAATGAGCTACTGAGACTTCATCAAGATAAAAAAGATTTTGCACAGCCAAGGAAACAGTCAACAAAACCAAAGACAGTAGACAGAATGGGAGAAGATATCTGCAAATTACGTATCAGATAGAGGGCTAGTATCCAAAATCTATAAAGAACTTATCAAATTCAACATCCAAAGAACACACAATCCAGTCAAGAAATGGGCAGAAGACATGAACAGACATTTTGGCAAAGAAGACATCCAGATGGCCAACAGACACATGATAAAGTGCTCAACATCACTTGGCATCAGGGAAATACAAATCAAAACCACAGTGAGATACCACCTCACACCAGTCAGAATGGCAAAAATTAGTAAGTCAGGAAACAATAGGTGTTGGCAAGGATGCCGAGAAAGGGGAACCCTCCTACACTGTTGAATGCAAGCTGGTGAACCACGCTTGAAAACAGTAGGGAGGTTCCTCAAAAAGTTGAAAATAGAGCCACCTTATGACATAGTAACTGCACTATTGGGTATTTACCCTAAAGATACAAATGTAGGGATCCGAAGGGGCATGTACACCCAAATGTTTATAGCAGCAATGTCCACAATAGCTAAACTATGGAAATAACATAGGTGTCCATCAACAGATGAATGAATAAAGAAGTAGTACACACACACACACACACACACACACACACACACACACACACACCGGAATACTATGCAGCCATCAAAAGAAATGAAATCTTGTTGTCTGCAGTGATGTGGATTGAACTACAAGGTATCATGCTAAGCGAAATAAGTCAGTCAGAGAAAGACAATTATCATATGATCTCTCTGATATGAGGAATTTGAGAGGCAGGGCAGGCGGTTGTGAGGACAGAGAGGGAAAAAATGAAACAAGATGGGATCAGGAGGGAGACAATAAGAAACTTTTTTTTAAAAGATTTTATTTATTTATTTGACAGAGAGAGATCACAAGTAGGCAGAGAGGCAGGCAGAGAAAGATGGGGAAGCAGGCTCCCCACTGAGCAGAAAGCCCGATGCGGGGCCCAATCCCAGGACGCTGAGATCATGACCCGAGCCAAAGGCAGAGGCTTCAACCCACTGAGTCACCCCCATAAGATGCCCCATAAGAACCATAAGAAACTCTTAATTTCACCAAACAAACTGAGAGTTGCTTGGGGGTTGGGAGGTAGGGATAGGGTGGCTGAGTTATGGACACTGTTGAGAGTGAGAGTATGTGCTATGGTGAGTGCTATGAAATATGTAAGCCTGATGATTCACAGACCTGTACCCATGGGGCAAATAATACATTATATTTAATAAAAAAAAAACTTAACAGACTCATGTGCATATATTTAAAAAATAAGGCTGGGGCCTCCAGGTGGCTTAGTTGGCTAAGCATCCAACTCTTGATTTCGGCTCAGGTCATGATCTCAGGGTCATGAGAGAAAGTCCTGTGTCAGAGTCTGTGCTGGACATGGAGTGTGTTTAGATTCTCCTTCTGCCCCTTCCCTGCTCCAACCCCCTGCCTCGCTTGTGTATGGTGTCTCTCAAGAAAAGGCTGAAAATCAAAATCATATATACCTCAAGCAGCTAAAAGAACAACAAATTAAATCCAAAGAATGAAGAAAAAAAATAATAATGCATGCAAAAGTCCAACAAATAGAAAAACAAAAGTGCATCAACAAAATCAAAAGTTGTGTTTTTAGGGCACCTGGGTGGCTCAGTTGGTTGGGCAACTGCCTTCGGCTCAGATCATGGCCCCAGAGTTCCAGGATAGAGTCCCGCATCGGACTCCTGGCTCCACTGGGAGTCTGCTTCTGCCTCTGACCTTCTCACCTCTTATGCTCGCTCTCTCTCTCTCAAATGAATAAAATCTTTAAAAAAAAAGTTGTGTTTTTAAAAATATAATGAAATTGATAAACCCTGGATCAAGGAAAAAAGGCAAAAATAATAATAAAACAATAAAATTGAAGATTCCATACATGTTGAAAAACGAAGATATAAACAATGTTATGTCACTGATTTCAAAATTTACATGAAATAAATACCTTGAAAAAATCATTTAACAAAACTGAGTAGGAGTAAATGTAAAATCAGAATTGTCTATATCAAGTAAAGAATGAGTCTGCAATTCAGAACCTCTCACAGCAAAGTCCAAGTCCAGTAAATTCTTCCAAATACTTAAGGAACAAATAAAATGACACTAATATTACATAAAGTCTTCCATAAAATAAGGAAGATTTCCAAAGTTCTACAGTACTAACATAACCTAATATCAAAATCTAACAAGGGCACTAAAAATAATTACTGCCCAATTTAATTTATTCATGAATATAGATGCCAAAGAAATAAACAATGTTATCAGCAAATCAAAGATACATGAAAGATGAGAACCAATTGTATCAGGAATGCAAGTGTGGATTAACACTGAAAACTCAGTTAATGTAATTCACCAAGTTTGGAAATTAAAGAAGCATATGATCAAACCAAGAGATGAAGTGTAATTTGATATTTCTAAACACAAATGTGGATTAAAAAAAAAAGATTTTATTTATTTATTTGACAGAGAGAGAGAGAGAACAGCAGGGGGAGCAGCAGTCAGAGGGAGAGGGAGAAGCAGGCTCACCAAGCAGGGAGCCCAATGTGGGACTCAATCCCAGGATCTCGGGATCATGACCTCAGCCAAAGGCAGATGCTTAATCAACTGAGCCACCCAGGTGCCCACAAATGTGGTTTTAAAAAAGGAAAGAAACCTCTCAGAAAACAAGATATAGGAAGAGATAGATGGAATACTCTTCAAGTACAACTATAAACACAAAAACAGGAAAACATCATAGTTAGTGACGATATTTTTAAACTTTTTTTCTATCATTTAAAAAAAGGCTACTTGTAAATACCACTTTCGTTTACTATTATACTGCAGGTCTTAGCGCAATAAGGTGAGAAAAATATATTAAAAATACATAGATTGGGATGAAATAAATAAATTATAATTACTTATAGGTACAGCAAGGTTATCTATCCAGAAAATCCAAGAACTCTATTAATAAAATGTTAGAATTAATAAAAAGTCACTGAAGGAGGCACCTGAGTGGTTCAGTCGGTTAAGATCATGATCTCATGGTTTGTGAGATTGAGCCTCGCGTCAGGCTGCATGCTCAGTGGAGAGTCTGCTTTAAGAATCTCTCCTCCTGCTCCTCCCCACCATCATTCTCTTTTTCTAAAAAAATCTTTAAAAAAAGTCACTAAATATAACTCAATATGCAATAATCAGCTGATTTCTATTTAGTAGTAACACAAAGTAAGTTAAAGTTCAAAAGCATTAATAGTTTTAAAATATATGAACTACCTAATAATATTCTAATAGAAGTAGTATAAAATGTCACTTTAACAGTTACAGAGTATTCCTAAAGAAATTTAAACAGACCAAAACAAAGAGGCTTGGAATATATACTCATAGTTTAAAAGACTCAAGAACATAAAGGTGTCAAAGGAAATTGAACCAAAATCTGAGCACGCATTGGTGTGTGTGTATGTATGTGTAGGGGTGTCTCAGTATACTTAGACTGCTGTAAAAGAATACCATCAACTGGGACTTTTGGACAACAGACATTTATTTCTCACAGTTCTGGAGGCTGACAAATACAAGATAAATGTGCCAGCACATTCACTGATGAGAGCCCCCTTTCCTAGTTCTGAGACTGTCATCTTCTTGCTGTGTCCTTATAAGGTGGAAGGGGAGAGGGAGCTCTCTGTGGTCTCTCTTTTTTTTTTTTAAAGATTTTGTTTATTCATTTTTAACAGAGAGAGAACACAAACAGGCAGAGAGGCAGGCAGAGGCAGAGAGAGGAGCAGGCTCCCCGCGGAGCAAGGAGCCCAATGCAGGACTCGATCCCAAGATGCCGGGATCGTGACCTGAGCCAAAGGCAGTTGCTTAACCAACTGAGCCACCAAGGCATCCCCCTGTGGTCTCTTTTATAAGAGAACTAATCACTTTCTAAAGGTCCTACCTCCCAATATCAGTACATTAGGGATTAGACTTCAGTATATGAATTTGGGGTGAGGGGAACCCAAACATTCATTCCACATTGGAGTGTGGGGCAGTGTGAAAAGCTAATTTTAAAATTTATATGGAAATGCAAAGGATCAAGAGTAGCTCAAAATGGACATAGGACCAGAACAGACATTTTTCCAAAGATACATGGGTGACCAACAGACACATGAAAAGATGCTCAACATCACTCATCATCAAGGCAATGCAAATCAAAACCATAATGAGATATCACATGATGCCTATCAGAATGGCTAAAATAAAAAAGACAGGAAGAAACAAGCGTTAGTGAGAATGTAGAGGAAAAGGAACTCTCATGTACCTTTGGCATCAATGTAAATTGGTAACAGACACTGGAAAATGGTATGGGGGTTCCTCAAAAAACTAAAAACAACTACCATGTGATCTAATAATGCTACTACTATTTACCCAAAGGAAAAAAAAAACACAAATTCGAAAAGATTTATGAACCCATGTCTATTGTAGCATTACTTACAATAGCCAAATCTAATTTATCTGATATAAGGATTGCCACCCCAGCTTTCTTTTGATGTCCATTAGCATGGTAAATTGTTTTCCACCCCTCACTTTCAATCTGGAAGTGTCTTTGGGTCTAAGATGAGTTTCTTGTAGGCAGCATATCGATGGGTCTTGTTTTTTTTTTATCCATTCTGATACTTTGTGTCTTTTGATTGGGGCATTTAGCCCATTTACATTTAGGGTAACTATTGACAGATATGAATTTAGTGCCATTGTATTGCTTGTAAAAGTGACTGTTACTGTATATTGTCTCTGTTCCTTTCTGGTCTATGTTCCTTTTAGGCTCTCTCTTTGCTTAGAGGACTCCTTTCAATATGTCCTGTAGGGCTGCTGTGGTATTGGCAAATTCTTTTAGTTTTTGTTTGTCTTGCAAGCTTTTTATCTCTCCATTTGTTTTCAATGACAGCCTAGTTGGATATGGTATTCTTGCTGCCTATTTTTCTCGTTTAGTGCTCTGAATATATCATGCCAGTCCTTTCTGGCCTGCTAGGTCTCTGTGTATAGGTCTTCTGCCAATCTAATATTTCTGCCTTTGTATGTTACAGAATTCTTGTCCCGAGCTGCTTTCAGGATTTTCTCTTTGTCACTAAGACTTGTAAGTTTTACTATTAGATGACGGGATATAGACCTATTTTTATTGATTTTGAGGGGGGTTCTCTGTGCCTCCTGGATTTTGATGGTTGTTCCCTTTGCCAAATTGGGGAAATTCTCTACAATAATTGGCTCTAATATACCTTCCACCCCCTCTTTCTTCTTCTTCTGGGATCCCAATTATTCTAATATTGTTGTGTCTAATGGTATCACTTATCTCTCAAATTCTCCCCTCATGGTCCAGTCGTTTGTCTCTTTTTCTCAGCTTCTTTATTCTCCGTCATTTGGTCTTCTGTGTCACTAATTCTCTCTTCTGCCTCATTTATCCTAGCAGTAAGACCCTCCATTTTTGATTGTACCTCATTAATTGCTTTTTTGATTTCAACTTGGTCATATTTCAGTTCTTTTATTTCTCCAGAAAGGGATTATCTATTATCTTCCATGCTTTTTTTGAGCCCAGCAGGGACCTTGATAATTGTCATTTTGAACTCTATTTCTGCCATATTACTAATGTCCATATTGATTAGGTCCCTGGCCATCAGTAATGCCTCTTGTTTTTTTTTTTGGTGGTGAGTTTTTCCGCCTTATCATTTTATTGAGATAAGAATAGATGAATGAGAGAGCAAAATACTTCCGGAAAGTGGTCAATTTTCTGTTCCTAGAATTGCTGTTCTTTTTCTCTTCTATCTCCTGTTGAGTTTGTAGGTGTTTAGAATGGTTTCATAACTATCTAGGTGAACTTCGGGGATCTCATACTATCTCAACCTCCTACTTCTCTGCCATCTTGCTCCTTCCACCTAAAATAGCCAAAATATGAAAAGCAAACCAAGTGTCCAACCATACATGAATAAAAAGGATGTCTCTCTCTCTCTCTCTCTCTCTCCACACACACACACACACACACACACACACACACACACACAATGGAATATTACTCATCCATGAAAAGGATGGGATTTTTGCCATAACTTAGAAAGACAAATACCATATGATTTTACTCATATGCAGAATCTAAAAAAAAATGAGTAAACAAAAAACAATCAGATCTATGGTCAGTTGGTTAAGCATCTGACTCTTGAATTTAGCTCAGGTCATGATCTCATGGATGAGATTGAGCCCTGCATAGGGCTCCATGCTCAGCATAGAGTCTGCCTGAAAGTATCTCCCTCTGCACCTCCTCCTTCTGGAGTGCTCTCTTTCTCAAATAAAGAAATAAAATCTTTAAAAAAAAAAGCCAAACAGAATCATACCTAAAAATACAGAGAACAATCTCATGGTTCCCAGAGGGAAGGCAGTAGAATGGGCAAAATGGGTGAAAGAAACCAGAATATACAGGCTTCCAGTTATGGAATAATGAGTCATAGAATAAAAGGAACAACACAGGGAATACAGTCAATGATACTGTAATGGTGTTGTGTGGTGACAGATGGTAACTACACTTGTGGGGAACATAGCATAACTTATAGAGAAGCTGAATCACTATGTTCTATGCCTGAAACTAATATAACATTGTATGTTAACTATACTAAAAAAAGAACCCTTTTAATTAACTATTTAAAAAATAAATAGTAAGTGCTAGATATTGTGGTTTTTTCCTTTTGAAAGAGAGGGTGGGGCAAAGGGAGGGAGAGAGAATTTTTAAAAAAGATTTTATTTATTTTAGAGTGATAGTGAGAGAACATGTGCAGGAACAGGAGAAGGAGCAGAAGGGGAGGAAGAGGGAGGACTCTGGGCTGAGTGCACAGCCTGACACTGGGCTTGATTTCACAACCCTGAGATCGTGACCTAAGCTGAAATCAAGAGTTGGATGCTTTACTAACGGAGCCACCAAGTGTCCCTAATATGCTTTTTTACCAAGACAAAAAAAAAGCCCACTTTCATTCTTTTATTTTTTTTTTTAAGATTTATTTATTTATTTGAGAGAGAGCAAGAACATGAGAGGGGAGAAGATCAGAGGGAGAAGCAGACTCCCCGCAGAGCCGAGAGCCTGATATGGGACTCAATCCTGGGACTCTGGGATCATGACCTGAGCCGAAGGCAGTTGCTTAACCAACTGAACCACCCAGGCGCCCCACCCACTTTCATTCTTAAAAGAGTCCTGGTTTACATGATAAATTATATGGTCAACATATTTATGTGTCTTGTAGATTTAGTATCATATGAATGTATTATTTCCACAAAAATAAAATACAAACTAATTATTAAAAAAAAGAAACAGAATAGGTCAGACAATCCAGAAAAAGAGTAACAAAGCTGGGAAATTTAAACTGCTTTTTATAAAATAGAGTAATTAGCACAGTGGGATAGACATATATAGACCAATGGGACAGAATAGAGTTAAGAAATAGCCACATACATATACAGTCCACCTGACTTATGACAGTGCTGACACTGTATTGGATCATTTTTTACTAAATTATACTGGGACAGGTGAATATTGACATGAATAAAATTAAAAAAGAGGAGAAATATTGGCCTCTACCACACACCATATAAACTGTCTATCACAGATAGATTGTATGTAGCCCTAAATGTGAAAGATACAATAATAAAACTTCCTGATGGTGACATTATATGATAACTTAATAAATTTGGGGGTAGGCAGAGATTTCTCCACCAGTATACAAAGAGCACTAAAAAAGAAAAGAGTAATACATAGGCCAGTGGAACAGAACAGAGAGCCCACATATGGACCTGCAACTCTATGGTCAAATCATCTTTGACAAAACAGGAAAAAATATCCAGTGGAAAAAAGACAGTCTCTTCAATAAATGGTGCTGTGGAAACTGGACAGCTATATGTAGAAGAATGAAACTTGACCATTCCCTTACACCATACACAAAGATAAACTCGAAAAGGATAAAAGACCTCAACATAAGGCAGGAATCTATCAAAACCCTAGAGGAGAACATAGGCAATAACCTCTTCGGCATCAACCACAGCAACTTCTTTCAGGACACGTCTCCAAAGGCAAAGCAAACAAAAGCGGAAGTGAACCTTTAGGACTTCATCAAGATAAAAAGCTTCTGCACACCAAAGAAAGCAGTCAACAAAACAAACAGGCAACACACAGAATGGGAGAAGAGGGGTGCCTGAGTGACTCAGTGGGTTAAGCCTCTGCCTTCAGTTCAGGTCATGATCTCAGGGTCCTGGGATCGAGCCCCACATCAGGCTCTCTACTCAGCAGGGAGCCTGCTTCCCTCTCTCTGCCTCCCTCTCTGCTTACTTGTGATCTCTTTCTCTCTCCGTCAAATAAACAAACTCTTACAAAAAAAAAAAGAATGGGAGAAGATATTCGCAAATGACACTACAAAGGTCTGACATCTAAGATCTATAAAGAACTCCTCAAACTCAACACTGACAAAACAGATAATCACATCAAAAAATGGGCAGAAGACATGAACAGACACTTCTCCAAAGAAGACATACAAATGGTTAACAGATACATGAAAAAATGTTCATCATCTTTAGCCATCAGGGAAATTCAAATCAAAATCACACTGAGATACCACCTTACACCAGTTAGAATGGCCAAAATCAACAAGACAGTAAACAACAAGTGTTGGAGAGGATGTGGAGAAAGGGGAACCCTCTTCCATTGTTGGTGGGAATGCAAGTTGGTGCAGCCCCTTTGAAAAACAGCGTGGAGATTCCTCAAGAAATTAAAAACAGAGCTACCCTTTGACCCTGCCATTGCACTCCTGGGTATTTACCCCAAAGAAGCAGATGCAGTACAAAAAGGACCATGTATACCCCAATGTTCTTAGCAGCAATGGCCACAATCACCAAGCTGTGGAAGTAGCCAAGATGCCCTTTAACAGATGAATGGATAAAGAAGATATGGTCCACATATACAATGGAGTATTATGCCACCATCAGAAAGGATGAATACCCAACTTTTCTATCAACATGGACAGGACTGGAAGAGATTATGCGGAGTGAAATAAGTCAAGTGGAGAGAGTCAATTATCTTATGGTCTCACTCATGTGTGGAGCATAAGGAAAAACATGGAGGACACTGTGAGAAGCAAAGGAAGGGTGGATGGGGGGAAATCAGACGGGGAGATGAAAAATGAGAGTCTGTGGACTCTGAGAAACAAACTGAGGGTTTTGGAGGGGAGGGAGATGGGGGGTTGGGCAAGCCTGGTGGTAGGTATTGAGGGGGGCACATATTACATGGAGCACTGGGTGTGCTGCATGAACAATTAATCTTTTAACACTGAAAACATAGAAGTATTTGGGGAAAAAATAAAATGGCAGAAAAAATAAAATAAAAAAAGAAAAGAGTAATAAAATACTTAATTAGACTTAACATTTCTGTCCATCAAAAGATTATGTTTAAGAGAGTGAAAACTCAAGTAAAAAATGCGAGAAAATAATTGCCATGCTGGTGGAAATGTAAATTGGTACCAGAACCACTCTGGAAATTATTCTGGATTATTAAATTTGGACTACTGCAACCCTATGTTATAGCAGTTTTACCTCTAAATATATACCCAGAAGAAATGCACGTATGTCTTTCACAGTGCATCCACAACAACAGATTCATAACAGTGTTATTAATAGTAGCATCAGTTGAAGGAACCCAGGTGCTCATAAACAGAAGATAACGCACTGGGAATATTCATATAAATGGAATACTATACAACTACGAAGATGGATGAATGACGTCCTTGGTAACACTCCTCTTAAATTAACCCTGAAAATTCCATGTTTCTTATATTAATCCTGCAAATTGTTTCTAATCAGTTAAAACAGGAAGGAACTTCTACCTCTATGAAATACTGTAATGGAATGATTAAACAAAATTATACCTGAGTAATTTACACTCTCATATTTGTTTAGTGGAGAAAATTATTTTACTAATCCCTATTGTAGGAAGGTCAAGTCTAGGGCCCCAGCACTATTATAGCTACTTGCCCACCTCCCCTCACCCTGCCCCACCAAAATCTTGCCATGAAAGTCAGTGAACTCTGAGAAAGATAGAAGCCTAATTGTGCCTTGGACACAATCTGATACAGATCTTGCCCAGGGTACTCTATCTAACTTCACCACTAGCCTATTGCAAATGCAATGCAGATGTCAAATCTGATGGCCTTTTTCATCTTTTTTTTTCCTAATAACAATCAAATATCAATTTGTAGAAAACCTAAACAGTGCTAAAACCTGTGATGTAGATAGAATTCCCTGGGGCCCTCACCTCACAGATCATTATAAATGCTTGGGTGAAAAAGCCTGCAAACCTTTTCTATAAATATATTGATATATGAAGGTTGCATTATAATATTCTTTGATTTTTCTCATATAACATATCTGTCATTTTTCTATCAGCACTTATAGGTCAACTTTTTTAATGTCTTTGTGTTATCCCAATATATGAATTTGAAAATTATTCATCTGTTCTTCTACTGATGGATGTTTTTGTTGTCTCAAATTTTCCACTATTAAACACAATGCTATAATTAACATACTTGGCTATGTTATTTTTCTAAGTGTCAGAGAACATAACCTCAGAATTACTTGAGGTAGAAATGCTGAGTAAATTAGAATTAATTTTTTAAATTATTATTTTAGTACTTCTTCCTTAGGTTTTATAACTGGCACCTCTGATCTTTAACGTACTTTCCGACCGTGGCTTTATCAAACTGTTTAGAAGACATTTTAACATCTTGCTAACACTTCCCAATTATATCCTTAATTGTAACCTTCACATGAGTCGATTTGCCAGATCTCAAGCTGTGTTTTCAGAGTTGTTGATGAAAATATTATTTTCAAAGTCAGTTTGTTGCTCACAGTCTAGGGTTTTGGAGGGGAGGGGGTGGGGGGTGGGCGAGCCTGGTGGTACGTATTGAGGAGGGCATGTATTACATGGAGCACTGGGTATGGTGCATGAACAATTAATCTTAACACTGAAAATATAAACGTATTTGAGGGAAAAAAAAGGAAAGATTTTTTTCCAATGCTTATTATATACATGCTGATTATGGCATCCATTTTCCTGGACATGGCTTGAAATATGAATTTTTCTATTCCAGATTATGGGTTAGGATATTGAATGTTAAGCCATTAGTCCCTAACTCATTTATTAAAGGATTCTCTTAGTGCACTTTGTTTTCTGAGAACATTATTTCTAGTAATGATGGAAGCTACAGTTCTAGGATTATCAGTCAGAAGGAGACAATAAAATCTAAAAGAAATAATCAAATAATATGGGAATTTTATGTTTAGTGGGAATTATAGTCACCTTTTTTAAATATTAGATTTAATTAAATAAAAAATTTGATTATAGTACTAAAACGTATTGACATTTTCTTTCTCAGTTCTTACCCTCAACTTAATGGAAGAGTCTTAATAACCTCCATTGGTTTACTGGGGCTAAGATTCTGCCGTCAGTTTTCGGGGCACAATTTAACAGATAATGTATAATATTGACCTTATATTTGATACATGGTGTCCAGTCTACCTCTCAGTGACCTTCTACTCTAAAAATATATTGTCATTTGAACATAGACCCTCACTGATGTTTGTGTCCATGCTTTTTTATATTTCTTACTCATAATGTTTAGCCTCCCTCCTAGAGGCACCGTTCCTTCCCTAACTCTGTCCTGAATTACTTCCATTCTTTCCCCTCAGAGCTGCCTTTCGATTCTGATCTCTCCTCCTCTTCATACAACGGTGCTGTTTTGGGGAGGGGTCTTTGTTGGCTGGACCAAAGAAAACAAGGGTCATAAGGTGGAGGAAAGTAAGAGTGATCCTGTAGAGAAGGTCTGTCCTCTGATCTTCATGACTTTCCTTCTAAATTTAACTTGGTTTCGTTTTTTTTTTTCTGACTGAAATATATTTGAAAATAACACAGTGTAAGCTTAAGGTGTACAACATCTGAAATTGACACACTTATATATTGTTATAGAATTGCCATTGTAGCAGTAATTAGCACCTCTATCACATTACGTCATTATCATTTCTTTTTAGTGGTTGGAACAACAAATTCTAGTCTCCTAGCAAGTTCAATGATTACAATACAATATTATTCTCTGTATTCACTGTACTGTGCATTAGATCTCCAGGGCTTACTATTTGTTGCAAGTTTGTACCCTTAAACAACATCAGTCCTATTCCCTTACTTCCATCCCCTGGTGACCACCACTCTAATCTGTTTTTACAAGTTTGGCTTTTTTAGATTCCACATATACGTGGTCTCATACGGTACTTGACTTTCTCTATTTGACTCATCTCACTTAGCATAATGTATTCAAGGTCCATCCATGTTGTTGCAAATGGCAAGATATCCTTCTTTCTTAAGGTTGATAATATTCTGTTATCTTTGTGTGTGTGTGGCAGGGGGCGGGGTATACCACAACTTTTTTATCCATCCCATTGCTTTCATTTTGCGAAGCCCCATTTCCCATATGCCAAGCACAGCCTTTTTGCCCAGCCAATGCCTGGACATTGTGGAGAAATCTCAGTTCACTGTTTCCTACACCCAAGCATGTATTTCGTTCACATGTATTTCTTACTTGGATAGTCAGTCTCTTTGAAAAAAAAAATTAGTGGGAAATATAGAAGAATGTGTCTTCCTTATCAAAGACAAGAAGACACTGACTAGATTTTCTGCACATTTAACTCTACTTCATTTATTATGGTGCTAATAGTGGAAAAACCTCAAAACTCTAGTGTGCTGGTTCCAACATTGGAAAAAAGGTCACTTGTAGCTCTAAGGTTTTTAGAGGGCCAGGGAAACAGAAACCCAAATAAAAAAGAACAAGTCTTTTATCTTGATGATTACACTAATGAACAGGCTGTCTCTTGATTTATCAGCCCTTTGCCCATCACATGTAGGAAATATTTTTTCACTTTGTTATCTATCCTTTACCTTTATCTTCTTACTTACTTTTTAATCTTCAGACGTTTTAAATTTGTATTTGTCAAAATTAATCTTTTATTAATTAATCTTCATGATTAATTAATCTTCATGAAATGCATCACATATGTACAGAAAAATTCAGGGAATACAAGTAAACTCAATAACTTTTCACAAACCAAACACCAATGTATACCAACAGCATCAAGAAGTTCTCTCATGACCCATCTAAACACTACTCTGTCACTCCTCCCCTGCAAAGGAAAACCCCATCCTAATTTTGGTAGTACTAGTTTCCTATTTTTATTGATGATTTTTTTTTACTTAAACATGCATTGCCAACATTAATTATACCTATTTTGAAAGCATTTGTATTTGATTGAATCAGAGTATTGTGTGCGTGATGCATTTTGCTTAACTATGAGTTATCCATGTTGATTAATGAAGTTCATTCACATTCATTGTTATATACTGTTCAACTGTATGATGGTATCACATTTGATTTATCCATTGAGCTGTTTCTATTGATTTGCTATTAAATTATTAGTGCATTAACGTTAATATATATGCCCACTGTACATGTGCAGTATCTTGACTTTTTGCCCTATTGCCTTTCCATTAAAATTGCAGAACCTTGTCATATTCCATTAAAAAATGTATACACTTTGATGGGGATTACATTTTATCAGATCATTTTGGGGAGAATTAACATCTTTAGAATATTGAAGCTTTCAGTCCATGAATAGGGTATACCCCTCCACTTTTTTTAAATCTCAAATAATCTCTATATAGTATTTTATAGTTTCTTCCATAGAGTACTTGAAAATCTTTTGTTACATTTATTCCTAAGTATTTTGTATTTGTGATTCTATTACAAACAATATTTTTAATTCTATTTCCTAGTTGTGTTGCTTATTTATAGTCATTAGTTTTTACATTATTGTATCACATTGCTGGACAATTGCCAAGCAAAAGAAAACTGTCCTAATAGACTTAGAGACCAACAGGAAACACCCCTGGGTCTGGGTTGGGATACAGTCTTCTCCAAACATCATGGACATTTAAAATTAGGCAAAGAAAATTAAGGAGCTCTCGAAGAGAAAATGGGGAAATACCAAATGAATGGGCCGACTCTACATATGCATCCTCATTTTAGAGAAACTTAAGAGAATTGGATTGAAATCTTATCCTTCAATGCTATCAAAGATCATTAGTAATCATAAATAAGTACTTAATGAAGTGTTCCTTGTGGTTACTAGTGAATTTATTTATATTCAGGAAGTTCTAATTTCCTGATTTTATTGATTATAATATTCCACATTTTGTGTTAGTCACAACAAAACAAAGTATGAATTACCCTTCCAAACTACTATAATGGAGGTGGAGCTAAGATGGTGGCATACTAGGAGGTCCCTATGCTCATCTTGTCCCTCCAACATGACTAGATAACTATCGAATCATTCTGAATACCCAAAAAATTGACCTGAGGACTGACAAAACAAACTCAAAACTAGAGGGAGAGAAGAGGGCACAATGACAAATGTAGGCAGTGTGGAGACATGGTTTGGGGGAAAAACAGATCATGAGTGCTACAGAGGGGAGGGAACCCTGGTCGCTGAGAAAGGGGGGGCGGGGGCGGGGAGAGAGAGAGAGAGAGAGACAGGAACACATGGGAATGCAAAAGGAGAACACTTCCCCAAAGCCATTGGCTGGGAAAATGAGCAGGGCTGATTTTTGTGAGGTTTTGTAACCAGTGATGCTTGAAGACTAGAGTTTTAAAGGTTGGTGGGCTTGGCTTGGGATAGAGCCCTGAGGGTACTGCCCTGTTCCTGGAGAGAAGGCAGGCAAAAGCCCCAGTAGCAGATGACATGGAGGCAGAGATCTGAAGCTGAGAGCACACAGCAGAAAGATTGTACACTTTTCTTGGAGGGCATCACTGAAAGGTGGCTTTCATGGATATGGCTTGCAGGAACAAAGGAGATGGCGGGCACCATTCCCTTCCCCTGCCCCTCAACATAAGTGCAGAGCTGCCTGTGAAGGGCAGCCCAGTCGAGACACTGGCTGCCTGACCTGCCTGTACCAAATCCCACACCCTCGCATGACTGCCCGTCTTGGTTAAACCTCCCTCTGTCCCAGAGCGGTGAGACCCTCCCCCAGAACACCAGGGCAGGTCCCTGCCCATACCACATCCCTAAGGCTTGGAATTTTAAAATGAGCAGCCTTGGCTGGGATAGAGTCCACAGAGTATTGTGCTGCTCCTGTAGAGAAAGCAAGCCAACGACATGGAGGCAGACAGTGTGGATATAGCCATCTGAAAAATGGCTGTGTCACACAGTGGGGAGATTATTGACTCTCTTGGAGTGTTTCCCGGGGAGCAGCAAACCTGGATACCCCTCTGCAGGGACAAAGGAGCTGGCTGGTGCCATTCCCCTCCCCTGACCCTCAGCATAAAAACAGAACCACCCATGTGCCATCAACAATACAGAGCCAACACTGGCTGCCTAACCTGCTTACACTGGGTGCCACACCCATGCACTGGGCTGGTACTGTCCACCTCAGTGACAGCATGGCGGTCCTCTTCCCATAGGACCAGAGGAAATAAGCCCCTGCCCACACCATGTCTCCCAACCAGAGTCCTGCCAGGTTTCAGTTCTAGTGCAAGTAGTATCAGGTCTCACTTCACAAGCAAATCAGAGCATGCCAAGTTAAAACTCACCACATTCTGCCCAGGGACCAAACCCTGTCCACTGCAGGCAAGGAGAGCCTCTGCAGACAACTGGTCTGAAGGATAGAGCAGCCAGAACACAACAGAATGCACACGGCACACGGGAGACACTCCCTGAAGCCCTAGGCTCTGGACACTATATGACCTCTTCTTCGGAAAGCCATTACTCTCAGGAGCAGTAAACATAACGGGCTTTTCTAACACAGAGAAGAAGACAGGGACTTCAACAAAATGCCAAGATGGAGCAATTCATCCCCCATGAAAGAACAAGATAAGGTCACAGCCAGACATCTAAGTGATACAGATATAAGTAACATGGCTGGTGGAGAATTTAAAGCAACAATCCTCTCAAGCTGAGCTTAGAAAGAGGTTGGAAGACTTTAGGGAGACACTTACTGCAGAGATAAAAGAATTAAAAAAAGATTCAGGAATGAAAAATGCAATAACTGAGACTGGAAACAGGCTTGATGCAATGAACACAAGGCCAGAATAAGCAGAGAAATGAGTGTTATAGAAGACAAAATAATGGAAAATAATGAAGCTGAACAAAAGAGGGAAAGAAAAATTAGGGAATAAGAATAGACTTAAGGAATTCAGTGACTCCATCAAATGTAATAACATTTCTATTACAGAAGTGCTAAAAGAGGTAGAGAAAAGGGGCAGAAAATTTTTTCGAGGAAATAGTTGAAAAGCTCTGTAATCTGGGGAAGGAAACCGATCCAAATCCAGGAGGCATAGAGAACTCCCATCAAAATCAACAAAAGCAGGGCACACCAAGACATATTGTGATTACATTTGCAAAATATAGTGATAAAAAAAAATCCTAAAAGCACCAAGACAAAAAGTCCCTAACATACAAGGGAAGAACCATAAGGCTAGCTGCAGAAAGTTGGCAAGCCGGAAAGGAGTGGCTTGATATATTCAGTGTGCTGAATGGGAACAAGCTTCAGCCAAGAATTCTCTATCCAGCAAGGTTTTCATTCAGAATAGAAGGAGAGGTAGAATTTCCCAGACACACAAAAACTAAGTTTTTGACCACTAAACCAGCCCTGCAAGAAATATTAAAGGGGACTTTTGAGTGGAAAGGAAGAAACAACAGTGACAAAGAGAAGAACAGAGAAAATCTCCAGAAATAATAACAAAACAAGTAATAAAATGGCACTAAGTACCCATCTTCCAATAATTACTCTGAATGTAAATGGACTAAATGCTCCAATCAAAAGACATAGGGTGTCAGAATGGATTAAAAAAATAAAAAAGATCCATCTATATGCTGTCTGCGAGAGACTCATTTTAGACCTAAAGACACCTGCAGATTGAAAGTGAAGGGATGGAGAAATATTTACCATGCTAATGAACGTCAAAAGAAAGCTGGGGTGGCAATCCTTATATCAGACAAACTACATTATAAACAAAAGACTATAACAAGACATGAATAAGGGTACTATATCATAATAAAAGAGACTATCCAACAAGAAGATCTAACAGTTATAAATATTTATGCCAACATGGAAGCACCCAAATATATAAAACCTTTAATAACAAAAAAGAACTAATTGATAATAGTACAAAATAGTAGAAGACTTTCACATCCCATTAACATCAATGGGCAGATCATCTAAGCAGAAAATCAACAAGGAAACAATGGCTTTGAATGACACACTGGACCAGATGGACTTAACACATATATTTAAAACATTCCATCCTAAAACAGCAGAATCCACATTCAAGTGTACATGGAATATTTTCCAGAAAAGATCACATACTAGGTCACAAATCAGGCTTCAGCAAATACAACAAGAATGAAATCCTGCCATGTATATTTTCTGACTACAACACTATGAAACTAGAAGTCAACCACAGGAAAAAATTTGTAAAGACCACAAATACATAGAAGTTAAACAACATGCTACTAAAGAATAAATGGCTCAACCAGGAAATCAAAAAAGAAAAAAAAAATGGAAACAAATGAAAATGAAAACACAATGGTCCAAAACCTTTGCAATGCAGCAAAAGTGGTCCTAACAGGGAAGTATATAACAATACAGGCCTACCTCAAGAAGCAAGAAAAAACTCAAACAACCTAACCTTACACCTAAAGGGGCTGGAAAAAGAACAATGAATGAAACCTAAATCCAGCAGAAGAAGGGAAATACTAAAGGTTAGAGCAGAAATAAATGATATATAAACTGAAAAAACAATAGACCACATCAATGAAACCAGGAGCTGGTTCTTTGACAAAATGAATAAAACTGATAAACCTCTAGCCAGACTAATCAAAAAGAAAAGAGAAAGGACCCAAATAAATAAAATCACAAATGGGAGGGAAGTAACAACCATCAAGATATACAAGCAATTATAAAAGCTTATGAAAAATGATATGCTCACATATTGCACAACCTGGAAGAAATGGATGAATTCCTGAAACATATAAACACCAAAACTGAAACAGGAATAAGTAAAAAAAACCTGAACAGACCAATAAAAAACGAAAAAGGTTCAATCTGTAATCAAAAATCTCCTGACAAAGTCCAGGGCCAGATGGCTTTCCAGAGGAAGTCTACCAAACATTTAAAGAAGCGTTAATACCTATTCTTCTCAAATTCCAAAAAAAGAAATGGAATGAAAACTTCCAAATTCATTCAGTGATGCCAGGATTACCCTGATTCCAAAACAAGATAAAGACCTTACTGAAAAAGAGAACTACCTACCAGTATCTCTGATGAACATGGATGTAAAAATTCTCTACAAAATACTAGCAAATCAAATCCAACAGTACATTAAAAGAATCATGCACCACCATAAAGTGGGACTTATTCTTGGGCTGCAAGGGTGGTTCAATATTCACAAATCAATCAGTATGATACAATACATTAATAAAAGAAAGGATAAGAACCAATGATCCTTGGTGCAGAAAAAGATGCAGAAAAAGCATTTGACAAAGTACAACAACCATTCATAATAAAAACCTTCAACAAAGTAGGTTTAGAGGGAATATAACTCACCATCATAAAGGCCATATACAAAAGACCCACAGCTAATATCCTAAATGAGGAAACACTGGGAGCTTTTACTCTAAGGTCAGGAACAAGACTGGGATGCCTAGTCTCACTCTTACTATTTATCATACTACTAGATGTCCTACCTTTAGCAATCAGACAACAAAAAGAAATAAAAAGCATTCAAATGGACAAAGGAAGAAGTCAAACTTTCACTATTTGCAGATGACATATTATATATAGAAAACCCAAAGACTCCACCAAAAAATTGCTAGACGTGTTGCACAAATTTAGGATAGTTACAGGGTACAAAATCAATGTACAGAAAACTGTTGCATTTCTATATATCAATAATGAAACCTCAGAAAGAAAATCAAGGAATCAATCCCATTTACAGTTGCATTAAAACCCGTAAGATACCTAATAATAAACCTAAGTAAAGAGGTAAAAGATATGCACTCTGAAAACTATAAAATACTGATGAAATAAATCGACAGTGACACAAAGAAGTAGAAAAACATTCCATGTTTGTGGATTGGGAAAACAAATATTCTTAAAATGTCAATACTACCCAAAGCAATCTACACATTTAATGTAATCTTTATCAAAATACCAAAGTAGAGTTAGAACAAAGAATCCTAAAATCTGTGTGGAACCACAAAAGACCCCCAATAGCCAAAGCAACCGTGAAAATAAAAGCAAAGCTAGAGGCATCACAATTCAAGATTTCAAGTTATATTACAAAGGTGTAGTGATCAGAGCTGTAGTGACAGTATGGACTGGCACAAAAACAGACACATGGATCAGTGGAACATAATAGAAACCAGAAATGAACCCACAGCTATATAGTCAATTACTCTTTGACAAAGCTAGAAAAAATATCCAATGGGAAAAAAGTCTCTTCAACAAATGATGTTGGGAAAACTAGATAGCAACATGTGAAAGCATACAACTGGATCACTTTCTTAAAACAAATGAACATAAGGTGGGAGGCGGGGGAAGAGAGGAAAACCAAGAAACAGACTTTTAACTCTAAAGAACAAACTGATGGTTTCCAGAAGGGAGGCAGGCATGGGGATGGATACATAGGTGATGGGGATTAAGGAGGGCACTTGTGATGAGTACTGGGTGTTGTATGTAAGTGTAGAGCCACTAAATTCTATACGTGAAACCAATACTACACTGTATATTAACTAACTGGAATTTAAATAAAACTTGCGGGGGGGGGGGAACCACTCTTACAGAGTAGGACTATCTTCAACACACCAAACCTGCCATTACTATAACATTCTAATGTCTGCTGCATTCTTTATCCATATTTTTACCTACAGCAAGACTATTTAATATACCATCTTTTCCTCCAATAGGAAGTAAAAATATTTAGTCCTACAGTTTTCAAAATTTTCAAAATCAAAGTAATCATGTTCCTGTATGAAATCTTCTACCACCATGATATATAAAACATATGGAACTTTTCTGGTCTTTGAAAAGGTGGTACACATTACAACTTTTTTGTTTGTTTTTGTTGTTGTTCTCCTCTTTCCTCTTCCCTCCCTCACAACACTTCATTTCATTCCTCTGTGGTGGACTCTAAAACGCCTTTATAGAACTTGCAGAAAGCTTTGATCTTGGCCATAGAATAAAGGAAGTATTGGGAGCTAATAAACCTTGGCAGGTAGCTTCCTACCATTTCCCTTCTATCTTTTAAAGTAAGATAAATCATAGCCTATAAATAATAAGGAAATAGAAATCTAAACTCATCACATGAGTGTGACTCTCTTTCATGGTTTGTTAAATAAATTTAATTTCTTAAATACTGTATTTCTGGTCTATTGCCAATTTTAGTGCATTGAAGAAAGGGAAAAAAACTACAAAATAATCCCTTAAATGCTTTAGTTATCTTACTGAGCTTATGAGATTTCACTCAGGAAATGAGTTTTTCAGCAGAGTGAACAGGGAAACTTTCCTCTTTTGGGTTGATTATTTTAATGCAACTCAGTGTGTTTATTGATTGAACACTGTTATCACTAGAATGTTGCTTAAGAATCCATGTGACATTAATTGACAGTGTTGATCTAGCTGTTAACATAGAAAGTCCATGTTATCAAAGCTAGCATTATTAGAACTAGTTCCCTATATACAGAGTGCAGAGATTATCTGGCTTGTTGACAGATGGTCCTCTGGCAGATAGTGGTGGGTAAATCATTTCACGAGGCCAAGGTTGAGTCTTGCCAAGAAAACCGAATGAAGGAAAAAGAATAATAAAGGTCTTTGTGGATATTTATATAAAATTAGTTTGAAATCATATTATGCAATTTCAACTGACATTTTAACTGCTATATATATATTTTTTAAGAAAGAGAGAGAGGGACAAAAGGAGAAGGAGAGACGCAAACTCCCCACTAAAGCATGGAGCCCAACATGGAGCTTGATTCCACAACCCTGAGATCATGACCTGAGCTGAAATCAAGAGTTAGACGCTTAACCGAATCAGCCACTGAGGTGCCACAACTGACATATTTTCTAAAATCAAATCATATTAAGTTCCTTAGTATTATGATTTTTAATTTATAGACAAAGACAAAAGCCGTAAAAATAGTATTAGTATATATCCTAGTAGTTGTATCATATGACTTATTTCCAACAAAACAATCTAATCCTATATGGATAATTCTTTGAGCAGCATAAACAATGTTTAAGAAATAGTGTAATAATAAAAATACCAATGGCGATAATAGTAGTGCATCTGTATTTCTTCCACAGAGATAACAATTTTGTAAATTAAGTCCAGTTGTTCATCTTAACTCAAAGAGTGTCAGCAGTAAGTGCTTTTGTATAACCAGCTGAAGGGAATAACCATTCCCTTGGCACCTCCAGCATTTATAGCTGTTCATTAAAAGATTCCCATTATATTGCCACTTCAAAACCAGCAATATCTTCCCATTTATGTTTAGAAATTGAATTCTGTTCACTGAGGTACCAGAATTGACTCTTGTGCAATCAGTACTTCTGCGTCTGGTATACCCTCCTTTAAAAACTTTAATGATTTTATGAATGTATGTACGTGTGTATGTATGTATCTGAGAGGAAGAGACATGGGGGGAGGGGAGAAAGAGCTTGAGTAGGGGGAAGAACAGAGGGAGAGGGAAAGAGAGAATCTCAAGCAGACTCTGCACTGAGCATAAAGCCCAACATGGTGCTCGCTGTCATGACACTTGAGATCAAGACCTAGCCAAAAATCAAGAGTTGGATGTTTAACCGACTGAACCCCCCAGGCGCCTCGTCCTTTAAAAAGTTGAATTTGAACATATAAATATGAGGGATTGGAAAGGAAGAAGTAAAAGTGTCATTATTTTTAGCTGACATGATACTATGTATAAAAAATCCTAAATAATCTACCAAAAAACTCTTAGAACTTGAAAATGAATTCAGTGAAGTTGCAGCATACTAAATTAACACACAGCCATCAGTTGTGTTTCTATACACTAATAACAAGCAATCAGAGAAATTAAAACAATCCCACTTACAATTGTACCAAAAAGAAATAACTATAAATTTAACCAAGGAAGTAAAAGACGTATATTCTGAAAACCCTAAGACACTAATGAAAGAAACTGAAGATGACATCAACAGGAAGATATTCCATTCTCAGAGACTGGAAGAATATTGTTAAAATGTCCACTGTACCCAAAGCAATCTACAGATTCAGTACCATCCCCATCAAAATACCAATGGCCTGTTTCACAGAACTAGAACAAAGAATCCTAAAATTTGGGTGGAACTACAAAAGACCCTGAATAGCCAAAGCAGTTCTGAGGAAGAAAAAGCTGGGGTTTTCACACTCTCTGATTTCAAACTATATTACAAAGTTACAGTAATTGAAATAGGATGGTGGTGGCACAAGAACACACAGAGATCACTGCATTAGAAGAGCGAGCCCAGAAATAAGCCCACTCATATGTGGCCAATTAATCTGTGACAAAGGAAGCAAGAATATCCAATGGGGGAAACAATAATCTCTTTAACAAAGAGTGTTAGGAAATCTGGACAGCTACATGCAAAAGAATGAAACTGGACCACTATCTTATACTACATACAAAAATAAATTTAAAATGGATTAAAAACTTGGAGGTAAGACCTGAAACCATAAACCTCCTAGAGGAAAACATAGGCTGTAACCTCATGGACTTCGGTCTAAGCAGTATTTGGGTGGTCAGTCATCTCAAGGAAGGGCAACAAAAACTAAAACAGATCAGATTACATCAAACGGAAAAGCTTTTACACAGCAAAGGAAACTATCAAGGGAAAAAGGCAACCTACTGAATGGGAGCAGGTATTTGCAAATCATACATCTGATAAGGGGTTACCATCCAAAATATATAAAGAATTTACACAACTTAATATAAAAAATATCAACAACCTTATTCAAAAATGGGCAGAGGACTTAAGCAGACATTTTCCCAAAGACATCCAGATGGCCTACTGGCATATGAAAAGATGCTCAACATCACTAATCATCAGGGAAATGCAAATCAAAACCATAGTGTCTGCACTCAAATGCTTTACCCCTGAGCTATATACGTATGGGTGAAATAGGCGATGGGGATTAAGGAGTGCACTAGGTGTGATGAGCACTGAGTGATGTATGGAATTATTGAATTGGTATATCATACACCTGGAACTAATATAACAATGTTAACTAACTGGAGTTAAAATAAAAACCTTAAAAAAAAGCACAGTGAGCTATCACTTCACATCTGTGAGACTGGCTATGCTCAAAAAGACAAAAAAATGGCAAGTGGCGAGGATATGGAGAAAGGGAACCCTCTTACACTATTGGTGGGAATGCAAACTGGTGCAGCCACTGTGGAAAACAGTATGGAGGTTCTCCCAAAAGTAAAAATAGAATTACCAAGATCCAGCAATTACACTTCGAAGTATTTATCCAAAGAAAACAAAAATACCAATTCAAAGAGATATATGCACCCCTATGTTCACTGCAGCATCACTTACAATAGCCAAGATAGAGAGAACCTAAGTGTCCACTGATGAATAAATGGATAAAGAAAATGTGATATATATGTACAACAGAGTATTATTCAGCCCTAGGAAATGAAATATTACCATCTGAGACCACATGGATGGACCTCGGGGGCACTATGCTAAGAGAAAAATGTCAGAGAAAGACAAATGCCATATGATCGCACTTTAATGTGGAATCTAAAAAACAAATGAACAACAAAACAGAAACAGACTCACAGAGGAAACAAACTGACAGGGGAGGAATGGGGTGGGTAGAAATTGGTTTAGGGGATTAAGAGGTACAAGCTTCCACTTATAAAATAAATAAGTCGTGGGATATAATGTGCACCATAGGGAAAATAGTCAAAAACACTATAATAACTTTATATGGTGACAGATGACTACATTTATTATGGGGATCATTTTATAATGTATAAAAATGTCAAATCGCTATTTGTACACCTGAAATAATAAAATAATGTCAATTATACTTGAATTTCAAAAACACGGTAAAATTAAAAGCATAAACTATTCTTACAATTCAAGGTGAAGTCTTACAATGTAAGTATCCATTGACAGATGAATGGACAGAGAAAATATGATTTGTGTATACAGTAGATTATTATTTGACCATAAGCAAAGAAGGGAATTCTGCCATTTGCAACAACTTCGATGGCAATATGCTAAGTGAAAAGACAGGCAAAGAAAGACAAATGCTATGTGATCGCCCTTATAGATGGAATCTAAAATCATCCAAACTCTAGAAATAGAGAATACAATGGTGGCTGTCAGGAGGTGGGGAAATGGGGAGTTGAACTCTCATCATATAAACAAGCACCCTTTTTGTAGTCTACTTCATGCCACGTTTTTCACATTTTTGTGCTTATTGACGATTTTGTTTAAAATTATCAGGCGCCTGGGTGGCTCAGTTGGTTAAGCAACTGCCTTCGGCTCAGGTCGTGATCCCGGACTCCTGGGATTGAGTCCCGCATCGGGCTCCCAGCTCCACGGGGAGTCCGCTTCTCACTCTGACCTTCTCCTTCTCATGCTCTCTCTCACTCTCTCTCTTTCCTAATAAATAAATAAAATCTTTACAATTGTCCCTAAGTTTAGCATGTAAGTGTTTTCTGACATTCCTAAGTTCAAGAAGGGACTGATGTGTCTTATGGAGAAAATATGTGTGTTAGATAAGCTTTGTTCTGGAATGAGTTATTAGTGTTGTTGGCTACGAATTTAATGTTAATGAATCAACAATATGTAATAAATAAGCTCTCTTTTCTAGATTTTTTTCTTATTCCTGAAATATACCATTTCTTCACCAGAATAAGGGAGCCTACAAGTATAGTGTTTATGTATACTACAAGTCTGTGAAAGACTAAGTTTAGTTATGTCACTTAATTCCACCACTGGGTAAAATTTTTTCTTTCTCTATTACTAAATGTTTATTATATATTAATTTATTTCAAAACTACTTATAACTCAAAAACCCCATGGTTTATGTTTATTCTTAAATATTGACATTTCTTTCCTGTAAGGGCTTTCATAGTTCATTTGGGGAGTCTGAGAACCTCAGTGATTTGTGGCAAATAGCTCTCTTTGTATCTCTAACCATATACGTATCTGTATCTCTCTATTCATATATGTATCAATGGATGTATATTCATATTTATATATCTGTGTATTTTTCTATCTCTAGATTACCTGAGTGAAAATTTCATTCTATGAAACTATATAATAGATTACTTGCTATAAATCTATTTAATGTATTAATATACAATAAAATTAAGCATACATATTAACACAATATATGTCTACACTGGGTTTTTTTTTTTAAAGGATTTTATTTATTTGAGAGAATGAGTGTGCACAAGCAGGGGGATCAAGCAGAAGGGGAGGGAGAAGTAGATTCCTCACTGAGCAGGGAGCCTGATGCTGGGCTTGATCCCACATCCTAGGCTCATGATGTGAGCTGAAGGCAGATGCTTAACCGACTGAGCTACCCACGTGCCACTACACTGTGCTTCTGATCATGATCTATATTCCATCTAAACAGGTAACTAATAAAATAATAGTCAAGACTGTCTCACTTATCCTGCCCCGTATCATCTACGATCATTGCCCTGGTATTTTCATCTTCTGTGGTCCTTTTCTGGGCCCATACTTAAAAAGCAAAAACACAAAACACATAGTCATGTTATTCAAATTGATTAGCTCCTTATATCAGGAAAAAATAGGCAAAAATTCAAAATCTCTTGCATAGGCTTACAGTTAAAATTTTAATGTGCCCTATATTAAAAACTGGTCTCATGCACGTCTTGCTTTTATATCCCTATTTGTTACCACATGGAGCCTTAAAACATAGAGCCTGAGAAAGCTGTTTCCCCTGATATGTTAGCACTTTGAAAACTGCCCGCTGCAGTTGCCTGTTAATAGATTTTTGTCTTTTCTCTTCTCTGCTTTGACTTGAAATTACAAAACCTTCCAGGCTGACACGTACCTCAAAAACTTGTCCTCAGCTTTCCCACTTCAATATTGTAATGTTAATTTCTCTGTCATAATGTTTTATGTCCCATTAAGTGTGCACCACGGGGCGGGGGGCTGTGATGTTTACTTGTGGTGAGTCATTTTTTATGCTTTATTTAAATGTTTAAATATCTGTCAATCCCATCAGACCACGAGATTCTCAAGAGTAAGGATCATATCCTGTTTGTCTCTATGTCCTTTAGACTTAACATGATGATACAAAACAGATGCCAAGTTGGTTGAGAAAAGGCCAATAACCTGGAAGAAAGAACCTGAGTTCCCCAGGCCACTATCAAATTCTGTAACTTAGAGAAAGTCACTTGTAGGCTCTGTGCTCCACTCCCTCAACTACAGAAAGGAGGCTGACCTACTAGACAGTACCAATATCCTTTTTTTTAAAAAAAAATAATCTCCTACAATATCGGGCTCTGCCAGTGTTCAGTGAATACTTGGTGATGGATACATTATACTTTGGCCTTTAAATTTCTTCTGGTTAGGCAGAACCATTGCCTAAACATTATCCTTGATTGATGCCATATTTACAGAGTCATACATGAGCAAAATGGGAAACTATATTCTGACTTTTTGTGTGTGTATTTGTAGGAAAGAGTATGTATTGATAGAATTCACCTTTTTTTAAACTATGCTCATGTACTTTAGCATTTTGCTTTGAGAAATGTTGTCCCAGAAATATTTTTCAGAAAAAATTAATTTTCCCAAGGCCTTAGCCTTTAACTTCACAAGATACTTAAAGAGCAAAAAGACTATATTTATTTTTTGTGTGGTACAGGGGCAGTGAGTGAGCTGTGTGAAAGGCACTCATTTTACACATGGAAGAGATTAGGGTTGTAGCTGCTACAAATCAAGACATATGCATTAAATGTGGACTGTTCAATGTTATATAAAACACAAAGGAGATTTCACCCATTACTAGGAGGATGAAGCACAAGCTAACTGCCAACAGTTTTTTTTAACAGTTTTTATTCAATTTATTTGAAAAAACAAAACATTTCACCCATTTCTCCCACCAACCACCACTAGCCTCTTGCAACTACCATTCTATCAGTGAGCTTGGTTTTGTTCATTTGTTTTATATTCCACATAGCAGGTGGATCATTGGGTATTTGCCTTTCTCTGACTTATTTCACTAAGCATAATACCCTGGAGGTCCATCAATGTTGTCCCAAATGGCAAGATTTCATTCTTTTTAATGGCTGAGTGATACTCCGTTATGTGATTATCTATATAGATATAGATATCACAATTTCTTTATCCATTCATCCATCAATGGACACCAGTTGTTTTATTTTCTGACTTCTTGAAATGACAACTTCTGGTTACATTCTTTAGTTGGTAGAGACAAGTACATTAAGCCAGTCCTGCTCTCATAATGTGTATGAGTAGCCATGGTGGATGTGAAATCAAGTTCAGAAATCCTAAGTGAAAAATGCTTACACAGAATTGCATACAATACACTAGTATTAAAAGGAAGCTTCACATAAAAGATCTAGTTAAGAAGAAGAATTGCTCCCATTTCTTACTCTGCCTGGATGATATTCACATAGCATTCTTATCATCAACTGACAAACTCACTGGAGGTAACAAAATTGCCCAATTAGCGAAAAGTATTTGCGCCAAACAATAGCTATTCCAAATAAGCAACCCTGAGTAGGTCATTTGCTCTAATTCCTTGAACATTATGCCTGAAATATTTAAATGTAACATATTTCTGTCTCACGATTATGGGTTCTTTAGTAAAAAAGGGGCCAACAACTCTTTTCAATGGTACCCATGCCTATTTGACAAAATATCACAGAGAAAACATCTTGCTTGATGAAGTGGACGTTCTTCTCTAGAGATCTTCCTACATCATTTGTAGTTTTATACATTTCAATTACACTTTCCTTCCAAGCCTTCCTTTACTAAACTCAGTGTCATATATTTTCCCATAATTAACTCCTTATTTTATGATTTATAGCTTTGGCTATAACACCATAATTTGGGAATTCTCAACTCAGTATATCTCAGTATGTTTATCTCAACTGAGAATGCAGATGCTTTTATTTATATTATATAAATATATATAATATATATATTATACATATATTTATATTATAAATTATACATCTTATAAATTACATCTTATAAATTAATACATAAATACCACAGCAGACAACATGATATTCATTTTTTCCCCATTTCCCTTGTCCCCTAAATTCCACAGGGGTGATGTGGTGGCATACCCAACTGGCTGCTATGCACCTGTTGGATCTGTGTTACTGTTGAGGAACTCTTGAGTTTAAGAAATGATACCACAAAGGTCTAATATCTAAGATCTATAAAGAACTCCTCAAACTCAACACTCACAAAACAGATAATCACATAAAAAAGTGTTCATCATCAGTAGCCATCAGGGAAATTCAAATCAAAACCACACTGAGATACCACCTTACACCAGTTAGAATGCCCAAAATTAATAAGACAGGAAACAAGTGTTGGAGAGGATGGGAGAAAGGGGAACCCTCTTCCACTGTTGGTGGGAATGCAAGTTGGTGCAGCCACTTTGGAAAACAGTGTGGAGATTCCTCAAGAAATTAAAAATAGAGCTACCCTATGACCCTGGAATTGCACTACTGAGCATTTACCCGAAAGATACAGATGTAGTGAAAGCAGGGCCATATGTACCCCAATGTCCATAGCAGCAATGTCCACAATGGCCAAACTATGGAAAGAACCAAGATGCCCTTCAACAGATGAATGGGTAAAGAAGATATGGTCCATATATATAATGGAATATTATGCCTCTATCAGAAAGGATAAATATCCAACTTTTGTATCAACATGGATGGGACTAGAGGAGAATATGCTGAGTGAAGTAAGTCAAGCAGAGAAAATCAATTCTGATATGGTTTCACTTACTTGTGGAAAATAAGGAATAACATGGAAGACATTAGGAGAAGGAAAGGAAAAGTGAATTGGGGTAAGTCGGAGGCGGAGATGAAGCATGAGAGACTGTGGGCTCTGAGAAACAAGCTGAGGATTTTGGAGGGGAGAGGGGTGGGGGGATGGGTGAGCCTGGTGGTGGGTATTAAGGAGGGCACATATTGCATGGAGCAGTGGGTGTGGTGCATAAACAATGAATCTTGGGACACTGAAAAAATAAAATTAAGAAAAGATATTTACAATATCACAAAATGATTCTGAAAATATGATTTTTACATATAAAAATGGTATAATATATATGTATTCTGTTTAATGCCCACATTTTATGTGTGTATCATAGGATTCTTTTATTTATTTTTTAAAGATTGTATTTACTTGTTTGAGTGAAAGAGAGTGGGGGAAGGGGCAGAGGGAGAGAGAGAGGCAGAGAATCCCAAGCAGACTCTCTGCCAAGCATGGAGCCTGATACGGCCTCCATCTCATGACCCATGAGATCATGACCTGAGCCAAAATCATGAGTTGTACGCTCAACCAACTGAGCCACCCAGGTGCCCCCATACGATTCTTTCTATATCATCATCTTTGAAATGGCTGCTTAGTGTTCTTGTATGAATATAGCATAATCTATTGACCCAAGTAGCTTATGAATTGGTTATAAAAATGAAACTGTCAAATTTTAATGATTTAACTCAATAAAACATTCCTGTTCATGTTTTTGGTTAATGGAAACCTTTTTACTTGGTGACTCAGGACCCTACTCTCTTGTGTCTCTGCCTCCCTTCACAGTCTTTCAGTTTGCCGCATTCAGCTAGAGGTTGGGAAAAGAGCATGAGAAATAGCCTTTGGGGGATTTTTATGGATCAGGCCTAGAAACAGCATTCATCACTTCTTATAAGGGAAAACGCTTTCATAATGGAAGAGAGAAATCAAATGTGAAACACACAGTTAACCATCTCAACCACAAAACTATGTTTTTTTTTACTAAAATAAAAACCACTATGAAAAAAAATCTTTAGCTTACTGTGTTGTTATTTATTTATTTATTTTAAAAGGTTTTATTTATTTATTTGACAGAGAGAAAGAGATCACAAGTAGGCAGAGAGGCAGGCAGAAGAGGAAGCAGGCTCCCTGCTGAGCAGAGAGTCCAAGCCTGGCTTGATCCCAGGACCCTGAGATCATGACCTGAGCTGAAGGCAGAGGCTTAACCACTAAGCCACCCAGGTGCCCCACTGTGTTATTTTAAATTGTCCTTTTATTTATAACATAGTTTGCTTAATATATTAATATTCTGTAAATTGTAACCATAATGTCTCATTTGTATTATACTTTTTATCAATAAAAGTAATCACATTTGATTTTTTACTTAAATATAACTTTTTTTCTGAAACTAATTTTAGCATATTTCCCTTGTATATTTTTGCCATCCAATTTACTTTTTAAATTTTTGATTATAACAAATGTGTTTATGATAATTGAAACAATAAACCTGTATATATTACAAATTGTCTCTCTGATTCTTTGTCACTTACATACCAAAGAGTCAATATTCATAATTTATTCTACTTCCTAGTATAACTGCTCTACTATGTTAAGCATATAAACATATGAAAATTTTTCTTTATTAAAATTATGTTATACCCTATTTGGTAGTCTACAAATTCTTTCCTTTGCTTAACCAAAAAGCTAATAACATCTCTACCCAACATCTGTAAGTCTCATTTATTCTTTTAAATAATGATCACCAAGAGTTTAGGATTTTTTTTCCTTTTTAAATCATCAAAAACATTTTAGAGAAGGCCTCTTTAATTAGTGTGAAATATTATCTCTTCTGTTTTTGTTTTCTTGCTTATTTGGGAGATTAAGTCATTTGAGGTTGGGGGTAGGGTATGATTTATTTCTCTCTCCTGTTCATGTCCTTTGACCACATTTCTTTTTTGTTGTTGATTTTTATGTACTGTTGATATAATCTGGATTTTATTTTATGCTGTTTTACACATCTCTCTTCCCATCTGTCACATGTCTTTAATGTTGTAGGGTTTTGGTCATACAGATGTTGTATATTTTGATGCAGTTGAATTGGCAAAAGTTGCCTTTTATGGCCTTTGCTTTAACATACTTCTGAAAGGTTGTGACTTTAATACAGTTACATTTATCAATCTTCATGAATTGTGATTATTTTATGTTTAATAAACAAATCGTTTCCCAACCCTAAAGTCATCAAGTTATTTCACATTTTTATACTAGTTTTGATTTTTTTCACATTTAATTCATTAATCTGACATTTACAGAAAGTCAATTGTCCTCATGTGTGGGACTGAATAGTCCATTCTTCTTCCTTGTATTTTCCAGTACATATCCAGTTCCCAGACATGCTTGGACTCTTTCTGAATATGTTATGTTTCATGGATTTATGTGTTTCTCTTTGCCAATAACCCTGTTTTGATTAGTATTTGATATGTAGTAAGGTAATGTCTGTCTCCTTGTTCTCCTTCTTTAGAGTTATCCTGTGTCTTTTAGAGTCTTCTACTTTCCTTACTAATTTTTTAATCAATTTTGTTGTTCCACAACAATAACCTGTTGGGATTTTAATTGGAATAGTACTGAATTTATACATTAATTATTCAGAAGAATACTTGAAAATATTTTGTCCTTTGTTTTCTAATCCTGCTGAATACCTTCATTTGGTGTAGCTCTGTTTTTCCTCTGGAAGTTAAGGCAAGATGGAGTAGAGAAACAAATTCCTGTTTTGAAACTAGACTTCTAAAAATATAGAACTCACTCTCCTTCAATCACAGTTTTGTCACAGGATAAATATTCTATTTATTTTCTAAAAAAACCTCTGCTATTGTTTGTGAGTATAAGTATAAATCATAAACAACTATGTTCCAACTAAGTCCCATGCTGTCCACTACAAATACAGTTGGCCTCAGTGAAGTCTGATATCACAAAGGCAGTTTGAAAGTTCTTAAGATGTACCTACGACTCCTGTCTTTCCAGACCATGTCCTAGAACCCTGATATTTAAACACAAAGCTTTAGTCCCTGGGATTTCACAAGACCTGATTTGTGGCAAATCACTATAGCTCTAGAACCTCCTTTTTAAAACGTGACAAATACACCCCCGGGGTGACTAACCCGTTGATGCTTTTTCAAAACACTGTATGTAACAATGTTATGATAGGCAAAGGAAGAAAAGAGACAAAATGGGAGGAGTCTTGTTTGGGGAAGAGTTAGATTATTTTGTTTCTATTTAGAAAGACTGCCTTGGATGGGGGTAAATGTGGGATGGGAGGGACGCAGAATGGGGAGGAACAGCACAACACAAGGTTCACTGTCCTGGTGAGGGGTGAGTGCATAACAAATGTGCAAAGAGCGACTCAGAAAGGAAAGAACGAATAGCAGCAAAGCAAGCTTAGCCCCTTTTAGTATTTGGTACGAACTGTATCCTGGTCTGCTACGGTAGATCAAGCTCCGGGCAGCTGGGGGAAGTTTCCACATCTGTGGCTTTGGCAAGCCCAGTGAGGTGAGGGATTTGGGAGAAGTGAGTTGCAAGCTTGGGAGGAAAGAAGGTGGAAGACATGTTTCCAGCACATTCTTTCACCCAGAACTATAGAAACATACCTTTCTGCATCTATTATTAAAACCTTACATACCATTACTTAGTATGGAAATTCAGGAAGTTTTAAAGATTACACACAGGACATTAAAGTAGGTGAAGCAGCAACTCCACGACGTGAGTTGGAATGTGCCATTGGCCCTAACGCTTCCATTTGTAAAAATATGTGCCGGGAATTTTAATCTCCTCATATCATCAGAATTGATTCCTCATGTTGGCACAAGATCCATTTGTGACTTAGGTGAGCATGAAGAAAACAGAGGAGTTATTTTGTCCTTTCTCTAAGTGTCTGACCTTGATCCCCCTAATGTTGGGCTCCCAGTGAAGCTCACTAGATTTCCCCTACGCACAATTAACGACTGCGAGGAGGACCTTCAAGTCCCAGCAGCAGCTTCTCAGGTGTCTAAGGGCAACATTTTGTGAGCAGGCGGTGTGTCCTGGCTCCTGAAAGTGCCCCTGTAACGTGGCAGCGTGTGGCATCCTGATGTTTTAGAGACATGAATGAATTCAGATGAGTTGAATGTTATTAAATGATGAGAACAGTGTCACGACCAAGGACAGTTGTTTCACAACCAAGGACAGTTGTTTATCATGGCCTGGCATCATGCTAAGCACTGAACACAGATAATTTCACCGGCACACAGTTCTGTGAGGAGGAGATTTATGGCTACCCCTTGAAAATGACAAATGCAAAACCTGAAGGTCAGAGATGTTATGAAACTTCCCCAAGGTCACATAGCTGGAGAACTGTGGGCAAGAATTTGAAACCAAGATAGGACTCTAGAGGCTGTGCTCTTAACTCATGCCTGTGGTGTCCATCTTACAAATGGTCCTAGAACCTGCACAGGTTTCTAATACGGGATCAACTGAACTATTCAGGAAGAGAATTCATTCTTCGTCTCCACAGACATTTACTATGGTTATTCTGTGCCAGGTGGTGCTCTGGGCATACGAGATACAGCCACAAACAAGACAGAGAAACACTCTGCAGTCTTGCAGATTATATTCTTGTGAGTGGGTAAAAACATGATGATAAGTGCCCCAGGTCACCTGGTATAGTAGCTGACACATCAGTGAACTGTTTTCATGCCTCAATGAGTAATCTGGATACTGCAAATTTAGGCTGCAAGAATTAGTGCTTTAATCATTAATTTTCATCTTCATTGTGACAAGAACTCTGTCTTTCTTATGTGGGTGTCCCCCTAAGTGAGTGCCGAACCTTGTTATCTAGCCTCTGGTTGCTCCTCAAAAATTGTTTGTTGAATGATGGATTATTATGGATATAAAAAAATTGTATGTTACTTTTTCTTTTTAAAGAGAAAAGGGGGGGGTGCCTGGGTGGCTCAGTCGGTTAAGCGTCAAACTCTTGGTTTTGGCTCAGATCATGATCCCATGGGTTGTGAGATGGAGCCCCATGTCAGGCTCTGCACTCAGTGGTGAGTCTGCTGGAGATTCTCTCTCTGCCCCTCCCCTAACTCATTCACCCATGTGCTCCCTAATAAATAAATCTTTAAAAAAGAGAGAAAAGAGGAAAATTTGCTCTTATGAGTAATATAAATGGAATGTGATTCTTAATAACTGGCCATTTGTTTTTTGAATAATGGTATAGCCAGTCTTGATTGGGAATGTGAAATTTCAAAGCAATGCAATGTTGAAACAGATTCTGGAGTAATGGAGATATCCAAATATTTTTTATTAACTAAAAATACACTAATTTTGTTTTTGTTTTTGTTTTTTTTTTTTTTTTTGTGAAAAAAGTAACACCAAGCCTTCATGTCCTGCTTCTATTTTTTCTATTTTGGTTTTACCATTTGTAAGTAGAGGCTTTATTGTCTAGAATCTCTTTCTTCATTTCTCTGGAACACTTATTGACAGTTATTACTCTTCTCTTCATTGAACCTGAAACACTCCCACCAGGAGGGAAATGATTTTTGCATGGTTTCATTCCATTTTATCTCTCAGATGTTTTGAAAACTAATACTGGACTATTATCTGTTGTTATCAAATAACAAATGACTGTAGTCAAGCACGGGACAAACTGCACGCCAGCCAAAGTCAGTGGGGGCCACAAT
>CM052801.1:26561210-26577556 GCA_028533885.1 Nasua narica
GTACTCGGGTGAGGAAGTCTGAGACTAAATGCTACAGAGTGCCAGGAAGTGATGAGGAGGGAGCGACTAATTACCAAGGATGCGGGTGGCCCCGAAAGTAGACTGTACTAGAGCACAACAGAAAGGATCCTCACAACTGGACCCAGCCAGCCCAATATACTACATTATACAAAATACTATATTTTGTACTGATTTGTCACACGCACACACACACTCACACACGCACACACACACACGCAGTTATTTGTTTTACTCATAACCAAATGGACATTACAGCTTTAATCATAAGAAATCAATGTGATCAGGAATAAATAGAAGAAAAATAAAACAAGCGTGCCCTCATAGAATCATGGCTGCAGTTTCTCAGATCCCTTGGAACATAAGGCTTAGAAAGATAAAGTATCTTTTATTAATAAAACTGAGGGAAATTAACCAAAAATATTTCTTACTTTCAGAAAATCTTGAATTCCTATCAAAGCAATGAACCAAAAACAATAATGGTATGGGGCTCAGACACAAGGGATTTAATCCCATAACAGGAAATCCTGCCTTCTCCTGGGACATTCTATAATCTCTGAGGTTGTATCTACATTCAGTTTATCCCTCCAACGTGTGATACAATTCCAATAGAAGTCACCAGATGGGATTGGGTCATACTAGGTCATTAGAGTTCTCAAAAACATTGTGTTAGCTATTAATAACCTTTTAGATTAATTATATTCACCCTCCTCCTTTTAACTTCTATTACAAGTGCTTTCAAGTGCCACTGATTTACTCTTTAAAAGCATATAATGTTTCCAGACAATCCTTTTTTTTTTGAGAGGTAGAGAGAGGGGGTAGGCAGGATCAGAGGGAGGGGGAGAATCTTAAGCAGGGTTCATTACTAGCGTGGAGCCCAATGTGGGGCTTGATCTCACAACCCTGAGATCATGACCTGAGCTGAAATCAAAGGTTGGATACTTAACTAAGCCACCCAGGTACTACTTCCTGGACAATCTTATGGGCAAAAGAATATGTAAGTCTTTTCTAAAATTTAATATAGTTAGAAAATTCATAAAACTGTTCCAAAGTCCCTAAATAAATACATACTTAAACAATCTATGCCTGGCCCCCTAGCACATCCCTATGATTTTAAATGCTTTTTAATGAATATAAATATATAGTCACTTAATAATAACAGGCCCTGATGTAATTTAAATTGGAGACCTTTCTTTCCTTATGCTGAAACCCTTAGTAGAAAAAGAAAACCTGATAGAAAAATAAACCAGAAAGCAGTGATGTCAGGTATCACTTGGGCCCTAACATTCAGATCTTTTGGAATGTTCAACACAAGCACTGATGAAGCAGAAAAGCACGGGAGAGGCTCTGGAGGTGACCATGGAGGAAATGCTCCCCTCTTCCAAGCCCAGGTTCTTATGTTCTTCCCTATGGAATCTACTTTATACCCAGTCCCTCCTAAAATTCATTGTCTCTTTTTGTTTGATTCCAGATTGGAGCATCTGTTACTCCTCATCATAACCCATGATACCAATGAACTATTCCTGTTTTTAGCCATTGAGGTTTCAGGGATTGTTTCTTTCTGGAGGTGAACATTAGCTTGTCCCAGTGAATTTAGTCAACTTCCATGTGCAAAAGATGTATTACTAAAATTAGCATTTAAGATAGGGGAGGTTATATTGGATATCTCATTGAAGCAACAGATTTCTTCTAGTTTTACTGCTTATTCCTTTCCCTGTCTTAAAGTATAGCAAGTTTAATAATCACACACATTAATTTGGCCAATATGTAATAGGATATGGAAAGATTCTGACCTTCCCTCTCTAGGTCACTTCCCTGGATATCAAACAGACTGCAGGTCTCTGTGATGACTCCTATAGGGTTATTTCATCAACAGATTCTCAGTAGTCTGTAAGAATGTGGTCACTGGACTCATTTTGGCCATTCAAGTCACAAAATTTCCTGATGAAATGGACACTGGCTGGCAGATTTGTTTGCAGCTGGCAAGAGGAGCCGGAACCAGAAGCAAATGAACTCAATGATTTTGCTCTATTCTCGCCCTTGTAAACAGAAAGTTGTGACAGATTTACTCACACGCTCTATGAGGGAAGGATTCCTGACCCACCGCTTTTCCCACAGAAATTGTTTACTCATAGTCAAGATGTACTCACTAGGTGTGAAAATTTGCCTTCCTTGAGGAAGTACCAGAGCCCTTGTTCCAGTAGGTTTCTGGAAACCCAGCACAGCAAGGTGCTTGGGTCTGTAGGTAGGACCTTATTAGTGCAGAATCCTAAAGTGGGTTCATTCTCAGCAGTCACATTGGTATTTGTCATTGTCTGGTCTAAATTGGTTTCTGCGTGGTTAATGTTAGTTTTGTACATTATCTTCTCAAGGATGACATTATCATGGTGCTGGGAAATGTACCTTGTGGAGGCTGCAGTATCAAAAACTAAGAGTTACCTAGGAAGAGGAGTATAGTAAGACTACTGTAAGCAAAAGAAGCAGGCAGCATCAAGCTTTGAGGCTTCTCCTGTGGGTGGCATGATTGAAGCAGGTGCACATAATTCCCACAACAAGCTGCCTGCCTTGGAACTCCCATAGGATCAGGTCCACACCTCTCATGTACATACTAACTTGTTGCTTTGTATTATAGTATTAACAGGCTTCTCTGAGCTTTATCGGTAGACAAGAAAATGGGAACTATGCCTAACTTATCTTTTTAACATTTCCTAGCAAACTGTCTTTCATTTACATAGTACACGATCGATACACGTATGTTGAGTGGATGGATGATTTTAGATTGACTTGTCCTGAATTTTTACCTTGGGAGTTCAGAACACTGGGACTCTGAACTATGCGGTTCATGACTTTGAATGAGGGCTTCCAAAAATGCTATCTTGCTGTATTGTATCTACAAGAAGAAAGCTGGGAAGCTATTTAAGTATCATTTAAATCATCAAATCTCTGTTAACCATTATGACATATTTTTCTGACACTGTGATACTACTCAGTATATGACGGGCATATGCTAACAAACCAAGTGCAAATTCCCTATCTGGTCTTGCCACCCTTGCCCAGGCACATTATAATGCTTGTGGGGCCTATAATAAGAGAACAAATAAAGATCCATGCACCATAAATCTATGCACTTAAAAGTTATAAATAATGCTAATAAACTATTAAATTAAATCTGTTCTATACTCCTGCCTTGACAAAGTACATTCCTAATCACCTGGAAGGGCAAGCTCAAATTCCGAACTCTCAGATTCACTGGAATTCGAGATTTGAAGGTAGCAGCACAGGAAAAAACCCATCTCTCTAGTGACTCTCCCCCTTTCTCTTCTCCCTGCTTTGCATCTTCCCCCACGGAGAGGGACTCTGCATTCCTGGGGACATGATATGCCTCCCCACTAATATCTGCTGCTTGGATACTGCTTGGGCCTACCAGTGTACACAACAAAGGCAAGTCTTCATTCAGCACAAGGGGCTCAGGAAGAAGCCCCACAACCTTGGAAGTGGACTCAGCACCACTGAAGAAGATAATCCCAGGACGAGTACCCAGAGTGTGGCTAGAAGTGGACTGCTAGTTGACCCACAGGGCCCAGTCAAGAGGTGAGGAAGGGGCCTGTGTTGCCTGGGCCTTGAGCAGTATTTCTGCTCCCAAAGCATCCTTCCTTCAACACACTCTCTCATTTCCAAGAAGACATAATGACCATCATATATAAATAGTAGTTCCATATACATTTTTAGGGAAATTAACATTTCCTCTGAGTAAAGCCATAGTTAATTAAGTACATATAATGAACACCTGTAAAAGATCAGGAATACTTGAAATATAGCAGTATATTTTGTTTAGCTCAAGAATACAAGTAACCAAAATAGTGATAATCGTGTGAAATTGATTTTATGTTAATAGATATAATGGAAATAATGAAACAAACAACTCTGGATAAATTAAGAAACAATGAGAATCTCTATGAAAAATGGCAACAAAACACAATCTGGCTGCAGAAAACTCAACACTGGGATAGCTGATCAATAACTCTAATCAGTCTGTCAAGAACGTCTACAAGTTTCTTGATGCATTAGAAAATAACAGGTTCTTCATCTGATAAGGTAAAATCCTTTGACAGAAAGACGTGTTCAAACTTCTTTTCATTTAGTTCAAAAATGACCATAAAATGGAATTTGGGAGACTTTCCACAACTGCCAATAATGCTCTAAGTTTGAGATAAGCCCCTACTAATTTATGATGGCAGAAGATTGGTCATTGTTCTCGGTGATAGCTACGAAACTAGCTATGATCTAAGTTTAAAAGTGCAAATGAATTTAATCAGACTTTTAAGCATCATACAGCTTTGGAGAATTTAGGAGTTGATGTCTGTGGGTGGCAAGTGGCACCAGTGGGGAAACCTTGGCCTCACAGAGACTGCAGGGTCAGATGGAGGACAGGAAAGCCATTCAGTCTGCATTGGCTGAAAAAACAGTTTCTCAATATAAAATATAGACAATGGTACTTAATACGATTGTTGTGAAGATTAAATTGGGCCACATGTGAAAGTGCTGTATAAATGGCATTGTGTTATAAAACTGTTATATGTCAATATTATTTGTCTTAACTCTCTTTCACTGTGATTTCTGACATATTCATATATAAAGGGTTTATCCTTTCCCAGCTGATTTACTTCTTTTTAGCTCACTAGCAGTTAATTCCTCAAATCTGAATCACTGCAGAGCACTAATTCAGTCATTAAAATGACAGATCTGAATCAAGGTGTCATCTTGCTAGTTGTTGATTTCATCTTAACAAGCAATTAGGATCGATTATGTAGTCATCTATTTGATTGTTTGACAACTGAGACTTTTGTAACTCAAATAATCACCTCAGCTATGTTTTTGGTCAATCCTGCATAATCTCCAACATAATTTTAATGATTTTTTTCCTTCCGAAGAGAGGTAAGGTGTACATGATTGAAATAATAATAATACAAAGGTAAGGAAAAGGCTTATACTATATTTTACTATGTGTATGTCCTGAGAGAATAAAAGAGATATTTCATATCAGGAAGGATATTCTAGAAGCATTAGTAAATCATCACATGAAGTAGAAGTCATTCAAAGCAGAGAAAAAATATATTGTTATTTAGTCAAGAAGCAAGGCTAAGTAAAGCGACAAGCTCATGAGTCAATTATAGATATGAATTAGGCCATGAATTTCAAGGGGTTAATGAAAAGTCAGAATTCAAAAGGAGATCTGTGAAGTTGACATTAAATACAACTAAGCTTTTATCTTGGGTGACATTCATGATGATTGCTGTGTGTAAAAGCCTGGCCCCAGCAAAATCCATCACACAAATAAAGATCTCCTTTGGCCTCCACTCAGCAAATCCCCTGTTCCCTAACATGGATTCTTGATTTCTCAGAGTAGCTTAATGCCTTAGATTGTGATCTATAAAATTCTGTCTGCCTCCCTTCCCTCCTTTTTGGGGAACTACTCATTTCTTTTTATGGAGAATTTTAAATATACACAAATGTAGACAGGCTGATACAGTGTGCACATACCCATCCCTCAGCCCTAAGAGCCATTATCCCATCTACTTCCCCTTCCCATATGTAAATTCTTTACTTGGCATAACTAGAAAATAAACTTTAAAAATATATAATCACAATACTATTTTCACACTAAAACGAGTTGATATCAAATATCGGTATTAGAAATTATAGCTGATTCATACATCATATATTTTTGTATAATTTAATAAAGATCTAAGTGATACCTGTATATTATACTGATATGCATTTCATGCTCGTATATTCTGTGGATTTCCCCCTCATACCTCCCAATTTTCCCTATCATTAAGTAATAAAATAGTTGGGTTCTTAGTAAGTGCTAAGTCCTATGGCAAAGCAATCCTCTTCATGTGTCTTCTAATCCTTACAAAGACACTGCAAATTGGACTTTGATTTCCTGACTTCCTCTTGCCCATTACTGTTTCAAACATAGAGGCATCTGACCAGATTTGCTATTTTTTGTATGCTACCATGAACCTTTAGATTTCACCTCACAGACACACAATTATACCAACACCCACACCTGTACCTTACCATGCAATTTTCTCCCACATTCATGCTTTTCAGCAGATAAGGGACAAAGCTAATGCGTTTTTTTAAGATAAACTAATTCCTGTCAAGAGCTTTAATGAGAACTTAGGTATGGAGTGGTACTTACTAAGCAGTGCTATGGATTCGCTAATAATAAGTCAAGTCAAACTCAACTCATTTCATAATTTGACAGGGTTCATTCTTCACTGGAATAGTCGATGAGGGGAAGAGTACAGAAAGTCAGTGTATAAACCTCATTAAGAGAGTTTTTTTATGCCTTTCACACATGCTACAGTAGTGATAGAGAATCAGGGGTTGTCCAGTAGTAAAATTAATTAAGTTCAAAGAGCCAAGACCAATTAAAACAAAAATGTTTGAAAAATCAATACTGAATGTAAACACAGTGCCAAATGTTCAGGCCAGTTTGAGAAGCTGAAACAGAAAAATAATAGGGAATGTCAAACTTTGAACAAAGAGAGTATGCATGATAAGAGACTCAGACCCAAACTTCTCATCCGTTGTGGTGTGGCTGTTGTCTTCTAACTGAAATCTCTACATGTACCATTCTTAAGGGCTCCCTACTGGTAATAAGTAGATGAATTGTTCAAAACTTCCTTAGTTTAATGGGGAAGCCATTTTGAGGTAGAGATTTCTTCAAGGAACAAGGGCCTGCATCTTATCAGACAAAATAATAATCTGAGATATCAACGTATCATATAACAGTTTATAATACAAAAGATGAGGAGCAAGATGGCAGAGGAGTAGGAGGCTGAGATAGTATCAGATCCCAAAAGTTCAGCTAGATATCAAACCATTCTAAACACCTATAAACTCAACAGGAGATAGAAGAGAAGAACAGCAATTCTAGGAACAGAAAATCGACCACTTTCTGGAAGGTAGGACGTGCGGAGAACTAAATCCAAAGCGAGGGGATGAAAGACCGTGGGGGGAGGGGCCGGCTCCTGGAAGCTGCAGAGCAGCAGAGCACAACATCAGGAACTTTTAGAAGTCTGCTCCACTGAGGGATGTTGCTCCAGAGGCTAAGCAGGGGGTTTAGCACTCTTGGGGACAGTGTGCTTTCAGGACCTGTGGGGTTACAGAAAGACTGGGGATGTCTGAGTGCAGCAGAGCTCCCAGGTATCAGAGTGGAGAAGCCAACAGCAGAGACGGAGCCACGCAGTGGGCAATCAGCTCAGGCTTACCTTAGACCGTGTGATCCTAGGCACAGTTGGGCCACTGCTCTTTGAGCAGGGACCCCACAAGGGGCAGATCCAGAGGCACTCCTCCTTTCCTCCTTTGGGAGGAGCGGCGCAGGAGCGCACTGCAGGAGTCGGCTGGGTTTGGAGACTACAGACAGGGCCGTGCGCTAGAGATAGAAACGCTCGGTCACAGGCCAGCTGAGGTCAGAGTGCGGCCAGAGACCAAGGAGGTGGGAGCGATTGACTGCTTTCCTCTGAGGGCGCACTGAGGAGTGGGGTGACGAGCTCTCAGATCCTACAGGCCAGAGATTGGGAGGCTGTCATTCCCATTCCTGTCCTCCAAAACTGTACAGAAAGTGTTCAGGGAACAAAAGCTCCTGAGCGTGAACACGACCAGGTTGCTTAGCCTGGCCTGTGGCAAGGGCAGTACAGTTCTGCCTCGGGCAAAGACATTAGAAAATCACTGCAACGGGCCCCTCCCCTAGAAGATCAGTGAGAATCCAGCCAAGACCAAGTTCATTGATCAGTGAAAACTGCAGAACTACAGAGTTAGGAAAAAGCAACACATAGAAATCATGGCTTTTTTTCCCCATGATCCTTTAGTCCTTCAGAGTTAATTTTTTCAATTTTACTTTTTTCTTATTTTTTCCTCTTTCCTATTTTAATGTTTTTTAACTAGCCTCTTAAAATACCTTTTTAAAAATCTTTTCTAATTTTCACTGTTACATTCATATTTTATCCCCCCATTGTATTTAACCTTATTTTTTGTATACATATAGGGGGTTTTTTAGTTTTTAATTTGGGGGTACAATTTCTTCTAATCAAAATATACCCTAAATCTACCACACAGCTTGGTTCTAGTCTCCAGTCTGATCACATTCTATCCTCTTTTATTCTTTTCTTTTTCTCTTTTTGTCAACCAAACTCTTATCCATCCCTTTTTTAGAATCTTTTTTATTTTTCATCTTTACACTCATATTCCATACCTTCATAGTATTTACCATTATTTTGTATATTTATAAGTTTTTCTTTAAAATTTTGGGAGGTAGTTTCCTCTCACAAACCAAAAACACCCAAAATCAGATGTGGGGCTCTAGTCTAATCACAAGTCATATATATATATATGTGTGTGTGTGTGTGTGTGTGTATGTGTGTGTGTATATATATTCTATTTTTTATTTTATTTTAATTTTTTTCTTTTTTCTTCACCCCCCCCTTTTCTTCAACCCCTGGTTTTGGCTCTCTTCTCATTTTTCTGGGGTCATTGCTACCCTTTTAGTATGTTGCTCTCTCATTCATCTCTTCTTATCTCGATAAAATGACAAGGTGGAAAAACCACAAAAAAAAAAGAACAACAGGAAGTACCAATAGCTAGGAACCTAATCAATACGGACATTAGTAATATGTCAGAAATAGAGCTCAAAATGACAATTATCAAGGTGCTACCTGGGCTCAAAAAAAGCATGGAAGATAATAGGGAATCCTTTTCTGGAGAAATAAAATCAGGAGAAATAAAATAACTGGTTATTTTAGGAGAAATAAAAGAACTAAAATCTAACCAAGTTGAAATCAAAAAAGCTATTAATGAGGTACAATCAAAAATGGAGGCTCTTACTGCTAGGATATATGAGGCAGAAGAGAGAATTAGTGATATAGAAGACCAAATGATGGAGAATAAAGCTGAGAAAAAGAGAGACAACTACTGGACCACGAGGAGAGAATTTGAGAGATAAGTGATACCATAAGATGCAACAATATTAGAATAATTGGGATCCCAGAAGAAGAAGAAAGAGAGAGAGGGGTGGAAGGTATATGGGAGCAAATTATTGTAGAGAATTTCCCTAATTTGACAAAGGGAACAAGCATCAACATCCAGGAGGCACAGAGAACCTCCCTCAAAAATCAATAAAAATAGGTCTATATCCCGTCATCTAATAGTAAAACTTACAAGTCTTAGTGACAAAGAGAAAATCCTGAAAGCAGCTCAGGACAAGAAATCTATAACATACCAAGGCAGAAATATTAGATTGGCAGCAGACCTATCCACAGAGACCTGGAAGGACAGAAAGGACTGGCATGATATATTCAGAGCACTCAACAAGAAAAATATGCAGCCAAGAACACCATATCCACCTAGGCTGTCTTTGAAAATAGATGGAGAGATAAAAAACTTCCAGGGCAAACAAAAACTAAAAGAATTTGCCAATACCAAACCAGCCCTACAGGAAATATTGAAAGGGGTCCTCTAAGCAAAGAGAGAGCCTAAAAGGAACATAGACCAGAAAAGAACAGAGACAGTATACAGCAAAAGTCACCTTACAGGCAGTATAATGGCACTAAATTCATATCTGTCAATAGTTACCCTGAATGTAAATGGGCTAAATGCCCCAATCAAAAAACACAGAGTAACAGAATGGATAAAAAAAATAAGACCCATCGATATGCTGTCAACAAGAAATTCATCTTAGACCCACAGACACCTCCAGATTTAATGTGATGGGGTGGAAAATAAATTACCATGTAAATGGACATCAAAAGAAAGCTGGGGTGGCAATCTTTATATCAGATAAATTAGATTTTAAGCCAAAGACTATAATAAGAGATAAGGAAGTACACTATATCATACTTAAAGGGACCGTCCAACAAGAAGATCTAACAATTGTAAATATCTATGCCCCTAATATGGGAGCAGCCAATTATATAAACCAATTAATAACAAAATCAAAGAAACACAACAATAATACAATAATAGTGGGGGACTTTAATACCCCCTTACCGATCATCTAAGCAAAAGATCAACAAGGAAATAAAGGCTTTAAATGACACACTGGACCAGTGTGATGAATCACAGTCATGTACCCTGGGGCAAATAATATGTTAATTAAAAAAACAGCTTATAATATGTAAATGACTGATAGAGGCAGTATGGCATAGTGGATAAGGGAATAGGATTGTAATACTACCTGGGTCCGTGTCCCAACTCTGCCACTTACTAGCTGTGTGACCTAGGGAAAGGTACTCAATCTCCCTGTCTTGGTATACTCATCTATGAAATACTAGTGCCTAATTCACACAGTTATGGGGAGGATCTCATGAGTTAACATAAGTAAAAGTACTTAAAGTAATGCTAGTACATGTGAGCACTGCAAAGGAGTAGGTAATGATTATTATTACTATCTGTAAAAAAATGGAATCTACAGTTATTTCTGTTGGAACACATTCTCCATGGGTCTTTAATGTTTCTCTCTCCATCTTGCAAGCAGAGACACTCGTTCAGAGTTATCTTTTCGAAGACATTTTCAGAATGAACCACCTCAGAAGATAGAGAAAATGTCTTTTGAAGTACTATGTGAATATGAATATTCACTTTCACAAATATGTGAACCTTAAAATTTTAATTTGAAGTGGAATTACTTTTACATGTTGATATTCTATCAGTTGAGGTATAGAGGTATGTTTATCAGTAAAAGAATAAAATGCAATAATGTATATGAAGAGTTAAATAATAAGGAAAGTTATTTGAAAGTTAATACCAATATTGTAATATGTATTAAGCAGAACAGTTACAAAGGGCATAACTTCTTTATGTTTTAAAAGATATTATTTAGAGAGAAAGAGACACAGCATGAGTGGAGGGAGGAACAGAGGGAGAGGGAAAGAGAAAATCTCAAGCAGACCCCGCACTCAGCACGGAGCCTGACAGGGCTCAATCTCATGACTCTGAGATCATAACCTGAGCCAAAATCAAGAGTCAGACACTTAACTGACTGAGCCACCCAGGTGCCCCCATTAGAACCCTGTTAAGGCCTCAAATATTTGTAAGAACTTACATAATACAAGACAATAATGATGACTAGATTATAAAATAATACTTAACTTTGTAGGGTTTTTTTATTATACTAGCACCCATAACATTAAATAAGATTTAAGAACCTTATTTAGTATTTAATTATTTTATTTCATTAGACCATAAATCATTCAAGAGAAAAGGTCCTATTTGGGAAATCCTCAAATCTTGCGAGAATGACTTAAACACAGCATGTTAACTTTACTCCCATACAACCACATGAGGATGAATAAATCTAAAGTCACATGCAATAGTATTCATTAACAGTACTGAATCCAGAAATAAAAATGACCAGAGAGTTGACTTGAAGAGAAAGTGTTAGAAAAAATGAGGGATCTCAGATACTTTTTATTCCCACTAAACACATTTCAAAACAGGCCTTAGAAGCTTTAAGTAGTCAATTTCTTATAGTAATGTGTTTATGGAAGCTAACATTTAAAAATTTTATTAAAATGATTACTATAGATGGTATTTCTCAGTAGTTGAAGATTAACGGTTTTTTAAATTTACCTAAGGTATGAATTCAAAACACAAAATTCTTTCTAGAAAACATTTTACTGAACAGCTCTGGGATGCCTTTAACATAATAGCAGTAACTTCTTGATAACAGCTCCTAAAGTAGTATCTTATACTAGCAGAGCTGTCCAGAAAAAAGTCTGGTCTTTTCATTGGCCTCACTGGAAAGTGAGTTCTACTTAGTATCACAAATGTAAAGCACAATGAATGAAAAAGCAATAAAGCCACGGATAATCCTGAGATATTGCTGTTTGTACCTTACATAAAAGTTTTCCATTTTAATTACTAATTTTAATTTTTAATATTAGAGTTTTTTGTGATGGCATTTTAGTTTTCTGTTGCATCTCATTACTTCATCCCATAATGATGATATTTAGCTAAAGCATCAGCTTCAGTCAAATAATTGAGCTTCAGTAGTTGGCCATTTGGCATTCAGTGAAAATATGAGTTAAAAATTCAATAGCACATCCATGTATAATACATAAGGACTGTAAAGAAAAATTTTTAAAATACTGTTTAAACTGTCAGCCATTTCCCAAATATCATAAAAATTCATCTATAAGAAGTTTTACTGAATATGTAACTTTATATTTTGAAATGATTATAGATTCACAAAAAGTTGCAAAGATAGTACAGAGAGGTCTGTTTCTCAAAATGGTAACATCTAATAAAATTACAATACAATATCAAAGCCAGGAAATTGGCACTGGTATAATGTGTGTGTAGTTTTATGCCATTTTATCCCAGTTGTAGATTTGTGCGTCACCAATACAATCAAGATATAGAACTTTCTTCAATGTTTGTAGATATATAGCCCAAAGTGGGATTTCTGAATGATGTGGTTGTTCATTTTTTAAATTTTTTGAGGAACCCTTACTGCGTTTTCCACAGTGTCCACATTATCCTACATTTTCTCCAATAGTGTATAAGGGTTCCAAGTTCTCCACAGCCTCATCAACACTTGTTTTTTATATATGATAGCCATTCTAGCAGGTGTAAGGTGATATCTCATTGTGGTTTTGATTTGCGTTTTCCTGGTCATGAGTGATGGTGAGCACCTTTTCTTATACCTGTTGGCCATGTGTATGTTTTCTTTAGAGACATTTCTTTGGACATCAAGTTTTTTTCTCATTTAAAAAATTGTGCTGTTTGGGTTTTTGTTTTTTGTGGGTTTTTGTTTTGTTTTGCTGTGGAGCCATAGGAAATTCTTGTATATTTTGGATATTAACCCTTATGACATAGTTTGCACATATTTTCTCTTATTCCATAGATTGCATTTTTACTGTGTTGATTGTTTGCTTTGCTGGGCAGAAGATTTTTTGGTATGATACCCACCTTTCTATACTTTTGGTTTTATTGCCCATGTTTTTGGTGTCAACTAGAAGAAATTACTGCTGAGTCCAGTGTCAAGATTTTCTCCTGCTTTTTTTGAAGAGTTTTATGGTTTCAGGTCAAGTATTTAAGTTGTTCATCCATTTGGAGTTATTTTTTTGTATGGTGTAAAATAAGTGTCCAATTTAATTCTTCTGCATGTGAGTATCTAGTATTCCCAACACTATTCATTGAAGAGACTACCCTTTTCCCATTTTGTGTTCCTGGCATGCTTACTGAAGATTGACTGATGGTATATGCAGGAGTTTATTTCTGGGCTCTCTATTCTGTTCCATTGAGCTCTATGTCTGTTTTTATGCCAGGAGAATACTGGTTTTTGTGTCCGTTTCAGTTTTGTTGAAATATAATCTACATATAAGATTGTGTTAATTTAAGGTGTACAACATAATGATTTGATATATGTATATATTGTGGCATGGTTACCACAATAAGTTAATATCTTGCTGATCTCACCCACTTGTTAACATTTAAATCAACAGATCAAGTAGACTCTCTTTCCTAATGTGGATGGGCCGCATCCAATCATTTGAAGACCTGAATAGAGACCTGAATAGAACAAATGCTAACCCTCTCTTGAATAAGAGAGAATTCCTCCTGCCTGCCTGCCTTTGAGTTGAGCTATCAGTTTTGTTTTGTTTTGTTTTTTCCCTGCCTTGGAATTTAGCCTGAAACATCAACTCTTCCTCTGACTTGAGCTTTCTGGCTTTTTTTTCCCCTGCTGGTTCTCAGGCCTTTGAATTTCAACTGGAACCATACCAGTGGCTTGCTTGGGTCCTCAGCTTGCTGACTGCAGATCTTGAGACTTCTCAGGCTGGAGGGTCACATGAGCCAATTCCCTTTAATAAATCTCTTTGAGGGTGCCTGGGTGGCTCAGTTGGTTGAGCAACTGCCTTCAGCTCAGGTCATGATCCCGGAGTCCCGGGATCGAGTCCCATATCAGACTCCCGGCTCTGCGGGAAGTCTGCTTCTCCCTCTGACCTTCTCCCCTCTCATTCTCAGTCTCTCGCTCTCTAATAAATAAATAAAAATCTTTAAAAAAAAAATCTCTTTGAGTATGTATCTGCATATATATGGTTCCTTTCTAAAACTCTATTTACGTACTTTAAGCCAATCATTTAACTTCAGTAAAGAATATAGATTTTTTTTTGAGAAATTACTGGTGTGTTGTTTTCCTATAGATTTATTTGGACTCTTCTATTCTTTTAACTTAATCTTTCCAGCATTTAACAAGTTATTTCTACACTTCTAACTACAGGGGTGCCTAAGTGGCTCAATCAGTTAAGTGTCCAACTCCTGATTTCAGCTCAGGTCATGATCTCAGAGTTGTGAGATAGAGCTCTGCATTGGGGTCTATGCTCAGTGAAGAGTCTGCTTGAAATTCTCTCTCTCCCTGTCCCTCTGCCCCTACCCCTACTTGCATGCTCTAAAATATATAAATAAATCCTAAAAAAAAAATTATAACTACATGAGATGAGAGACCTTAGGAAAAACTGGAATAAGGACAAAGGTGCTAGAGCAAAAACAGTGACAGGGTGTATGTTGGGGAGGGTCAAATTATTCCTTGTCTGTTAGTCCATATGTAAGATTTGGGTCTTTATCATAGCATAAATTGAAAACTACTAAATGGGAGAAGCCAGGGCAAGATGGCCGAGAAGTAGGAGATCCTGTTGCAACCTGTCCCCAAAAGTGAGTTGGAAATATACCAGAACACACTGAGCACCCATGAAATCACCCTGAGGAGCAAGATTCTTCACTTCTGGATCTATACAGGAGCAGAAGACAGCAGTGGAGAGGTAAAGTAAAGTGGGAACACTCAAACAGATATGGAGGATAAACAAAAGAGGGAGGGAGCCACGAGAAGCGATCCAAGGACAGTAATACCCCAAAGGAAAGTGCCCGGTGGTTGGGGACTGGCATTAACTTAGAGTCCGGTTAAAGACACTTAATAAGAGCTAAAGGTTCTGAGGAGCAACTAGTGGAAGAGGGTGGTCCTGGGAAAGGGCCTGGGTCCACACTACCGGGAAGGACACCACCTGCCTCAAAAAGAGACTGAACTTCAGCCTCTGACTGAGACTGAACTTCGTGAACTTCAGCCAGTGGTTCACGAACCTGCAGCTTTCTGCTCCCTGCACCACCTTGTGGGTGGGGTGCGTGTGCTCCTGCAAGCACCTTAAAGAGTCTGCTGTGGTCTAGGAGCTGGCAGCTTTTTGCTGCATGCCCCACTCCCTGGACTGACTGAAAAGACATTTGCGACCCGTGGCAGGCTCTGGGCGCTCCCAGCCAGCCCCGGAGAGAACCTGGATGGGTGGCCTAATCTCGGGGAGGAATCTAACCACACCCTGTGAGGGCCTGGAGCCCAGAGCAGCAAGCACTGAGTCCTAAACTGCGCCAAACTATCCCCAAAGTGCACACCACCTGTGACAGGCTGCGCTGTGAGCAGAATTCTGCAGAGGGGAGTGTGTTCTGGACCTCCCAGAGGGGAGCAGACTGAGGCTTCTCTGTGACCCGGAGGTCTGGGTACATCCAGGCATATTCCTTGCTTGGACTCCCCAAAAACGTGAAAAAGCTACAAAAAGCCAAAAACCTTTAGAGAGCGAAAGACTGAGAAACCGGTTTCCACAGAGCTCAGCCCCTTGATTGGGGGGCAGAGGGACTCAACCCAAGGAAGACTGACTGGAAAACAACGTGGCAGGCCCCTTCCCCAGAAGTCAAGTCAAAAAACAAAAGGACTATAACCACAGGATCCCCATAAAATTTGAAATCCCCAACACCAGGGGAAATCTATATTTTAAGTGCCTGATAATACCCTCAAAACAGTGTATTTCATAGATACAAGTTTTTTTCTTTCTTATTTTCTATTTTTTTATTCACTCGTTTTCAAATTTCTTGGTTTTTTAAATTTTTTTTTAAACTACTTAACATTACAACTAGTGGCTTAATACAACGATAAACCCAGGAAGACCTGAAATAACCTTCTTCACCCACGAGGAGTTATAACCACCCTCCCATCTTATCCTTCTGTCAGTGTTTCTATGTATTTTCTTTTATTCTGGTATTATATAAAGCTTATTCCTGGGGTTAAATCTGACTAGTTTCTTTTATTTCTTGTCATTTATTTTTGTCAGTCTATATGTTAGTTCGTGTTGGTTTACATACCTTATAAATCTTATTTTGGGGGCCCATTCTGGCTGGGATTTCCTCTTTTTCTCTTTCTATCTTTTTTTATCCTTATTCTTTCTTTTTGGTGGTGAATCCCAATTGCTCCAAAACCTTCCAGAGTGCACCCTGCCTGG
>CM052801.1:26578056-26608513 GCA_028533885.1 Nasua narica
CACAGCGCAGCACACCCATGCGGCGGAGCTCTCAGTGACTGCCCCGTCCACATCCCCCGGCCAGTTACTCTGCCGCGTCGATGGGGTGCAGCTTCTCCTCACGGTTCTGTTCCCATTGTACAGTTACTTCACTACACTGACGTGGTGGGATCCTCCTAACTGCCCTGTTCGCATACACTGTCCAGTTACTCTGCTGCTCTTCCCTGTTCACCTTCTCAGCTCAGTAACAGCGGTTCCCTGACAGCGCTGCATTGCTCCTGGTTCTACTGTTCACCTCCCCCGCCAGGTAGCACTGCTGCACCGGGACCTAGGCTTCTGTGTTTGGTGGCTTCGTGTTCTGTGCCCAGATGCCTCACAGCAATGACAGTGCACCACAGCCCTTTGGATCTCTTCAGTCCAGTCACTCCACTGTGCAGGCATTTCGGTATTCCTCTTCTTTGTCCTGTTTACATCCCCTGTCCTCTTACGGCTACACTGATGGGGTACAGCTCATTCTCTAATCTGTGATCACATCCCCTGGCCTGTTACCCCCTCGGCAGTGGCGGGGCAGGACTCCTCTCCGTTACCCCATCCACATGCCCTGTCTGTCCCGTTATGCCACCGCCACAGTGGCACACAGCTCTTCTTCCTCACTGTTTATGTCGCCTGTCTAGGGGACACCACGCTGCTGAAAGCTGTTCTTTGTTCTGTTCATACGATGGTGCAGGGCTCCCCCATTTCACGTCCTTTAAATCGCTTGCATATTTACCCTACTTCACCACGGATGTGGAGCTCCCCATCTTTGCCCTGTTGACTGTGGGAAGGTGGGACTGGGGTGGTTGAAGTTTTAAAAACTTAGAACTTTATATTTGTTAAAATAGAAAATAAGACACGATGTAGCACTTATGTAATTATAACTTAGAAAAAGCAATCTTCCCTGGTAGAGATCCACATTAGTGATCCATTGCACTCTTTGTCTATCAGGGGTTCTCCATGCAAGATCAGGAATATTAAAGACTTTCACACTGGGGGCAGCAGGAGACTTTTTATCCCTCTTGGTAAAGATCATATGTTTATTTCAATTAAATTATTTTCCACTTTCCCAGTATTTAGTTTTGTTTATATTATACTATCCTTCCTTTATTTTTAACCCATTCTATTCCAAATTGTGGCTTTTTTTTTTTTATAAAAATTGTTCCTTCATAGCTCTCTTTGGACATCTCAGACATATGTATCTCAAATTCCTTATCAAGCTCATCTATCAATTATTTTCCTTGGAAGAGGCATCAAAGTTTGAGTTTTTTGTTCACACCTGGCATTAGATTTTATCATGTATTTTCGCATTTTGGTCATCAGACTAATTTTTTAATGGGATTTCTTTTTGTTACCTTTCCTTGTTTTCTAACTCTTACCCTGTGGTAGGCAGAATTTCTATGAAGGGCCCCTATAGTGGGACTTTATGGTCACTCCAAAAAATACATGTCCATATCCTAATTCCTATAACCTGCCAGGATGATTTTGTATGGCGAAAGATGTGATTAAATTAAGGATATTAAAAAGAAGAGGTTATCATGGATTCTTTGGGTGAGTCCTAAATACATCCTCACGTATTCTTAAAAAAGTGAAGAGGCAGACAGATTTTGGGGAGATATACACATCAGAGAAGGCAATGTAAAGATGAAGCAGAGAGAGATGTTGCCAGAATGCCAAGGAATCCCAGAAGCCTCCAGAAACTAGAAGAGGCATGGAATAGATTTTTTCCTTGGATCTTCCAGAGAAAGTATCCTGTTGACACCTTGATTTCTAGACTTCTGGCTTCCAGATCTATGAGAGAGTAAACTGTTATTATTTTTAACCACCCAGCTTGGGGTTATTTGTTATAGCATCTGTAGGAAACTACTACAGCTCAAGGACTTCAGGCCATATATCCTGGAGCCTATGAATGTTATGAGATAGTGCTCCTGTGACTGTGTTATGTTGTAGGACACAACTGACCTCTAAAAGGGAGATTATCCAGGTGGGCCTAATCTGATCACATGAGCCTGTAAAAGCAGAGACCTTTTTCCAGATGGTGGCAGAAAAGAAAGGCAAGAGGAGAATTCAGAGTGACTGGAAGCATGGGAAAGATTTGACACACCATTCCTAGCTTTGAAAATGGAGGAGGCCAGAGCCAAGTAATGCAGGTGGCTTCTGGAATCTGCAAATGACTCCTAGTTGACATCCAGCAAGGACAAGGGGGGCTCAGTGATACAAACACACAGAACCTAATTTCCCTGACAACCTGAATGTGCTTGGAAGCGATTATCCCCTAGATCCTCCAGATAAGATACAAATCCAGCTGAGACCTTAATTTTGGACTTACAAGACCCTAAACTGAGAACCCAGTTGAGCCTGCTCACACCTCTGATCTACAAAACTGTGAGCTAAAAATTAGGTGTTTTTTCTTTATGTATTTAGAAAGAGGAGGGAGGGGAGTGCACACCTGAGGTGGGGAGAGGGAGGCCCAGAGGGAGAATGAGAGAAGTAGATCCCTGCTGAGCAGGGAGCCTGAGACGGTCCTGAGATCATGACCTGAGCTGAAATCAATAGATACTTAAACGACGGAGCCACCCAGGCGCCCCCAAAATAGGTGTTTTAAGCTGCTCAATTTGTGGTCATTTGCAGCAAAAGAAAGGAAATATGCCTTCTGTGAGGTCTTCCTTGCCTATGTAGAGGTCACACAGCTGTCTCCACCTGGTGCACAGGCCCTCCTTCCACCGCCCCCTCCCGAACAGGACTGGGGATGGTTATCTGTTTTCCAACCTCACTGCGATCTTGGGAGTATTATAAATCCCATCCCTCAGCCAGCTAGAAACTTCATGCAGTACCTCAGCACGAGGTTTTGCTGGACAACAATGATTACACAACAATGTTTTCAGTATCCTTAAAAAGTACAGGTAGTACCCCTCAGTCCCTGAATTCAAGCATGGAATTTGAAAAATAATCCCGTTGCCCAAAATACAAAGAGTGCTTGTATGATTTACCACCTAGAAACTGAATCATTTGGCTCTTCTTTGTATGGTCCCTGATGATTTTTATCTTGTTACTTTTGGTCTGACTCTACCTTTTTTTTTTCTAGTTTTAAGCATTATCATTTACTATCTTCTTGGATCAGAGGCATGTGTCAAAGTGTGAGCACATTGAACCATTTTGACAAGAAATCAAGCACTGTTTTATAAAGGATAAGGAACACGTATACCATTATATGCCAGGGCCAGAGTATGTTATCTGGTTTTTGAAGAGTTAAACACAGAATCTGGGATTGAAACTGGGTATTCCTATAGCTATATGTAACAGCATATAATATATATAAAATTTCAGGGACACACACATATGTGCATATATGTGTGCATACACATTAGATAGATCATTTGAAATTACTGCAATTATTGTATGAATTTGAATGGAATGGTCCTGATCTATGAATCACCCATGGCATCCAAGGAAAGTACAACAGTACCAGTAAAAGTTCTGGAAAAGGAATGTCTTGCTATAGGTATTACTAGTTGCTATCCTATACAAATATCTTTAGAATGAAGAGGAACAAAATATTCAAAAGAGAGAAGTTCATTTATATTTTAGCTATTATGAATTTTCCAAGACATCTTAATAACAACATTCATCACCATAATAACATCTTCATTTAATATATGCCCTTGAGTTTTCTATGTTGCAAAATATAATAATGATAACTTAAGGGGCCCTGTTCAGTAAGAAATAATAAAAAACAAGAACATGGCAGAAAAATCAAGTAGAATTGATAGCTAGTTTCTTCATATACAGATGGAGCTAAAAAAAAAAAAACACCCTTTTTTGTATCCTATCATATTTAGAGTATATTTCTCTTTATAATTTTCAAACATTTATAAAAAGAGTAGATATCACAGAGATGGTAGGGAAAAAAAAAAAACAGTCAGGAGAAGACTATGCAAAGACCAGAGACATGGAGGGTCTGGGGGAAACTCTTGACCAGAGGAAATCTGTAGGGAGGCTGATGGCATCCTATTGACTAAATGCTATGGCTGCTGCGACTCACGGTCAAGCTATTTGAGGTGGACATATGTCCATGAGGTAACTGTGATGTTCCTAAAGCATAAATTTGGATACTCGGTACAGCAAGGCAAGAAGCTAGACACGCAGTCAGTGACTGAATGCAGAATACTGCCAATGGATGCATCTCAAGGCGGTTCTTCTTTTGTCCTCCACTCACTATTGTTTAGTCACTCACAGTTATACTCTGTATTCCTAAAATATATTCACATTTAGAGATTTACAGAAGTTCCAATCTCAGACTGCATGCCTGAGGAATGGTGAAATTGTACTGTGTCTTTTCTTTTTCTGCACATATTTTCAACAGTCTGCCGGGCATATCCACCTACCTATGCCATGAATCCTTTAAATTCTCCTATCCAGACCCAGTCCTCTGCCTGTTCTGGTTTCTTAATCTCAGAGACGGGTGAAACTTTCCTTCTCGGTCACCTGCCAAATCCAATCATTAGCCAAAAATGTTCCACCATTTCTACCAGCCAAGCCTTTCCACAGTGTATATCATATTATTACTCCTGCCATTATTTTAATTTAGCATTATCCGGACTGTTTTTTGAAACCAATTTGTCCTTTACTTAGAGCTAGCTCACTCACGCTACATGCCATGGATATCTACAAGTCCAATGTCCAGGGAGTGCATGTTCTGGAATGACTGAGTAAAGAGCTTCCCCAATCCCCTCTTGAGAAACATAAAATAATTGGACATATAAATAATGGCTACTATAAATAATGGTAATTGGCAAAGGCATACAACACATTGAGAAGTACTTATGAAAAAAAATCTGTATCTCAGTAAGAACAGTGAAAATCCGTGGCATTCTATCCAGGGTCCATTTCCACCAAATGCTCCCTATTGCCATCTATGCTGATCCGGTGTTGATGGAGGTATCCAACTTCCCTGAAGTCAAGAGACCTCTGCTTGCTACCTGAATAACTGAGGGTTCCATTTTTTTATCTGCTACCTGAATAATTTGAGACTCTTTTAACGGGTAATAAGGAGAAGGATAAACTTAAGCTATAGATAAAATATGCAATAGGTATGGGTTTATATATTTAGTAAATACTGACTATGAGCGAGCTTGACAAATGCATCTCAGTTAAAAGAGTATCATATAAACATTCATTTCTTACTAAAATACCCATTATTTATATGCATTTTATTTTTTCAAATTTGATTTTGCTCATTTAGGTGCCCTGATTTCTTAATGAAATTAGAGTCTATTGAAAAACAAATGCTGAAAAGCATTATATATGACTTTGAAATATATGTAAATTGACACTTGACTACCACTGTTTATTTAGGCCAGTCCCTCCAAGGTCAGCAAAGCCCCAGAAAGCAATGCCTCAGAATACAGAAAAAACATATGGATAATGCAGTGAGGAAAACCAGGACTTCTGAGGCTGGTCAGAAAGCACCTTGCTGAGAAGTAACTTCAGGGTTAGCCCACAAGTGTAAAGGCATACCTTAGGAGCATGGGTTTTGCAGCCACTTACCTCTCATCCAGGTGCCCTGGTGTTACACCACAACCTTCACACTGACAGGCAGCATCCCTGCCAAGAAGAAGATAGAACAAGTCACAAGGATACCTGGAGGAAAAGCACTTCAGACGGAAGGGACAGCCAGTGCCAAATCACTACTGCGGGAACTCACCTGAAGTCTTTGAAGAGGACACTCTGGCTTGGCCAAAGTGAGCAGAAGACAGAGTAGTGAGGAATTGGAAAACGAGCTTAGCAAGGGTCAGATCATATAGAGCCTTGCCAAACTTATTTTTTTTTAAAGATTTTATTTATTTGACACAGAGAGAGAGATCACAAGTAGGCAGAGAGGCAGGCAGAGGGGGGGGGAAGCAGATTCCCTGCTGAGCAGAGAGCCCGATGTGGGGCTCAAACCCAGGACCCTGAGATCATGACCTGAGCCGAAGGCAGAGGCTTTAACCCACTGAGCCACCCAGGTGCCCCTAGAGCCTTGCCAAATTTTTTAAATGTTTGAGCTTTTACTCTCAGAGAAATGTGGAACCATTAAGAGATTTTAGGCTGAGAAGTGGCATGATCATTCTAGGTACTGTGTTAAGACCACACTGTAGGGCCACAAGAGTGGAATCAGGGAGAAGCCTAGGGGAGGCTATTGTAGCCACTTGGGAGATAAACAACAGTGACTGAGAATATGGTGGCTGTGTTAAAAGTATGTTTGTGGCATACACTGTGGTGATGGTTTCACAAGTGTTTATTTACCTAAATTCATTAAGCTGAATACATTAAATATGTACCGTTTTTATGCTACTTAGACCTCAGTCAAGTGATTTAAAAAAGAATTCATTAGATTCTGGATATATTTTGAAAGTGGAACAAAGAATTGCCTGATAGATTGGGAACGGTGATAGAGAAAGAGGGGAACTTAGAATAACATCAAGAACATTGATCTCAGCAACCAGGAGCTGGCATTAATTGTGACTGGAAAAAGCAGGTGTAGAGGGAAGATTAGGAGTTTAATTTCAGACATGTTATTTTTAAACTGTCTATTAGATAGCCAAATGGGAATTACTGAATAGGCAATTGAACATTATGAATCTAAAGTTCAGGAGAAATACCCATACTAGAGATGTGATTAGGGATTGTTATAGTGTAGAGGGTATTCAGAACTCCAGCTTGAAATTTTATCAGCAAGGGGAGGGATGAATGGATAAGAGGCCTCAACACTGATCCTTAGGATATACCAGTGTTAAAAAAGAAAAAAAAAAGTAAGAGAGAAGAAGAACACTCAATCAAAGGGGCTAACAACTGGTAGCCTGTGAAAATGAAAACCTGGGGACTGTGATTATCCCAAAAACAAATGAAGAAGGTATTTTTATGAGAAGGAAGAGATCAGCTGTATCAAAATATGCTTACATTTTAAATAAGACTGATTTATACTTAGCCACTGGATATAGCAATATGGTGATCAATAATGATTTGTGGGGTTGTTTTCATTTGTTAGTAGTTCATTTATGTAGACTAGAAAAATCAAGCAAGGATGACCAAGCTAGATTTACTCAGTGTGTGTCTGGGCTTAGCTGAAACTACCCATTTTTGGAAGTTGGTTTTATTTTCACAAAATCTGGATATTCAATAATATACTCTGCAAGTGACAATATATCCAGTAGCCCATAAGTGCTCTGAATTTTCTATCTCATGTATTCAATATAATTCATTAAAGTCAGCCATGACAAGCTCACTATTACTAGAAGACTAACACCAGAGCCACCTAAGAGTACTTTTATCTAAATTCTATTGAAATCTTTCCTACTTTTGCCTTTATCATGTCAAAAGTTGGAAGCAACCCAAGTCCATCAACAGATGAATGGATAGGCAAAATGTCGCAAAAATGTACAATGAAATATTATTCAGTCATACAAAGAAAAGAAGTTTTGATACATGCCACAGCATGGATGAGCCTTGAAAACATTAGGCTAAGTGCAATAGTCGAGACGCAAAATGACAGATATCGTCTGCTAACACTTGTATGAAATAGCTTGACCAGGCAAATTCAAAGAGACCAAGAGTTGGTCAGCGATTACGAGGAGCAGGAGGAAGTTACTATTTCGTGGGTACAGAGTTTCTGTTAGGGATGCTGACACGGTTTTGGAAACAGACACAGCCGTAATTGCATGAATGTACTTTGTACCACTGAACTGCACACTGAAAATTATCTAGTAGAGTCTAGCAGGGCATTACTTTTTCTCGAGTGGCTTAAAACACATCCTAACAGGTGGCCAACTCTAAGAATCAATCAAGTTGCCCATATGGAAAACTCCCACGTAGCAAAATATCCCTCAAAATCACCTTCCTGCCAGGATGAAGAACGTCCTGGGACAAGAAATGGAAATATAAATTTGCAAAAAAAAAATTTTTTTTTAAAGAAAAAAGGAAATGTAAATTCACTTCCCAAAGCTCATCCCAGGGGTGCCTATGACCTTCCAGTTCATCTTCCATCTTCAAGTGCCCAGTTCCATCAGAGGAATCACCTTGGCACCTGAAGTCCTCACATTCACCCTTGTTGCTTCACGTAAAGAGGTTTAGCTAAGGAAGGTGATCTATATTCCGAGAACCACCTATCCTGCTGGTATTCTTACCACCAACCCGTCTTTGTCTTCTTTTAAAAACATCCCGGTTGTTGTGGATAAACAGTTAAGGTTTTGGGTTTTGTTTTGCCTAGAGGAAGTAACAGCAGAAGCGTCAACCCTTGATAGATTCGATGTTATTAAAAGCCCACCAGGAAAAGTGATTTCCTGGTTGCATGCAAGAGCATTCTGTCCCTAATAATTTGTAACTTTTAACGTTGAACCTATTTATGTAGAAGCACCACAAACTTAACTGTGCATCACTCTTATTGCAGATGTCATTAATCATGTAATGAGACAACTTGAGTTCAACCTGTAGAACAACTTGGCCCTGAGGCTGAGGACCACGTCAGTCTTCCATTTGATGTGAGCACAAAGGCTCTAGGGACTACAGAATGAATGCCAGTTTGAATGGTTCCATAATGTAATACATTTTCCCTTAACAAAAACCTCCCTTCAGAGAGAATCAACCTTTTAAACTCAATTATGTCCAGTCTTTTCCCAATTTATTTTTTCTCAAACATATTTAATTTATGGCTTTTGGTCCAAGTAGTTCCTCCACCATCACTGTGTCAGTAACGAAACAAACCTGAGCAAAAAAACAAATGCTTCTCAAGTATTTGTTTCATCCTGAATAATATTACTGATAATAATGGGCATAACAACTTTATGAGCCATTTTGTGGTCTTACAATTGGGAAATTAAATGAAAGCAAATGTGCCTTCCTTGGGATTTAGTTTCTCTGATGTATCTAATTACATTTTCAGGCAGAGTATACTATGCACTACATCAAAGTTCAATACAGTGTACATAATTTTCATAACTGGCTATTGGAAATACTTCACTTGGGATTAATTACATGGAAAACTAAATGTGTAATTTTGACTTGAAGGAATAGAAATATCTAAATGTTTTTCAAGGTATTATGGACCATGACATAGAATATGATATATATTTTATATACATATAGATATTAAAACGAGCAGTGATCATAATGGGAAGTGTTTGAATTCTCTATTCTTTAACAGAGAACCTATGAGAACTATGATGAGCATCCTCCATAAAGCACCTCCTATTGGTTACTTATGTATTATGGGGTATAAAGTTTACTACTCAGTGGGGACAATAACCAGATAGGAAAAAATAATTTGGGTGAGTAGATGGATGTGAGAGTGGGCAAAATCGAGTCTCTTACTTTTCCTGGTTCTCATCAGGAAAAAAACAAAAAACAAAAAAACAAACTCTCAAGGTACGTCATGAGGTAAATGTTCTGATAATATCTACCTATTTCTCAGGTGCAAAGCTGGATCAGGTAATACGGCCTGCTATTCTGACACATAATCCAGGACCCTATCTACAGTTTCAAAGAGATGAACTAAAAGTCTTGCAACATCTGAGTGCCCTGGGTTGTGCTCTCATTTCAGCATTCTGACATCCACGTCTTCATCACAATACTCGATACCCAATAGTCTTAGGACCACTCACCACTGACCTGGCTTCTGGCAACCACCCAACTTCTATACAAGTTGGCCTCCACCCAAGAAAAGCCTCCAGGCTTTTCTCTGTTTGCACAAGAGAGGTGGAGAAGTGGAATGACTCAGGGGGTCTTATGTCTTTTCTGAAAAGACTGCATCAACAAAGCAATTCAGAATCAGGATGGATGGAAATACAATTTGGCTTGTGTAAAATATTACCCTTTACCCTATGAGCCTTCATTTAGGGTTGTGAAATAGGTTAACACCAGAAAAAAGACTAATGGGAAGCTGAAAAACTTACGTAAGATACATCGACATAGTATCCCTTATTTAGTAAAGAGTTCCTTGTATATAAAACTCAATATGTCTAGGTTTCGACGGCCACATACTATCACAACAAAGGACTCTCTGATACCATAAAACAATAATATTTCAAGTCTTTGTTATTCTTCTTTCACTTGTCTTATTGGGCTTATTTGCTTTTTAGGTAGGGGACTGAAATCACTAAATATATCTGGATTTTCCAGGAGAAATAAATGTTTATTACGACATTACAGGGAAATCCTTCTTCTAGCTATTATATCTACTGGGGAATTTCCCTGTTGCCGTAACAGAAGGCTTTTAGCACAAAGACGTTTATCTTTGAGGCAAATGTTAGAGTAAATGTTATGCATTGCTCTCTCCACTACATGCAAGTTTAAAGAATGATCTTAAACATGATCTAAAATTTTCTTCAACTTAATATATGAAGTAGCTTTCTCCTATCCATTATTCCAAGTTATAAATCATTATGATGTCAGATTTTAGTTCACATTCCAATAATGATAGTAGTACTTAATATAGGTCAGGCATTTTGCTAACAATTTTACACGCATCCTATGGATTATTGTGTCATACTTCCTATGCTAGCCCCATTTTACATGAAGTACCATGGAACTGACAAAGACTGTGTACTTATCAAAGTCACCCCGGTAGAAAATGGCAGAGCAGATCCTTGCTATGAATGACTAAATTACGTGCTGATCTGCAGGTCATTTAACTTCTGTGGCCTCAGTTTTCTTCATCTTTAGTATCAAGTAGTTGGGCTGGGTTGCCTGTTATTCTAAAATGTCTCAATTCTGCAATTTGGGAAGGGCCCTCCGTAATTATGCAGAATCAACTACATAGTTTGACTTACAGGTAACTCTGATAACAGAGTTATCAGTTTGATTTACTCTAACTCTGGATTTTTGTCAGTATTATTTGCAATAGCTTTTATGCTAAGTATCTCAAAGCCCTCCATAAATTTTGTTCAATTCCTATTAGAATGTTATGATAAAAGGATTTCAGCTCTCCTGACTTTTTATTTATTTATTTATTTTTTATCTCTAATGAATTGTCAGGGCCCAGTGGGAAAACAGACTACCACAGGCAGCATGGATTAATGGATTTTATAAAAAAGGTTCAAGCTGAGCAAGAGGACTTTCTAGTCCGAAACTTTTCCCTTTCAGCAGGTGATCTACCTCTGAATTCAGAACTTATAGTCCCCATAATTGCTACAGCTCCTACATCTGATCTAAGTTCTCCTGACTTTGGTGGTATGGGGAAATGGATTCAGACATTACTTGCTTAATGGCTATACAAAGGATTAATTGGGACCACCAAAGACAAATATCAAGTCTAGGCAATAATCAGGAATAAGTAAGCATCAGAGTTTAGAATCAAGCAGGGCTGGGGCAGTAAGCCTCATTTAAATGTCCTTCTTGCAAAACATATTTAAGATGCCCATTATGTATAAATTTCTCTTTCCATACAGCATTTTTTAGAAAGACTTATTTATTTGAGAGAGAGAGAGAGAGAGAGAGCAAGGGGAGAGCAGAGGGAGGAGAAAGAGTCTCAAGCAGATTCCACACTGAGGGCAGAGCCTGACACGGAGTTCCATCTCATCACCCTGAGATCACGACCTGAGCCAAAACCAAGAGTCGGAAGCTCAATGGACTGCACCAGCTAGGTACACTGCATACAGCATTTTCTAACATTACATTGCTATATGTTTCTTTTCTTTGCACAGGTTCTCTCTCAGTATTTGCACTGGAAACAGGCAAAAGAGATCAGCCGATATGATTTATTGAGCTACTGTATGTTACATATTTTGTCATTTATTCTAATTCTCCAGACAATGTTGTGAGAACAACAGAAGTGTATCCATTTTCCACGTGAGAAAACTAAGGCTCACAGCAGTCACAAAAGAGCAGAACTTAGACTGGAACATGGTCTTTTTACTACCAAGTCTGTTATTTCTCTACTTGGTCACGGTATCTACTCCTACATATAACCCTTTTAGATATCTAGAAGGATCGTAAGCCAATAGCAAAATTATAAATCCAACATTAAAGCACCAAGTATCCTTAGCATTATCTAGTCCAAATTCCCTTTAGAAATGGGGAGTCTGGAGCACCTGGGTAAGTCAGTCAATTAAGCATCTGACTCTTGGTTTCGGCTCAGGTCATGATCTCAAGGGTCATGAGATTAAGCCCCACTTCAGGCTCTGTGCTCAGCGGGGATTCTGAAGATTCTCTCTCTCTCTCTCTCTCTCTGCCCCTCACCCTCCTCACATGTTTACAAGCTCTCACTCTCAAATAAATAAATTATATCTTTTAAAAAAAATCTTTTCTCAAAAAAAAGAAAAGATTTTATTTATTTATTTGAGAGAGAACACAAGCAGGTGGAGCAACAGGCAGAGAAAGAAACAGGCTTCCTGCTGAGCAAGGAGCTCGATGCCGGGCTTGATCCCAGGACCCTGGGATCATGACCTGAGCTGAAGGCAGATGCTTAACAGAGCCACCCAGGCCCCCCTAAATAAATAAGTCTTAAAAAAAAAAGCAAGCAAGCAAGCAATGGGGAGTCTGAGGCCTCAAAGGGTTATGGGACTTGTTCAAAATGGTTATTTAATAAACACTCGTCAGGCGACAGGAAAACAGAAAGCAAAACTAGAATTGACTTTGTCTGCAATGAGACCTGATTCCATGAAACATCACTGTTTAGAGGTAAGACTATTAGGGGCAAAAAAGTTTAAGGGACATACTTAGATGAAAAAAGTCCTTGGAAGTTACTGAATCCAAGAATTATTTCAATTTAAATAGTGAAATAAGTGGATTTTAAAATTTTATTTCCATTCACTTTAAACCCCAGGTCAGACAGCCTCCATTAAAGCATAAATGCTACACAACTGGAATCATGTGAAAATTTCCTATCAGCTGCAGAAGAGCAAGAGTAATATTAAACCCAGCAGTTTGAGTTCACAGGGCTTTTTGGGAAATCCATGAGCAATAAAACAAAATAACAAATAATCTTGAAAAGTAATAGTAAAAATAATAGACTTTTTGTAGGCCTCATTTAATTTTTTTTCTCTCTCTGGAAAAATAGAGAAAACACTCTGTCGATCTTTGCATCACACACTGTAGAAGATATATTTTCGGGAAGAAGTTTGTGTGCTTGTTGTTCTTGTTTGTTTTGAGTTGCAGGCACTGGAAATTTTGTAGCTAAAATATTTTGATTCCACTGTTTCCATGAGTTGACAACCCAAGCTATCAGGATAAAGCCAAGCAGTTAAGAATGCTGACAGCATCCATGTATGTGCCCTCTTCCAAAGAAGCTGTTCACTACCAGACCTCAAAGCTGAACCAGGAAGGAGTGAAATCCAGGATCTTGAAACTTCACTTTCACCAGTAACAAAAAGTCACATAGCTACTTTTGTCAGAAGGCATTTAAAGCGCACTGGAACAAGTTCGTGTGAAATCACCTCTTATGAAAATTCCTAAGCAGAACTGCAGCTAGTCTTCATAAAATGTTAGTTGGGAAAAGACTAGTCAGATACGTAGGCACAGATCTCTAGAATCCACAGATCTGGGAACCCTAGTGTCTTTCTACTGGAAGTAGAATGCCTGTCCTACAGTACTATGGTGAGAAGAATGCAGTAAAGATGTCTTTAAGTTAGCAAGAGGGCACAACTGGGACCACAGGACTGCAGTGTCGTGGAGCCACTTTGCGGCGGGGTTTCAGCCCTCTTGTTGGAAACGTACTCATAAAATAAAAACATCCTGCATGGGCTCTAAAATAAATAAAGATGTATTTAGAGTGGAACACCTTTCCTGACTTCCTTTCCAACTTTCCTGTCTGTCTAAAAGAAAAATATTTTCATTTGTTGGTGGCATACCACCATGATTAATTGCACCTAACCAAGGAAACAGAAGAGCAATTCTATGGCTCTCAGACTTTGCAAAGCTTGTCTTGTTCAAAAACCCAGAGGAAGCTCAGAAACGTCTCAGTATAAATCTCAGTAGGAAATATGGCTCTCTGTTCTGTTCCTTTCACTGCTCATGTAGCTTGCTGCCCGAACTAGCAGAAGTCTCCTGGACAGTCACCCCAGCATGGCCTTGAAAAGAGTGCTTCCACTTCCCAATTCCGCTTGAACGCAAAACAACGTAACTAATGCTTCTGATTCCTACCTTGACTTGTACCCCACCATTTTTAGTCCCTATTTTCCTGACCAGAGCCAGGATGGTGGACAAAAACTGGGAACAGTACGAATGTCAGACAGTACACTCAGAGCATTAGGAATTAGATTGCCTCAACTAACTTAATTATGGCACACTATACAGCACAGGGGTAGCCTGGGGTCCAGCTTAGATAAATGAGGGTGTCTTTTCCATCTGTAATTGGTCTGTCAAAACAGGTTTTTAGCAATAAAGAACCACAGTCTTGGGACAGATGGAATTCACACATTCTACTCATAATGCAACACACATAATGGGGTTCAGATGCCAAACTCTCCTGTCACATTCTCTCAGCTGCCAATGCAGGTGGTGTTTACCCCAAATCCATCTCCCCCCAGGATCACCATAATTGGTACTTAGGAAAAAAAAAACCTACCTACTTGGCTCAGATTAACACTTCTAATGTGAAGGTCTGTTTTGTGCAGGATTTATGCTCCTTCCCAGTATAGCCCTGGCCTTTCGGATGAAGTAAAGAGTTTCCCCAGCAAAGAGCAAACCTTTCCCTAATGCCAGCCCTGAGCTGGTTTTAACCTCTAATTCAGTCCACAGAGACCCAGGTGTGATTTGAGAATTTGCACGCGTGCCTCTGCCTCCCTGGTGAAGCCAACAACCTCTCCTTGCGGGCCATGGCTGCTCTCCCATCTTTGCCCTCCCTGCACTTGGTGATACTTCCTGTACAAATTCATGGGGTTTCCCATCCAATCATGACATACATACCCATATTACAGGCAGGAAAATTAAATTTTCTTTCTTAGTGAAAATGACCTAATGAGGACTTGTGTAGTGCTCTAGTTTTATGGAAAGGGGGCAGATCTACTAAAAGAGAACCATTAAAAGTCTGTCTTTTAAAAGGTAAACAAAAAGCCTTCTTAAAACCTTCAGCTGTACTATCAGAACCTCAATCCTCCCATGACTTTTTCAGATTAAATTAATTCTTATTTTCTAAGGAGTGCAAGTGGGACTTTCATGTGTTTTCATTGTGCAAACCGCTGTGATGGCATTTCTCAAATAAGCAGTTGTGTCCACTGGAGTTAGAAGTGAAGAAGAGATCAGTACAGTATCTTGAGAAAGTTATGAGGAGTAAAGAATGTTCTTATTTGGCTGGGGATGCAGGTTTTATTAATTTGAGGAGCAGAGGTTTTTCTCTGTATTTTCATCTTCCCAGGTTTTAAAGTAGGCTGGACTCCCCAAAAAGAATCTTGAGTTTTAATACAGACTTCCAAACTTTTTTTCTCCCTTTTAGAAGCTGGGGCGGAGTCTCTGGTTTCAGATTGCTTGAGTGTGAATCCTGCTTTTGCCTTTTTCTACCTACAAGCCCACAGCCACGTTACTTAACCTCTCTAAGCCCGAACAAATCTCCCCATTTGTGAAATTGAGATGATTGTAGTCTATAACTCATACAATCATATTGATGATTAAATGAGAAATGCGATGAGATCACCTTCATCGCATCACCAGGCTCAACCACATTCTCAATAACTGCTTCTTGCTGTTGTTAATCTCTGGACATAAAAGGTTGTGGATTTTACCTAATAGGTTCATGGAGTAAGTTTGAGATGCCCTATCACAGAGCCATCAATATCTAAAGAGAAATAAATGACCCATGAGGTTTAATAAATAATCAAATAAGCATAGATCTTAGAGCAAGCTAATAATGGGATATTTTATAATAAGCTTTGCCGTGGCCTCTCAGAGTGAATGTAAGTTAAAATTTCCCTCGTCTTTTTAGGCAATGAACAATAAATTCATTATCTCTATTTTCTATGACTTCTGGTCATAGACCATGTGACCTGGTACGTTCACACTGATTATCTTAAAAATAATAAGCTGATCAAATCTATTAAAATTTTTTTTCATAGTGTGCCTTTATAGGGAACTTCATCAAAGTCTAGCATTTGAATCTGCTTCCTAGGATCTGGCTGATAAGAGGAGGAAAAAACCTTAGGCTCACTCTTGACTAGTGAGTCCTCTAAGTCCTCTCTCTCTCTCTCTCTCTCTCTCTCTGTGTGTGTGTATACACACACATACAAGTGATTTTTTAAGTGTACATATGTATCACAAATTTATGATGTGAACATTAATCCCAGAGTCAATCTGGAGGTAACGATAGTTGATATTCCAGTAAGATGTGAATTAAAAACATAGAAGTCAAGTTCTATGCAATGAAAAGGAGGAACAATAAAAATAAAAAAGTAACCAACAACAATAACAACAAAACCCAACAAGCTGAATCTCAACAGAGCTATATAAAAATAGGTTTAGTGGTTTCATTTATTTAACATTCTTTTCTTGAACGCCAACTATGTGCCAGGCATTTTGCTAGAGTTTGAAAACAAAATGAAAAGGATTAATTCACAAACATGCGTGTAAGAGATTACCCAAGTAATCTTCCCAGGCTTAGGCCTGATGAGTAAAGCCAGACCTTGAACATGTACTCTTCTGTCCCTCAAGTCCACTGTTTTTCCCACCATATCAAGTCGCAGGCCCCACTGGCATCCAGCCATGATTCTTCTCAGAGTCCTTCCCCTGACTCTGCATTCATCTAGCTTCTGTGTGTCATGCTGTGAAGTGCTGCACCTCTGATCTTGAAAGGGTTGCTCCTGGACACTGGAGTCTCAATGCCTCAACAGAGAGTAAGAAATGTCTTGGAGCCCCCATGCCTCACTCGCTAACCTCTGCCCCCCACGGTCCCAGAGTGAGGTACAGCCAATGAATGACCAGTATGGGAATTTAAAAGCCCAGTTCCTTTGCCACAAGGCAGAGTGAACTCTGAAGTTTAACTTATGCTCCAGAGCTCCCCACAGCATCAGGCTGAGACCCCACCTGGAACCGTACCTTTGCTTGGCTTCTTTTTCTTTTCTATCATGCTGCCTCTACCTTCTCACTGGTTTTACCCCGGGCACACTACCACACAGATTTTCTTTCAGGGTCTGCTTCTTGGAGACTCTGACTTGAGACACCTATGTTATGATACATATATATATGTATATATGTATTTTTTTCACTGTATTTTCATCTACATTTTAACCACACTAACTACAGGATAATGGGAATATGTTATTAAATGAGATTTTTTAGATATTAAATATGGAATTAAAATTAATCATTTGAGATAATTATTTAATCAATTAAATGTGCATGTATTTTATTTAGTAACCTTGACCAAGTCGTTTCATCTGTTTGGATATCAGCTTTTTTTCTTGGAAAGTTAAATGTTATTTGTCCAGGAGGCATGTGCATATTGAATATAGCATGTACCAGGCCATTTTAGAACACAAAACAATCACAGACTGTTTAAACTGTTTATATTCAATAGGCTATATAACCAGTATCAATGTTTTGACAGTTTATCAATCTTGGGAACCAAGAGAAAGTAATTTAATGCTTTAAGTTACTTTTTTCAATAGAGCAGATTTCCAGTAACAACTGTCAAGTCTTATAGAACGCTGAACACATCAGAACAATTGTGATTACAAATTCACGTGTTACATTTAAAGGAAAAAAAATTCCTATTCCAGCTCTTTGACTTAATGTATAGCATGGCCACTGTCAACTTTATTTAATATGCTATTAAAACACATCCTATTAGGCAGTATAAGTCAGAATCCTAACCGTCTTATTTTATTTTCTTCAAAGACTTATTTATTTTAGAGGAAGGAAGAGAGCACATGAGCAGGGGGAGGGCAGAGGGAGAGAATCTCAAGCAGACTCCCCACTGACTATGGAGCATGACTCAGGACTTGATCTAATGACCTGGAAATCAATAACCTGAGCTGAAACCAAGGGTCAGATGCTTAACCAACTGAGCCACCCAAGCATCCCTCTACCCATTACAAAGTACATCTGTTTTGAAATGAGACATAACATGAACTCAAATACTAGGAAAAATGAAGGAAGCATTAAAATTCTAGATGGCGTTAATTCCATGTAGCCCATGAACAGTCTTTTTCTTCAAACCCCCACAAAACATGTAAGAAACAGAGAAATTAAATATAATTTATGCTAATAATATAGTCCATGTGAATAGATAAAAAGTGAAATGAAGGCATAAAAGGTGGATTCCATCTTACTCACATATTTGTATCAGAAAAGAAATGTAAATAAACAAATTCATAGGGCTTTATAATGATTCCATAGCTAGATGCGATAGGCTACGAAATCATTTTACCCAAAAACAACACAGCAATAAAATCATAAACTCTCAAAGAGCAAATGGGAAATCCCTCACTGGATTTTGTGTTGGAGCCTTTGGACATCTGTGCTAGGTTATGCTGTTTTACATACGCTTTCCAAACCGATACTATTTCATCATTGTGATCAATAAAGCTTTGTAGACTGACCTTGAAGATCAAAAAGTGAAAATGCAGAGGTCTATAAAAAAAACAGAAAGGTACAGAGAGCAGTACTCAACCTTTTGTTTCTCACATTTCTCATGACCCATGGAAAGAATGGCCTACTAATTCTTATGAGCAATACCTAGCACACTAACTATACATCTCAACACTCAACCCATTCACTAAAGTATGTGAAGGCAAATATGCATGAGAGTTTTAATTATAGAGGTAGTCATCTATTTTGCTTTTTAAATAAAAGAAGAAAATGGCAGATCTATATATAGACTTCTTGTAAAGTCTAGAAATACAGACAATATATAGAATGCATTCAAGGACATCCCCAATTTTCAAATAATAAGAAAATATTATTCGGTTTTCCAAGCTCCAAGGCCCCTCTAAAGATTGATTTGGGAGACTCCTCAAGATGGATTATCAACTGAATGAAAAAGCAAATAGAAAAACAGTATGTACTTTATTATTACATTTATGTAACTTACATAATTTACATTGACTGACATAAGTCAAATGCACAATTATATCCACACAAAATTTATTCATAATAAGGTTACATGGTGGTGCAGGTGACAGGATTGAGAATTCTGTCGACTATATTGTTTGAAATGTTTGCAGTGAGAACACAGTCATTGAACACAACTCTAATCAATAACAAATAATTTGCAAAACACTTCAACACCTCCCTATGCTCCATATGGGTCTACAGAAGGCTCTTCCCAAATGAACGTAAATCTCTTAGAAAAGAAGTCTCCCAACTGGCTGGAGAAGGGATCCCATGGGAAGCTGTGCATTTTTTTTAATGTGCCATGCTGCAGCTTCACCACTTATTGTCTAGCCTCGAACATGGACTCAATCTCTATGAGAATCACAGTGGGGCAAATACAAAGATTGGCAAGGTGGTGGCATTGTGTAGGAAATAATTAACGAAAAAGACTGGAGCCAAGGTATAGACCCTAAGTGAGGACTATAGGAAGCATTTGTGGCAGAAGGGAAGGATCCCATAAAGTTCTGCCTCTGCTGTCAACCCTGGGAGAAGACTGGCAGAGGTGGCCGGAAGTGGCATCCCTTGACTTTGGCCTCAGTATTCCAAAGGCAGCAAGGGCCTTCAGTTAAAGGGGTGTGGCCTCAGGTTAGCAGAGGGAGGAGTCTCAGGCTGAGGGCACCCCTGACTCCAGAATGGAAGGAGCTCTAAAGAGTTCTGCCACCACTGTCGGCAATGGGCAGTTCCAAAATAACTATCAGAAGCTCTGACTCCAGCCTCTTGGGAGTCTGACAGTGGCGAGGATCTTGGTGTATGGAGCACAACTTCAATTCAGAGGAGGGAGGACTCTCTGGCCCTGAAGGGATTCCAACAACCTCACTGAACGAGGTTAACTACCCTGGAATGCAAGGAGTCCCACAGAACCTAACTCCTGCTCTCAGCCTGGGGAGAACCCGGACAAGGTGGGGGGGGGGGCGCGGATGGGGAGCAGGAGCGGAAGGAACGTCCCCCTAACTTCCGTTTGCTTTCAAAGTTGCGTCGCGAAGGCCGGTACTGAAAGGCGTGGCGTCTATTGGCAGACGGAGAAGTCCTATGACCGGTCAAGTGAGGATACTGAATGAGGGAACCAACGACACCAGAATAGAGGGACCCCCTTGAGTAAAGCCCTGTCTCTTTTCTCATCCAACAAAAACCCTGAAATAACTGTCAGACCGAGGCACCCACTGACTGGGGCCTCAGGAATCCAACGGTGGTGAGGGCCGCGGTCTGAGGTGGGGGAGGGGGCACAAGTCAACAGAAGGAGGACTGAATGAGGACTGAGGGGACCCGTCCTCCAGAACGGAGAGGCCTCTTAGAGCTCTACAGTCAGCTCTGGGTGGATCAAAGTGGAGCTGGGGGTGGGGGGAGGGCACGCCTGGCAGTGCTTTCCCCTTACTTTTTCTCAGGAATCTGAGTGTAGCCTCCAGTCAGCCAAGGAGGAGTCCCAGTCTCTACCACAGTCAAGGTAAGATACTCGGTGAAGATTGAGAGAACATCTACTCTACACTAGCAGGGACTATACAGATCCCAACCCCTGTTATCACCCCTGGGAGGTGTTGGCCAGGGGTAGCTGGTAGCCTAACCTTACCTACCCTGTTGTCAGCTGTGGGAAGCCTTGGTTGTGTCAGCCAGCTGCACCCTGAGGAGCCTTCTCAATCCTCCTCCAGCTTCTTACTGGTCAGGAAAGGAGATCTGTGAGGCTCTAGAGTACTGTTCTCAGGAAGAGATGGGTGGAGACACTCTTCCACGGTTGAGGTTACCAGATGAGGCCACTCACATCCTCCCTTTCTCCTTAGGTTATTGTGGTCCCTTATCATCCACCCTCCTGCCCACATTCCTGCCTGCTACTACCAACAGAAGTGAGCATGTCTCAGGGTCAGAAGATCCCAAGCTGCACACAGGAACAACAACACTATGCCCCCAGTGAGATCCAAGGCCTGGAGGCTACACAGGTCTCCAAGGCTGTGGAGGAGACCTCTCCCTCCTCTTGTCCTCTGATGCCTGGCAACATGGAGGAAGCTCTGGCTGCTGGAACACCCAGTACTCCCCAGAGTGCCTACTCTTCTTATACTGTCATCACAGCCATCTCACCAAGCAAATCAGATGAGGGCTCCAGCAGCTTAGAAAAGGAAGACAGTTCAGCTTCTTCATCAAAGTCCCTGTCTGACATTGAGAATTTCCCCATAGACCCTCTAGATGAGAAGGTGACGATGCTGGTGCAGTTCCTGCTGCACAAGTATCAAATGAAAGAGCTCATCACAAGGGCAGATATGATCGATGTTATCCAAGAGTGCAACGATGAGTTCCCTGAAATCCTCAAGAAAGCCTCTGAGCGCATGGAGCTGGTCTTTGGTGTTGATATGAATGAGGTAGACCCCACCAGCCACAGTTATGTCCTTGTCAATAAATTGGGCCTCACTTACGATGCAAGGCTCGGTGGTGAGGACAGCATGCCCAAGACTAGCCTCCTGATAATTGTCCTGGGCGTGATCTTCATGAAGGGCAATTGTGCCACTGAGGAGGAGATCTGGGAAGTGCTGAATATGATGGACTTATATTCTGGAAGGAAGCATGTCATTTTTGGGGAGCCCAGGAAGTTCATCACCCAAGATTTGGTGCAAGAAGAGTACTTGGAGTACCGGCAGGTGGCCAACAGTGATCCTCCGCGCTATGAGTTCCTGTGGGGTCCCAGAGCCCATGCTGAAGCCAGCAAGATGAAATTGCTGGAATTTCTGACGAAGATCCATGAGTCTGACCCCAGGTGCTTCCCATCACAGTATGAGGAGGCTTTGCGAGATGAAGCAGAGAGAGCCCGAGCCAGATCCAGCAGCGCTCATTCTGGTGCTAGATCTGCCAGATCCTTCCAGCCTTAGTGTGGGCCGGAGGCAGATTCCTCACCTTGTCATTAAAATTATCAATCTTCTAAGTAGTGGGGGGCTGGGGTGTGGCTGTAGGGAACACAGTGCATAACATCTCTGTGTCCCTCTTCTATATGGTTAACACGGAGGTTTATCTTCTTCATTGGGGGGGGGGGGAGTTTGGTTTCAAATGTTGTTCCCTTTAATACACCACTTTATTAGCTTTAGAATCTAAGTTTATGAGTGACACTGGTCATAAGTTTATTACTATATGAAATTTAAGAATACCAGTTTTGCTTGTTTGTAAAGCATCTATAAAATAGACCATTCTATTTTGTCAACTGGAAAAGGTCAATGATATTCGAATAGGCATTTTTTTTGGAAGTGTCAAAGAATTCAGTAGTAAAATCGTTGGGATCAAGAAAAAAACCCTCAATATGGTCAAAAGATACCAAAACATGGTCAATTCTCAGCCTCCCCAACCCTTTTAATCTGCCGTTCTGTAAAATTAAACGACATATACAGGCACTGGCTTAGATTATTTAAGAATATGTGAGAAATAAATCTTAATAAATTATACCCCACATATGCTGACTCATTTATTCCCCAAATATTAATTCAGCATCTGCGTTTTAAAAAGTACTGTGTTAGGACTGGGGATGCTAGGATAAATAAGACTTACTACCTGCTCATAGCATTTTAGATTTTAGGAGCAAGAATCATGTAAAGACAATAATGGTTGAGTATCCTTTAATACCAAAAGAAAATGAAAAGGAATGAAGAGGTTGAGGGGGTCCGTATGAATGCAGTCAAGTATAAATATCCTGAAACAGGCTATGGCCTTGGGAAATTATAAGCCCTTCAATGGAATTAATTTTAAGTTAAACTGTAGCACACTAGCTGAGGTTGTGGGAGTGGTGAGCAGGGGTCAGACCCTCAAATGGTGTGTCTCAGAGTTGAGAATGGAAAACTGTTCTCAGCGGCTACTTTGGGATTATGGGTTGACCAGATCCCATCTGGGTCAAGAATGGAAGATATCCTGCATTCTTGTTCAAGCGTAGTTGAACACAATGCACAAATTAGCTGTTTTATGAACATCATCTTCAAGGAGTTCGTGAGAAATAAGGATGACATTTCCTTGAGGTGAGATATCCAAAAGCCACTGGGCTGGCACTCTGCTGTGGGCTTGGAGATCCAGAGCCTATACCATTTATTAAATGGGTTATGTTCGATATACTTTGGCAAACTCTAAGCAAGGCCTAGATTTTTGCAGGAGGTAAGTGAATGAAAATAGGGACAAATTATCAGAAGGGCAACTGGGAGGGAAGGACCCACACAAATTCTAGGAGTATGGAGTTGCATTCAGTTAAGAAATACTCCCCAAAGTCCAAATAAAATAATATATCCTCTATTAGGGAACATTTACTAAGGTTTTCTTGTTAAGCAGCCATTTGGGCTAGTTTGATGTGCTGTGGCCTAGAACACTGCATATCCTCTGCCATCTCCTGGGTTAACAAGTACCAGAGAGGAAGGCACTAATGTCTGGGGTCAAAATCATCATAGTAGTAACTGCCTATCATCAAAGACCCAATGCACACCACGCACCATGCCAGGGGGTTGACCTACAACACATACATTCTAACAATCATTCTTACAAGAGCAGGCTGATTGAGCCCATTTCACAGACAAGAGCATGAGGCTTAGAAAGTTGTGACTGTGCACAAATCCGAGGCCTAGTATGTGAACAAGTTGAGACTAGACCTCCTGTTTGAATTCTTCCAGAGCCCATGCTTTTCTTTCTACTCCTCCCAACCTGGGGATAAACTTCTCATTTTTTAAAGATTGTATTTATTTATTTGACAGAGAAAGTGAGCATGTGTGCAAAAGCAGGGGGAGGGGCAGGCAGAGGGAGAGGGAGAAGCAAACTCGCTGCTGAGCTGGGAGCCTGACGCCGGGCTCAATCCCAGGACTGATCGGCCCTGGGATCATGACCTGAGCCTAAGGCAGACAGATGCTCAACCAACTGAGCCATCCAGGTGCCCCCTGGGGACAACCTTCTGTTAACTCATTTCTCTTCTTATTATTCCATAATGCTTCTCAAAGTGTAAAAAGAAGGACCTTGTAGCCAAAGTACAAAAAATGAAAGTACAAAAAATGAAGGAATGTGAAAGTGAGAATCACACACAATTTGGGCATTGTCTGTGGGGTTCATTTACCCAAAGTGCTGCTGCCTCACCCCAGGGATCCTCGAGAGCTGCCTCTGCTCAGTAACTGACACGAGTGTGCAGTCCCAATACTTCCCCACATTACGGTGCCCTTCCCCTGAGTCTTCCCCCATCGCCATCCTGTCCAACTCTGGAAGCTGACCTGCTGTCCAGCCCTTCACTGTGTCTTCTCTGGACACTGTACCCTGCTTCAGTGGAATAGACAGTCCAGGATCACCTACCTCCCCCTGACTCAGAGGGTTCCATTTTCTGCAGGCATCTCCTGGCTGACTGTCACCATGGGATCCCTCTGCTACAACTCCTTCTCTTAAAAGATTTTATTTTATATTTTTTTATGTATTTATTTACAATGAGAGAGACTGCGAGAGCATGAGTCAGGGGGAGGGAGGAGGAGCAGAGGAGGAGGGAGAGGGAAGAGGAAAGAATCTCAAGCAGATTCTGATGAGTGTGGAGCACCAATGCGGGGCTCGATCTCACCACATGAGATCATGACCTGAACTAAAACCAAGAGTTGGATGCTTAATTGACTGAGCCACTCAGGCATTGCAACCTCTTCTCTTTAAAGAATGAAGTTTAGGTACATGGTCATTCCCTGATGGGCTTCTTCACCATACTCTCAAAGTGTTTTACTAGTGGGCTTGTGAGCAGCTACAGAATATACTGTGAACTGAAAGTTGTTTTTGAAACCACCTTGGTATTTGCAGAAGGATTTTAAGGGGATGTCCTATTTGGGACTAGCCATTGAAAAGATATACCAATGAGTGAGCATACCTACATGGTCAAAAACCAAAGCCTCACTCTTAAGAGACAGAGGCGGCAAAACCATGGAAATCACTGTACAACCAAACATCTATAAATCCCCAGTCTGAATTCCTATAAACCTCAAAGTCCTAGGAAGCAGGAGGAATGGAGATGCCAAGGATTAGTTCCTCAGCCTAACACGCTATACTGATTAAAAAAGAAAAAAAAAGGTAACTCGCCATCCTTATGTTATCGCTAGCTTGTGTACTTTCCCCAGAATTAAGTCCTGCTTTTCACTGTGCCTGACAGCACTATGCAGATGTCCAGGCACACTCAGGCGGTGTACAGCAGACATCCTAAAGTTAAGATACTGATCATGCAGGAAAAAGAATGAGGTAATTCTCACCTGCTGAAATTATAGAGGTTTTTGCAAAGGGCAGTGCAGAAATGTGCTACTCAGTGAAGAGGGGTGAATCTTTCCTGTAGGGATTTACAGGGTTCTTTTAAAAATCAGATGTGATGGGGCGCCTGGGTGGCTCAGTTGGTTAAGCAACTGCCTTCGGCTCAGGTCACGACCCCAGAGTCCTGGGATCGAGTCCCACATCAGGCTCCCAGCTCCATGGGGAGTCTGCTTCTCCCTCTGACATTCTCCTTTCTCATGCGCTCTCTCACTGTCTCTATATCAAATAAATAAATAAATAAAAAATTTTTTAAAAAGTCAGATGTGATCCTGCACTTGAAAGCATGCTCAAAAAAAGGTGGCCAATTGCAAGGTGAAGAACAGGCTTCACAGAAACTATTCTAGTAAACAAAGAGGGTTATTGTCCTAACAAACTATGATAGTTGCCCTTTACTGAGCACCCATTATGTAACAAAGGAAGGGACTGCAAGTGCTCATGCATATCCTTTCTTGGCTTCTTTTCTGGGTTCGCAGGAAAGCTACATTCCCAGTCCACCTGCAGTTAAGAAGGATCAGGCAGGGACGCCTGGGTGGCTTGGTCGGTTAAGTCTCTGCCTTTAGCTTAGGTTATGATCCCGGGGGGTCCTGAGTCCTGGGTCCCAGGACTGAGTCTCAGGGGATCCTAGCTCAGCAGGGAGCGTGCTTCTCCCTCTGCCTGCCACCCCCCCTGCTTGTGCTCTTTTTCCCTCTCTCTCTCTAATAATAAAATCTAAAAGAAAAGAAAAAGAAAAAAAGGATCATGCTTCTTGCCAGAAGCAGTACTTGTCTTTTCTTGGCCAATTCATTTGTGGTCCAGGATGCTACCTCTACTTTCTTTCTTGCATTCAGTAGAAAGATGGAGAGCGTGTTGTGACATGGAACTACAATAAGGAAGCAGCCTATGTCTCTGTGTCACCAGTTAGCGAAGATGCACATCAGATTTTATGTGTACAAGAAATAAACCTTTGTTAAGTCATTCAGATTTTACCTTTTATGTTTTGCATAAGCTAGCAGTTACTTTATCTAGCTAATAAACGGTACTATTTATGTTGTTAAGCTTATTTAAAATTTTTAATGACAAAGCTAATAATAGTGCATATATTCTCTCATTGCAAGTATTTCTAACAACATACATAAATCTAGCCCTTCCCTTTACCGCATTCCTCTAAAACTCAGCTTTCTCCACAGAGGTAACTACAATTAAAAAAAATATGGTGTCTATTATTTTAAAGGTAATTTTAAGCTTTTTAATACATAGATGTGCTATAAGAATATACTGATTTTTTAACAGCCCGGGTAGTGGCGTACATACTATTTTCCCACTTGTCTTTGTCACTTAATCAAATGAATGCAGCATCATTCCATGACAACACATATAAATCTACCTCATTATTTTAACTACTGCCTAGGATTCTAAAGCATGTATGTTCCATAATTAATTTAACTATTTTCCTCCTGATGGACGCATAAGTAGTTCTCATTAGTTTCTATCCTTAATAGAACTGAATCAACATCTTTAGACATTAGTTCTTGGGCAAATGTGCATAGGAAAGACATAGCAAACCAAAATTGGGATAAAGTGGAAAGGGTACAAAAATTGTACATTTTTGTAAATATTGCCAAAATATCATCCTACATATCTACCCATTAATATTTCACAAATGGATGTGTGTAAATAACTCACATTCCCTTATTTTGTTTTTTAAATTCTTTAACTTTTGGTCAAACTTATGAAAAAATAATGTCTCACAGTTATATTAATTTGTATTTGCCTATTTTCTAATCAAGTTGAGCAGAAAATGAACTTAATCTCTTGCCCATATGAAGCTACATTTCTGCAGCCATGTTTTGAGTCACAGGATTCCTCTGAACAAGCCTTGAAAAACTGATGTCAACAAGATACTTTCCTTTTATATTGAGAAGCAAAGATGTGGTCAGAATAAGCGTGTGCCAGAGATTTGAGCCAGATAGGACATGCTCAGCCAGGGAGGGGCATGAGGATGGAAGGGGAGAGAAATTTCCAGAGTTCATGAGAAAGATCACAAGCAAAACCTGGTCCAAAGAGCATAGGGCAGGCTGGGAGTTGCGAATCCGAAAGTTCAGCATCATGTGGAGAAGTGACCATAAGGGGAGAAGGTGGTGGATCGGGGGCGGGGGTGGGAAGGGCATGCAAGTACACTTATATAAATAGACATGGAATATTTCTGATTTACTTCTACCATCTGGAAGTTGTTGAGTGATCTACATGGGCAGGTCTATGCATCAGAGAGCCCAAAACTTAGACATCCCACCCTACCTTCAAATCCTCTCTACATACTGTCAGGCAGGGTATAGCTATTTCCTCTGCATCATCTACTGATTCACTGATGGATTCTAGTAGAGCAACATTTCCTGATGACCCTGGGGGTTCCAGTATATCCCTGTCAATGTACCTGGGCTGGGAGCTACCTTTATGTCTCTTGAAGACAGCTATTTCCTACCTTGTATATGGTAGACCGCTCCACCGAGGTTGAGGCTATATGAGTGGGTAGGGTTAGTGAATGATGACACACAGTGAAGACAGGCCAGGAGTACCATGAGGACATGGGAATTCTCAAGTTTGGTGAGCAGCTGTAACACTGCATTTCTTGTATGGCAGCCAAAGGCCTTACTAGAGATTATTTTGAACCAGTGAATGTTACCTCCGGTACTTTGATTAAACTGATTGCTTGACTCATTCATCCATCCATCCATCCATCCATCTAGCAAGTACTTACTGCATATATGCTGAGGGCAAACACTAAAACAAAAAGAAATACCAAGGCACCTACTCAGGCTATGGATGCAAGGATAGTGAGGAGGAGACAGATTTGAGTTTCAAGAGGTTAACGACTATGTGAAAGGAGAGAGGGAGTCTATAATGACTCTGAGTTCTAAAGTCTAGCTGGCCAGGTACAACTTGTTCTTAACTGAGATTGAGGATAAATTTTGAGGAGGAAGATCTGGTGGTGACTTCAGTTAGAGGTAGAGATGAGGAAGGTGGTTAAGTCAGTGTGAGTCAGGTAGATGGTAAGGTTTTGCCAGCTGTCCAGGTGATGTTCAGTGAGAAGAAAACCTGGGCATGGTTATCAGGAGAGGGTCCCAGGCTGCAAAGTAGGTTTGGTTGCCTCAGAACTCATGCGAAGCCATATAGGGGGAGGAAAATCAAGTGTTGTGCATATAGTGGCCTATATTTTGTCTCCTCCCCTGCCAACACTATTAGAAACCAAAATTACACAAAACTTAATAAAGCCAGGGAAGAATTTAAAAGGAGAAAGTCCTCCCCCATAAATGTACTACTTAGAGAAAGCTTCCTTAAGCTCTCTTTTCTAATCATGTATCTGTGCCTTTGTCCTTGTATCACCTATGCCTGTGTTTTTGTGGCTAATAGTATACATGAAGGTGTAGATCATGACTTTTCAACCTCAAATCTGCTCTCTTGGGTCCCCTTCAGGACCCTATTCTTGACAACCTTTGTTCAAGGCTGAGCTTACACCCACAATACACAGACACTTATCTGCTCTAAAGAATGTATCTGTTGGGGCACCTGAGTGGCTCAGTGGGTTAAAGCCTCTGCCTTTGGCTCAGGTCATGATCCCAGGATCCTGGGATCGAGCCCTGAGTCAGGCTCTCTTCTCAGCAGGGAGCCTGCTTCCCACTCTCTCTCTGCCTGCCTCTCTGCCTACTTGTGATTTGTCAAATAAATAAATAAAATCTTAAAAACAAAACAAAACATGTCTGTTCTGGACAGCTAGCAACTCTGCAGTAACTCAAGTTTCTCATGACATACAGAGCAAGGAGCTCAGGCAAACTTGCGTCCAGGTCCTGGAGGTGCAAACTTCATGACACATTCTTTATCTAATTGGGGGACAGTGACTGTCAAAATTTTAGACATGTGACTACTTATTCTAGCTGAAGCTTTCCCCAGAAATCTGATCCATGAACATAAGGAAGGCTCAGCTGTCTGGGTAAATGGGGACTGAAAGCTCAGAGTCCTGTCCACTCAGCTCCTTCTTCCCACTGGAGGGCACTGGGTCTTGACACCCACAGAACTCTTGGGTGCCCCTTGAGCACTGCTGGAGAAGCTGAGTGCTGCATGACCCTGCCTCAGACATGGACTTCATCTAGGGCTTACAGCCAGCCTGAACACACAGAACATATTGTCTTTGTGATTTTGTCCTACATTCTATAGTGAGTTTATCAGGACACCCTAAAGGTCCTGTATTTGGCTTTTTTTCCAATAAGTTATGAAAATTTAGGAGTTAGAACTATTTTTCAACCACAGTAATTGGCAATTAAATCAGTTAAGTCAACAGTAGCTGAAAATCCTATGTCCACAAATAAAGACCTGGTCTCTCTAGAGGTTTGGCTGATGGAAGATCAAAAGAGAAGGATTGAGAATTAAAGAAAGAAAATAACTCAAGAAAGTGTATTTTTGGCCATAGTCCCAAGTTGTGAATAAGTAGCCACCATTAACGACATGTAACTTCTGACCTGTATAATGAGACTGTGGATGACTGCCTCTCCCACAGTAACTAAGCTTCTGCAAGACAGCAAGTCACTGACAGTTCCCGGCTTCTGATGCTCAGCCAATCAGTGATACACCAAACTCTGAAACTCAGCCAATCAGCGACAGCCTCACCTTCCTGATGGCATGTTTCTGAAAGCCGGCCCATAAGTCCACAGGAACACCTCTCAGTGTCTGTCGGTCCCTAAACACTCTGCTCCTGAATTTGTCAGCCGAACCTTGAATCCCCAACACAGCCAAACCTCATAGAGGGTCACCCGTGACTTTGTTCAGAAAGACTGTGCCTTACAAGTACAGTTCTCCCCTCAGCCAAAAGGGGAGTTCACCTTTTTTGGATCAAACAGTGAATTCGAGTTGTTCTTAGTTCACAAAGTCAAAACCCTTCTGACCATTCATTCCACCCCTGTTTACAGACTTAGTTCATGACAGGCACGCTGACTGACATGGCGGAGAGAGGGGCAAATTCAGTCTTTTCAGTTCTTGCAATGGTTGTTTATGTCTGTTCTTATTTGTGTATGTTGGAACCTCAAAATGCCCAACACACGTGTAAATGTGACAAATTTTATGAACGGTGGACATTTATTAAATGAGGAACAAGTCCCTTCAA
>CM052801.1:26609013-26639116 GCA_028533885.1 Nasua narica
AAAAAAAAGACTGTCCCCCGGAGAGAACAAAGCTATCCATAGCTGGACTCTATCCTATCAGAAGAAACTGTTTTCCTCATCATTCTTAAGAATGAAAAAGCCCTTCTCTTTCTCTTTCCAAGATAGTCATTTTTTTTTCTCCTAGGCTTTTACGACTAGGAATGCAGGTTAGATGTCTTTGGAATCCAATAGGTTTGTAGGAGGCCTTCCAGCAATCTTAGCTCTCCCTTGAACTTATACTTCCTCTAGATGTCAGCCTCCTTTTTCTTCTGCCACTTTGCCCCTTCTACTCCTGTAAAAGCTGACCCAGCCCAGATTACTTTTTTCCACTAGCCGCCATGCTGTTCTTGTCACACCTTGTACTGAAGAGAATGGTCCTCACAGGAAATGCAGTGAGAAAAATAAAGGTTGTTTTGCCAGAAACAATGTAGCAGTTAGAGAATATCCTTTAATACATGGGTGGAAGATTACACTGGCTGTTCAAGGTGATCCAAGATCTGCTGTTAAAAAGATAAAAGCCTAAGTGTACTCATTGGATCAGGCTTAGTGCAGTTGGCATGAAGGGAGAGGGTCTTCTCAGATATTTCCTAGGCATGTGCACAGCCCTGCACATGCATGTGGTTCTCTAATTCCCCACAGTTTTTTTTTAATATTTATTTGAGAGAGTGTGAACTAGAGAGAGCGCACATGAGCAGGGGTAGAGGGAGAGGGAGAAGCAGACTCCCCATTGATCAGGGAGCCCAATGCAGGACTCAGTCCCACGACTCTGGGATTATGACCTGAACCGAGGACAGGTGCTTAACCGACAGAGCCACCCAGCTGCCCTTAAATCCCCACAATTATGTCAGAGCTTTTCAAAGGCCCTGACGACCATTTCATTCCCCAGATTTTCCTTTCAAGTTTTTGATCAGTCTCTTGTTTGCTCCAACTGGTATTGCCCTTTTAGGCAATTGCCATGGACTCTTTTTTTTTTTTTTTTCTTTTAAGCACATGCTTTAGATAGGCCTTTTTCCACATGGTGTGTTTTGAGACAGATCAGCCTGGCAGAAGCCTTGTGTATAGTCCTTTCCCAAGATGCTGCTAGAGAGATAAAATAGGGGCGATTCTTTGGAGAGGGGGATTTCTGCAGATCTACAGACAATTTCTACTTCTTCACGTGTCTGCTCAGCTGCTGGTTTTTGTAGCAATCAAGGTTATTGAAGCTGCTCATTGTCAGTGTTCCTGTGGAGGGGTGGAGAGGGAGATGAGAACAGGGGAATTTTCATCTCTGCAAAACACTGTTGTTTCCCAGCTTCATTAATTTCTCTTGAATAAATGCTCCCCTGGTTACTGTAGGACTATGTTTTGTTTTCAAGGCTCTGAGAAGGTTGGTTTTGACAATTTTGGCCAGGGTCCTTTGGTTTCTATGTCTTTTTGGTCATCTTTGCTGTACATTGTAGAATCCCCACCCCTTCTTTTGCTTTTTGATCTCTTGTTGGTGCCACATTTTGGTCAAATGTGCAAACAAATGACAAATAGCAAGGGTTCCAGGTAATGCAGTCTACCAAATCCATCTTCTGAAACAACGAGGAAAGTAGAGAAATGAATGGAGTATGTCTGGAGGAGCAGTTCAAGAATATTGACTACATCATTTTTATAGAAACTGATGTGAAAACCTGAATACCAATTTCTGACTTGGCAATGAGACATAATTTTCACATGCACTAGAACACATGAAATTGAAATGACTAGAGCATCCTCTCTCTGTACACAGAAAGCAAAATTATAATCAGTCAGCTTGCTTGGCATGAAATCAGAAAATACAAGTAAATAATAATGTCAGGTTTAGTTTGTCTACAACTTCATGCCTGAAGTAGGAATATACTTGGCATGAGAGCCATCTTCTCCCTGTAAAATACTTAGGTAGGTACTGCTCAGTGGCTTTTAAAAACAATCCTTCTTTTCATATTCTTTATTAGCTGAGTAAACTCCATTCCCATCAATAGTTGAAGAAAGCTGTCAGGACCCAAAGGATCCTTATTAGGATTTTCTCATAGCACAACTAGGTAAGGTTGTCTAGAAAACTTAAATAAAAATTTCACAAAAGTTTTTCTTATCTATATTGTCATTTTCTTTGGATCTGTCACTTTAAAAGCCTGCATACCGTTAACAGAAGAAAATGAGTTACTTGATTACGAAAGTTAAGTTATAAAGTAGCTTTTTTTTTTTATAAGTCACCTTGGGCTAGATTTTGCTCTGATAGCTTCTAGCAAAAAATTACCAGTGGCATACCACAATGATGATTGATTTTTTGTTCAGTTTACATATCTATTATGGGCCAGATGTGACTTTATTTCAGGGTTCCAGACTGTCTATAGCCCTGCCTAAGATATTCCTAGTCTCATGGCAGCTAAAAAGAAATGAAGAGCAGGGTACATTCTGACCATGAACTTTGCTCTTCAAGAGTGACCTAGTTGACCTCTCCTTACAAATCACATGGCCAAGCTTAAATCCATGGCAGAGAGAGATGCATTTTTCTACCGAGCACAAGATAAGGTGCAGGGAAACATGGTGACTATGCTTGACCATAATGCTCTATACCATACTCTCCTACTCACCTACCTTGGAAGCCGAAGTTAGGAGTCTTTCCAAAGCTTCTGTGATTCTTACCGCATCCTTCTCATTAGAACTTGATAGCCTGACTTACTGATAAAGTGTATTAATTGAGTGTCCCATGAAAGTTTCAAGGCAACTAAGGTCCTTATGGATTGAGTAGAAGAGAGAGTTGATGTGGATCTGAAGTGAATTAGTGGAGTGCTATTCTCTGTGCTAAGTGCAAGCATGCTCTGTTCTTTCCCTTTTAACAAAGAGGGAAGAAATGGTTCCTAGATGATGAGCTGCACAGCAAGCCTGTGTTGATTTGCTCAAGTAAAGAAGCCATCTCTTGCACAGTAATCAGACTTAACCATAATTCATCATTCTTTACAAAAATGTTTATCTCCAGCTTAGTCAAAACTGAGCATGATAATGAGGATGTAATAGAAATAACCACCTGGGCACAATGAATTCCCTCTGGCTAACTTAAGTGGAAGTGACTTATTAAAGAATATTGGGTAGCTTACAGAGTTGTGCGAGGCCTAGAGAAATTTTGGAGGCTAGATTTCCAGACCTGGAAAGGTGACTAACTGTTGTAATGGGGAAAGTGTTGCTATAGCTATGAGAGCAGCCGCCCCCCAGCAGAATGACTGGGACCCTGCCCTACTGCCACTTTCCAGCACCAGGGCCATTTCTGTGACAGCACATCATTCCCTGTCCGAAAATTTGGTGCCTCTTCTGCCAATAAAGCCAGACAGAATAGAGGCTCCATACTGGTCCCATTTTCTCCCACTGCTCCATTTTGAATCAAATTTGCCCATGGCGTTCCTGGTCACATGCTTGTATCTAGCTGAAAGAGATGTTTGGAATATGACATTTTGCTTTTTATGTTTGTGAGATACGTGAACTTCACAAGGCAGGAAGTTGCCCAAATATAGTAAAAGTATGATTAAAATACTAAGCAAGCATGACTGATGGACACTTTTACCCATGAAAGTAAAACTCGGTAAATACTGCAAGGAGAACTAAAAGCCAAACCTGCAAGAGGAAAGCTTCCCTGAAACAAAATGATTCGGACAACAAATTCTGGTAAGTTTTAGCAGAAGGAGACAAAACTTTGAAAGTTTTGCTTACCGGATAAATTTAAAACAACATCAAATTGGTTGTGTGTTTGTGAAAGGGACAGCTTGACCTTAAATCTGTTGAATAAAAAAACAAATCCAGTCTTAGCAAGGAAATGGTTTGTTCAAAAGGATTATTGCAAAGGTTGTTGTACTAGAGAATGTTCTGACCACAAAATGCACAGTAATGTTAAGATTTAGGCAAAGGAGTTTTTCTTTTATAGAGAGGAGTAGACAAATTGGGTATGGGGAAGAGGGATGAAAATATGCAGTCAGACAGAGATCAGGGCATGTCTTATGCTGAATCTAGCCTGTTTTCAGGAGAGGGTGTTAATGAGGGGTGTGTGCTGGCTCAGGCGGTGGGGGAGTCAAAGTTCAGGGACTTGGGGGAAGGAGAGAATCTTAATCAACATTCGGCTAACAAGCATTTTGTTCTGACTGATGGGTGATGGAGGTGGACAAGCAGTTCTGGAATCATTTATAAGACAAGTATTGGAAATTTGCAGGGTGTGCGTCTGACCTTGTCCCAGGTAAATAAGGGAAGCATTTGTGAATCTTACCTAAGTCCTATGGAGAAGGGTGGTTCTTTGCAATAAGCCCTGGCCCAGAACACAAAATGGTGGGGAGGAGTCCTTGAATTGCCACCGGTTTTCAGGAGCACACAGCTCAGCTTTAATTCGCCCTTGTCACACCCCTTGCCCTAGCCAACAGAGTGTGCAACTGCTCCACTTCTGTCCTCTGTGCCTAGAATTTACTCTTTCTCAAAAAGTTGAGCCAGAGAGGATGTGGATTTGGGTGCACCAGGCACAGAGGACAGGAGTGAGATATCATGGTGAAAACAGGGTAATTGAGTGAGATCTGGTACAGTACGGTGAGAACCCACCCCTCCCCACAGCTCCCTTCTGTATGTAATATAAGAAACTGTAAAAATGGTTTCTAACTGGCCCAGGAGCAGAGGCTTACAGACCCTGCCATTCATAGAGCCCTTCATAAAAGTACTGGAATCACGACCTACCAGTTTTTGAAGACCAGTGTTTTTTAAGCCCCATTCATGCACAAAGTATATGCAAGCAGCATATTTATATCTCACTTCTTAAAAAAATTATTTTAGAGAGAGTGTGTGTGGGCAGAGGGAAAGGAGAGAGAATCTTAAGCCGACTCCCCACTGAACATGGAGCCTCATGTGGGGCTCAGTCTCATAACCTGGAGATCCTGACCTGACCCCAAATCAAGAGTCAGATCCTTAACTCACCGAGCCATCTCAGTGCCCCTATATGTCACTTCTAAATGAATGTAGATGGACAGACAAGGATTCCGGTGCTCAGAAAAGCCTCTAGCAAGAAAATAAGCGGGTGGGAGCAGGAAAGGAGGAAGGAACAGAGAGAGGAAACTTGTTAAAAACAATTTCAGGAAGGGGCGCCTGGGTGGCTCAGTTGGTTGAGTAACTGCCTTCGGCTCAGGTCATGATCCTTGAGTTCCGTGATCGAGTCCCACATCGGGCTCCCAGCTCCACAGGGAGTCTGCTTCTTCCTCTAACCTTCTCTCCTCTCATGCTCTCTCTCACTTTCTCTGTCTCTCAAATAAATAAATAAAATCTTAAAAAAAAAAATTTTTTCAGGAAAAGAAAATAATAGTCATAATAATACATTTTAGAAAAAGAAGGAAAATTTTAAGTCCATTAAATATAGGATGAATGCCATTATAGTTTTTTAAAAGACAACTTCATTGACTAAGAATAATATCTTAAAAATGGAATCAAAATGTCAATAAAATGGTTAGAAGATAATGTCCAGGCAGTATTTCACAAAACAGAAGATGTAAAGAGTTGTAAAATAGAATGAAATGAAAATTGAGAAAATTAGATAGATCTGGGCTGACTAAGATCTGAACAAGAGTTTCAGAAAGAAAGAAAAGAGGTGGCAGGAAGTTATTAAAAAAAAAATTCTCCAAGAAAACTTCCCAGAAGTAAAGGACATAAATTCCTTGAATTGAAAGGGCCCACTCAGTGACAGCAAAATTCAAAGCAAGCAAATGCAGGGGCTCCTGGGTGGCTCAGTTGGTTAAGCATTTGACTTCGACTCAGGTCATGATCTCAGCATCCTGAGGTCAAGCCCCATGTGGGGCTCTGCACTCAGCAGGGAGCCTGCTTCTCCCCCTCCATCTGCCCCTCCTCCTGCTCCCACTCTGTCTTTCTCAAATGAATAAATGAAATCTTAAAAAAAGGCAAGCGAATACACAATTATTAAATATCAATGATAAAAAGAAAATCTGAAAATCCAACAGGGAGGTAGGATTCCATGGATCAAAATGGCATTGGATAAATTATTTCCAACCTGAAATTGTGTACCCAGCGGAATTCTCAAAAATGAGGATAGACTCAAGACATTTTAAAATGTGAATGGTCCTGGGACAAATAATACATTATATGTTAATAAATTTAAAAAAATGTGAATTGTCACTCTTAATGGATGAAGAATGGAAGGCATGTTTCTCCCAAAGTTAGAAGGTAAATCATGAAAGAGGAAGAGGTGGAATGTAAGAAATAGGGCTACAGCACAGGTGAGTGGTTAGTGACATTTAAAAAAAGATACTTATTTATCATTTAGAATCAGAAAGTGGCAAAACAGTAAAGCAGGGAGGAGGAGGTGGAGAGGGAAGGGGGACTCAGTGGAGCTGCCACTGATAGATAAGGGAACCTGTGATGCTGAAAAGGGAATTCGTCGTTTGAGAAGAGTCTGCCAGTTGCAGAACTATCAGTTATGCTGTTCCAAGGGTGATTGCAGCCACTTGTTCTCAGATCCGAGAAAGCCTAGTCAGTCCTATAATTGATTGAATGGCAGTCTTTTCATCATCCAAGTTGATCGATAAGCATTAACTGCAGACCCTTATTTGTTTCTTAGGGAACAGGCCTTTTGGGTAGGTCTCAAAGACCATGGAATCAGCTTGGATTATTTGATTGAAGCATTATGTTGAATTGGTCGTAGTTTGGTATAAAGATTTTTCGAACAGTCCTCGTAGTCATCAGATAGGAATTTTAAATCCTAACTCTGCCCTTTACACTCCCAGTGATTTTGGACAAGGGTCATGGACTGGGTTCCCCAGGTTGCAGAATCTGATGTGGAGCTTGGCAGGCAGGATGTTTCTTTAGGAGTACCCAGGGGATCAACACCAGGAGAAGGGAGGGAAAAGTCAAGTTTTGATGCAGTCTCAGTGGAGACCCCAGCCCTTCCCATGGGGAGCTTTGGCATTGGGAAAAGCTTTCATAAGTGTCCAGGGTGAGGCCAAGGTAGATATTTGTGCATGTAATTTCTTTCATTTATTGCAAAGGACATTTATCAAGCACAAAAATTCCACTTGATTGATAGAATACAGATTATGTTAACATACAGATGAAACTTTACTGGCATGGATAGAATTATTCTGAAGCATTCTGAACACAAAGATAGCACAAATAAGAAAATAATCTCCCCTTGTACGGAAGGGGAGATTTTCTACCTGGGAATTTTATATCAAGATGAGAAACTTAGCCACGGTCTAGCATTTAAAGGCTACCCCGAGTGCATTTAGATACTTGAAACTATTTTTACATTTCATTGTCTCCCTGACAATGATCTTCTATTTTGAGGTCATAGGAAAATTGGAAACCATCCTGTAGAGTGGTAGCATTTTAACTTGCAGCTTATAGAATACTCATTTCTAGATCAAGGCTTTCTAGTCAACAGTCAGTTTTAAAATCTGGCTTTGTTTTTAGAAGAGGGCAAGCTGGAACTACATTTATTATTCAGTCCATCAAATTATAAAAATAAAATAATGTTTTCTTCATTATTTTCTTCCATTACCCTTAAGATGACATAAGACTCATACTTAAATGAACTCAAATCTGCAGTTACTGTTTTTGTAGATATATAGAAATGAAAATTTCTCACTCCATACATCAAGAATTAACAAAATTAATAAACCTATGTACTAACAAATATTAATTGATAAACTTTTATGTATTCTGCACTGTTTTGAGCACTGTGATGAAATTCACCTTAAATATAGTTTCTGCCCTTACCTATTCAAGACCCAAAGAATCTAAAGAGTATAGTAAAAAGCTATAACATAATTGTCAGAGTTTTATCTTGCAAACTGGAACTGACTTTGGTTTCTTTAAGTGGAAAGTAAACAGATGGCAAGGATATCTGAACTGTCACAGAACTGACAGGATGTCTGGAGAACCAGGCTCAGAAAATGCAAACACAGGGATGCTTGTGTAAGAACACAACGATACTAGCTTTTTTCACTACAGGTGAACTCAGACCTTTGTGCCAGATGCTTCCATAGTTGTGCATCTAATTGTTCATTTCTTCACCTTTGTGTCACTTTCTCAAAATTCAGGTTTCCTGACCACGAAGTTAAGTTGTGTTGGGTTGTTTGCTGGTGGCAGAGAAAGGGAGAGTCTCCTGTTTTGGTCTTTTCAGTGGGAGTTTGGGACTTGTCTTTCACAAAGATTCCCATTAAGGAGGATTCTTCCAAATTAAGAAAGAGTTAGGTGCTGGGAAGTAAGAAAAAAAAAATGACACGTTTGCTACAGTGTGAACATTTTGAAGTTTGTTAAAGTCCAGTGGACAAGGACAGATAAAGATGGAGGAGCCAGAGAAGGGCTTTGTGGAGAAGGAATGAACTAAGATGCATTGGCTCGGTATTAGAGACCAGCATCGAGAAACGGGGGCAGCTGAGGAAACTGGCAGGTGTCGGAATCTGCAGGTTGCTGCACTTCAGTGAGAATAAGTGATCCCTTATAATTCCCGAGATGCTTTCACCACTCTTCTGAGAATGTGCCCCCATATCACGGTGGGACCTCTGCAGCAACATCATAAGAACCATTGTGTTTGTGAGCTTGATGGGACCACAGAGATCATCTGGGCTGATGGAGGTTTCTTATTTTACAAAGGACAGATCTGAGGCCCTGAGAGGGGGTTCGTCACCTAAAACTGGGCAGTCTGCAGTGGGGTCAGAATCAGAACCTGGAAACTTGGCTCCCAGGCAGAGCTCCGTTTAATAAATATGTTACATTGTCGCTATACTGAAGGCGGTTGCATTGCTTTGTTTAGGCCCTCACTTGGACTGTTGGTTGCCTCGGCCTCCTAAACTCTCTCTCCTTCTGTCATTCCAGCTCTCTGCTGATGGCATATTTATCTTTCAAAGGGAAAGAACTGCAGTGATTTCTCTGATGAATGAAGTTCAGACCCTTACGCCTGATTTCTGAGGCCATGGCTGCCCCTTGGGCCTGGTGACCTGCAGTTTCCCAGCTTTCTCTCTCAGAGTCAAGTCCTCATCAGGCTCCTTCCATTATTTGTAGTCGTATATGCTCTGGCCTCTCCCTGTAGTTCCCTCATCCCCTTCTTTCCTGTGTACTCCTTTATGTTTCACATGAACTCAACTATAATTTTCCCAAAGAAGATATTGCTGGAATCTCAGAAAAGCGTTGCTATGTCCTTTGCTGTGGTCCCATAGCATCCTCATACACACAGCCATTGCATTCCCAACTGAGTTGATTTGTTTAAATGTTGGTCTTCCTCTCTATATTGAAAATGTCCATGATACATACTGTGTCCTCATGCCCAGGTCAATTTTTGAAAAATGCCAGATATTCAGTGAGTAATTCTGTGTGAGAAATTTTATCAACCCACCCTGTATAACTTCTAAGAGCTTATTCTGTGGACCCAGGAACAGGGACTTAGGGAACACTTTCAGTTTTTTGACCTAAATCTCTCCTGCACTAATTAAAGATGACTTATGCTTCGGAGTTGTAACTCAATTGTAACATCTTTAGCCTTTTACAAATCAAAGAGTAAATGTTCTACAAATACAACTTTGTCATCATTTTCATTTTGAGAATGGACCCAGTTGTGTACATTTTTATGAAAAGATGGTTTTCCAAAGTAAACTGGTAATAGTAATCTATTAAGACTCAGAATCATATAATGAGAAGTAGATTAAAAAAAATACTCTAGCTGGGGGTGGAGGGTGTGGAGGGAGGTGCAGCGCAGAGGGAGGGGGAAAGAGAGAATCTCTAGCAGACTGCTGCTGAGCTGGGAGCCTGATGTGGGACTCAGTGCCATGACCCTGAGGTGAACTGAGCCAAAATCAAGAATTAGATGCTTAACTGACTGAGCCATTCAGGGACCCCGAGAAGTAGGTCTAAACTAAAACCTGCACTCCTTAACACTAACTAGTGTAAGAATTTGGCAGGTTTAATATAAATTCTGTAAGCTTGGGGCACCCTTTAAATTCTAACCTGTGAGCGTTCTTTGTGCTAAACCAAGTTTTATATAGTAAGTGTTCAAGAGAGCTGTCAATAAGGACTATACTCTTTTATCTTCCTTCTTCCTTTATTCTTAACACTAACTTAAGGAAATACATAAGAGGTAAAATAAGGAGAGGAAGAGCAAAGAACAGTGGGAAATCACTCTGGCAGAGTGAGCACCTGGGGTAATTCAGTGTCTCAGCCAGAGTTATGCAGATTTCAGCAGTATATAGACTTGGAAGATAAAGATTTTACAGGAAAAACACCCAGATTCTCGAAGAGTAGAATCAAACTCTTATTTTCTATCCTAGTAATAAGTGGTATCTGTTGCCCCATCAGAATCTGGGAATCTAAAATGACTAAGACCAGTTACAACACTAAATACCACAATGGCATGAAAACCACATTGACAGGTTTATGAGAACTTTTAAAGGACAGCTGTGCCTCCCTGCCGCCTTTCCATGGAATGCAAATCAATAGAAAATGACATTTCAGCATTGCACTCTAGCGAATATTAAATATCAAATGCTTCTCAATGCTGGCAGTAAGTGGGCCACATTGATTTTTTTTTCCCCCTGGCTCCACTGGCATCCTGCTAATGAAGCCTGCCTCTGTGGGCTTTTACTGTATATGCTAATAGGCACCATGGGAAGAATGCATCATATCAGAACCCCAGCCCTGTGAGAGCAGTTTGTGGATAAAGAACATTTGCTCTTAGAACCGCAGCCCATATTAAAACATCTAATTTACGAAAGTATCAAGGCTGCCACAAATTTGTATCTTATCAAAGTCAGTTTGCATCTTTGGAAGTCTACATTCTGTCAGATCTCTGTCCGTTATAGAGACCTAAATTACTTCAGTAAGAGAAGCTGAGGGGATAGTGCTCAACAAGGTTGCAAGCTATTGTGTAGAGTTCTGATTCTCCAAACTTGGCTGCACATTGGAATCACCTGGGGAGTTTATAAACTATGGCTGACTGGACCCAACTCTCAGTGATTCCCATTTAATGGTGTGGACTGTGGCCTTAGCATCCAGATTTTTAACTACTTTCTGAGTGATTCTAATGGGGAGTCAGGATTGAACACTAGTGATGTCAAGAGTACATAATGTAGTTCAGATTTCGAGAAGGCATTCTTCCACTGAGTTGTTACTGACGATGATTATATGTTTTTGCCCTGGTTCACTCACACTCACATTCATGTGCTTGATAGGCTTACCCAGATTCTGGTAGTGATTGTGTGTGTGTGTGTGTGTGTGTGTGTTGGGGGGGCTGTGCACACTACCAGAATTGGGGAAAGAGCTGGTCACTTACAGTATTTGGTTTTGTTCATACTTAACTTGCTGATGTTTTTCTGGATACCTAAAATGGGCATAGTATTTTTCAGGAAATGTTGGCAACAGATGGTCATCTCTTTAGACTCTTTATTGTTATATACTGTCAGCTCGAACAGTGAGCAGGCTCATTATTTAAAATAAATGGTTTAGGATAGCATGAAGTGTTGGTCTACGTCCTGTAGTTCACAATGTGGGTGCTCAGCAGACCACAGAGGAAGATAGCCTGGAAGGGCAAAAAGGTACTTTTTGCCTTTTTCCAGTACTGTCTGGGCTGCTTTTCCCAGAATCAAAATATATGATGACCCAAATGAAGCTCTAAGAAAGTCACAACTGAATCAGATGATTCTTCCAACACCAAATTGGTTGGGGTGGGGGTACGGGTGGGGAAGGAATCCAGCAGCCTAGGAACATTCTTTGTACTGCGCAGATGCCACACTGCCTGGGTCATTTTGAGCCGTGGGTGGAGGATGGGAGTAGATGGATAAGAGTCCTCCACAGACAGTCCTTAGACCTTCTTGAGCTTATACCAGATCCTTCTCCATGCCCCTAATGTGCTCATTCTGTCTCCTTTCCCATCTTCTCTTTTTAACCAATTGGCTTTCTGTTCTTTTATTTGCCCCCATTTTCCACACTATCTCCTTTGTTTAAGGAAATCAACTTGGCCCCTTAAGACTTGGAAATGTAGTATTTTGGCTTTATTCACTGTAGACAGCATCTCATTTGCTCAGCTACTCCTCCTTCTGCCCAGAAGGGTGGTAGTGAAAGTTTACTTTGATCCCAGGAATGGGGTTTGGAACAGTGAAAGGCTTCCAGTCTGTTTCACTTTCCTTAAAATGTGTCTGAAATTATTCATGCCTCAACTTGTAGGAGGCAATTTCCTTTCCAATATTCCCAACTGGGCCACAAAAGAAATTAATCTTCCTTATGTACTTTGACTTTGACCTGATTTCTAAGTAATAGTATCTTCTTATATTTAGAGTTTCTCCCTTTTCCCTGACCTGGTGATGTTATAAACTTTCTTGGATTAACTATTAATAAAGAGCATCATGCCCAGGTTACTTCATTCTGATCCCTAAATCCAGTGTGTCTAAGAGAGGCAGAGGAACCTCAATTCACCCCACTACACTACATTATCAACATAGGCCAGTATTTCCTAGCACTGATGTTTACTTAAAGGTGGAGAGTTCAGGCAGAAAAAGACAGAGAACGATGAAGTACAACTGTCTGTTACTCAAAGCAAATATTATCTACCCAGTGAATATAAGTGCATAAGGTCAAAGGCTCACCTGGTTTTTTAAATAAGAACAGCAGGTTTCACGATTACCTCCCCACCTATGTGCTTTTGCTAATAATGATGACAACTTTTATAGGAAATAAAAAGCCCATAATTACTCAGTCAGCACACAGACATATTAATGTGGTTATCACTTAGCATAGGGTCTTGTGTCAAATAGCCATTTAGGCAATACTCGTTGAGTGTATGAAAATCAGAATATTTTACTAGAGTAATTGTGACACCAGTTTTTTTCACCGTCCTGAAAGTACTACATCCAATGAGTGGAGTCAGCTACTGAATATGTTGACAAGTTGAAGACATTTGTGACCCACCTTCATTTAGTTAAACCACAGAATGAATTGCTTAGAATCTCACATGTGTGTAGAATGTAAAACGTGGAGAAAATACTGTATGGGTCCAAACTGTTCAAAGTGAAAGACATGAATAATCTTGCCAAAATGGAAAAATTATGGGGAAAACCCGCTGATTTAAAAGAAGGCAGTTGTCATTTTCTTAGCTATATTACACACAATATATACGAAAGCCTTCTGTATGGGAAAGAAATGGATGTAAGACTGTTAGTGATCTTCTGGGGTTAGTAGATAATGGAAAAAATAGAAAGGAGTAGAGCACATACCAGGTCATCCATATCTGACCAAAAAACCTAAATTTGCAATTCAATCTTAAGGGAAAGATAGGTTTGACTGAGCTTGCCCTTTCTCAAAATGACTCAGGGAACAGATAGTTGTGTATCAAACATCTGTTGCTACAACCCCTGCTTTGTATGTTATTTGCAATACATAGCCAGATACAACCTTTATTTTTTTTTTTATTTTGAAAAAGTGTTTAAAATTTACCTCTGTCTAGACTAAGGAAATTGCCCAAAGGAAATCAGTCTGATTTGTGACTGCTACAACTCACCATATTAACCTAAATCATACCCCCAGCACATAGATAATCGAGACTGAAATATCAGTAAAAACTCTTAAGGATGCTGTTTCATAAACAACAAAGAACTATTTTCCATAGTTCTAGAGATGAGGAAGAACAAGATTGAGGTGTCTTGATGCAGATTCCATGTCTACTGAGGGCCATTTCTAGTTGGTAGATGGCTATCTTCTCCCTATAACCTTACATGTCAAAAGGGTTATAGGAGCTCTCTGGAGTCTCTTTTGAGGTCACTAATCCCATTCATGAAGGTTCCACCAACATGACCTAATCACCTCCCAAAGGCCCCACCTCCTAATACCATCACATTGGGCTTTAGGATTTAACATAGGAATTTTAGGTGGACACAAACATTTAATCTATAGCAGATTCCCTGACATAGACTAGTATCCATTAAGAATTGCTGGTTTCTCAACTCACATTCTACTCTAGGATTCAGTTCCAATAAATAAATGGCATTGGATTTCAAAATTGGCTTCAGTCATATTTGTTGAGCCTCAGTTGAGGAGTTAGGTCATTCAAAAAATAATTTTCAGAAAATAAGCCTTCTATTACCTTCTCCACTTAGTCACATCATGAGAATTAAATCTCCTCTAGGAACCATATCTAGAGAACGTAGTTCCTGACTTATTAATTTTGGGGTGTTGGTGGGGAGTAAGCTGCAGGGAACATAGGAAGAAAGTATTTGTCACACCTTCTCATGCCCAGGGTGATGTTATCTAGGGGTGTTATGAATGTGTCAAATATAAACGATTAGATGAAGCACGCATAGAGAAAAGTCATCATCAAACCCAGGAAATTTGGGAGCATATATCTCAAGAGAAACAGTAAGACAAAGAAATGATTTAAAAAAAAAAAGGGTAAAAAAAAAAAAAAGAAAAATGAGATAGGAGAGAGGTAGGATCAGATAAGAAAATAGTTTGTTCATTTGTTCCTTGAACTACTGCCCTGTGTCAAGCTCTATATTAAATGTTCAGTGAAGTTAGTGCACTCAAAGTTGTGGTCTCTGTCCATAAATATTTGGGTGAGTCTTTTATTTGGAATCCTGCTTAGGTCATCTCTTAAATGCCAGCTTTGGCAATGTATTAGTGTCACAAGGCCTGTTTCTTTCAAGACACAAAATGCCTATAGGTAACTGTATGAGCATTTTTTAAAGATGACTTGACAACAGTAGTTGTATTAGTGATATTGTGTATGGAGTCATTAGACTTCTCTTTTGTTGTACTTGTGGCTGTTAATTTTTTATACCCCTTGAGGACTCATCAGGTAAGGAATTAGAAGAAAATAATTTTTCTCTAGTACAGTACAGCCACTAGTGGGAGTTCTGCCCATACAGCTCTGAGACAATCTTGCAAAAACAATCCCCTTAGTTGGAAAAAAATATTATACCCAATAAGAAAAAAAGATACATACATTCAAGATTAGAGTATTGAGATCTCTTTGGTAAGTTTGATCTTCTTGAGCTCCTACTGTTGTTGATTTTAATAATTCTAGGAAGTTGGAAGGCTAGTCAGAGACATGCAGTAAAAAACAAATATTGCACTTTAAAGTCTTGCCCTTTCTTCCATTCTTTTAATTTTTTTTTCTTCTCCAAGCAAATCAGAATGGGACTCTGTTTAGAAATAAATTAGTATGTTGAAGAGTAGTTCTTGGAAAAATTCAGTCAATCCAGAGAATTGGTGGTGTTATCTGGGCAGTTGGCCAGTCACCCGTATGTTATCTAGACTTACACTGCATGCAGTAATAACACCAGATGGTCCATTTTCCCATCTGTCTAGAGCCACTCGGATTCTTTCCAGAGAGAAACATTTGGGGATTCCCAAGCTCGATATGCCAAAAGACAAAATGTGAAATGCAAATGAAAATAAGAAGAATGAAAAGTTCCTGTAAGGTTGCATTTTTTTAAGTCATCAAAAATTAATGAAAGTTTGCATTGTGATTAAATTACTAGTATCCATTTGGGTTACCAGTGAATATTGACCCATCCTCATTCTATTCACTCTGTGTTTCTCCACTGAATAGTGAGTGTTGGTCCCTAGGCTCCCAAAGCTTCCATCAGCGGCACGCACTGAGGATGCTCAGACTATAAGTTCAGTCACATCTGGCTTCTGGTCTTGATGAGCTCTCAACCAAGGCTTGTGACGTATTACCTCTTTAATCATTGTATCTGATGGGCCCATTGTGCTCCAAGCTGCAGGCTCCCTACTTCTGAGTTTCCCAGGCACAGAGTAGCTTCTGTTCTGGTTTCTTATTTTGTATGTATCACTCTTATTTCTTATTTTGTTTTGTGTTTTTAAATAAGATTAGTTTTCCTTTTTTTTTTTTTTCAGTTAAACCCTAATTGACCTTGACTCTAATATTTCACAGCTGTTCAACTCTCTGCCTCTTTTTATAGCCTGCTTACCTCAGTGGTTAGGGAAGGGATGATGAGGCCATTCTAGACTCCTCTGGTTCCTTTGCAGTGTCCCCTGGCTGGTAGTTTATAAGCAGCAGCCTTCTGATGGGCAAATCTGAAGAAGTACTGATGTGGAAGCTCTTCCTAGGGTTGCCAGGTGAAGGGACAGCACTTTCATGGTTCCCCCTCTGTTTACAAATCACACAGAGCTGTATACAGGACTGAAGATTTTTCTTACTGTACACACTGTGCTTCACGTCCCTGGTTAAGGATGCATTCTTGAATTTTACCCCCAGACTTCTACATTGTTCTCTGGATTCTCCAATTTTGGCTCGTTTCTTCTGGAACAGTGTTTCAGGAATTAAAACTACTAGTGGTGACACCCTCTTTGGCATGCAGAAAGCCCTCCCTCCTCCTCCTCCTGTTACTCTTATCCTCAAAGGTAGCCTTCTTCGTAGGGTCCCTGGTCAGCAACCTGTGGGCACAGACACGATTGTACTGGTTGAAAAAAAAAGAACACTGAATGGGGCAAGCTAAATGAAAAAAAACTGTAAAAAGTTAATGGTTGGACTAAACTACCATTAATTTTTCCAAAGTATTCTAAAGTCTATAATTCTAAATACAAAACTGTATTCTTGGGGCACCTGGGTGGCTCAGTTGGTTAAGCATCTGACTCTTGATTTCAGCTCAGGTCATGATCTGAGAGTCCTGGGATCAAGTCCTATGTCTGGCTCTACACTCAATGGGGAGTTGACTTGAGGATTTTCTTTCTCCTTCTGCCCCTCCCCCACTTGAATAAATAAATAAATCTTAAAAAAAACTGTATTAAAAGGAATGGTTGAAGATGGGCTCCATGCTGGATGTGGAGCCTGCTTTAAAAAAAAAAAAAAAAAAGAGCAATGGATGAAGGTAGTTTCTGGTGAAGAATTGGAAATTGCACCTAAATTTGGGATGATGAATTCAAAGGTGGTTAGGTTTAAAAAGAGACCTCATTCAAAGGGATTAACAAAAACAGAATTTTCAGGGTATAGAAGACCTAGAGATGAGGATAGATAGGTTACTGACATTGAATTGTGGGTGGAAATGTTAAAGATTAGTTGCAAGTGTGTATCCAACCCTGGAGTGCTCCTGGATTTCTGTGAATGACAACATAAAATATCTAAAATAACAAATGGAAAATAATTTAAATTTCAGTATTCACTAAGCTGTGGTTTAGAGGAAACCAGTGTCAAGACTAAAATGAGAGGCTTGGCATGAAATCTAACATTGCCATGGAAGATATGGCCAGAATCGGCAAGTGGCTATTCTCATGTGAATGGAAAGAAATTAAATATAAAGTTGATCTTAGGGCTTCAGAATTTAGAATGTCTGGTTGTAGGTGATCCCTTGAACACAGAGGGTAGGGAATGTATAGATAGGAGATTCTGAACCTGTTCTCTTTGTTTGAAAATTTTCCTAGTAAATACATGTACTGTGAGACGCCGGGATGGCTCAGTTGGTTGAGCATCTGGTTCTTGTTTTTAGGTCAGATCATGATCTCAGTGTCATGAGATCGAGCCCTGAATTGGTTCTAGCTCAACAGGGAGTCTGCTTGAGATCCCCTCCCTCTCTCTCTCCTTGTACCTCTCTTCCCACTCGGGCTCACTCTCTCACTGAAATAAAATCTTAAAAAACATATGCACTGTATCCTCTCTGTGGCAATTACTAAATATTTTAAAGCCTACATTCTACTAATGGTTGTTCTCTTTGCATAGCCTTTACTATTTGTCTTATAAGAACCTTTGGATAAATGAGATGTTAGGCTCCCAGGAGGAGAGAAAAGCTTCCCTCAAATGGTCAAATTTAACATAATAAGGGAACAGTTTTTATAGGCGTGGAGAGGTCTAGTGAACCAACAAACAATCGTGAAGTCCCCAAATTCTAATCTCAGTTGAAAGACATTACCACTTGGCCTGAGGTGGCACAGAGAGGAAATGGTATTAGGAGAGTCTGATAAGACTTGGGCATGTAGACTAGAGGTGGCTGGAAGAGATCTGTGGCCTTAGAGGGATGCAGCTGCTGCCAAAACCCTGATAAGGTTAAGGAAGGATCCGGGGATGGAAAGGAAAATAAATACTCCATCTTCCCTTCCTTTGATCTCAGGCTGGTTTCCCCCACTGGTCAAAATCAGTACAGGACATTACAGCTCTCAAGACACAATCCATAGAGGTCAGCCTCCCAGGGCATAGGGCAGGGCCAAAAAGTAGGATTAGAGTCCATGCATTTTTTTTTTAACCAATCTTGACTTACCTCATACTATTCACACTAGTACTTTGAGATTTCAATGAATATTTGTTAATTGGTTAAAATCAATCTCTCTGGCTCTATTCCCATTGCTATTTCTCTGTTTCAGGCTCTTACTACTTTTTCTTTGGGACAGACATCTAACTTACCTCATTAACTGCCTATGGCCAAATTCTAATCATGTCCCTCCCTTGCTGTGAGTGTATTCTCATTACCTACTCTGTAATGGCCCAAATCACGTAGACTTTCTATAAACTGTATGTTAAATCTTTCTATCTAGAGACCATGTGTCTAGAGGTAACATTTTATTGACTAGAACTAATTTACGTATATTGTTTTTTTAAAAGATTTTATTTATTTATTTAACAGTGAGATCACAAGTAGAGAGATCACAGTAGGCAGAGGGGGGGTGGGAAATGCAGGCTCCCCGCTGAGCAGAGAGCCCAATAGGGGGCTTGATCCCAGGACCCTGAGATCATGACCCGAGCTGAAGGCAGAGGCTTTAACCCACTGAGCCACCCAGGTGCCCCTAATTTATGCATATTGTAATCCTTTAGTGAGGTAGCCATGTTTTCTACAGGAAGGAGATTTCTCTTAAACAATGTCCAATAGGTTTCCAGTGGTGTAAAAATCATTTGGATCACTTCTCCTCTAAGCTTGGTTCAGTGGGAACTATATTCTGTTAGAACTACTCATTCATTCACACATTTGCTCATTTATTCAATAAAGAGTCGTCCTATAGTATTTGTCAGATATTGATAGGTACTATGGATATAAAATGCATATCAATAACTTATCCTGTAGCAAGAGTTAGAGCTGGGGGAATCAGTGGCTGCAGCTCAGGGTCATACTGTGTGCTAAGGGAGGCTTATGCTCAGGGCGAACACTAGTGCATGAAAACAGCTGTTCCTCTTGAGGAAGGGAAAGCATAGAGATATAAAGATGCCCAAGCTCATATTTAAAAAATAAGTACATTGAAAATCAGCTGTAGGAGTAAAACTGGGATAATGTAAGGGATTCAGGATGAAAGAGCATGCCACAATGAAGAATCACAGGTGGTTCCATGTGGATACAGAGAGCAAAGGCCATAAATGACAAGTCCATCGCTAATACAGTACTCAGTGATGAAAACCTGAAAGCTTTTCCTCCAAGATTAGGAACAAAACCAGGGATGTTTATTCTTGCTACTTTTATTTGACATTATACTGGAAGTCTTGGGCAGAGGATTAGACAAGAAAAAGAAATGAAACCTATCCAAATCAGAAATGAAGAAAAATTGTGTCTTTTTGCAGATGATCTATATAGAAACTCTAAAGACTCCAACAAAAATCTGTTAGAATTAATAAGTGAATTCAGTGATGTTGTAGGATACAAAATCTATGTAGAAAAATTAGTTGTTTTTCTATAGACTAACAGTAACTTATTAGAGAAATGAAGAAAAACAGTCCTATTTACAATAGCATGAATACATATTTGGAAATTAACATAATCACATTAATAAATAGATAAGAACCATATGCTCACTTCAATAGATGCAGAAAAAGCATTTGTAAAGTACAATGGCCATTCATGATAAAAACCCTCAACAAAGTAGGTTTAGAGGGAACATACCTCAACATAATAAAGGCCATGTATGAAAAACCCACAGCTAATATCATCCTCAGTGGGGAAGAACTGAGAGCTTTTCCTCTAAGGTAAGGAACAAGACAGGGATGTCCACTCTCAACACTGTTACTCATAGTACTGGAAGTCCTAGCCACAGCAATCCGACAACAGAAAGGAAAGGCAATCAGGTTGGCAAGGAAGAAGTCAAATTTTCACTGTTGGTAGATGACATGATACTGTATATAGAAAACCACCAAAACTCCACCAGAAAGCTGCTAGAACTGGTAAATAAATACAGTAAAGTCACAGGATACAAAATCAGTATATGGTATTTCGATTCACCAATAATGAAGCAGCAGAAAGAGAAATTTAAGGAATCAGTCCCATTTACAATTGGACCCAAACCAATAAGATACCTAGGAATAAACCTAACTAAAGAGGTGAAAGTCTTGTACTCTTAAAACTAAAACAATGATGAAAGAAATTGAAGATGACACAAATAAGTGAAAAGACATTCCATGCTCATGGATTGGAAGAATAAATATTGTTAAAATGTCTATCCTACCCAAAGCAATCTACACATTTAATGCAACCCCTCTCAAAATACCAACAGCAGTTTTCCCAGAGCTAGAACAAATAATCCTAAAATGTGTATGGAACCACAAAAGACCCCATATAGCCAAAGCAACTGTGAAAAGGAAAAGCAGAGCTGGAGGCATCACAATTCAGGATTTCAATTTATATTACAAAGCTGTAGTTATCAAAACAGTATGGTACTGGCACAAAAATAGACACATAGATCAATAGAATGGAATAGAAAACCCAGAAATAAACTCACAACTCTATGGTCAATTAATCTTCAACAAAGCAGGAAAGAATATCCAATGGAAAAAAGACCATCTCTTCAAGAAATGTTGGGAAAACCAGTCAGCTACATACAAAAGAATGAAACCAAACCACTTTCTTATACCATACAGAAAAATAAATTCAAAATGGATTAAAGATCTAAATGTGCAACCTGATACCATAAAAATCCTAGAAAAGAACACTGGCAGTAACTTCTTTGACATTGGCCACGGCAACTTCTTTCTAGCTATGTCTCCTGAGGGAAGGGAAATAAAAACAAAAATAAACTATTGGGAGTACATTAAAAAGGTTCTCTGCACAGCAAATCAAACAGTCAACAAAACTAAAAGGCAACCTACAGAATAGGAGAAGATATTTGCAAATGATATATTGGATAAAGGGTTGGTATCCGGAATATATAAAAACTTCTAAAATCTAACACCCCAAAAGCAAATAATCCAATTAAAAATAGGTAGAAGACATGAAGAGACACTTTTCCAAAAGTGACATCCAGATGGCCAATAGACACATGAAAAGATGCTCAACTTCACATATCGTCAGGGAAATGCCAATCAAAATTCAATGAGATAACACCTCACACCTGCCAGAATGGCTAAAATCAACACAAGAAACAATGTGTTGGCAAGGATGTGGGGGAAAGGGGAACCCTCTTGTACTGTTCGTGGTAATGCAAACTGGTGTAGCCACTGTGGAAAACAGTATTGAGGGTCTTCAAAAAGTTAAAGATAGAACTGTCATATGATCCAGCCTTTAGACTATTCAGTATGCACCCAAAGAATTCAAAAATACTACTTCTAAGGGATACATGCACCCTGATGTTTGTACCAGCATTAAATACTAGCCGAATTATGGAAACAGCCCTAGTGTCCGTTGACCGATGAATGGGTAAAGGTGTGGTATAAATATACAATGGAGTATTATTTAGTCATAAAATGGAAAGACATCTTGCCATTAGCAATGACATGGATGGAGCAAGAGGATTACTATGCTAAGCAGAATAAATCAGGGAAAGACAAATATCATATGATTTCACTCATGTGGAAGTTAAGAAACAAAATAAATGAGCAAAGGGAAGAAGAGAAACAAATCAAGAAACAGACTCTTAACTATAGAGAACAAACTGATGGTTACCAGAAGGGAGGTGGGTGGGGCGTTGGGTTAAATAGGTGATGAGGATTAAGGAAAAAAAAAAAATATATATATATATATATAGGAATAAATTTAACCATTGAAAGATCTGCACACTGAAAACTACATAACATTGATGAAAAAACTGAACATACAAATAAATGGAAAGATATTTCATGCTGATGAATTGGAAGAATTAATATTGTTAAATTTTCTGTACTGTTCAAAGCCATGTACACATTCAATACAATCTCTATCAACTTTCCAATGGAATTTTTCACAGAAATAGAAAAATATCCTAAAATTCTTAGGGAACCACAGGAGAGCCTGAATAGCCAAAGCAGTCTTGAGAAAGAACAAAGCTGAATGCCTCACACTTCCTGATTTCAAACTGTATTACAAAGCTACAGTAATTAAAATAGTATGGTTTTGGTATAAAAATAGACGTGTAGATCGATGGACCTGAATAGTGAGTGCAGAAATAAACCCCCATATCTGGTCAATTAATTTATAGCAAAGAGCCAAGAATATACATTGGGGAAATGAAAGTCTCTTAAATAAATAGTTTGGGGAAAGCTGGTTAGTTAAATGCAGAAGAATGAAACAGTACCTCTATCTTACACCATACACAGAAATCAACTCAATTAAAAAAGTTTAAGATCTGAAACTATAAAATTCTTAGAAATAAACATAGGAGTAAGCCTTGTGATATGGATCTTGGCAATGTTTCTTGTTTTTTTATTTGACACCAGAAGCAAAAGGTGTCAGAAGCAAAAACAGACAAGTGGGACTACATCAAACTTAAAATAGTTTCTGCCCAGCAAAGGAAATCATTAACAAAATCAAAATGCAGACTTACAGAATGGGAGAAAATATTTGCAAGTACTATATCTGATAAAGGGTTAATATCCAAAACATGTACTCCTACAGTGCAAAAATTTATCCAATCAAAAATGGACAGAGGAACTGGAAACCATTTTCCAAAGGAAACTTAAAAATGGCCAACAGGTACATGAAAAGCGGGATATCACCTTTGATATTACCCTTTAGCATCATTAATCATTAGGGACATGCAGATCAAAACTACAATGAGATGTTACTTCACCCGTGTTAGAATGGTTATCACTGAAAATACAAAAGAGTTAACAAGTATTGGTGAGGATGTGGGGAAATGGGAGCCCTTGTAACATTAGTGAGGATATTTGTTGGGATACCACTATGGAAAACAGTATGAGAGTTTCTCAAAAACTTAAAAATACAATTACCATATGATCCAGCAATCCCAGTTCTGAAGATAAATCCAAAGGAAATGAAATCTGTCTTGAAGAGGTGTCTGAATTCCCCTGTTCATTGCAGCATTATTGACAATAGTCAAATATATATATAATGTGTGTACATATATGTATACACACATACCACATTTTCTTTATTCATTCATACATACATACAAGGGAATGCTATTCTGCCCTGTGAAAAAAGGAAATCCTGCCTTTGGCAACATAGATGGACCTTGAGGGCATTATGTTAACTGAGATGAATAAGACAAAGACAAATATTGTACAGTATTACTTTTATGTGGAATTTAAAGAGGCCAGACTAACAGAAACTAGAAAGGTAGTTACAAGGGGGTGGAGGATAGAAGAAATGGGGAGCTATTAGTCAAGGAGTAGAAACTTCCAGTTAAAAGATGAAGAAGTTCTGGGGATCTAATGTACAGCATGGTGACTATAGTTAGCAATACTGTATTATATACTGGAAGCTTGCTAAGAGAGAACATCTTAAATGTTCTCATCACAGAAAAAGAAATTGTAATTACGTGACATACAGGTTTTAGCTAATATTGTAGTGGTAGTCTTTGCAATATAGAAGGGTATCACATCAACACATTATGTACCTTAAACTTACACAAAGTTATATGTAAATTATATCTCAACAAAGCTGAGAAAAATAAAAAATTAAGTTCCTCAGTCACTCTAATTACACACATGTGCACAGAAATACGGTTATATGGCAAGATGCTCAAATTTAAACACAATGAAGGAAATACAAAATTAAAATACAGAAGATGGGTAAAAATAGTTGATGTTTGGTAAAATCCAGGTTTGATTAGGGATGTATAGGCAAGAAAAGATTTTGAATCAAGCAGATGGTAAGTGTCAGGGCTTCGTATTGAGAGGTTTCATTGGTAAGAAGATGTAGAAAAATCATAGAATCTGTCAAAATGTCCATATAGTGGCAGAGGTAGATTACCCAACTTACCCTTCTGGTTGGTTTTAAAGCAGCTTTGGAATGTTAGCCTTAAGTTTTCTATCAGTCACATCCATGAGTCACTTGTCCAAGACACAAACACATACAGGTAAGTGCACACACACATGTATGTGCATTTAAGGCAGTTTCGAGTGGTTAAACAGTTAGCTCTGGAGCCATGTCCCCTGGGTGCACACCCTACCTAAATCTTTAACCATGTGATCTTAGCCATATTGCATAATTGTTCAAGGCCTCTGTTTCCCCACTTGTAAAATGGAGATAATGATATACCTACACATGGGATTTGGTGAAGAGTAAATTAGTTGATACATACAATATTTAAAGCTGGTCTGGCACAAAGAAAACACTTAGCCAACTATTGTCATCATCATTAGTTCTATAATTAAAAGATTACAATGCATAAAAATATGAACATTGATTAGCTATGGATAGTGGAGTTATATAATGGGGTTATAGTTTCATCCTTTAAATTTGTTTTTACTCTTATAGCTTATTGAAGTTCCTTAATAATAATATTGATATAATCATGAAATGTCAGTGTTATTATTATTTTTAATCTACTAACCATTCTGAGTAACTCATTAAATGTTGAGTCCTTCTTGGATCCGAAGACAGTTGGGTCAATGGAAACACCTAAAAGATTATGTATGATCATATTTAAAGTATTTAATACTTGAATAATTTCCACATTGTGGAATATGTAGAATAGTGCAAAGAAAATGGCAAAAATCACAAAATCCAAAGATAGATACAACTACAATTTTGTGGTCATGTGATTGGAGGAGGCCCCCGAGGGCCACATGCACCTGGGTTAAGTACAGCGGTGACTACATGGGGGCAGTAGTGCCATCTCGGGACTCTTCCAGTAACATCTTGCAGAAATATCTGGTGCAAGACTTTGACAGCAACACTCTGATAGATTCTCCAGGCTAAAGAGGGAAATTCTTTCATGCTGCCTGTCTCCCAGACTTGTTTTCTAATCACCTTTTCCTAATTCCACTTTCCTTTCCTCCCTGCTCCTCTCTTCTTCTTCTTCCTCCCTCCCCCTCTCTCTTCTTCTTTCCTTCCTTTTCCTCCCAATCAAGGCTCAAGAAATAATAACTAATTATTGAGTCATTGAACTTTTCCTTCTTGGCATTACTTAAATTTGGGAAGTTCCTGTAACACAGCATATACAGGTGTGTGTGTGTGTGTGTGTGTGTGTATTCATCTCAGAGTTTTAGGGGGAAACTACTGGTTTTGGTCAGAAAGACTGGGGAAAGAGTTTAGAAGGTTGATGCTGCTCGAGTACAGATTTATCAGATCCAATACTTTGAAAAAAATCATCCTCCATTGTGGCAAATTAAAATCCTACCCTCAAAGTGTTGGAATATAAAAGACCTTAAAAAAAATAAAATACTTTTTAAAAATTGGGATAAGGGGTTAAGTTGTTACAGTAAGTTCAGAGAATATACTATACATACTGTATACTATATTATATATATTTACTTAATATGTATAATATGTGTACTGATATGCTACACTTCTAATGAACCTCTGGAGAGTGTCCTGCTCGCTCTCAAACCAGAGTCATAGCTTTTCTCTACCAACTATAAAATGTGTGTAATAAGAATTTACAAAGAGGAAGAAGAGAAAATGCATTAGTACTCTGCTGCTTCAAAAGGCAGAAAAGGCATTTGATCAGATGATTGATTCTCCTCTGTCATGAAAAGCTTTCTTATATAGGAAAAAAAAATCTCACTATGTTTCTAACAGTAAAATGGCCGGTTCTCATTTCCTGCCTAATGAATTATTTACATACTCTACCCAAGGCCATTTATACTCAATCTACTGTTAGGCAGTGCTCCAGAAGACGGTGCCCTCATTTATAAGAGAATCTTCTCTGAATTCAATATATTTTCTTCAGTTAGTCTATGAAAATATTGGTGTGCTCAGCCTCAGACACGAAGATCTGTGTTGTCATACATCTGTTTTCCTAACATCACCGAGCAACGGGGCTAGTGAATTTTCCATTGATCAATGGAAATAGACAAGATAGGTCATTCAGGGCCAAGCAAGAAAGACCCATTGTTACTCTAAGGCATGGCCCAGCCCCTTATCCAGAAAGATGCATCCTCAGATCCTGTCGCCATTTCCTGACTCTCCCCCCACATTCCTACTCTGACCAGCTCATCCAGGTGCAAGAACTTCTTACCTAGTGCATGTTCAGGGCAATTTGCAGGAGGTGGCAGCCTTTAAACAGAAGACAGTGCTTTAAATATCTTTGGAAACCTTCCCAGTGGGAGATTGGTTATTATTTTTAGGCTTCCTTCTTTCCAAAAGTACGTATTGACGGTACCTAGCTCTTTCATATATAGAGTAGCAAGTTTTCCCCTCATAGAAAAGCCCTGTTCCTGCTCCACATGACATGTAGGAAGAAAAATATATTTTGAAGGCCCTGCAGACTCCTCTAGTGCTCTGCTTTTTATTAAAGAGATAGACCGAGAGCCTTACCATTAGAGTAGTGGTGGCTCCTGGTCTTCGGCCAGAGGTCCCAGCGCAACAAGGGTAAATAGAAGTGAAATGGAGACTAGCTGACCTGCAGGTTGCTTGAGAAGCATTGTTTCCTATTTCATGTCACTGGCAGAGTTAATTTCCCCATTAACACATCAGCTGGAATAATCATTTGTGATGACTTTCTTGATTTTATAGCAACATGTCACATCCCGTTATCAATCTGATACTAGCTTTGAAATAAAAGGCATCTTTATGTAGAGCATGGTTGTGATGATGAAAGTTGCAGAGAAGTGGGCAACAGCATGCAGGCTTTGGTGGATTAACACATTGCAACAAGTAGTTCTAGGTGTGAGTCATTAAAGTTTGTTACAAGTCATTCCTTTTGAATGGTAAAGTTGGCTACGTTTTAATGTGGCTTGGAATGGCTGTGGTCTCCGAAAGAATTCATCTGAAAAATTAACATTTTGTTGCTATAAAAAAGACCTTTAAATTATTAATCTAGTACCTTTATATCACTGAATATTTTCTGAATTCTAATTATCGAAGTGCCATGACTGTAGCTATAAAGTTTTGCTTTTTATTATCAATAAATGGAAAAGTTACAACATTCTTATTTTGGAGCTTCATGGAATTTATAAGATACCCTTAGTGGTAAATTATTTTTTTCTTATTTTTAAGTTGTCATGCAGTACAATTGCACATCTTTGTTATATGGTTCTAGGAATCTTACCACATGTATAGATTCGTAAAATTCCCATCACAGTCAGTATCAAAAACACTCGTATCACTACAGAAAACTCCTTCGTGCAGCCAGTTAGAGTCAAACACTCCTCTACCCAAACCCTTGGCAACCATTGATCTGCTCCCCATCCTTGTAGCTTTGCCTTTTTCTGAATGCCTTATGTGATATGTATATATTTAGTTAGTTTTACATTGTATATTATATATTACATATTATTATATATACTATATATTTGATTATATTATATAATTATATATCTTATGTATTGTATGATATGTACATATATAACCCTTTAATAACACATAGTATATGGTAACATACAATGTGCAATCAGTATCTATATAGAGAGAATCATACAATAGACAACCTTTTGAGACTGGTTTCTTTCAGTCAGCACTTAACCAAGTTGTGTGCATCAGGAGTTCTTCCATTCTACTGCTGAATAGTAACTTACGTGGATGGATAGACCATATTTTATTTAGGCTCCTATCAATGGGCATTTGAATTGTTTCCTCCTTTTTTTTTTTTTTTTGCTATAATAAATGAAGCTACTGCAGTAGACAGACTAACACCACGACCACTAATGACTTGCACCCTCACATAATCCACAGCCTTGAGTGTGGGAGAGATTTATGGATATGAGATATCAATTCTGTGATCAGGTTATCTTACACGGCACAGCTTACTCTAAGAGAAGATTATTCTTAATGGTTGTATTAATCTGCTCAGGCTTCCATAACAGAATACCACTGACCACGTAGTTTAAACAATAGAAATTGACAGTTCTGGAGGCTAGAAATCCAAGATTAGCATGCCTCTGGGGTTGCTTTCTACTAAGGCATCTCTTCCTGCTTGCACACCTTCTCGCTGTGTTTCCACGCATCCTCTGAGTTACACTCTTCCGTTGGCTCTTCCTCTTCTTATAAGGGTGCCAATTCTATTGGATTAAGGCTCTATGGATCCTTTAACTGTAATCACGTCCTTAAAGGCCTTATCTGCAAATAAGTCACCTTATGAGTTAGAGCTTCAACATATGAATGGGGGGCACAATTCAGTTTATAAATGAGTCTGACCTAATGAATTGAATCCATTAAAAGGAATGGGGCTCTTCCTGGTGAGCAAGATTCAAAAAGCGAGAGGGATTTAATGTAAGGGAGATTCTCCGTTGTTGTCTTTGAAGATGGTGGGGAGACACTGGCAAGGAAAGTAGGCAGTCTCCGGGAGCTGAGAATGGCCACCAGCCAGCAAAGAAATGGAGACTCAATCTTAAACTGCAAGAAACTGAATTGTACCACAATCTGATGAGCTGAGAAGATGATCCTGTGCGCTAGATAACAACACAGCCTGACCGACATCTTGATTTTAGTCTCATGTGGTTGAGAGCAGGGAACCCAGCCATACAGCATGTGGACTTCTGACCAGCAGAACACGAGCTAGTAAATGGCTGGCATTTTAAGCTGTTAGGTTTGCAGTAACTTGTTATATAGAAATTAAAAATTAATATATTTTGGTATCTGGAAATGATTCAGAGATCTGTGCTTTTGCCAGTAATACTTTGCCTTGATTACTGTAGCTTTATACTATATCATAAATTGGGAGTCCTCTAGCTAGGTTCTTAATTTTCGGAATTGTTTCGTCTACCCTAGTTCTTTTGCCTTCTCCTATAAATTTCAGAATCAGTTTATGAATTTTTTCTATAAGAGAGACTTACTGGGATTTTTATTGGGATTGCATTAAATCTCTAGATCGTGTTAGAACAATGACATTTTAACTCTATTAAGTCTTCCAATCCATGAACATGGATTGTTTCTCTAATTATTTGTATCATCTTTACTTTCTTTTATCAGTGTTTTGCAGTTTTCACATATAGATCCTATGTGTATTTTGTTAGATTTATACTCAAGAACTTCATTTTTTGGTGCTGCTACCCATTTCTTTCTTTTTTTGTTTTTTTAAGATTTTATTTTTTATTTGACAGAGACCATGAGAGAGGGAATACAAGCAGGGGCAGTGAGAGAGGGAGAAGCAGGCTTCCCACTGAGCAGGGAGCCCATGCAGGGCTTGATCCAGGACCCTGGGATCATGACCTGAGCTGAAAGCGGATGCCTAATGACTGAGCCACCCAGGTGCCCCATGTTTCCCATTTCTTAATGTAAAAATAAAATTGTTTTATTGCCGGCATGGAAGAAAGAAATTGACTGTTGTACACTGACCTTGTTTCTGAGACCTTGCTTCAAAACTAAAAGTTTGCTTATAGTTCCAAAAGTTGTGTTGTTTCATTTTTCATATTTTATATGTAAACACTATGTCACTTGCAAATAGAGATATTTTTCTTTCTTCCCAAACAGTACACTTTCATTTCTTTTTCTTACCTTATTGAACTAGTTACAGTTTATGGAACAATGTTGAATAGGAGTAGTGAGAAAGGATATCCATGTCTTATTTCTAATGTTAATTTCTTAATCCATGGATTCCAAACTAAGCTAGCAATATTCTTGAGGAGTCTATCCCTGTTGGCTGATTAGCAAAGATTCCTTATCTCCTCTCTTTTTTTTTTCATAAATTGAATGACCATATATGACTTGGTCTGCTTCTTTGTTCTCTATTCCATTCTGTTGGTCTACTTTGTATCCACGCACCAATCCCACATTCCTAATCATCATAGCTTTATTATTTTGTTTTGTTTTGTTATTTTTATTTTTATTTTTTTCTCCCCTAATATGTTTATTTTAATTTTTCAGTGTTACAAGATTGATTGTTCATGCAGCACACC
>CM052801.1:26639616-26673415 GCA_028533885.1 Nasua narica
AAAAAAAAAAACTATCAAATTTTGCTATTGATCAAAGTTATGTATATTAAAGATCAATGAGATTCCAGTTTTCTTCTATTAGATTAACAAATAATTTCTAAAATGCTTCCATTAATGCTGGTGAGAGTACAAGAAAGACATTTTGATGCACTGCAGTAGGAATATAAGAGATTGATTAAAAAAAATTGCTGATCAAGTGTCTGAAATAAACCCTAACCAGTGAGTTGACATTCAAGAATCTGTACAAAAAAGAAAAAAACAGACATGAACAGAGCACTGTTTATAATAGCAAAAAACTGGAAATGGTCCAAATGAATACTCTTCAGAATCCAAAGCAAAATCTGTACAGAAAGTCAGTTTTCTGTAAATCTTACATTTTAGAACAAATTAAACAAAGGGACACTGGGGCAACTTTCACCCAGATTGTATTTTTAGAATAAGGGTTACCAGTTATTCAAAATATTGTAATTGCTATTTAGACAAATTCTGACTAGTGGGTCTTGAAGTATTTTTAAAAGCAGGCAGTGGGGGAGCTTAACTATTCAAATAGGCTTTCCAGAGTGAATTCAAGTATAATTTAAGGAAATGCAGAAAGTATTTGTTTCCAACAGTTAGAAAGCTTTACTGGAATATCAGAATATAGTAAGAGAGTAGAGAATTTTATGTTCAATTTCTTAACATTAATTTAAATGGTTAGATTGATAAATACTTCATGAGAAGGAAAGCAGTATAAATTCCAATTAATTTATGGGTTATTACATCAATGCATTAATACTTTATATTAATATGCCAATACAATTTACTCCAAGCCTTTCTTTTTCTGCAGAAATAAAATGTCTTCAATTTGGAAAAAGCTTAAAATAATTACAGGAAAATAAGAACAAAGCTGGAAATGTAATCCCAGATCTCAAGATACACTACAAAGCTGTAGCAATCAAAATAGTATATAGTACTGGCACAAAAACAAATAGATAAATGAAACAGGACAGAGAACCCAGAAATAAACCCATGTTTATATGGTCAATTAATCTACGACAAAGGAGGCAAGAATATGCAATGGGGAAAGACAGCCTCTTCAACAGATGGTGTTGGGATAACTGGACAGCTACATGCAAAAGAATGAAACTGGACCACTTTCTTATAGCAGTACACAAAGATGAACTGAAAATGATTTAAACATTTAACTGTGAAACCTGAAAGTATAAAACTCCTAGAAGAAAACATGGGCAGTAATTTCTTTGACATCATCTGTAGAAAAATTTTTCTAGATAGGTCTCCTAAGGCAAGGGAAATAAAAGCGAAATTAAACTATCGAGACTACACCAAAATAAAAACTTTGCACAGAGAAGGAAACCATTAACAAAACAAAAAGGCAACTTACTGAATGGGAGAAGATATTTGCTAATGATGTATCTGATAAGGGGTTAATACCTGAAATATATGAAGAACTTCCACAAGTCAACACCAAAAAAACAAACAATCCCAATTGAAAATGGACAGAGGACCTGAATAGACATTTTTCCAGAGACATACAGATAGCCAACAGGTACATGGAAAAATGCTCAACATCACTCATCATCAGGGAAACACAAATCAAGACCACAATGAGATACCGTTTTATGACTATCAAATTGCTAAAACCAAAAACCTAAGAAATAACAAGAGTTGGCAAGGGTGTGGAGAAAAAGGAACCCTCGTGCACTGTTGATGGGAATGCAAATTGGTGCAGCCACCATGGCAAACAGTGTGGAGATTCCTCAAAAAAATTAAAAATAGAATTACCATATGATCCAGTAATTCCACTACTGGATATTTACCCAAAGAAAACAAAATTATCAAATTGAAAAGATGTATGTACCCCTGTATTTACTGCAGCATTATTTACAATAGCCAAGATATGGAAGCAACCCAAGTACCCACACACAGATGAATGGATAAAGAAACTCTGTGTGTGTGTGTGTGTGTGTGTGTGTGTGTGTGTGTGTGTGTGTGTGTATTATAAAATACACAATGAGAGGTGCCTGGGTGGCTCAGTGGGTTAAAGCCTCTGCCTTCAGCTCAGGTCATGATCTCAGGGTCCTGGGATTGAACCCTGCATCAGGCTCTCTGCTCGGCGGGGAGTCTGCTTCCCTCTCTCTCTCTGCCTGCCTCTCTGCCTACTTGTGATCTCTCTCTCTAATAAATAAATAAAATCTTTAAAAAAATAATAAAAATAAAAATAAAATACACCATGAAATATTACTTTGCTATATAAAAGAATGAGATCTTGCCATTCCAACATGGATGGACCTAGAGATTATAATGCTAGTGAAGTAAATCAGAGAAAGATGAATACCATACGATTTCACTCATTTGTGGAATTCAAGAAACAAAACCAAGAAAAAAAGAAACAAAAAACCTGATTCTTAAATACAGAGAACTGTTGGTTGCCAGAGGGGAGGATGGTGGGTGGAAAAGGAGAAATAAAGAAGATCAAGAGTACATCTATCTTGATGAACACTGAATAATGTATAGAATTTTTTTTCATTATATTACACACCTGAAGCTAATACTATATGTTAATTACACTTCAATTTAAAAAGATGAATAATTAAACAGTTAAGAGTACATACACAATTGAACCACAGTAAGACTAAGGTAAACTTACACAGCATGTATGATTCTCATTCCACAAACTTTGGGAGACAATGTCCTTATTTTCTTAAAACTCACATTATATCTAACTTCCATTCCACATCAAACAGTGTGGCCTAAAAATTCAGTCTCAGCCAATATTGGGAATCCCTAAAACCTTACCCCTTCCATGGCTGCTTCCAACACAGCATTGTATGAAGTTTCCAGAAGGACAATTAGGCAAGTCTCTGTTCATTGGTCCACTATGAGCTGCCCACAGTTCAAGGCGGCATGGCCTCTTGGTACTGCACAGTTTCACTGTGTCTAGCACTTAGGATGCATGGAACTTGATAAAAGCTGTCCCTAGGGCACAGCAATCAGCCTCCTTATTTGTACCAACTAGTCATTTTCCTTTAAGAGAACTAAAACTGCAATTAAGAAGTCTCACTAACTCAGAAAATTTATCAACCTGTATTTCCTTCCAGCATCTCCTTCAACTACTTCCAAAATTATCACCTTTCTTCCCTCTTTTCAAGCAGTTAGTGTTCGGAAAAACAAGTCAAGAAGCTTGTTGTGTTTCCTGTTTATAGAAACCTACCATGAGTTAAGGAGGCACCAAAGATTGATTTATCCCAGAACAGAAGAGTAAAACATAAAGAGAATAAAACAGAAGCTAATAACTCAATAGCCTTAGCCAGCATTATTTCTATGGATGCTTTGAGTGCCGTACATTTATTTTATTACCAGTTTCCATAAAAAGAATTCTTATATAATTGAAGGATAATGGGTATTTTTTCCCCAAAAATTAAGTTTAGATTATGCACCAAACAGCAATAGCTTTGAAAATCTGAAATAAATACAATACCCAACGTGTTTCCGAGAAGATAAAAATGATGTCACATGGTATCTCTACCTATAAGTAAAACAAGTATAGCTAATTGCTTATTTCTGGGATTATCGCCCCTCAACCTTTATCTGATTGGCTCCCATGTTGGGACATTAATAAAGTGAACTTCATACACTCCTTTCTGTGGCACTGTGTCTGGCTCACTTCATCTGTAAATAAGATGTCACTGATCCTACCCCCAAAGGGCCCAGTTAATTTGTTCTGTCTCCATTGCTACAGACTGTATCATTCACCCCAATCAGCCATTCTGCAGTCAGCATCAGTGGCCACAGGAGGGAATGGACCAGGGAAGAAGACAGAACAGGAGAGGGAAAAAAAAAAAAATCCCTCAAAGCATGATGCATCTCCCAGTAGTGAGGAGTTGCTATCAATCTAATGACAGAGCTCCCTCTTGTTAACTCCCAGCACAGATCACGTCAATCAATCCAAACTAAGTATCTCATTAACATTCCAGAAAAAAATACTTCTATAAGTAAAAATTCACAATTTTGGGGTGCTTGGGTGGCTCAGTCGTTAGGCATTTGGCTTCGGCTCTGGTCATGATCCCAAGGTCCTGGGATGGAGCCCCACATCTGGCTCTCTGCTCGGCGGGAAGCCTGCTTCTACCTCTCCCACTCCCCCTGCTTGTGTTCCCTCTCTCCCTGTCTTTCTGTCAATAAATAAATATTTTTTAAAAATTTGCAATTTTATCTTGACGTTTCTTTTAGCAATTATACCAAAACTCAGACATTAAATTGACAGAAATAAGTCAGACTCTGGAAGTTGGGGTTATGGTTCTTTACACAGCAGGAAAACCAAATGTCATGCTATGAAGCTTTTGGTTCAACAGCAGCAATGTTGGGATTCCTTTTCCATCTCCCCACAAAGAGGGGAGAAAGGATTCCAAGTCCCCTCCAGTCCCACAGATGGAGTCAAAACATCATTAGAAGTGCTCAAGAATGTTTGATTGGAATATTTTAAGAAGTTTCACCTTTCCAGTATTTTATTTTCCACTTAGATGGAAAATCTATCTTATGAATAGAGACCTGTTAAAATGTTTACATTTTTTATAGAAACCAAAAAGTGCTGATAATTTTGCTCATATTTGCAATATGTAGATTCGGAAACACATTTCATTGTCCAAATACAGCTTTCACACCTGATTTCTGGAAACAACTGGTTTTCATTGTCTTTGCATAATTACAATTACAGGTTAACTATTTTCTGACTAAATGTGCCCTTTCTTATCACTAGATAACTTTCAGTGTCATTGGTGGTTACTAAAAAGGATAGCAACCTGCTAATTTAAGAATTACTCATTTTTTCAATTATTTTTTTAAAGATTTATTTGAGAGAGAGAGGGAGAGAGATTGTGTGTGAGGAGGGGCAAGGGCAGAAGGAGAGACAGAAAATCCTCAAGCAGACTCCCCACTGAGTGTAGGACCTGATTTGGGGCTTAATCCCAGGGCCCTGAGATCATGACCTGAGGCAAAACCACAAGTCGGTCGCTTAACCCACTAAGCCACTCTGGAGCCCCAAGAATTACTCATTTTTTAAGTCCTTTCTTTTAAGGCATCTGGCTGAGGACTGGTATCATTTAATAAAATGATGGCCCTAAGATAAAACGTCTTAGATAAACTACATTGAACTTCAATTTTCAGATGAGGCAGCATTTTCTTGAGATAATTATCCAAGTTCCTTCTTTGTGGAATGGTAAGAAGCGTCTCTGAAACTACCAGGAAGATATTTGTACATAACTGGGATAACTTGTTGCTTTTGTTACATGTTCCCTCACCTCATTTTATTTTAATTGGGAGTTTAAAAGCTCCTATATGAAAAAGTTCTTGGATCTTGTCACTTTACCATCGAGTCATTATTTTAATACAGAAGAAAAAAAAAGTTTTATCAATTTCTTTTTCTCTTGCTGACATGTAGTTTGCCATCCGGTCATTTAAGAGTGATCCTCAGCTTGTCAGCAATATACATTCGAATTCACATTATTTCTGTTTTACAGCAGTTTTGGAAAGCATGCAATGTGCCACCAACTGTCCTATTTTTAGATGACATCACATAGCCATTAAAATTGACATTGAGTAATGATTAATACCTATGCGATATAAACTTCACAAGATAATCTTTTTCACATTAAACGTGAAAAAAAGCTTTTTAGAAAGAGTGCCCAGGAAAAGTACTCTCTGGGGGACTTTCCCCACTCTAAATGACACACAAATTTTGTTTATTAATCCAAGTGATGGAATCTACCTGTTGTCATTTTCAGGGAGATGCTAAAGGTGGACAAGAGCCTCCACATGAATCCACAGAGCAACCTGCCTGAGAAGTATACCCTAAGTCATCAAGGAATGTTTACCCAAACACTTCCTTCTCAGTCTTCCAATTACTATTGGTGGATCCCCAAATATCTCCCGGGTATTATACAGTTTGGGCTGTTTCTTATCACTAGTAACCACTGTATGTTTTTAAGAGTCATTCTTCCTCAACTGTATGACCCCAATATTGGTACTATTAAAAGTAGGCTTGAGTCTTCTTAGAATTAATCCTTGTTAAATTACATACTTAAATGCAATAGAATGGAAGGCCTTCAAACAAATGGACCAAAAAAAAAAAAATCAAAGAAAAAATAAAAAGCAACAACAAAGAACAGAAGCCCTCTGTTTAATGCTAGTAGCAGCTTTTGCATCTTTTCCTGTCAGACAAAACAGCTCCTGCGTTAACCATTTCCAAGATGCCTCCCATCTCGGCTCTATGCCTGTTCAACTCCCCTACAAGTGCACGATTCATTAGTGTCACCCCAAATTTCCCCCCACGGTAGCCAGTGACAGATTGGGCAGGTAGCAAATGTTGTTGTGCTCATCACTTAGTGAAAAACATGAAAATGAATCCTGTGCTAAAATGGATCTTTCAAGAAATACTTGGGAAACTAGACAACTCTTTTGTTATAAAAGCTGCGGTTAATTTTCATGTGAATAAAAGGAACACCCTACACAAATGGACATTACAGTATAATAAATCATTTATGTCACTTCATCCAGGATGGAGAATGGTAGGAAATTAGAGTCTGAAGCAGTTTTATTTTACCACTGATGGTCAGATGTTGAAGGCGAACTATATTTCGATTCTCAAAAATGATATATTAACGAACAGGTGATACACCTGCTGGGACAACACAAAGACGTGATGCTTTTCAATGCAATGAGGTACACGCTCATGTCAATGATGAGATTCTCCACTACATACACATTCATAATTATATTTAGAAGCCTCTGGGTGCTATTTGCAGTTCTAATAATTAAAGGAATAGTGAAGCTTCAAGTCCAAGGTGTAAGAATAACACCTATCTGGGTTAAACAAGGCAAGAGACAGTCCTGAGGTAGCGTGTTACTCAATGTCTGCTCTGTGTGATTACAGGAGATACGAGCAGTCATATTACCTCCTATCATTATCAAACCACAGCAGAGATTAGGGAGTTGGGTTTGCAGCAGAGGAAAATGCACCTCTACAAACTGCAAGTCTATTATGATTTCTTTTGGAATGTCTTAACTTTCATGTAGCACAGAAAGTGAAATCATCTCCACCTTGCCCCTTTAAAAATCTTCAGAGGCCCCTCACATCTCCATGAGCACCACACTTGGATAGGCAGCTACCCTGAAAAAATTTTTCAAGTCTCTTCCATGTTATAGCAGCTGCCAGAAAGCCCAGTTTCATCTAAAATGAAGCCATGGTTCATGCCACTTCTTATTCACAATGAAATCCAGGCACTTGGAAGGAACTGAATATAGAAGAGTTATGTGTTGAACTTTGTCTCTTTCAATTAGCCTTTGAGATTTGAGGGTTTAAAATCAAATAAATACATTCTTCTATGTATTTCTCTCCTCAAAGAAAACATATCAAAAGAAATCAAACTTATCTTCCCTTTCAAACACACTTCTCCATCTCGACCTCTATAAAGCAGACAGCTACAATTCTCTCAATTATACAAACTCAAAGGCTCAAAGTCATCTTTCATTTTTCAGATTGGTCATGCACGGGGCTAGGATCCAGGGATATGAAGTAGAGGTTTCCTTCCATCAGAGAAAACCACACTTTGGTAGCCAGCCACCAAGATGGCCCCCAACGCTCCTCTCCTCCTGGTATCCACACCCTTGTCCACTCCTCTTCCACCTTGAATTCAGGCTGACCTATGTGGTCAGTAGCATATTGTAAAGTAACAGTGTGAGGCTACTGAAACCAGCTTATATGAAAGACATTACAGCGTCTACCATATACTCTTCAGTTACTCATTCTGGGGGAAGCCAATCACCAAGATGTGAAGATATACTAGCAAGCTGAGGGAGAAACTTAGGTGGAGAACAACTGTAGCCTCCTGGCAGCAGCCAGCACCAGCTTGCCAGCCACGTGAACTCATCCCCTTGGAGGTGAATGATCTAACTCTACTCAAGCCTTCAGAGAGTGGTAGCCTTGGCTGCCATCTGCCCCAAATCTCATGAAATATCTCAAGCCAGATCCCCCACCCCACCTCCAGCCAAATCACTGCCAAATTCCTGATTCTTGGGAATTTTAAGAGATACTAAATATTTATTCTTGCCTTATGCTGGTAAATTTGGGGAATAATTTGTCACACACATCCCTTACCACCATGTAATCAGCTGCCAAATATTAAACATGGTACCTCCATATATCACATGACTCTTTTTCATTCCCTTCATTAGAGCCCTGGTTCAGAACTTCGTAATCTCTCAAACTATCACACTTGCTCCCCAAGTGGTAGTGATGAGTCTAGCCTTTCATTTCTCCATGCAACTGCTGAATTCATGTGCTGAAATGATAGTTCTATTTCATTCCTCTGATCAAAGGTTCTAGTTGTCCATTTCCAAAACGGATTTCCAGTTCTTTATCTTTAGAATTTAAAGGGCTGAAAAGGGCTTATACCATCATTTTTTGCTGCTTACCTTCCATATTATCATGTATCTGTCTAATGCCGGAGCCAAACTGACTGTAAGCCCTAACTCTGTCTCTTCTTAGGTTCCTCCCTCCACAAGCAGGCTCTCCCTATCTGTTGTTAGTTACCAAAGCACAGATCAAATGCTGCTTCTTTCATGGAGCCATCCATGTGTCCCTAGTCTCTCCTAGGGTTGCCTTCACTGGAATGGACTGGGGAGAGTTGCAATTTCCTTCATATCTTTCGTACCTATTTCCCGTTCCTGTGCATTTTCATTGCTTTCTCTGACTGCTGCTCTCCATTGGCCCTATCGTAACCTATGCCAGACCTCACTTGTTTCCCTTCGTTTCCCCTGTCCAAGATATAATAAACAAACTGCTCCCTGTAGCAGACTTTTACTGAAAGTTTGAGGTAATGGAAGAGGATTATCCAATAGTAGGAAACAGAGTTAATATTGGATAGTGCTTGTCTAACATCATTATCAACACTCTAAGAAACATTTCTGCTTTCCTTTCCATGAGTTTTTTTCTTATCAAGACTTGGTTTAACACCTTGTGCCCTCCCAGACCCCTTTACATTCCTATCACATCCCACCTCCTGTTTCCTTATAACTCAGAGCAATAATAATTCAGACTTCTCTTGGCTTACCTTGGGTTTCATCTATTTCCTGAGAAATCCTTTTCACAACTAGGTCAAACAAGTCCTATCAGGATGACTTGAGAATAAAACAATTTCTTTGAGATACTTGTTGTGACTCTTTGAAAATAATTAGGCATAACAGCTTATTATTCCCAGGTAAAAACTTTTTTCTTCATACTGTATGAAATTTCATTACTTTTTAAAAATGTCTCATCTCACCCTGAACTTGGGCACCCTCAAATCAAAAACGGCATTTTTCCAAGTCCCATTTAGTCTTTCTCATCACAAACATTTATTGGCTACCATCTGTACATGAGGTATTATCCCGAGCCATCGTATCCAATGAGGTGTCACTTTGAACATGGGATACCTGACTAGATCTAAGTCAACCTAGCCATTTCTCTTTACTCCAAAGCTTCAGGTACTCCATTATCTCCCTGATACTCTAGTTCTTGAGTATCTTCCACTGATCACCTGCCTGGTGAAGCTCCCTCTCACAGAGCTAAGCCAAGATCTACGGCAATTACTGCCCACTCCCTCTCAGACAAACTCTCTACATCTTGACCACATATGACTATTGATTCAGGACTGGAAATCTTTCATTAACGCTGGTGACAACTTCCAACTTTTTCACCTTGCTTCTAGTGAATCTGCCATAAAACAGCACTTTAACAATCACTGTATGAGTGTGTACCTCAAATCATGGACTTTCCCTTCTCCAAAAGATTTTAGTTGTACCACCAACAAATCCAAATTCATACAGGAGGTCACTTAAGGTCTTCCGGTCGATTTTCAGCTTTGACTTCTAGGATTCTCTTTCTAGTTCCCTGTACTTTAGCCTTCTTTCTTTCCTAGCATAGCCTTTAGCTGGGATGTCTTTAAGATTCTGCTGAGCCTCTGACTAACTTTTCCATTCCTGTATTTCTGGAATCCCACCACTGTAGAGAGGTCATATCCTTTAAGAATAGAATCAGTATTTCAGTTGAAATCACCACTCCTATAAAATAGTATTTCTCCAAAACTAGACAGATGTGCACAAGATGCGTATGTTTTATCAGCCAGTTAAATATGGATACAGATGGGTGTTTAATAAAATGCATGTTAAAGTTGCTAATTATGACAAAACGGAGAGCTGAATAACAAATTAGAAAAGTCACTATCAGGACCTATGCTCATCAATAAATAAATTTCACCAATGTGGTTTAACATTCATTATAACAATTTTTCCAAGGTGTGAGACACTACAGAGAAATCATTCACTTCTGTGGGACCAGTGAAATGGGAAAGAACCTTCGTATCTGTGTTTCCTGGAAATATCCACGAGGCCTGAGTCAAGGAAAAAGGACTGGGTAATACTTTGGGGGACAGGCATTCAGTTTTATAGAACATAGTATGTTTTTTAAAGATTTTTTATTTATTTATTTGACAGAGAGAGAGATCACAAGTAGGTAGAGAGGCAGGCAGAGAGAGAGAGGGAGCAGGCTCCCTGCTGAGCAGACAGCCTGATGTGGGGCTCAATCCCAGGACCCTGGGATCACAACCTGAGCCGAAGGCAGAGGCTTTAAGCCACTGAGCCACCCACACACCCCTAGAATATAATATGTTAAAGACAGATTTAACTTATAGCCACCCTATCAAAGCACTGTCCCAATACAAAGGCGATTCTGAAAGGCTGTAATCTCCCAAATGGGGCTTCTTGGCCTTATCACACTAATTTCATAACTTACAGTTGTCTGGTATATGAAACTAGAAAATTAGTATGTACTATATTTTTGGTTGGATATACCCATTTCATGTATTTATCCCCCCCCAAAAAAAACCCAATAGCATAATTTATCAGAATTTTATAAAGACAACAAAGAGGGAGGTCTGGCAAGATGGTGGAGGACCAGGGGACCCTATTTCAACCGGTCCCCTGAACTGAGCTGGATATCTGCCCAACCACTCTGAATACCCACGAAATCAGCCTGAGATGTAAGAAGGTATATTAGGATCTCTACCAACAGAATATCTCTGGTGGCTGGTTTCAAGGTATGAAGTGGGGAGCTGTGATTCTGTGGGCAGGGTATCAGAAGATAAACAGAAAGGGGAGGGAGCTACCCTAAGCGCTGGCGCTGGGAAGGTTAATTTACACAGGAGCACAAAAGCATCCCCGCACTGGGGATCAGACACAGACTCAAAGACCAGTAACTGCAGGGGAAAGGACTTTAGGGCAGTCCTCAGACTGAAACGTGGATCTGCAAGGCCGTGCATGTGAACTAGGGGAAGCTGGCAGTTTTAGAAGCACAAAGGACAGAGCCCTGCCTAGACCTGGAAGCGAGGGCTGGGAGTGCCGCTGTGCAGCACACAACCCAGGACACTGCGGTTTTCAGCAGCACAGACAAAACCTGAGTCAGTGTGACCTGGAGCGCTTTCTGGAGAACAGTCTGCCACCTCTCTGTTCTAAGACACAAGTTTGGACACAGTCAATTCTGCTCTGACTCTTGGAAGGGATGCAGAAACCCACGAGGGAAAGCTGTCAGAGAACAAAAGCCCCCAAAACCAGTTTTCACTGAACGCATCCCCCACCACAGGGCGCAAGGCAATTCTGCCCAATAGGGTTGCCTGAGTAACAGTGCTCAGCAGAACCCCTCTGTGCGCAGCCGCGGACTAGCTGGAGTGAGTTGACCAAACCGGGCTCGGACTTGCATCTCCTGGACACTCACAAAGGGTTAAAAGCCCTGCGAGGGTGGACAGGCTGAGTAACGCTTGAGAAAGAGCTTGAGCAATGGGTCCTGAAACTCGCTGGTACGTAACTGCTCATGTAAACATAATTGGTACAATACAACCGGGCCTGATCATAAAACTATTTTGGGTCTGTGCTGTCCTTGGTGGTCTATAAACCATATCTAAAGTTCCTTTGAAGTATATGCATCTGGTATAAAAAGCTTATCTATTTACCAGAACCCTCTGGCGTTAGAGGGTCAGCCTTGAATGCTTGGAAAAGAGATAATGGGGACACTTGAAGGGTTTCACATGCATGCTAAGAATAAACACTTCATTATTATTGTTTCGCTCATACTATTTAACACTGTAAGAACTCTGAATAAAGTTGGCACTGCTTGGACATGATCCACTGTGTCCCTCCTGTCCCCATCTCTTTACCTATTTTCCTCATCCCCTTTCCCTCGGGACCCTGGACATGTTGCCGCGGAGCGCGCAACACCCCTCCCTCCCAGAAACAGGCTGAAAGAACAAGAGGCCAAGAACCCTAAGGTCCCTATAAAACAAGTGCATCTTGTTTAGAATGTGGTTAATAGTTTGGACTTTGTACATTCCCTCAACCACCCCTCACCAGAATGACTAGGAGGAGGAACCCCCAACACAGGAAAAATTCAGAGACTGTGAACTCTGCCACAGAACTAAGGGATATGACATAAGCAAGGTGTTGGAAATAGACTTCAGGGTAACAGCTATGCAGACGATAGCTAGGTTGGAGAAGACCATTAGTGGCAACATAGATTCTCTAAGGGCAGAAGTGAGAGCTGATCTGGCAGAACTTAAAAATGCTATCAATGAGATCAAATCTAATCTAGATACTCTCACAGCTAGAATAAATGAGGCAAAAGAACTAATTAGTGATCTAGAAGACAAACGGATAGAAAAGAAGGATCAGGAGGAGGCCTGGAACAAATGGCTTAGAACCCATGAAAACAGAATTAGAGAAATAAATGACCTCATGAAACGTTCCCCTATCAGAATTATTGGGATCCCTGAGGGGATGGAGAGAGAGAGAGAGAGAGAGAGAGAGAGAGAAGACTAAAAGATATAGTTGAGAAAACCCTAGGTGAGAATTTCCCTAATCTGGGGAACAAAACAAGTGCTCATGTCCTAGAGGCAGAGAAGACACCCCCAAGGTCAAGGAGGGCAGACTGACACCCCAGCATGTGACAGTGAAACTTGCGAATCTTAAAACCAGAGAAAACATCTTAAGGGCAGCGAGGGGGAAGACATTCCTTACATACAGAGGGAGGAACATCAGAATAAATTCAGACCTGTCCACAGAAACCTGGCAAGCTGAAAAGGGCTGGCAAGACATATTCAGGGCACTAAATGAGAAGAACATGCAGCCAAGAATACTTTATCTGGCAAAGCTGTCATTTAGAATGGATGGAGAGATGAAGAGCTTCCAAGACTGGCAAAAACTAAAAGAATATGTGACCAGTAAGCCAGCCCTGCAAGAAATATTAATATTAAGGGGGGGGTTCTATAAAAGAATGCCCCAAGAGGGATGACAATTGACATTGTCAATTAACAAAGAAATTGACAGAGACAATCCATAGAAACAAGGACCTCATAGGTAACATGATGACAATAAAACACATCTTTCAATGATCACTCTCAACGTGAATAGCCTAAATGCTCCCATAAAACGGCACAGGGTTGCAGATTGGATAAAAAGACAGGACCCATCCATATGCTGTCTGCAAGAGACTCATTGTGAACCTAAAGATACATCCAGACTGAAAGTGAAGGGATGGAGAACCATCTTTCATGCCAACCGACCTCAAAAGAAAGCTGGGGTAGCAATTCTCCTATCAGACAAATTCGATTTTAAGCTACAGACTGTAGTCAGAGATACAGAAGGACACTACATCATTGTTAAATGGTCATGTCAACAAGATGATCTAACAATTGTAAATATCTATGCCCCCAACAAGGGAGCAGTCAACTACATAAGCCAACTGTTAATCAAAATAAAGAGACATATTAGTAATAATACATTAATTATATGGGATCTTAACACTCCACTCTCAGCAAAAGACAGACCATCTAAGCAGAAAATCAACAAAAAACAAGAGGTTTGAATGACACACTGGACCAGATGGACCTCATAGATATATACAGAACATTTCACCCTAAAGCAACAGAATACTCATTCTTCTTGAATGTACATGGAACTTTCTCCAGAATAGACCACGTTCTGGGTCACGAATCAGGTCTCAACTGATACCAAGAGACTGAAAAGATGCCTTGCATATGCATATGTCTTGCATATTCTCAGACCACAATGATTTGAAACTAGAACTCAATCACAAGAAAAAGTTTGGAAGAAATTCCAACACTTGGAAGCTAAAGACTATCCTGCTCAAGAATGTTTGGGTCAACCAGGAAATCAAAGAAGAACTTAAACAATTCATGGAAACCAATGAAAAAGAAAACACACTGGTCCAAATCCTATGGGATACAGTAAAGGCAGTCCTAAGGGGGGAAATACATAGCCATCCAAGCCTCACTCAAAAAAAATTAAAAAATCCCGAATACGCCAAACTCTCTTTACACCTTAAACAACTGGAGAATCTATAACAATTTAAGCCTACCCCATGCACAAGAAGGGAAATAAGGTTAGAGCATAGATGAATTAGAACCCAGAGATACCAAAAAAAAAAAAAAGAAAAGAAACCAGAGATACAGTAGAAAACATCAATGAAACCAGAAGCTGTTTCTTTGATAGAATTAATAAGATCGATAAACCACTAGCGAGCCTAATCCAAAAGAAAAGAGGAAGGACACAAATTAACAAAATTATGAAAGGGGAGAGATCATGACTAACAGCAAGGAAATAGAAATAATCATCAGAAATTATTGTTAACAGCTATATGCCAGTAAGTTAAGCAACCTAAAAGAAATGGATGCATTCCTGGAAACCTGTAAACTTCCAATACTGAAACGGGAAGAAATTAACAACCTGAATAGACCCATTACTAGTAACGAGATTAAAGCAGTGATCAAAAACCTCCCAAAAAACAATAGTCCAGGACCTCACGGATTCTCCGGGGAATTCTAAGAAACATTCAAAGAAGAAATAATACCTATTCTCCTGAAGCTGTTTCAAAAAATAGAAACAGAAGGAAAACTTCAGACTCTATGTTTCTATGAGGCCAGCATGACCTTAATTCCCCAAACCAGGCAAAGACCCCATCAAAAAGGAGAACTTCAGATCAATATCCCTGATGAATATGAATGCCAAGATTCTTAACAAGATCCTAGCTAAGAGGATCCAACAGTTTATTAAAAAGATTATCCACCATGACCAAGTGGGATTTATTCCTGGGAGGCAAGGGTGGTTCAACATTTGCAAATCAATGTGATAGAACAAATAAGAGAAGAGAGAAGAACCATATGGTCCTCTCGATTGATGCAGAAAAAGCGTATGACAAAATACAGCATCCTTTCCTGATTAGAACTCTTCAGAGTATAGAGATAGAGGGAATATTCCTCAACTTCATAAAATCCATCTATGGAAAACCCACAGCAAATATCATTCTCAACAGGGAAATGCTGAGAACCTTTCTCTTAAGATCAGGAACACAGTGAGGATGCCCAATTTTGCCACTATTGTTCACCATAGTTCTAGAAGTCCTAGAAACAGCAATCAGACAACAGAAAGAAATAAAAGGTATTCGAATTGGCAAAGAAGTCATCAAACTCTCTCTCTTCACAGATGACATGATGCTCTATGTGGAAAACCCAAAAGACTCCACTCCCAAAGTACTAGAACTCATACAGCAATTCAGTAACGTGGCAGGATGCAAAATCAATGCACAGAAATCAGTTGCTTTCTTATACACTAACAATGAGACTGTACAAAGGGAAATTAGAGAATCGATTCCATTTACAATAGCACCAAAAACTGTAAGATACCTTTGGAATAAACCTAACCAAAGAGGTAAAGCATCTACACTCGAGGAACTACAGAATACTCATGAAAGAAATGGAAGAAGACAAAAAAGATGGAAAAACATTCCAAGCTCATAGATCGGAAGAATAAACATTGTTAAAATGTCTATGCTGCCCAGAGCAATCTATACTTTCAATGCCATCCCAATCAAATACCACTGGCATTTTTCAAAGTGCTGGAACAAACAATCCTAAAATTTCTATGGAAGCAGAAAAGACTGAATCACCAAGGAAATGTTGAAAGAGGAAAACAAAGCTGGGGTCATCATGTTGTCTGATTTCAAGATTACAAAGCTGCCATCACGAGGACAGCATGGCACTGGCATTAAAACAGACACATAGATCAATGGAACAGAACAGAGAGTCCAGTATGGACCATCAATTCTATCATCAACTCATCTTCAATAAAGCAGGAAAGAATGCCCAATGGAAAAAAGACAGGCTCTTCAACAAATGATGTTGGGAAAATTGGACAGCCACATGCAGAAGTATGAAACTGGATCATTTCCTTATACCACACACAAAAATAGACTCGAAATGGATCAAAGACCTAAATGTGAGACCAGAATCCATCAAAATCCTAGAGGAGAACATAGGCAGCAACCTCTTCGACATCGGCCACAGTAACCTCTTTCAAGACACAACACCAAAGGCAAGGGAAACAAAAGCAAAAATGAACTACTGGGACTTCCTCAAGATAAAAGGTTCTGCACAGCCAAGGAAACAATCAGCAAAACTAAAAGACAGCCTATGGAATGGGAGAGATATTTGCAAATGATCTGATAAAGGGTTAATAACCAAAGAACTTATCAAACTCAACACCCAAAAAACAAATAACCCAGTTAAGAAATGGGCAGAAGACATGAATAAAGACTTTTCCAAAAATGAAATACAGATGGTTAACAGATACATGAAAAAGATGATCATCATTAGCCATCAGGGAAATTCAAATCAAAACCGCACTGAGATACCACTTCACACCAGTTAGAATGGCAAAAATTAACAAGACAGGAAACAACAAATGTTGGAAGGGCTGTGGAGAAAGGGGAACCCTCTTACACTATTGGTGGGAATGGAAGTTAGTGCAGCCACTTTGGAAAATAGTGTGGCGTTTCCTCAAAAAATTAAAAATAGAGCTACCTTATGACCCAGCAATTGCACTACTGGGTATCTACCCCAAAGATACCGATGTAGTGAAAAGAAGGGCCATATATACTCCAATGTTCATAGCAGCAATGTCCACAATAGCCAAACTGTGGAAAGAGCTGAGATGCTCTTCAACATATGAATGGATAAAGATGTGGTCCATATAGGGGCACCTGGGTGGCTCAGGTCATGATCTCGGGGTCCTTGAATCGAGCTTCGCATCGGACTCTCTGCTCACCAGGGAGCCTGCTTCCCCCTCTCTCTCTGCCTGCCTCTCTGCCTACTTGTGATCTCTCTGTCAAATAAATAAAATCTTTAAAAAAAAAAGATGTGGTCCATATAAACAATGTATTATTACTTAGCCATCGGAAAGGATGACTACCCAACTTTTGCATCAATATGAATGGGAATGGAGGAGATTATGCTGAGTGAAATAAGTCAAACAGAGAAAGTCAATTATCATATGGTTTCACTTACTTGTGGAACATAAGGAATAGCATGGAGGACATTAGGAGAAGGAAGGGAAAAATGAAGGGGGAATCAGAGAGGGAGACAAACCATGAGAGACTGTGGACTCTGAGAAACAACCTGAGGGTTTTAGAGGGGAGGATGGTGGGGGAATGGGTTGGCCCAGTGATGGATATTAAGGAAGGCATGGATTGCATGGAGCACTGGGAGTTATACATAAACAACGAATCTTGGAACACTACATCAAAAACTAATGATGTACTGTATGGTGACTAATGTAACATAAAAAAATTTTTTTAAATAAAAATTTTTAAAAAGACAACAAAGAGGAATGTAAAAACAAAATTAAAAGACTGAGCCAAGTACACTGAATACTACAAAACACTGCTGGAAAGAATTAGAGAATAAATAAAAGACGTTCTATGTTCATGGATTAGAAGACATAATGATATAATAGCAATGCTCACTAAGTGATATACAGATTCAATGCAATCTCCATCAAAATGCCACATGCCTTTTTTAGAAAAATAAAAAAAATTGATCCTAAGGTTCAATTTCAGAGACTACAGGGAGAAAAATAAATTAAAAAATAACCCAAAAAAGAGTGGTGCCTAGGTGGCGCAGGGAGTTAAGCATCCAAGTCTTGGTTTCGGCTCAGGTTATGATCTCAGGGTCATGAGATCCAGCCTCAGGTCAGGCTTCACACTCAGCAGAGAGTCTGCTTAGGATTCTCCCTCCCTCTCTCTATCCACCTCCCACTTCTGCTCTCCCTCTAAAATAAATAAATAAATCTTAAATAATAAAAAGAACAAAGAACAAAACAGAAGAACTTCCCTACTTCTTATCTTCAGAAATTAACTATAAAGCTATAATAATCAAAGAAGTATAATATACTGACATAAGAATAGACATACAGATCAATGGAATCCAATTGAAAGCTCAGAAATAAACTTTATCTCTGATCAACTGATTTTCAACAAGAGTACCAAGACCATTCAGTGCAAAAAGAACGGTGTTTTCAACAAATGGTGCTGCGGCCAATGGATATCCACAGGCAAAATAATGAAGTTGGACCCTTACTTCGCACCATATATAAAAATTACCTCAAAATGGGTAAAATATCTAAATACAAGAGCTAACCATAGAAGAAAACACAAGGGTAAATCTTTATGAACTTTGAATTGACAATTGTTTATATATAACATCAAAATAAACAAAAAATAAGTTGGACTACATCAAAATTTTTTTCCAACTTATGCATTCAAGAACATTATCAAAATTAAAAGGCAACCTTCAGAATGGGAGAAAATATTTGCAAATCATATATCTGATAGGGATCTAGCAAAGAACGTATGAAGAACTTCTATAGCTATGTAACAAAAAGATAAATAACCCAATTACAAAATGGACCAAAGACTGAAAAGTATTTCTCCAAAGAAGATATATGAATGGCCAACAAGCACACAGAAAGATGCTCAACATCCTTAGTCATTAGAGAAATACAAATCAAAGCCACAGTGAAATACTATTTCACACCAACTAGGATGGCTATAATTTTTAAAAAGGAAGGGGTGTCTGGGTGGCTCAGTCAGTTAAGGGGCTGCCTTCAGCTTGGGTCATGATCCCACGGTCCTGGGATCAAGCCCTGCATCAGGCTTCCCGCTTGGCGGGGAGCCTGTTTCCCCCTCTCCCTCTGCCTGCTGCTCTGCCTACTTGTGCTATTTCTCTGTCAAATAAATAAATAAAATCTTAAAAAAAAAAAAAAAAAAAAAAGGAAAGCAACAAGTGTTGGTGAGGACATGGAGAAATTCAAATCCTCATACATGGCTTGTAAAGATGTAAGATGGTTTAGCATCTGTATAAAACAGCTCACAGTTCTTCAATAAGTTAAACTTAAATTATTACATGACTCAACATGCTGAGGTATATAGCCCCCAAATTGAAAGCAAGTGTTCCAACACCCCGCCACCAAAAAAACAAAAAAACCACAACAACAAAACTTGTACATGAACATTCACATGAGCACTATTCAGAATAGCCGTAAGATGTAAACAGCCCAAATGTCCATCACTGGATAAATGGATAAACAAATTGTGACATATCCATACAAAGGAGCATTATTCAGCTATAAAAAGGAATCAAGTACTGATACATGCTCTAACATGGTTAGACCCTGAAAATATTTTAAGTGAAAGAATCGAGACACAAAAGGCCACATATTTTGTGACTGCATCTATTCCGAATAGCTGTAATAAGAAAATCAAGCAAATTGGTGGCTGTTGTGCTGAGGGGACTGGATAATGAGGAATGACTATTTATGGGTGCAGTATTACCTTTTGGAGTGGTATTTTCTGGAATAAGATAGTAGTAACGGTTGCACACACTGGGAAGGTACCAAATGTTACTGAATTTTACTCTTTCAAATGGTAAGATGTATAAATTTTACTATGTTAAAAAAAGATCTTTATGTAACTATATAGAAAGTAGCTTATGCTATGTTGTCTTTAAAAAGTTACAGAAGTGTGTATGTAACATGATGGGGCACAGATGCGTGCACGTGTGTAAATTTAGAATACTTCTCAAGTTTTAGTTAAGATAATGCTAGCTGTTTTAGAAGATAAGGCCCCATAGCTCATTGGCTTAAATCAACTGAAGTAAATTTGTTGCTCACGTAAAATTTTAAATGTGTTGTTCTATTGTGAGCGAGTATCAACCTCCCAAACAGTGATGCAGGATCCTTCGAGAGAGGAATCTGCCATCTTCAATATGGTGATTTTTATCAAAAGCTAGGGGAAGAACATGAAAGCACACACATGGAAGTTTCTGTGGGTCTGCCCTAACTATGTAACACACCACTTAGGATCACATTTCATTGATCGAAATGCAGTGGAATGGCCACATTTAACTATAAGGGAGACTAATAAATAGAGTCTAGCTTTTTGCCTAGGGAGAAGAAAGAACAGGTTTCGCGAATAGTGAATCGACATCTTACACAAATATCTAAGAATATATTAACTGACTTTACCTTTGGGAATTGGAGTCAGAGAAGAGAAGAGAAGAGATTCTCACTTTTCACCCTACTACTTTCTACCTATTTTGAATGATTTTTAATAAGCATGACTATTGAGGGCTGAGTTATGTCACCTCCCTGAAAATTCCTATGTTAAAGCCCTAACCCCCAGTACCTCAGAATGTGACTGTATTTGAATCTAGGCCCTTAAAAGAAGCAATTAAGGGCAAGGCGCCTGGGTGGCTCAGTCAGTTAAGCATCCAACTCTCAGGTCAAGATCTCAGGGTGGTAGAATTGGGCCCTACTTGGGCTCCACGCTCAGGGAGAAGTCTGCTTGAGATTCTTCTCTCTCTCCCTTTGTCCCTCCCCCCCCCCCAACTCACACTAACTCTCTCTCTCTAAAAGCAGTAAATAAAATCTTTAAAGAAGTGATTAAGGTAAAATGGGGCCCTTAGGATGGGCCATAATCCAATCTGATTGGTGTTCTCATAAGAAGAGAACATTTGGAGACAGGGAAGAGAAACGACTGTGAGGACACAAAGAGAAGGCAACCATCTCTAAGTCAAGGAGAGAAGACTCAAACCAAACCTGCCCAAACTCCTTGATTTTGGACTTTTAGCCTCCAGAATTGTGAGAAATAAATTTTTATTGTTTACGCCAATCCAGTTTGTGATACTTGGTTAGAGAAACTCTAAAAAACTAACATGAGAATATATTTTCATAATAAGACAAAAATTAAGCCTTAATAGGATTCCCTGAGTTCTGTTTTCAAAAGAGAAATAGCCTCCCCATACCCCAATATCAAAATCTCTTCCTTTCCCAGTAAGTGCCTAAACTATTCTTTGAATGGTTTTACATAAAAAGGTTTACAAGCCACACTTTAAAAACACCCAGAAAACAGTACATCACTTTCTAAGAAAATTAAGTTTCAAATTAACCAGAAAATTGGCTAACTTAGATTCTGATAATGGCCATATACTATACTCAATTATTACATTCTAAAATTTGCAGAGATGGAGAGTTCAATCCTTTTATGCTTTTGACTACTTTTTACTTTTCCAGCTTTTATTGTAAATATTATTTATATGACCAGAAGTAGAAACTTTAGGGTCCTCTGCATACAACTGTTGGTTAAGCAACAAGCAAAAATGTGGTAGTCAACAAATGCTTATTACACAATCCCTACAACAAACATCCGAGTCAAGGAAGATTCTATATATTGTTGACACATCATTAATGTAGGTAATTTATATACATGCATCCAATCGCAAATTAATTCAAGTCTAACCCCATTGTGGCAGGAGTGACAACTGCTAACTACTTCTTCCTGGGATATGTAGAGGGCTAAGGTATTGTCTCCAGGATTTTCTTCTTCCATTGCTCTGATGCTAGGTTGCCTCGTCTGACAGTTGTCATCAAACTCTACATCCAATACAGCTCCATGCAAGATCTTCCTCTTATAGCTATGGGAAGCAACATGCTGATTACAGAATTCTCAATCCATATAATCTGCATATTCTGTCTGCAGCCCACAAGATTCAACAACTATATTTGATTTATTTCTCTAGTTGTACAACAATGTGAACTACTACTGTTCACCTGTGCCATGCAGAACTCTGCTACGTCAAGTCTGGCTCCCGAATTCAAACAAATGCCCTCTCTGTGCATCTTGCTTGCACCTACCTCTACAGTATGGACATTCTTTCATAGTTTTAGAAACCAAAGTCTTATCTCATGAAGGGATATGCTCTATCATTCAAATCTCCTTTTATCTGCAGAGATATTTTTTCTATCTGAAGGAAATGAAGCTAGAACCTGAAATAAGGGAAAGAAAGGGTGTTCCAAGGTTCAGTGAACTCTTTCCAGGTTTTAGAAGTGACACCAGGGTCTAACATCATAGTTGAAGACAAGGGTCCCTATTCATACTGGTGATAGTCCTATAATTCTCAAAATCTGATCCTGTGATCTTCCCTGTTCTTTGAATTTAGCCCTACAGCTTTCACATCTATTTTTAAGAATATTTGGCTTTTCCTGTGGTCGTGATTAGCATCATTTTGTGGACCTATCATTAGAGGAAGGTGAGTATTCTAGGAGCTCATGTGGTCAGAGAACCCAGGGGTAACCTTTTTTTTTTTTTTTTAAAAAGCTGAATAGAATTGTATTTAAAGTTTATCCACATATATCATCAACTTACTAAAGCTTCCTCTTAAGACTAAACACTGGAATTTTATTTTGTGCAAATGTACATATGTATGTGTTTCTTCAGAGAACGTGTGATACAAAATTTGCTGACACAAATTTACTGGTAAGTTTGGAGCCTATGTGGAGGGAAGCGTAAGACTGTTTATTTTTCTGTAAATGAAACCAAGGCTGCCTACACCACACGCAGCAACCGTCCAAGGCTATGAGTCACAAAGTGAAATTACCACCTGACCCTTGGAAATTCTAAATGCCTTGGCAACAGCAGAATCTTTTCCTTTGTTGTATGCCCAAGGAGTCTCCCCTAACCACTCTATCCCCTCACCCCTGCACACAAACACATACGAAGTAAGGACTCCCAGGGTTCACTAACCCTGGCAATGTTATAAAAATCAAGGTAACAGAGAATGCAATGTTCTCTCTTGAAATAAATAAAATCACTCCCTTTGCATGGCAAGGATACTACTAAAACAAAATTCAGTCAGTAGAACAGACTGAAGCATTGCACATAGTTTTATTTCTATTTTATTTATTTGACATATGAGATCAGTCAGATCATGAGAGCTTACTGAAAATATAAAGAAATAAACCCTGGCTCTGTAATTTTTTTTTCCCTGAGAAGTCAATATATCTCTATTTACTACGACTAACGTAACACCTCAAGGCTCTAATTTATACAACCTAAGGCCCCAATTATGTATTATTTTGCCCACGTCTCTTATCAAATCTAAAGTTTCCCTTTTTTCTACTTTAATTTCTAAGAACTTTAAATACACACCACCCCTATACATGGAGACCGAAACTACTACTGCGTAATCATAGTATTTACCATCATGAAACTAACCAACTATATTATGTTGTAATAACAGCTTAACAATTAGCTTTGCGTTTTTTTTGTATAGATATGTTTTATTAAATTCCCAGAGAATGGGGATGCAGATGTAGTTGCTGCTGTTTTATACTCGCAGGCTATTATCTTGCTGCCAGTAACTATGGGATACATTTTCAGTGTGGTCAGTAGGGTTCAGATGGCTTATTACATTTCAGTGGTTATAGCCAGTAGAATATTTGAATATCAAGCTCTTATTTAAAAGTGTAAACCTTATGATTTGAATGTGTTAGTGTAAATCGATGTGACATCTCCTCCATTACAGCATTCTGAGAATTATAGACAGCCACCTACTTGGGGTGACCTACTTGGGGTAATCTTGATGTGATCTATGGACACAGAGATGGGCAAAACCCAAATCAACTATTTAAACAGAATTAAATGGTCAATAAAAACAACTCTTTGGACCTTCACTTTCATGGAATGGAATGGTCTTTGTCCAGGATTTTTGTTACAGATAATAAAGGTATGTTTCATAAAAGATAATTATGGGAAACATTGAGAAGATATTAAGTGCATATTTAGGCCTTGTTAAAACAAATAAAAGTTACTATTTATTAAAGACTTACTCCCTATATTATACAGATTTTAGCCATTATATTTAATTATACCAGTAAAATAAGTATAAAATGTTTATCTCCCTTTTTAGCTAGGTTAAATGACTTGCCCAAGATGACACACCAGCAAGTTGTATATTAACTGCCTAAATGACAATTCTCAATGCCGTAAAATTCCAAGACTGGATCTAAGTAACTGAAAAACAAAGGAGTCCATCAACTCAAAGTTTTTAACTTTCTGCTTGTCATTAAATAGAGTTTCTTTTTTAATATAGTTTCTTTTTTAGAGCAGTTTTGGATTCACAGCAAAACTGAAAGGAAGGTAAAGATAGTTCTCACATATTCCCTGGCCCACATGCAAAACCTGCCCACCATCACCATCCTGCACCACAGTGGCACATGTGTTTTAATCAATGAACTTACAAATCACTCTCATGCCAGGTCCACTATTGGTGTTCATTCTATGGGTTTGGACAAATGTACATCGATCCATCACTGTGGTGTACAAAATAGCTTAACTGTCCAAAAAATCTGCTGTGCTTTGCCTATCCATCCCTCCCTCTCCCAACCCCTCTCTAAAGCACAGACCTTTTATGGTCTCCATAATTTTGCCTTTTCCACAATGCCCTATAGTTGGAATCCTACAGTATTGCAGCCTTTTTGAATCGGCTCCTTTTCATTTAGTAGCATCCATTTAAGGTTCCTGAATTCTTTTCCTGGCTTCTTAGCTCATTTCTTTTTAGCAGTGATTAATATTCCAATGATTGGATGCACCATAGTTCGCTTATCCATTCACGGATTTGCTAATTTTAAACATCTAAATTAAGCAGCAGAGTGACGTTCTAAGTACCTCTAGAATAAGAATATATCACTGGCTCAAGTATACATCATTTATACAAGTCTTCATGGCTAGTCTTGCACGTTTTTGCTCTTGGTCTCTAAAAATTCTTTGCCCCTATTTGAGCCTAAGAATATATATGTACACGTACTTGGATCAGCCCCTATCCAATCAAGAATTTGGTTTCCGATGGTAGTTCCAAACAACATTCTGTGAAAGAGCATAGTTGTACTTCAAGGCACTAACGCTAAACATTATGCCATGGCTATACAAACCCTAGCTTTCTCTTAATTACCTAGTCATCAACCACATAAAAATCCTCTGAAGTAGAGCAGTCATGCATTTGTCAATCATATTATCAAGGCTACTTCTGGTTTATCGAGCACCAAAAAAAAAAAAAAAAAGCTTACAGCTGGCAGTTATCAAATCACATTTAATACTGAAGGTGAACAGATGAGGTAATTCAAGGCTTAAAATAGATTTTAATAACTGATGCCTTTCTACAATTTCTTTTGCTTTGGACCACCAATGCTATCATGTTCTCCTTTCAGAAAATAAATCTAAAATCACCAGCATAAATACAGAAAAGCAGAAGTACATTTCTCAGTGTTAATTTTTTTCATATGTTTGGGCTTTTAGTACAAAATTTTAAACATAACTGATGTAGTGTCAACTCAGTCTTTGTGATACACCATATAAATAAGGAGGCTAATTCTTGGTGCTTCTTATTCTTGTATCTTCTGAACAACAAGATCCCATTTTCTGTTGTTTTAATGGGGTAAAACATTAAATTTAATGAGGTAAAGGTAAAATATAAAATTTACCAGTTTAATCATTTTAAGGGTAAAAATTGGTGACACTAAGTAAATTTATATTATTGTACAGCCATCCACAGTTTGTCTCTAGGATTATTTCATTTTCATGAACTGAAACTCTCTACCCATGAAACAATAACTCCCATTATCCCTTCCCCCCAGAGCCTGGCAACCACCATTCTACTTCCTGTCTCTATGAATCTGACTATCCTAAGTGCGTCTTCTAGGTAGAATCCTAAAATACTTGCCTTTTTTTCTGACTGGCTTATTTAACTTAGCATTAACACCTTCAAGGGTTATCCATGTTATAGCATGTACCAGAATTTCCTTCCTTTTCAAGGCTGAGTAATATTTCATTGTATGGGTAGACAACCTTTGTTTATCCACTTAACCATTTACTGAAATTTGGGTTGCTTCCACCTTTTGGTTGTGTATAATACTGCTGTGTACATATATTTGTTTGGTTCCTTGCTTTCAATTATTTTGGGTATATATCCAGAATTAGAATTACTGGATCATACAGTAATCCTACACGTAACAAGGAACTGTCACTGTGTTCCACTGTGTCGCTGTATCATTATTACATTTCCACCAGCAACACATCAGAACCTTAATTTCTTCACATGCCAATACTTCCTATGTTCTTTTTTAAAATAGTAGCCATATTAATATCTAATAAGATGTTTATAGATTTAGAGATCCAAAATACTTCCTAGTAGTAGTAGTAGTATCAGCAGCATCCTATTAAAGGTTTATTTTGAAAGATATCTCATGGTATTGCAAATATCAAGGCACTAGGACTTATAAATAGAAATTTAACAAATACCCATCACAGAAAGAGCCAGAGTTGCCAATTTCTGTGCTGCTCAGAGTTTTCTTGTCAAACTTCTCAAATATGCACACTCATAATTATGTTCTAATAGGTACATTACTTTGAATTTTTCCTCCTTGGGGCTATTTAAATGCAAATGTCATTACCTCTAATTTGAGCTACTCTCAATGCTCTGAAGTCAGACTGGGCCCATCTGGCTATTCAAAGGCAGCCCAAGCACACACAACTGCCAAAGGGCAGGTTTGCATATGGGCTCCTGTGCCCCCAGTGCTGTCTTCAGCCTGTGCCAGGTGCCTTTAGGACACAGGCTTCCGGGGTGGAACTTCATGCAGATCAGCTTCTATTTGGTGGGTTCAAGGTAAGCAAATCTGTTCTTTTTTCACCTAATATTTCATCCATTCTGCCATGAGTCTATTGATCTACTCTTGACAAAAAAGATATTCTACAAAGGACAAGACAAATGGAGCAAACCCAACGGAGCTCTAAAATCTGCAAACAGACTTGTTAAATATAAGCAGTTTCAGAAATGTAACATTTAGCCATTGTTCCTAATCTGAAACAGGAACTTCCCTGACAGCAGAGCAACAAAGAGCCCTTCTGGAAAAAGTCCAATAACCCTCTTTAAAAATGGTAAACATCTGATTGGTTACATAGGAATTCGGCCTGCCTTTTTGCTACCTTCCCTTTTTCTTGTTTTTTGTTTTGTTTTTTTGTTGTTTTTTGTTTTTGGTAAGATTTGTTAGAGAGAGAGAGAGGGAGAGAGAGCGCATGTGCAAGAGCAAATGAGTGGGGGGAGAGGCAAAGGAAGGGGGAAAGAGAGAATCTCAAGCAGACTCCACAGCTAGCATTGAGCCCTACACAGGGCTTGATCCCACAACCCTGAAATCATGACCTCAACTGAAATCAAGAGTCGGATGCTCATCTGACTGAGCCACCCAGGTGCCCCTTGCCACCTTCTCTACAGTTCCTCTTGCCTAGAGGGGCACCTGGACTGTAAATATCCAGCACTGTGTGGCTGATGGAATGCCTAAATGCTTAGTGTTTTCACTGGAGTGTTTTAAAAGTTCCTCTAACAGTAAAGCCTAGAAGACGATTCAAGTTAGAAATTTTGTAGTGTTTCCTAAACCTGTCAGCTATTATAAATGCTATTAAAGCTCAAGTGTGCTATGTACATGAACAGCAGTTCTTAAATATTTTGTCTTCAGGATGTGATACTTAACTAAACTCTTGGGAGACTGCTTTTAAAGTATAAAATATCACAATGCCCGTATATAAATGTTGGCTGCAGCTAAAGCATATTCTACTTTAAGCAAGACAAAAGAGAAAGGAATGGTATTTGGGCTCCTTGCAGGAAAGAAAAACAAAGGCCAATGATTCTGAGACAAGTGATCCTATCTGTTGACCAAGCCTGGCTTAAGATTCCCTTTAACTCAATTAAACTTTAGACAGGCTTCTTCCTGACCACAGGCCCTTGATGTCCCTTTCTTCGAGTACTGACTTTAGAAAACTAGTAATTGTTAATTCTCTCTCTACTTCTTCAAAACGTATGTATATCTTTTCCCAGCCTCTCGGAAGTTTTGCAACCCAGGAATTATCTTGCTCGTGGATCTGGGAACCACCTCTTTGAAGGGCAAATATCAATGAGGATAGGATGATCGAACCCCCATCTTGCAGTCTCTGTGGGAAGGTGGAAGCCTAACTTCAATGGGTGTCAATTAGCAAGCACAGATGGTCTAATCACAGTAAAAAGCATTTACAAACTCAGGAATAAACTCAGTGTGTTCCACACATCCTATTAATTAACCTCCTCCCTAACGTCTTCTGGTACTTTTCCACTAGCTCACCCCAGGACTTAAAAACTCTCCCACTTCCTGTTTCAGAGAATTTGAATTCAGTCTCTCCCCCTTATTTCAACAGCCCGAGTCAAGTCTTCCTTGCCTACTTAACCTTGGGGCAATTTTGGCTTTTATACTACATAATGATAGAGAGCTTAGCTTAGTTCTCAAATTGTCAGCTCATCTCAACTTTTTAGCACTTACTGAAGAGAAGGAGGAAATAACCTTTTCTTGGCTTTGACATGCACAATATGCAACTCACGTTATTTCATCTACTCCTCCAAGTTAAGGTGACCAACTGCCCCCATTTGCTCAGGACTGAAGGCTTTCCAGGGCATGGTAGTTCTAAAACCAGGGAAGTCCCAGGGAAATCAGGACAATTGGTTACACCCTAAACCAAGTTTGGCAATGCATTATGCATTAACACCCGATCTGGGGAGTTAAGGAACATATAGTAGCCTGGTGATACAGTCAAGTTTCACGGTCAGAATCTCAGGCTCTCAATGTACAGCCCCAGATTTGAGCACCGAATATGTTTTAAAATACTTTTTGTCCTCAAATTTTAATTCGAATTCCAGTTAGTTAACATACAGCATAATACTAGTTTCAAGTAGAATTTAGTGATTCATCGCTCACATACAACCCCCAGTGCTCATTACAACAAATGCCCTCAATACCCACCACTCATTTAACCCATCCCTCCACCCACCTCCCCCCTCCAGGAACCCTCAGTTTGTTTTCTGTAATTAAGAGTCTGTTTTCTGGGGAAAAAAAGAGAGAGAGGGAGAGAAACAAGTCATGAGAGACTCAACTATAGAGAAGTGGGGGTTGATGGAAGGGGTGGGTAAGGTAATGGGATACATGGATGATGGGTATTGAGGGCCCTTGTTATGGTGAGCACTGGGTTTTATATGCAAAGGATGAACTACTGAACTCTATTACTGAAATCAATATTGAACTGTGTATCAACTAACTAGCATTTAAAATAAAAAGTCTGTTTTCTGGTTTGGCTCTTTTGTCCCCCTCTATGTTCATCTGGTTTGTTTCTTGAATTCCACATATGAGTGAAATCATACAGTATTTGACTTTTTCTAACTGACTTACTTTGCTTAGCATCATACACTTTAGCTCCATCTCTGTTGTTGCAAACAGTAGGATTTCATTTTTTATGGCTAAGTAATATTCCACTGATACATACACCACATCTTTATCCACTCAACAATCAGTGGACACTTGGATTGTTTCCATTATTTGGCAATTGTTGATAATGCTATCAACATCAGGGTGCATGTGTCCCTTCAAATTAGTATTTTTGTATCCTTTGGGTAAATACCTAGTAGTTCAATTGTCAGATCATAAAGCATTGTTGATAATGACAAAGACCTTAGAGACACATCCCGTCATCAAGGAATTTACATTATGAGATGCCAAATGCTGTAAGATCTCACTTAATACAAGCTGAAATGCAATCACTTCCTCGTGTAAAAAAACAGCACTTACTTCAGCAAGAATATGGCACTGACCTGATCTTAATGAATGGTGTAATAAGGAGCCCCTCAGAAAATCCCGCACGAATCCTAAAACCTGTTGGCAATACTATGTCATGGAAATAAGTGAAGCTGACCTCAACGAGAACAAAGAGAGGCTATTTATTCGGAGCTTGTGATAGCAAGGGAGTCGGCTACCATCACTAGCTTTTGGCAAAGACTCAAAGGCAGGCCGGAGACTTGAAAACCTTTGTAGTTTTCAAAAAGAAAGGCTTCAAGCATGTAGTGATTAGAACTTGTTGGCATGGGGCGCCTGGGTGACTCAGTCGTTAAGCGTCTGCCTTTCGCTCAAGTCATGGTCCCAGGGAACTGGGATCGAGCCCCACATTGGGCCCCCTGCTCGGCGGAAAGCCTGCTTCTCCCTCTCCCACTCCCTCTGCTTATGTTCCCTCTCTCGCTATATAACTCTCTGTCAAATAAATAAAATCTTTAAAACAAAACAAAATGGAAGTTGTCATGCATAAGCTGAAGATAGGCTACCTAGAAGCGAAGCACCTTACATGCTTATTTAGGGAGCACATTTAGCTTTCTCTGGTTGGCCCTGAGTTAGAAGTAGGTGAAAAATAACAGGGAAACTTCCCATCATCAACCAAGTTTTGGTCGTTCTGGACTAATTGTCACAGAGCTTCTGTTTTTGCTTTCCGCACAGGTTGCTGCAAACATTGTAGGTCTGAGTCCTGTTGGCACAGATGGACTGACTCATGTCCCTTTCCCTTCTTTTGGGAACATATTCTTTATCCTTAGAAAAGTAGGGAAGTCACAGAGCCCTTCCCTGTCCTGTTGCTTCACATGTAAGACAGTAGATAATTAAATTTGATTTTACCATTGGCCCATAATTTCTGCCCTATACCAAGTAATAAGGGAACCCTCTCTCACCATGGTTTTGTAGCAACAGAGCATGCTGTAAGAGGGGGTACGCCTATGCCCTGCCATTGATATAGGACTGAGCACAGTGACAGGTGAAGGACTCAGGGATGATCTAGACAACAAAAAAATCTCCTCCTATAGGTTAAAGTTAGCACAGAATGAAGGAAACATCCAGGGGTTTTTAAGCACTGAAACGAATAAGGGAATAAGGAACACTAACATATTTTTTTTCTATCTTTCTCCTTCATTTTCCTGAAGAATATATCTATCTTTATGATTTTAAAAACCACACTGTTCTGACCAGAATACAGAGACTTCAGGAAACGAAAATAAGTGCATCTGATAGAATCATCCAGTTGAAGCATGCTGTAATATAAGTTATATAGTGTTATCACTATAGGGGTAATTGGAGACAAAAAGCTAAAGCTAGAAAGACATCATGGTATACACTGCTCTGAGTGCACGGATTTTGAGAGAGAATCCCATCAGGACATCAGTTGCAATTCAAATTCATAAAAGCAAAAGTTAGAGATAAATGCAAGGAGCATCAGTATCCAGAGAGCCCATGTAGAAGGCAGAGTATGTAGTGAGGAGTTACAGAGGGTGGTGTTTTCAGTGCCATGTGAACATAGAGGAAAAGAGGCAAAGCAGGACTCGTGAGTAGACTCCATGTATAGGAGAGCATGATAAATAAGGGAGACCAAGTTCATAAAACAGTAGCTGCAAACATGTAATTGCAACCTACGTACAGTTAAGCATTAAAAGGTCTCCATTATTGCATAAAACATGGCATGTTGAAGTTGATTCGTTTCTCTACACATGTATGAAAAACAGAACATTTCACACAGAGGCTTATATAACGCAGGAGCTCTTTGAAAGAATTGACTTAGATTGAAAGGTATTTGATGGCATGGATAGTGAATCATCAATATTTGGTTATCTCATGTGCTGAATACAGTGTCTTAGCTAGATAATGTGTCAATACATTTTTGTTAAAATGGCATCCATGTGGAAACCCAACAACAAATTCGCTTAGGCCTCCAAGAAATAACTTATACTCCAAATACTATAATACTCATGTGCTTGATTTCTGCTAAAATGTCAGTCTATTCATCTCTTTTGTCCCTCTTATAGCAATCTGAAAGTTTATTAAGTCATTTTGTACCATGTTTTTCCATAAAAACATGTGAATGAACATTTCAAAATCGTAATGGCTTCTATAAGCACAAAGATGCACCAGCTATTTATTGCACTGTTTTCGATAAACATATTTTTCACGATTCTAAAAAATAGGCAATATTTTTATAAGCTAAAAAATATAGGATTGAAGGTAAGAGATATATTAATTAACCAAGAGATATATTAATTAATCAAAAATGATTTGCCCCATGAATATAAAGAAATATTTCACTGCATGTTAGAGAATACAGGAAGATATACAAACCATGTTTTACAACTAAAAGAAGTTTATAAAAAGAACAAAAAGTTGGTTTGACATTTCAAATTAAATTAATATTACTAAAATAAACACCATCAGTTGATACAGAGAATGTTTGCCAAAATTAAACACCCATTCATTATAAAAATTTTTACAAAACTAAGAGCAGGGACATTTTCTTGAACTAATAAAGGGAATTTCCTTAAAAGCTTTAGCTCATTATACTTAAATGGTTTCTTCCTAAGATCATGATTAAAACAAAAATGTCCTTTCTTACCACTTCTAGTCCCCTTGTTCTCCAAGTTCTAGGCAGTGCAACAGGCAAAAAAAATAAAAAATAAAGGAATGCACATTGACTAGTAAGGTCACAGGTCAAAGTCAATGTACAATAATAAGCAGCATTTCTATGTACTAAAACGCAACCACTGGAAATAGAAAAAAAATTTCTTAAATGCCACTTATTCTTGTATCTAAAGTAGGATATAAGTATGAATTTAACAAAGCATATGCAAGAGCTGTACACTGAAACCTTCAAAATACTGCAAAAGAATTTTTAAAGGATGTAAAAATAGAGATATTCCATATTAGTGTATTGGACTTAATACTGTTATGATGTCAATTCTCTACATACTAATCTACATATTCAATATGATCCCAATCAAAATCCCATGAAAATTTTTTGGTAGAAATTGACAAGCACACTATAAAATTTATATAAATATATAATGGACCTGAATAATTAAAATTCTTTTTAAAAGAAGAACGAAGTTGATGAACTACCTGCTTTCAAGATTTATTATAAAGCTACAATAATCAAGACCATGTTTTTGGCACCTAAGAGGATTAGATAGAATAGAAGGTCTAAAAATTGAACTCACATATGTGATGAATTTATTTATGACACTGACATCCATTAATTCAGTGGAAGAAGTGTAGTCCACTCAACAAATGGCTTTTTAATTTTTAGATATTGTATGTTAAAATATACACTGCAACTCTCCCCTCGTCCCGTATACACACCTGAATATGATCATACACCTAAAACTAACTGAAAACTATAAACTTCTAGGAGAAAGTATTTGTGAGCTGAGTTAGGCAGCAATTTCTTAAGACGACACAAACAAATGAACCATAAAAAAAAAAAAAAGTCTTGCTCTTCATAAATAAAAAAATGAATGAATGAATAAATAAAACATTGTTTGCATTGGTGAGCAAAGGGAACCCACACACTGGGAGAAAATATTTGCAAGGATAGATCTCATAAAGCTTTTGTACCTAGAATAGTTAAAAGAACTTTTATATCTCATTAAGAAGACAATCAAAGCAATTAATAGTGGGCAAAAGATTTGAATAAACACTGCAACAAAGAAGGTATATGAAATTCCAATAAGCACATGAAAAGATCTTCAATAGGATCAGGCATTCCAAAAACTCAAATTAACACCATAATGAGATACTACTGCCACGCATTACTTAACAATCATTCCCAGGTATTTCCCCAAGAGAAATGAAAACTCATGCTTTAAAAAAAAAAAAAAAAAAA